>ML058344.1:1935000-2674909 GCA_003013855.2 Liriodendron chinense | reverse complement strand
TAAAATTTTAAAACTCTTCTAGAAAACCTTACTGCTATGCATTCGAGATGATACGAGCATAAGAGGAGGAGATACGAAGTGTATGATGTTGTATGTAAGACCCGTACCCTTATTTGCCCTCCGTACGCTTAATTTCCGGTGTCGGTACGTCCCGGACGGATCAGATTAGCGAGCCTTGACCGCGACCCTATTTTGGTAGCGCAACGACCCGAGACTTGTACCCCGGTGACCGCGTAGGCGCTGCGATTCCAACGCCGCGCGGCACGCCCCATTGCGATACCCGGTGTGAAAGTTATGATCTATCGCGTAATCTGAGGTGGGCCGCGCAACATGCATGGTGTGGGCCCCACTTGCACAAATCCCTAGGTTGTCCCATCAATCAATCGATATCCCATCAATCAATCAACATCCCATCAATCCATCAAGCATCAATCAATCAAGTACATCTCTCTCTCCTCACAAGTCAACTTAAGCCATACCCAAGCAATCCAATCTCATAATTACCCCATCCATCATCATTCCCATTTTCTAATACCACTTATATCCCAAGCTCCCTACAAACAAATGCCATACGTAGCTATTTTTGGAGAGAGAAAGAGAAAGAGAAAGAGAAAGAGAAAGAGAGAGAAAGAGAGAGAGAAGAGAGGAAGAATTGAGAGAAGAGAGAGATTTGGAGGGAGATCTAGGATTTGAGGGTGGAGATCCTTGCTTGGAGGGCCCCAACCATCATCCGGACCGTCCGGATCGTCCGATCATCAACTCGATTCAATCCAACCGTCCATTATTTGAGGTGAGTGCAAGGGGTACATAAATCCCCCATTTTCTTCTTTCCCTTCATTTCTTTTCCTTTTCTTTTGGGCCCACCTGATGGTGGACAACCTGATGGATGGATTGGATCATCCATGAACGGCCCCACTTGTACAAATAATTATAATAATAATAATAATAATAATAATAATAATAATAATAATAATAAAAAAAAAAAGAAAGAGAGAGAGGGCTGCCGCTGGATAGCCAGCGTCCAGGGGACGCTGCTGCCCAGCAAGGGCAGCCGGTCGGCCAGGAATAGGGCCCCCGCACGTGGGACCCACCTTGATGTATGTATTAGATCTATGCCGTCCGTCTGTTTCTCCAGCCCATTTTAGGGCTGGGCGCCAAAAATGGAGAAGATCCAGATCTCAGGTGGACCACACCATTGGAAACAAATGAGGCTAATGAAGCCGACTGTTAAGACTTCCTGGACCCACCGTGGTGTTTGTGGACCACATCACCTGCCCAATATTGGGCTTGTTAGGACCCCAACGACCAGGGGAACATGATGAATGGGGTGGATTGTCCCTATGTGGGCCCCACTAGAGATAAGCACAAAAACAAAAAAAAAAAAAAAAAAAAAGAAACAAGAAGATAACGTGCTGGACGTCCAGCGTCTGGACGTCCTGACGCTGGGACGTCCAGCGTCACTTGAGGTTGCATTTGGGGTCCCACTCGTGGGACCCACCTTGATGTTTGTGTTCCATCCACGCCGTCCATCGGTTTTCCCAGATCATTTTAGGGCCAGGGCCCAAAGATGAGCCCGATCCAAATCTTCAGTTGGCCGCACCGCTTGAAACAGTGGGAACAATGATTCCTACTGTCAGAATCTTTTGGCCCACCTTTACGTTTCTAGAGGGATTTGTATATCCAATATGGGGCTTGTTGGGTCCCCCATGAGATGGAGAATCTGATGAACGGAGTGGATCAGTGCCATGTGGACCCCACTTGATATGAATAGAAAAGAAAAAAAAAAAAAAAAAAGAAAGAAAGAAGGAGTCAGCGTCGCTGACGCTGACGCTGACGCTGGGCGTACCAGCGTTCTGGCACGCTGGCTCGGCCAGCAGTGGCCCACTTGTGGGTCCCACCATGATGTATGTGTTGTATCCACACCGTCCATCCAGTTGGGGAGATCATTTTAGGGTACGACCCCAAGAATGAGCCAGATCCAAGTCTCGAGGGGGCCCCACCACAGCAAACAGTAGGGACAGTGCCCCACCGTTGAAACCTTCTTATGGGCCACCGTGATGTTTATTTGAGATCCAACCTGTTCGTAAGTTCACACATACATGGAGGAAGGGACATCAAAAATATCAGCTTGATCAGGAACTCCTGTGGGCCCCACTTATTAAATAAATAAAAATATATATATATGAAAAAAAAAAATATATATATATATATAAAAAAATAAAAATAAAATAAATAAAAAAATATATATATATGCTGCTGCTGGACAGACAGCGTCCAGGGGACGCTGCTGCCCAGCAGCCTGTCTGTATGGGCTTTGGCAATGGGCCCCACTCGTTGGGCCCACCTAGAATGTATGTGCTGTACCTATCCCGTCCATATGTTTTTTTTTCCAGCTCATTTTAGTGGGCTATGCCACGGGTCAACGGTGGGAATAATGATCTCTACCGTTGAAACCTTCCCAGCCCTACAGTGATGTTTAATTGTCATCCAACCTATTTTATAAGTGACCGAGCCCAAAAATCTTAGCATATCCAAATGACAAGTGGGCCATGCCATGGGACAACAGTGGGAATAATAATCTCCACCATTGAAACTTTCCTAGACCCAAAATGATGTTTATTTGTCACCCAACCTATCCATAAGTGGCTGGGCCCAAAATTTAAGCATATCTTAATGACAAGTGGACCATGCTTCAGTGGAAATAATGATTTCCAACATTGAAACCTTTCTAGGTTCTACAGTGATGTTTATTTGCCATCCAATCGGTTCATAAGATCACATGGATATGTATGAAGGAGAAAACACAAATATCTGCTTGATTCAAACTTATTGGGATCAGTTGGGTACCACGCTGCCCAGCAGGTGGCCCACCCTATGGGTCCCAACGTGATGTATCTATTAGCTCCACCATGATGTATCTGTTTTATTCATGCTGCCTATCTTGTATGTGCAGGCCCAAGTATGGGGCCGATGTAGTCTCAAGTGGGCTATACCACGAAGACCTTTACATTTCCTATGGGGCCCACAGTTCGGGTCCCACTCTCTGTATATATATTGGGCCATTCAAGGCCAACAGTACATGATATGTCTGGTAATATGCTAGTATACTTAGCTGGATAGGTCACACTGATAATATGCTTAGTGTAATGAATATCATACCCATTCATTTGTACATACGCATCATATGTATGCCTGACTGTGGACGATGTCGATCATAGCATATGCCTTACAGCTTGAGATTGCTTAGGGGACCCGTATGAGATATGGTCACCCTACATGATCGCGCGGTATGCGCAGGTTTGGTGCATGGCTTTAATAGTGTGACTCATGCATCTCGCATTATACATGTCATGATCAGATTCTCACCCCAGCGGCATCGGGGTTTTGACCACCACAGTCACATCGTGGATGGTAGGAATGGACACCGGAAATATGTTCTAGCACTTGGGCGCCAAAGATGTCCTTGGGTGAAAGTCCCTAAACCCTGTGGTACCAGTAGGATGCTCCAATGTCTAGACCGAGTGGATTTATGAGCGCATGAGGGCCAAATACCAGTAGGCCGCGTCTCCCACTGTGTCGGGGTCGGTTGGAAGGGGGTGTGACCTTACCCGCCCGGGTGCAGAGGGCTATATACTAGGTTGAGTTTGACCAGCTCGTGAATGGGTTCGCTATCGACGAGCCGGGTGAATTATCTTATATGTCATTGATGAGGCGGATAGTGAGGTCTCTTCCACTCGCTTGGTTATGCGCGCGATGGGCGGCAACCAATGTCTGGAGTGTACTAGACCCCGGTGATGTCCCAGTTGTAAACCGTATGATATATGACAGTTGAGGGTTGACATGCGCACATGGCATCATTAGCATATGACACTCGGCCATATAGGCCCATTGCATTGCATAGCCTCGAGATGGCTAATGACATTCATAGACTTGGTAGTGTAGCCTGCCATCATTTCCGCTTACTCTGATATCTGTATACCTGTCATATGCATTGCGCACACACCACGCACTCTCTAAGCTTCATAGTAAGCTTATGCACGTTGTTTACGTGCAGGTCATACTATAGCACGACAGCAGTGAGACAGGGGCGCGCATTTGATTTTCAGCTTTCAGTTATACCTTGTATTTCCTTTTCTACAGCATTGTACTCAAAAGACTATCTTAGTGGATATGTGATGTGATGTTTTTTTTTGGTTTGGTATACTTATGTTTATGCCCATCTATAAAAAAAAATTCACCTTGAAAATCCTCCTTGTGGGATCCCAGGATCGGAACCTGGCGTATGGGAGCTAGGGGCCGAGAATGGGGTACTACGGAGGCTGTTGGCACCGGATTCGGCGGCCGGGAATTTAGTAAGCCCGGTCCCCGAGTTTGGGGCGTGACAGAAGTTGGTATCAGAGCATAACTTGGGAATACCTGTCCATAACATTACATATCTACTAATAACCTTTAATTACCTGCCTTGTACTATATGATTGCTAGGACCCCAATCTTACTCACCTGCTTTGAACTTAGTTTAAACTAGGACTCCCTTATTGTATGCCTAGAAAATTTTGATTGACGTGTGGGCACTCATGAGTAACCCGATGCTAAGAGGATCCTGCCTTTTTGTAGGACATGGCACCCAAGAGAGCCGTTGGTAGGCAATCGTCTAGTGCGGGTACGTCCCAGACTGCCCCAGCTCCAGGCATGACTGCTGGTCAGTTCCAGCAGATGTTGCGTGCCATGACCTCCTTGGTAGAGCGCCAAGAGAGGAGGTCAGCCGATTCACCTGCCACATCCGAGCAGGATCGCGCCCGTTCCTTACTTAGGGATTTCAGGCAGATGGATCCCCCACGTTTCTCGGGCGAGCCGAACCCGGAGGCGGCAGAGAGATGGAAGTCTGAAGTAGAAAAGATCTTTACCATTATGCGATGCACGACTGTGCAGCGAGTTCCTCTCGCCGTCTTCCTTCTTCAGGGAGAGGCCGAGCATTGGTGGTCATCGATTACCCGCACAGTAGAGGCAGATTTCGAGTGGACCTGGGAGGATTTTGTAGACCGGTTTGACCAGAAGTTCTTCCCTGAGCATGTCCGTCAGCAGAGAGCGTTAGAGTTCGAGACGCTAGTCCAGGGAGAGATGACCGTATCACAGTACGAGGCCCGATTCGTTGAGCTGTCTCGATTCGCGACGTATCTTGTGGATGATGCGAGGCGAAAGGCCCGTCGGTTCGAGGGCGGTTTGCGCCTTGGCCTTAGGGGCCGTGTCGCAGGACACAAGCTCCCTACATTTGAGGAGGTGGTGGAGCGGGCCCAAATTTATGAGGCAGAGTGGGCCGACGCGCAGCGGATCCGCAGTCAAGGCGGCGATCGAAAGGGGAAGAGAAAGGCACCCTCTGGCAACTTCCGACAGCAGCGACTTCGACCACCGCAGAGGCATGTAGCTCGTCCACCCTTCCGAGCACCAGCAGCACCAGTGGCACCCGTAGCACCCCCAGCACCACCGCAGCAGCAGATTATAGGCCATTGTTATGGGTGCGGGAGATGGGACATCGTCATAGGGAGTGCCCCCATTCACACCGACAGCAGCGTCAGCAGTATCAGCCGCCGAGACCCCATCAGCAGCATCAGCGACAGCAGTACCCACCGCCGAGAGCTCCTCCGCAGCAGAGGCAGCAGCAGAGGACGCATCAGCAGCAGCAACGACCACAGAGGGGACAGGCACCTCCCCAGCAGGCTCAGGGCCGGTTCTATGCAGCCCAGCAGGACCCTCAGGCACCAGGAGGAGTCGTAGAGGGTACACTCCTTGTCTCTGCATGCATAGCACATGTTCTATTTGATTCTGGCGCATCACATTCATTCATATCCGAGGGTTTCTGTCGATCGATTGGTTTGCCGTTAGAATCCGTGCGCGAGGGTTTGTCAGTGTCGACACCCTTAGGGAAGACCGCAGTATTAAGTTTGATTTGTTCGTCTTGCCCCGTCTTGGTAGGAGAGACCTTTTTGCCTGCTGACTTGTTTGTTTTGCCGATGTCCGAGTTTGATGTTATCTTGGGCATGGATTGGTTGTCCGAGTATCATGCCATCATAGACTGTTTCGCGAGAACGGTTACCTTCCTTATACCCGGCATGCCGCAATTTCAATTTGTTGCTGAACCCAGAGGAGAACACTTATCAGCACTGATGGCTTGTGCAATTGAGGAGCCGGTTGCTTTGAGCATCGACCACTTGCCGGTCGTTTGTGACTTTTCAGATGTATTTCAGGAGATTCCGGGGTTGCCGCCTCGTCGGCATACCGAGTTCCAGATTGACCTTGTACCCGGTACCCGCGCCTATCTCAAAGGCCCCGTATCGTATGGCACCGTTGGAGCTGCGAGAACTGCAAAAGCAGTTGGACGAGTTGCGTGAACTAGGCTTCATTCGTCCGAGTAGTTCACCATGGGGAGCGCCGGTACTCTTTGTGAAGAAGAAGGATGGCTCGTTGAGGCTCTGCGTGGATTACCGCGAGCTCAACAAGGTCACGATTAAGAATAGGTACCCGCTTCCGAGGATCGACGATTTATTTGATCAGTTACGGGAGGCCCAGTTCTTTTCGAAGATTGACCTACGGTCCGGTTATCATCAGGTCCGTGTCCGGGAGGAGGATATCCCGAAGACGGCATTCAGGACGCGTTACGGTCATTTTGAGTTTCAGGTCATGTCCTTCGGACTGACCAATGCGCCCGCTGTGTTCATGCAATTGATGAACGAGGTCTTTCGTCCCTACCTCGATCAGTTCGTTGTGGTGTTTATCGATGACATTCTGATCTATTCGAGGACTCGGGAGGAGCATGCGCGGCATCTGGAGATCACCTTGCAGACCCTCCGCACACACCAGCTTTATGCGAAGTTGGAGAAGTGTGAGTTTTGGCAGGAGGAGGTGAAGTTCCTCGGTCACGTGGTGACGAGGCAAGGTGTCACGCCCTGAAATTCGAAACCCGAGTACAACAACCCGAAGCCCGAGTTCCAGGGTGTGAATTGAAAATTCGAGCATAGATTCCTTGAGATTCCATCCCACACATTATATATCTAAAATAAATTCCCAAATATAAAATTTCTTTTCCACTAATGTCTTATTACATTGAATTTTACAAAACTAAAACAAATCGATTACATTCGACGCTCGTGTGATATGTGACCCTCTGAGTACTTTGCTCCGTCTATGTCTTTTTCTTCCTGTGAACCTGCAAGAACTGTGGTGATTTTGGTGAGCTAAAAGCCCAGTGAGGTCATTTCCATCACAGGTAATATTCCAGTTAATAAGAGATAGGAGATGAATCATCAACGGATAGAATTGTATGAAATATACAAGGATAAGGTTATGATTGATATACTTTATGATTTATTATCAGGATAAGGATATGATTGATATACTTTATGATTTATTATCAATGGAATATGATTATCATGAATGTCATGTATGTTATGTTAGGTGCGAGAGCAATAAACGTCTAGGAACTCGTTGCCACTGAACATTAGGAACCTGTCGCAAATCAACCATGCTCACCTAACCGGTACAACGAGGCGGCAAATCAACCATGCACGCCAGTGGGCAAATCAACCATGCACCACTGATCCAACCGAGCAAATCAACCATGCTCAATAAGTGAGACGACCAGAACTCGCTGCCACTGAACATTAGGAACCTGTCGCAAATCAACCATGCTCACCTAACCGGTACAGCGAGGCGGCAAATCAACCATGCACGCCAGGAGTCAAATCAACCATGCTCCTGTTCTGTCGCAGTGTATAAATGTATGCATATGTCATGAGCTATGGAAGCATTCTTCAAGCATACAATGCAGTGCAACTCAATTCCAATCACGCCATGCATGTGTTATCTTCATTCAGATAATTCTTTATCTAGTTTTAGTTACTGTTGATCGAGGGATTTTGAGAAGGTCATCGTGTAAGGTTTAGTATGTTGACAGACTAACATTGTTTCAAGAGTTATGTATTGTATACTGTCAAACCCTAAGTTGTTGTTTATCGGGAAGTTTAGAAATGATGACACGGGGAACCTTGAAATACTACATGCGTTTAGTGTTGTATGTTGGTTACGTCCTATGTAATAAATCCTAAATCGAATTGTCATAGAATTCTGACATGTGCATTAAAACGGAAGACTTAAGAAGATTAATTAAATAAGGAAAGGATAACTGATAAACTTTTATGGATATAGAGATAGGAAGTGGTTGGATCCCTTACCTAGGATCCATTCTACATTCAAGAACAAGATGAAATTCACGAAAATTTATGGAGAGACTGGAAGAGGTAACTCTACTACCTAGAATGCCATAATTACATGAAATAATAAAGTAAAATCCTAAGGACCTGGTTAAAGGAGAAACTTAGATAGATTAATCCTGTACTTATGATGCCATGATAAGGGAGAGAGTATTAAAGTACGCCTAAAATCCTAACTAGAAAAGTAGTCTTGCACCTAACAAGGAAGAACACTAAAGAACATTAACAAGAAAGTTACATGGGATGAATCACTCACTGATTCGTTGATCTCCAAGTTTCAAATAGTCTCGGCTCGAATTTTGGGTTGACTCAGCGAGTCGACTCGACTCATAGAAGAAAACCCTTCTTTCTCTCTCCTTCCTCCTTCTTTCTTCTTCTTTTTCTTCTTCTTCTTCTTCTTCTTCTTACCTAGCCTTGGAATGAGGCTTCAGCAGAAATAGAAGCAATAGGAGGTGAAGCATCCGCCCCCTCTCAACATAATCTCTCTCTCTCTCTCTCTCTCTCTCTCTCTCTCTACCCGAGTTTCCTCCTCTCTCTCTCTCTCTCTTGGTGGACGCTTGTGAAGAGGGAGATGCATCTAAGGAGGTCTTTTAAAGACTCCCAAAGTCGGTGAGTTGGTGCAGGAAACTCCCGATCGGTTTTGGCGTTGGCACCGCCTGGCACTCATGTCGCCCGAATTTTTTGTACTAAATCATATGTAGACCGTTCAAATAGTAGGTGTGGTCCATGAAAACAATCCCCTAAAATTTCAGGGGCACATGCGAAGCAACAGACCGGATCCGACACGATCTTGGTTTTCTTGGTTTCCAAACAGTCGATTAAAGTGGGCCGCATGAACAACTTTCGACAGAGATTTTTTTGAAGGACTGAACTTAGGTACGATAGGGTTCTGATGAACGGCATGGATATAAAATATGAGGCCCACATGGAGGTCAAGTGGAGGCCCACCGATGACAGCGAGCGGACGCTGTAACAGCGTCCGCTGGAAAGGTCGTGAAGAAGAAGACTTCTCTTTCTTCTTTTGTTTTTCGTGCGACACACGCAACATAGAGTTGGTGCTCCACTTACAAGTGGGGTCCACATGTAGTGAGTTGGGACCGTCTCCTCCGTTCAATAAATGAGCAACATAAAGTTAGCCGTCGAGGAGAAAAATGAGGCAGATCCGAGCTACGATGGCCCACTTATGGCACGATTTTCGATTAGAGCCTTTGTAGGATGATCGGAGGTTTGAAACTTCATGTGTATGGTTAGATCGTGTCCTAGAACTAATATATAGAGTTTTGCATGAAAATAATTTCCAGAAATTATAAAACTTAAAAAGGTGGTATAACTTAAGTTTAACTAATGGCATTTTCGTAATTATTATAAATTTACGAGTTTTATAAAATCTATCAATTCCATGTTGTTCTAGGGTTTATTCTAAGCAACTTTAATAAAGAGACCATATAGTAATTCCCTACGGATGATTTATTATTAATTTATCAATGTTTCAATTTATTTAAATTATTAAATAATTAACTAAATTATAATTTAAATTATTCTAAAATCCTAGGGTGTTACAAACACACCCGAGCAAGTTCATAGGGCCAAGAAATCACTGGTCTAAGCATATGCCTTGTGACGGACATGATGTACGGATCTTATTTATGGACAAACATATGTACAGGGAAATGTACGGCGGTTTACATTGCTCGCGTAATTCGGAATCGAAGTGGGCGGTTAGATCTTCTAGTCTGGTAACGACGAATTATTCTAACGGTCGGTCTGTCGACTTGACTAAGTGCACTAAGTTTTTCAGAGGCCTGACAAGTTGTCTGGACATGTATAAAATGTATACATGTGTGTATGCATGTGAACGATACAGTTTAAAATATAATTTCTCACATGTGAACACGCACTCATGTACTACTCGTGCACCCAAATTTTTTGGGGTATTACACAAGGAGTAGCAGTAGATCCGGTGAAGATTGATGCCGTGCGTCAGTGGAGGCAACCCACGAATGCGTCCGAAATTCGGAGTTTCCTGGGGTTAGCAGGTTATTATCGCCGTTTCATAGAGGGCTTCTCTCGTATTGCAGCCCCGCTGACCAGGTTGACCCGAAAGGGCGCTGGGTTCGTTTGGAGTGATGCCTGTGAGCGAGCATTTGCAGAACTGAAGGACCGTCTTACTTCTACACCAGTCCTCACCCTTCCCTCCGGGAGTGAAGGATTCGTGGTTTTTACAGATGCCTCACGGATTGGCTTAGGTGCTGTCCTGATGCAGCATGTCAAAGTAGTAGCGTATGCGTCTCGCCAGCTCAAGGTCTATGAGCAGAACTACCCCACGCATGATCTGGAGCTAGCAACAGTAGTCTTCGCACTGAAGGTGTGGAGGCACTATCTTTATGGGGTCAGGTTCGAGCTCTTTTCTGACCATAAGAGCTTGAAGTACCTCTTTTCGCAGTCCGAGTTGAACATGAGGCAGAGACGTTGGATGGAGCTCCTGAAGGATTATGATTTTGATCTTCAGTACCACCCTGGCAAGGCCAATGTGGTGGCTGATGCCCTTAGCCGTCAGCCACGAGGCCTGGTGGCATATATGATGGTCCAGGAGTGGAGGATGCTCGAGGAGGTTGCCGAGTATGATTTTGAGCTGAGCCTGCAGTCTTCTATCGCGCAGTTATCGAACTTGTCGATTCAACCCTCTCTTGTTTCTAGGGTGATCGAGGCTCAACAGTCAGATCAGACGTTGAAGGATTATTTGGAAGAGGCCGCGTCAGAGGGTCAGACTGATTGGCAGATTGGGTCAGATGGTGGACTTCGTTTCAGGGGTCGGTTGTGTGTTCCAGATATTCCTCAGTTGCGCAGAGACCTTATGGATGAGGCACACCGATCGAGGTTCACGATTCACCCAGGTTCTACCAAGATGTATCGTGATATGAGGAGGCAGTATTATTGGGCCGGAATGAAGCGTCAGATTGCCAGCTTTGTGTCCGAGTGTGACACTTGCCAGCGTGTCAAGACCGATCATCGCAAACCTCCAGGTCCCCTGCAGCCGTTGAGTGTTCCGTTGTGGAAATGGGAGCACGTGACCACAGACTTCATTATGGGCTTGCCGAGGACTGATCGCGGTCACGATGCCATCTGGGTTGTCGTTGATCGTTTGACGAAGTCGGCACACTTTCTTGCGATACGTGCGACCTGGTCATTGGACAGACTTGCAGAATTGTTTATCGAGGAGATTGTGAGGCTGCACGGAGTCCCAGTCTCGATCGTTTCTGATCGAGATCCGAGGTTTACGTCGCGGTTCTGGAGGAGTTTTCAGAAGGCGATGGGGCCTGCCTTGAAGTTCAGCACCGCATATCATCCTCAGACTGATGGTCAGACCGAGAGGGTCAACCAGATCCTTGAGGACATGCTTCGAGCTTGCGTGTTGGATTTCTCAGGTAGTTGGGATAAACACCTGCGTTTGGCTGAGTTTGCATATAATAACAGCTACCAGGCGACTATCGGTATGGCTCCTTTTGAGGCATTGTATGGTAGACCTTGTAGGTCTCCTAGTTGTTGGGCCGAGGTTGGAGAGCATCGTCTCCTAGGTCCCGAGCTTGTGCAGAGGACATCAGAGGCTATCGATATCATCAGGCAGAGGATGCGCACAGCTCAGAGTCGACAGAAGAGTTTTGCAGATCGTCGACGTCGTCCCCTAGAGTTTTCCATTGGGGATCGTGTGTATCTCAGGGTCTCGCCCATGAAGGGCGTGGTTCGTTTTGGAGCTAAGGGGAAGCTTGCCCCGAGATTCATTGGACCCTTCGAGATCATTGGGCGCGTTGGCGCCGTGGCCTATCAGCTTGCCTTGCCACTTCAGTTGTCTGGCGTCCACAATGTTTTCCATGTTTCCATGTTGCGGAAGTGTGAGTCAGACGTGGTTCCTGTGATAGATTGGCAGCCGTTGGAGGTTCGTGAGGATGCTTCTTACATTGAGCAGCCGGTTCGTATCCTTGACCGGAAGGAGCAGGTCCTCCGGACCAAGGTCATTCCTTTAGTGAAGGTCCAGTGGAGTCATCATAGCGCAGATGAGGCGTCGTGGGAGCGAGAGGCAGAGATTCGCGAGTCTTATCCTCATCTTTTTGATGATTGATTGTATCTGTATGATTGCTTTTCGAGTCGATATGCATATATAGTGATGTGATTTTTTTTATGATCTTCGGCTAGTTTGGGTTTGTATTGCAAATTTCGAGGACGAAATTTTTTGTTAGGAGGGAAGAGTTGTAAGACCCGTACCCTTATTTGCCCTCCGTATGCTTAATTTCCGGTGTCGGTACGTCCCGGACGGATCAGATTAGCGAGCCTTGACCGCGACCCTATTTTGGTAGCGCAACGACCCGAGACTTGTACCCCGGTGACCGCGTAGGCGCTGCGATTCCAACGCCGCGCGGCACGCCCCATTGCGATACCCGGTGTGAAAGTTATGATCTATCGCGTAATCTGAGGTGGGCCGCGCAACATGCATGGTGTGGGCCCCACTTGCACAAATCCCTAGGTTGTCCCATCAATCAATCGATATCCCATCAATCAATCAACATCCCATCAATCCATCAAGCATCAATCAATCAAGTACATCTCTCTCTCCTCACAAGTCAACTTAAGCCATACCCAAGCAATCCAATCTCATAATTACCCCATCCATCATCATTCCCATTTTCTAATACCACTTATATCCCAAGCTCCCTACAAACAAATGCCATACGTAGCTATTTTTGGAGAGAGAAAGAGAAAGAGAAAGAGAAAGAGAAAGAGAGAGAAAGAGAGAGAGAAGAGAGGAAGAATTGAGAGAAGAGAGAGATTTGGAGGGAGATCTAGGATTTGAGGGTGGAGATCCTTGCTTGGAGGGCCCCAACCATCATCCGGACCGTCCGGATCGTCCGATCATCAACTCGATTCAATCCAACCGTCCATTATTTGAGGTGAGTGCAAGGGGTACATAAATCCCCCATTTTCTTCTTTCCCTTCATTTCTTTTCCTTTTCTTTTGGGCCCACCTGATGGTGGACAACCTGATGGATGGATTGGATCATCCATGAACGGCCCCACTTGTACAAATAATTATAATAATAATAATAATAATAATAATAATAAAAAAAAAAAAAGAAAGAGAGAGAGGGCTGCCGCTGGACAGCCAGCGTCCAGGGGACGCTGCTGCCCAGCAAGGGCAGCCGGTCGGCCAGGAATAGGGCCCCCGCACGTGGGACCCACCTTGATGTATGTATTAGATCTATGCCGTCCGTCTGTTTCTCCAGCCCATTTTAGGGCTGGGCGCCAAAAATGGAGAAGATCCAGATCTCAGGTGGACCACACCATTGGAAACAAATGAGGCTAATGAAGCCGACTGTTAAGACTTCCTGGACCCACCGTGGTGTTTGTGGACCACATCACCTGCCCAATATTGGGCTTGTTAGGACCCCAACGACCAGGGGAACATGATGAATGGGGTGGATTGTCCCTATGTGGGCCCCACTAGAGATAAGCACAAAAACAAAAAAAAAAAAAAAAAAAGAAACAAGAAGATAACGTGCTGGACGTCCAGCGTCTGGACGTCCTGACGCTGGGACGTCCAGCGTCACTTGAGGTTGCATTTGGGGTCCCACTCGTGGGACCCACCTTGATGTTTGTGTTCCATCCACGCCGTCCATCGGTTTTCCCAGATCATTTTAGGGCCAGGGCCCAAAGATGAGCCCGATCCAAATCTTCAGTGGGCCGCACCGCTTGAAACAGTGGGAACAATGATTCCTACTGTCAGAATCTTTTGGCCCACCTTTACGTTTCTAGAGGGATTTGTATATCCAATATGGGGCTTGTTGGGTCCCCCATGAGATGGAGAATCTGATGAACGGAGTGGATCAGTGCCATGTGGACCCCACTTGATATGAATAGAAAAGAAAAAAAAAAAAAAAAAGAAAGAAAGAAGGAGTCAGCGTCGCTGACGCTGACGCTGACGCTGGGCGTACCAGCGTTCTGGCACGCTGGCTCGGCCAGCAGTGGCCCACTTGTGGGTCCCACCATGATGTATGTGTTGTATCCACACCGTCCATCCAGTTGGGGAGATCATTTTAGGGTACGACCCCAAGAATGAGCCAGATCCAAGTCTCGAGGGGGCCCCACCACAGCAAACAGTAGGGACAGTGCCCCACCGTTGAAACCTTCTTATGGGCCACCGTGATGTTTATTTGAGATCCAACCTGTTCGTAAGTTCACACATACATGGAGGAAGGGACATCAAAAATATCAGCTTGATCAGGAACTCCTGTGGGCCCCACTTATTAAATAAATAAAAATATATATATATGAAAAAAAAAAATATATATATATATATATAAAAAAAATAATAATAAAATAAAATAAAAAATATATATATATGCTGCTGCTGGACAGACAGCGTCCAGGGGACGCTGCTGCCCAGCAGCCTGTCTGTATGGGCTTTGGCAATGGGCCCCACTCGTTGGGCCCACCTAGAATGTATGTGCTGTACCTATCCCGTCCATATGTTTTTTTTTCCAGCTCATTTTAGTGGGCTATGCCACGGGTCAACGGTGGGAATAATGATCTCTACCGTTGAAACCTTCCCAGCCCTACAGTGATGTTTAATTGTCATCCAACCTATTTTATAAGTGACCGAGCCCAAAAATCTTAGCATATCCAAATGACAAGTGGGCCATGCCATGGGACAACAGTGGGAATAATAATCTCCACCATTGAAACTTTCCTAGACCCAAAATGATGTTTATTTGTCACCCAACCTATCCATAAGTGGCTGGGCCCAAAATTTAAGCATATCTTAATGACAAGTGGACCATGCTTCAGTGGAAATAATGATTTCCAACATTGAAACCTTTCTAGGTTCTACAGTGATGTTTATTTGCCATCCAATCGGTTCATAAGATCACATGGATATGTATGAAGGAGAAAACACAAATATCTGCTTGATTCAAACTTATTGGGATCAGTTGGGTACCACGCTGCCCAGCAGGTGGCCCACCCTATGGGTCCCAACGTGATGTATCTATTAGCTCCACCATGATGTATCTGTTTTATTCATGCTGCCTATCTTGTATGTGCAGGCCCAAGTATGGGGCCGATGTAGTCTCAAGTGGGCTATACCACGAAGACCTTTACATTTCCTATGGGGCCCACAGTTCGGGTCCCACTCTCTGTATATATATTGGGCCATTCAAGGCCAACAGTACATGATATGTCTGGTAATATGCTAGTATACTTAGCTGGATAGGTCACACTGATAATATGCTTAGTGTAATGAATATCATACCCATTCATTTGTACATACGCATCATATGTATGCCTGACTGTGGACGATGTCGATCATAGCATATGCCTTACAGCTTGAGATTGCTTAGGGGACCCGTATGAGATATGGTCACCCTACATGATCGCGCGGTATGCGCAGGTTTGGTGCATGGCTTTAATAGTGTGACTCATGCATCTCGCATTATACATGTCATGATCAGATTCTCACCCCAGCGGCATCGGGGTTTTGACCACCACAGTCACATCGTGGATGGTAGGAATGGACACCGAAAATATGTTCTAGCACTTGGGCGCCAAAGATGTCCTTGGGTGAAAGTCCCTAAACCCTGTGGTACCAGTAGGATGCTCCAATGTCTAGACCGAGTGGATTTATGAGCGCATGAGGGCCAAATACCAGTAGGCCGCGTCTCCCACTGTGTCGGGGTCGGTTGGAAGGGGGTGTGACCTTACCCGCCCGGGTGCAGAGGGCTATATACTAGGTTGAGTTTGACCAGCTCGTGAATGGGTTCGCTATCGACGAGCCGGGTGAATTATCTTATATGTCATTGATGAGGCGGATAGTGAGGTCTCTTCCACTCGCTTGGTTATGCGCGCGATGGGCGGCAACCAATGTCTGGAGTGTACTAGACCCCGGTGATGTCCCAGTTGTAAACCGTATGATATATGACAGTTGAGGGTTGACATGCGCACATGGCATCATTAGCATATGACACTCGGCCATATAGGCCCATTGCATTGCATAGCCTCGAGATGGCTAATGACATTCATAGACTTGGTAGTGTAGCCTGCCATCATTTCCGCTTACTCTGATATCTGTATACCTGTCATATGCATTGCGCACACACCACGCACTCTCTAAGCTTCATAGTAAGCTTATGCACGTTGTTTACGTGCAGGTCATACTATAGCACGACAGCAGTGAGACAGGGGCGCGCATTTGATTTTCAGCTTTCAGTTATACCTTGTATTTCCTTTTCTACAGCATTGTACTCAAAAGACTATCTTAGTGGATATGTGATGTGATGTTTTTTTTTGGTTTGGTATACTTATGTTTATGCCCATCTATAAAAAAAAAATTCACCTTGAAAATCCTCCTTGTGGGATCCCAGGATCGGAACCTGGCGTATGGGAGCTAGGGGCCGAGAATGGGGTACTACGGAGGCTGTTGGCACCGGATTCGGCGGCCGGGAATTTAGTAAGCCCGGTCCCCGAGTTTGGGGCGTGACATTGTAAGTCTTGAACTCCTCTTAACATAATGGTTTTATATATGAATTCCCCTATTTATGTGATTGATAGAAAATTGGAACACTCTTTCACCTAGTTCACATTACACGATTTTCATGGGATGATAGGATTATGGGATTTGTGGATTAGCTAGACTTTGATTTAAGGTGTTGAGAAACCAAGCCGGGGTACTTTGTCCATCCTTGTCCATGGGAAAATAATGAAAGATATGGATTTCTAAAAATCCTATCTAATTTAAAAGAAAAAGGGAAAGGAAGGATGAAATTGGGAGGGATGGAAAAATGGTGGAAAATTTCGATTAAGGCTACCTATTACCAATCGGGGGATGGTCTACCCGTAACCAAAGTCGAAAATGGGACGTAGTGTGAAAGCCGTCGGAAGGACAGTAAGGCAAATTCCTTTCATTGACTTGTTGTTGCTCTATACACCTTGAGATCTATAGTTTAGTTGATTTATGAAGAAGATAATCCCAGAAACTCATGAGATGAATTTTCACTATGCACACTAGGTTGAATTTGTTCGACTTCTTCTATTTATAAAAAAATCAACTGGAATTTCATATGGACGCTTATTATGTTTTGAGAGTTTACAGTTTCAACCTCTGTCACCTAATTTTTCTGAATCTTACACTTGTGTGTCTTGGGATGTATAGAAGAATAGTTTCTAAAGGAGAGTTGGGTTTGGAGAATGAAACTTGTCTCACGCATGTTTTGCTCGGGACTAGCAAAATGCTGGTTGGGGGATGTGTTGAGCTCTTAATTGTGCATATTTTAACCCCAATTCATCACTCATTATGCAAGGTTTTCATGATTTATAGACTAATCTCATGCATGGATTTGTGATTGTAGGGATGAGAGAGAGGATTCATCAATTGAAGACTTAAAGATGCCATTTATAAGCAAAGAGGATCAAAGGACTAAGCGTCAAAGGATGAAAGAAAGAAGTCAGAGAAAAGAAGAAAGAAAGTAGAAGAACATGCCCAAGACCGGTCATCCATAGCCCAGGACCGGTCGTCCAACCGGTCCGAACACTCAATAGAAGGGGCCCTACGGCCACAACTCACTGGACTGTCCAAGACCGGTCGTCCACTGGTCAGACCGGTCGTGTGACCGGTCCTTGAATTAAATCTCTGGGTCTGAATTTTCTAAAAACTCGCTGGACATTTTTTTGTGATTTTGAGACTGGTCGTGTGACCAGTCGTCCAGGAGCTCAGACCGGTCGTGCGACCGGTCGTCTGCGTAACTGGGCGTGTTCTACAAGCTCCGGATTTCTCTGCGCACTGCATATCCTTACGCAAATTCTGGAAGATTCCGACGCTGCGGAGCTTCCCCACTATAAAAGGACACCTAGGGATCGTTCCCAGGGGATCTTAGAAGGGATTGAGCACAGTGGGAGACGGCGGAAGTCGATTTTGGAGTTCTACAACTCCACCTAGTTTGCTTTGTGGTTTTATGTTTTACTTAGTTGTTTCATGTTTCCTTGGATCATGAACGGCTAAACCTCTTAGCTAGGGCTAAGAGATGAAGCTTGTAATGAATTCAAGATGTATCAATTCGTTTGATGTGGTTTTAAGTTGGATTTCATGTTTAAGAACAATGGTTTGAAGTTTAATTCAAGTACTAAGTAGTTTTTCTTAGTCTTATGATGACTCATGGATGTTTGGAAGAATTACTTGAGTTCTTAATTGTTGTGTGTCAATCTAGACCTGTATGATCTGAGGAATTGGAATACGCTTTAGATTTATGATCTTCATGTGGGAACTTCTTACCAAAAGTCTACTTTTCTGGAATTCTGTAGTATATGGGACTGTGTATGTGATTTGAATCTAGTTCAAATCATAATCTAGTTTTGTCTTGTGACAGGATTTAATGATGGTTATGATTGTGATCTTAGCCTATTGGAATTGGGACTGACCTATGCAATTGAGTATGCTCGTCCTAGCTTGCATTGAGTGAATCATGTACATGGATCATACATATGACAGATTGTTTGGTTTAACTGCTCTATCATCCGACTAGATAGAACTTAATTTCGATTATAGTTGAGAAAGTGTGAAACCACAGCGAATTGAACATCAAGGATTGCTACAAGTGGATCCTTGAACCCTAGTGCCTTTTTATTAATTGATTACCTTCAGTTTAATTCAACATTACAATCTTCTACAAATCTGTTTGTTAGCTCTTTAGTATAACTATTGGAAGTGTTTTGTGGATTCCTATATAAGTCCCTGTGGATCGACCTCAGTCTTACCAAGATTATTACTACATCGCAACCCTACACTTGGGGAAGCGAACAGTCCCTAGGTATACGGCATGAGCAGACGGTGCCCAAGACCCCCTAGCAAAATGGTGTATCTGAACGAATGAATCACACCATTGTAGAGAGATTCAAATGCTTGTTATCCCATGTAAAATTGCCCAAGATGTTCTGTGGAGAAGCAATGCACACAGCGGTGTATTTGATAAAAAGGTCTCCATCAGCCCCGTTGAATGGAGAAGTACCTGAGAAGGTGTGGACTGGACGTGATCCTTCATACAGTCATCTCAGGGTGTTTGGATGCAGAGCATCCATTCACATACCAAAGGACGAGAGGTCCAAGCTCGATATGAAGATTAGGCAGTGTGTGTTCTTGGGGTATGGTTGTTTACGTCGGATTTGGTAACAGGATCCTCCAGACGTTCACCTTCCTTCAAGCCAGCTTCCCTCCGAACCTGAAAGAATACAAGAGAAAACTAAGGGTGGCCGGCATCCAGCCGTTAGCCCTCCGAAGCTTAAGTCAGACGGGACATGGTTGTAAAGTAAACAGCGGGATATGGGCTTAGAGATTGTGTACCTTTATTCTCTGTGGAGTCATCTATTTATACAGATCCGGGTGATCCAGTCTGTTACGCAAGACGTTAAGATTACTGCTAATTTTCGGGGATAAGGTGTTTATCCTATCAATCCTTAGATAAGGAGATGGCCTAATCCAGTTAGACATCTGGTTGATTACGCTCCCTGATGGTGACTCCCTGAGGTTCGGAGCCACGAACAGAGATAAGCCCAAAACCGGCCTATACGGGTTACTGGTACTAGAAAAGCAGGGAATGCTCGGGCTTGGGGATAACAGCTCGCATGTTGAGATGCGGCCCCTATCAACGACCACAAGCCAAGTTGCTCGCATGCAGGACCTTTGTTTAGCGACCAAGGAGTAAAGATGGACCAATTATAAGAATACCTTCATCCGATGACTAGCGACCATGCCAGCTCGCATATTCGGGGGTGTATATCGTACTTTTACGATACGCAGGCCTCGACCATGAGGGCTCGCAGGTTAAACACCATCAAAAAGGCGCTCCGGGCCTCGAGTCTTTGATATCTTCGATCACCGCTTTTTGGTTATAACAATGATGATGAAAAGTTCAATTACAGATTGTAGGATCCGACCGAGAAGAAGCTTGTCAGGAGCAGAGATGTGGTTTTCATTGAAGATCAGTGTATAGAAGATATTGAAAAGCCAGAAAAGACCCAGCCCAGTTCAAGTGAGCTGAAAGACATGGATCCGGTTACTCCTCCCGTAGTGCCTGCTGACAGGGGAGTATAGCAAGATGCAGAGGACGTGGGAGTTCCTACGAAAGATGGATCAGGGGAGCAACCCCCACTTGATCCACCTGTTGAGCCACAGGTGAGGAGGACATTGTTGAGCTCTTAAATGTGCATATTCTAACCCCATTTCATCACTAACTATGCATGATTCACATGTTTAAAGACCTATCTAATGCATGGTTTTGTGGTTGTAGGAATGAGAGAGAGACTTCGTCATTTGGATGCTTAGAAGCCTTTCTAACATGCCTTGAAGATCAAAATAATAAAGGACAAGAGGTGGAGGAAAGATGTAATGAATAAGGAGGAAGAAAAGTGAAAAAAAATCCACAAATTTACAGACCACCGACCGGCTGGCCAAACCTTCAAGAAATTCAGTTTTCACTGGACTGTTTTTGTGAAGGCCGGCCGGTTAGTGGGTCGGCCTGTGTAATATATTGACCAGAGAATCTGGTGTTTTGAGGCACAATTTCCAGCACACAAAAACTTTTGGAAGTCCAAAATTTTCTGCGTAAAACACAAATTTTGTGAGATTTCTCGAAGGTTCTTCATAGCTAGGGCCCAAAACCTATAAAATGACTCCTCTACATCATTCCTAAGGTATTCTAGAAGAGATCTACTACGGTGAGAGGCGGAGAAAGACAGATCCGGAGTTTTACAACTCCCATTTGCTAGTTTGCTTTCTAATTCTTCATGTTTTTAGTTGATTTCATGTTTTCCTTTAGCATGGTCAGCTAAACCTCTTAGCTAGGGCTAAGAGTTGAAGCTAGTAGTGATTCTAAGATGTTTTAGTTCGCTTTTAATGGTTTCAAGTTGAATTCTTAATGTTGAAAATGGTTTATTGAGTTTGAATGAAGTTCTAAGTAGTTTTCCTTAATCTTATGATGACTCATGGATGTTTGGGAGGATTATCTTAGTTTCTTAATTATTTTGCAAAGTTCCAGACCTGTACGCTCCAAGGAATTGGATTCAACACGCTTTAGACTTGGTTCTTCATATGGGAACTTCAAACCAAAAGTTCTACCTTTTTTTCTAAAATCTGAATTATGTGTTCTTTGTTCATATGATTTGAATCAAGTTCAAAGGTATTAAGTAAGCTTTGTGACAGGGTTTGATGATTATTATGGTTGTGATCTTAATCTATTAGAACTAAGATTGACCTATGCAATTGAGTGTGCTCAAGTCCTAACTTGAATTGAGGGAATCATTGATGAGCAACACATGTGACAGATTGTTTTATTGATATAACCGCTCTATAATCCAACTAGATAGGATTTGATTTCGATTCTAGTTGTGTAATTGAAAAACCACAATGAATTATGCATCAAGGATAGCTACAAGTGGATCCTTGGCGCCCTAGTGCTTCTTTAGAGTGTTACTTTCATCTTAAGTTTACAGATTACTCCTCTACATTCAATTTCCAAAATCTGTTTAGTTTTATTTCAATTAGAGACTATTGGAATTAGTTTTGTGAATTCCTAAATTAGTCCCTGAGAACGATCTCGGTCTCTACCGAATTATTGCTACATCGCAACCCTACACTTGGGGAAGTGAATAGACATCCGTCCTAGAAGTACTCACAGATGAGTACATTATGCTTACTGATGGGGAAGAGCCATAAGATTATTTTGAGGCCGTAGCCGACGAGCATAAGGGGGAGTGGTTGAAAGCTATGTAAGAGGAGATGGAATCCTTGCACAAGAACCACACCTATGATATGATGAAATTGCCTAAGGGCAAGAAAGCTCTGAACAACAAGTGGGTGTTCTGAAAGAAGATTGAGTAGAAGAATTTACAGATAAGGTTCAAGGCTAGACTTGTGGTGAAAGGTTTTGGTTAGAAGAAAGGTATAGACTTCGAGGAGATATTCTCACCAGTGGTGAAGATAACATCCATACGGATGTTGCTTAGGTTGGCGACTAGCATGGATCTGGAGATAGAGCAGTTAGATATTAAAATTGTCTTTCTCCATGGTGACTTGGAAGAAGAGGTTTACATGCACTAACCAGAGAGGTTCGAAGTCAAGGGCAATGAGCATATGGTGTGTAGGCTTAGTAAGAGCTTGTATGGGTTAAAACAAGCTCCGAGGCAATGGTACAAGAAGTTCGACTCGTTCATGTTAAAGCATGGATATGACAGAACGGAGTCAGACCACTGTGTGTTCACGCGTAGGTTCTCAGATGATGATTTCTTAGTTCTGCTATTATACGTTGATGACATGCTCATCATGAGAAAAGATATCAAGAAGATTGACAGGCTGAAACAGGAGTTGGGCAAGTCGTTTGCGATGAAAGACTTGGGCTTGGCTAGACAGATTCTAGGAATAAAGATAACCCATTGTTGACGTCAGATTCTGGTAACAGGTCCCTCCCAGGTATACGCCCTTCTTGAAGTGAGCTCCCATCCAAACCTGAAGCCAAAGAAGAAAACTAAGGGTGGCCGACGCTTGGCCATTGGCCCTCCGAAGCTTAAGTTAGAGGTGACTTGATAGTAAAATGAAGTGTGACACGTGGGCTTAGAGATTGTGTACCTTTATCATCTGTGGAGTCATCTATTTATAGAGATATGAGTGATCCAGCCTATTACGCAAGCCGTTAAGATCACTGCTGATTTCAGGGGATAAGGTGCTTATCCTGTTAATAATCTATTAAAGGAGATGGCCCAATTATTCTAGTCGTCTAGCTGATTACGTCTCTTAATGGAGATCACCCGTGATACGGAACCATGAACAGAAACGAACCAAAGCCGGCCTATACGGGCTGCTTGTACTATAAGACGAAGAATGTCCCCAGCGAACAAACAACCACCGAGTAGAGCTGCTTGGACTCGGAGATGACCTCGTTTAACGACCAAGAGCAGAGCTGCTCACTAGATGGCCTCGTTTAACAACCAAGAGCAGAGCTGTTCACTTAACGGGCATGTATAGGAGCTCGCAGATCTAAGGCGATATATAAGATATGAGTGGGAAGGCTTGCCAGCCAGATGGTCTGGTCGCGACTTCATGGAAAGGCGCTCGCTGGTCGCCTATTGCTTATACTTATTTGTTCGCTTCCCCAAGTGTAGGGTTGCGATGTAGTAATAAACTCGGTAAGACCGAGGTCGATCCACAGGGACTATGTAGGATCTCACAAATTCATCCACAAGTATCTAATTAAGTCTACTAATCAGATTGTTGTATAAAGTTGATGTGAGTAACAAAAGCTGAATTAAATCGAAAGTAATTAATTATAAGAAGGCACTAGGGGTTCAGAGGATCCACTTGTAGCAATCCTTGATGTTCAATCCGCTGTGGTTTCTTATTCTCTCAACTAGAATCGACATTCCTGTCTATCTAGTCGGATGATAGAGCTGTTAAACCAAACATTCTGTAATATGTAAGTTCTATGCATAAGATTCACTCAATGTAGGCTGAGCTGAGCATGCTCAATTGCATAGGTCATTCCCCTTTTCTATAGGTCCAGTTCTCAATCATAACCATCCTCAAGTCCTCTCACAAGACAAGGCTAAATCAAGATTTGAACTGAATTCAAATCACATGCACAGTCATTACATATTCCAGAAAATCAACTAAAATAGAACTTTGGCATGAAGTCCCTTTATGAAGAGCTTAGTACTAGAGCGCACTCCGATTCCTCAGATCATACAGGTCTAGACCGTTGCAAACGAATTAAGAAGCTAAGTAATTCATCCAAACATCCATGAGTCATCACAAGACTAAGAAAAATTACTTAAAAACTTGTATAAACTTCAAACCTTAGTTCATAATCATGAATTCCAAACTGGAAACCACTTAACTACGAATTAAAACATCTTGGATTCACTACAAGCTTCACCTCTTAGCCCTAGCTAAGAGGTTTAGCTGCTCATGATCCAAGGAAACATGAATCAACTACAAAAAGCATGAAAACAGCAAAGCAAACCAAAAGGAGTTGTGAAACTCCAATCTCCACTTCCACAGCCTCCAACCTCGCTTGAACCCTCCTAGGATCCCCTAGGAACAATCCCTAGGTGTCTATTTATAGTCTGGAGGCTCCCCAACTTCGGAAGAATCGAGAAAGTGCGTAACACTTACGCAGCGCAGAGAAAATCGGGATAAAATTAGCAACTTCTAAGTCAGTACGCATGGCCGACCGGTCATGACCGGTCGTCCCTTGTTTATCCTTAGTCCAGCAGCCATATCCAACCGGTCTTGACAGGTCGGATGTCTTTATTAACGTTCCAGCAAGTGTGGCCGACCGGTCAAGACCGGTCGGGCCTATTCAACATTGGTCCAGCAAGCATGTCCGACCGGTCATGACCGGTCGGACGCCTTCAGCAACTCTCCAGCAACAATGACCGGTCGGTCCTCTTCAGTAATATCCAAACCTGCATGGCTGACCGGTCACTGACCGGTCTGGCTTCCTTGGCCGACCGGTCACGACCTGTCAGCTTCATTCTCTTCTTATTTTCTTCCTTTCTTTCATCTGCTTTCTTCCTTCTTCACTTCCTTCTATGCCTCGGTCCTCCTTTGGGTCTTCATCCAAGGTCCTAAACATGTTCTTTTCAACTTCAAATGTGTGGAGTTCACTCTCAATCCTGTAGTCACAAAACAAGCATTAGATTCATCTATAAACCATGCAAACCTTGTACAATGAGTGATGAATTGGGGTTAGAATATGCACAATTAAGAGCTCAACACACCCCCCAACCAGCATTTTGCTAGTCCCGAGCAAAACATGCGTGAAACTAATCCCATTCTTCAAAACTCAACTCTCTTTCAAAAACCATCCTTCTATACATTCCAAGGTTCATAAGTGGAAGATTCAGAAAGATTAGGTGTCAAAGGTTGGAACTGTAAATACTCAAAACATAATAAGCATTCATATGAAATTCCCGCTGATTGGTTGATAAATAGAAAGACTTGAACAAATTCAACCTAGTGTGGGTAGTGAAAATTCATCTCACGAGTTTCTAGGATTATCTTCTTCATAGATCAAGTAGCCTATAGAACTCAAGGTACATAGAGCCACATCAAGCCAATGACAGGAATTTGCCTTACCGTCCTTCCGACGACTTACACACTACGTCCTATTTCCGGCTTTGGTTACGGGTAGACCATCCCTCGGTTGGTAGTAGGTAGCCCTAATCGAAATTTTCCACCGTTTTTCCACATTCCCAATTTCATCCTTCCTTTTCCTTTCTCTTTTTTTTTAAATTAGATAGGATTTTTAAAAATCCATGTCTTTCATTATTTTCCCATGGACAAGGATGGACAAAGTACCCCGGCCTGATTTCTCAATACCTTAATTCAAAGTCTAGCTAATCCATAAATCACATAATCCCTTCAACTCATGAAAATTGTGTAATGTGAACTAGGTGTAAAAGTGTTCAGGTTTTCTATCAATCACAAAAATAGGGGAGTTCACGTATAAAACCATTATGCTATGAGAGATTCCAGACATCCAGCCCCATACACTTCATATCTCCTCCTCTTATGCTCATATCAACTTGAATGCATAGAACCGGTGTTTTCCAAAAAAGTTTCGAATTTTTGAAAAATCGAAAAAATCCAAGCGATCCTACACCCCCCAACCAAATCTTGCATTGTCCTCAATGTAAAAGATGTGCAACGAGCAAAACATGAGAGCAATTTGAAAATAAAGGGAGTGAGGAATGATAGTACCTGTGAGAGTGAAAAGTGAAATTCTTCCTCCTTCTAACAAACCTATGAAAAAGAAAACAAAAGTAGCGAAATCCTAATCCTAACTACTCTATACCTCCGTCAGACTAGGAGATCAATCATCCTAATACACAGGATCATTCAGGGGTATGGACATACCTTCTGAAGGAAATTTCTCAAAGAACGGCTTTAATCGCTGCCCATTTGCCTTAAAAATGTTGCCGTTCCTTGGATTCAACAGCTCGACAGTCCCGTACGGATAGACAGTTTGCACAATGTAGGGACCCGATCACCGAGATCTCAATTTTCCCGGAAATAGATGTAAGCGAGAATTATACATGAGGACTTTTTGATTGATCATGAATGTCTTGCGCAGAATATTCTTATCATGGAATATCTTCGTCTTGTCCTTGTAAATTCTCGCATTCTCATAAGCTTCATTCCGAATTTCTGCAAGTTCATTCAATTGTAATTTGCGTAACGAGCTTGCCTTGTCAGAATTGAAATTCATCGTCTTAATAGCCCAATATGCCTTATGTTCCAACTCCACAGGCAAGTGACAAGCTTTCCCATAGACAAGTCTATAGGGAGACATTCCAATAGGGGTTTTAAACGCTGTACGGTAAGCCCAAAGTGCATTGGTAAGCTGAAGCGACCAATCCTTGCGATCGGGGTTTACCGTTTTCTCTAAAATGTGTTTAATCTCCCTATTGGATATCTCAGCTTGTCCACTAGTTTGTGGGTGATAGGGAGTGCTCACTTTATGTGTTACGCCATATTTCTTCATTAAGGCTTCAAAAGGGCGATTGCAAAAGTGAGACCCTCCATCACTTATGATGACTCGAGGCGTTCCAAACCGGGAAAGAATATTTTCTTTTAAAAATCGAATGACTGTTTTATGGTCATTATTCCGGCAAGGGATGGCCTCGACCCATTTGGAAACATAATCAACGGCAAGCAAGATGTATAAGTTTCCAAAAGAAGATGGGAATGGGCCCATGAAATCGATGCCCCAACAATAAAAAATTTCGATTAGTAAAATGGGATTGAGTGGCATCATATTTCTACGGGAAATTCCCCCTAATTTCTGACAAGGTTCACATGTTTTGCAAAACTCATGTGTGTCTTTGAACTTGGTGGGCCAATAAAACCCACATTGTAGAATTTTCGCTGTGGTCTTTTTAGCCGAAAAGTGGCCACCACATGCTTGAGAATGACAGAAGGAGATGATACTTTGTTGCTCATCATCTGGGACACATCTCCTTATGATTTGATCAGGACAATACTTGAATAAGTATGGGTCGTCCCATAGGAATTTCCGTACCTCCGAGAAGAATTTATCCTTATCTTGCTTTTTCCAATATGTAGGAATTATACTTGTAGCAAGATAGTTAGCAATGTCCGCATACCATGGCAATTGGGAAACAGCAAAAAGTTGTTCATCAGGGAACGTGTCATTGATTTCAGTCGTTTCAGGGGAATCGGTGAGGACAAGTCGAGAGAGGTGGTCAGCTACTACATTTTCTACTCCTTTCTTATCACGTATTTCTATGTCAAATTCTTGGAGTAGGAGGATCCATCTTAATAACCGTGGTTTAGCATCCTTCTTAGAGAGAAGATACTTAAGCGCAGCATGGTCAGTGAATATAATGATCTTGGATCCAATCAAGTAGGATCTAAACTTTTCCAAAGCAAAAACTACGGCTAAAAGTTCCTTTTCAGTAGTGGTGTAGTTTGCCTGGGCTGAGTTTAGGGTTCTACTTGCATAGTAGATGACACATGGCTTTTTATCTTTTCTTTGGCCTAACACGGCCCCAATAGCATAGTCGCTAGCATCGCACATGATTTCAAAAGGAAGGCTCCAATCAGGTGGTTGCATTATTGGGGCGCATGTCAACCTACCTTTAAGGGTGGTAAAGGCCTTTTGACATTCTTCATTCCACTCAAATGAATTTTCCTTTTGAAGTAGGTTACATAAAGGGCGAGAGAGTGAACTGAAATCCTTTATGAACCTTCTGTAAAATCCTGCGTGTCCTAAAAAGGACTGTATATCTCGTATGCTTTTGGGTGGTGGAAGGTTAGAGATAAGATCAATTTTCGCCTTGTCCACCTCAATTCCATTTTGTGAAACGATGTGACCAAGTACAATTCCCTTTTGAACCATGAAGTGACACTTTTCCCAATTGAGCACAAGGTTCTTCTCTTCACATCTTTTCAGCACAGACTTCAAGTGCTTAAGGCACTCATCAAAGCTACAACCAAATACTGAAAAATCATCCATGAAGATTTCTAGGATGGTCCCCACCATGTCAGAAAAGATGCTCATCATACAACGTTGAAAGGTGACAGGGGCATTACATAGTCCAAACGGCATCCGTCGATAGGCGAAAGTGCCAAATGGACATGTGAATGTAGTCTTTTCTTGGTCTTCACGGGCAATTTCTATTTGGTTGTACCCTGAATAGCCATCAAGGAAGCAAAAGTGGGAATGACCCGCTAACCGTTCTAAAATCTGATCAACAAACGGTAGGGGGAAGTGGTCTTTCCTCGTGACAGTGTTTAGCTTCCTGTAATCAATGCACATTCTCCAACCGGTAGTGACTCTAGTTGGCACGAGTTCGTTATTGGCATTGGCTACGATGGTTATTCCAGATTTCTTAGGCACCACTTGAGTTGGGCTCACCCATTGGCTATCAGATATTGGGTAAATGATACCTACATCCAATAGTTTCACCACTTCGGCCTTAACCACATCCTTCATGTTTGGATTTAGTCGTCTTTGTGGTTGTCGGGATGTCTTTGCATTTTCCTCAAGGTGTATGCGGTGAGTACAAATCAGTGGGTCTATGCCTTTGAGATCCGCAATTGACCATCCAATGGCACTCTTGTGCTCTAATAGAGTGACTATTAGCCTACTCTCTTGTTCCTCATCCAAGTGGGAGGAAATCACCACTGGATATGTCTCATCTCGACCTAAATAAACATATTTTAGCTCACTTGGCAATGGTTTTAGGTCGAGTTTTGGTGCCTTGATGTTGGATGGGAGGGCCTTGTTTTCATTTACAGGCAAAGGTTCAATTGGGGCCCTCCATCTTTTATTCTCAAGCACCGGCATCACATCTATAATGGCATCCACCTCTTGTGTTGTGTCATCATTCATCTCATGAGGATGGGCCACACATGCCTCCAAAAGGTCGGAAAATAGTGACAAGGGGACTGTATCCTCCACGAATGATTCAATCATGTTTAACTCGTAGACATCGTCATTAACTTCCCGCGGTTGTTTGCATAACTCAAATATGTTAAGCTCAAGGGTCATATTTCCAAAGGACATTTGTACAAGTCCGTTTCTACAATTGATAATGGCGTTTGAGGTAGCTAGAAACGGTCGTCCAAGTATGACGGGAATTTGAGTACCGGTGCCTATCACGGGATGTGTGTCCAAGACAATAAAATCTACTGGGTAGTAGAATTTATCAACTTGGACTAGAACATCCTCTATCATTCCTCTCGGTATCCGGATGGATCTATCAGCAAGTTGGAGTGTGGTTTTGGTGGGTTTCAATTCACCTAACCCAAGTTGTTCGTAGACCGAGTATGGAATGAGATTCACACTTGCCCCCAAGTCGAGTAGGGCTTGTTTAATCTGGTAGTCTCCTATGATGCATGAGATGGTTGGACTACCTGGATCCTTATATTTTTGGGGCAGCTCTTGTTTGATGATAGCGCTCAAATTCTCAGCCAAAAGAACTTTGTTGTGAACGTTATGTTTCCTTTTAACTGTACACAATTCCTTTAGAAATTTGGCATAAGATGGTATTTGTTTTATTGCATCCAACAGCGGGATGTTGATCTTCACCTGCTTGAAAACTTCCAGAATCTCCAGATTTTTATCTAAAGGTTTAGGTAAAATCAACCTTTGTGGAAATGGGGCAACCGGCTTGTATTGTCTTTCCGGTTCTTTCTCTTGTGGAATATTGTTTGAGTTATCATCCTCTTTGAGAATTTTCGGATCCTTAGGCTTTGGAGCCTTCACCGGATTAGATTTGTCAATTTCTTTCCCACTTCTCAAGGTGGTGATAGCTTGAACATGTTCCGTATGGTGGGAGGATGAGCTTGCATCTTGTATCTCATACTGGGTCCTTGGGTTAGGAAGAGGTTGAGCAGGAAGTGTGCCCTTCTCTCTACCACTAAGGTGAGCTTCAACTCTAGCCAGAGATGTTTTCAATTCATTAATGGCTTGGTTTGAATTTTGATTGAATTTCAATTGCTCTTGCATGAACCCATCTATTTTTAGAGAATTTGTCTTGTTATACTCATTCTGGACCGATACGAGTGCACCCAACATCTCTTCTAGTGATACTTTTGGAGTGTTGTTTGCATTTGCAGTGGGTCCATTCCTCCAACTGAAGTTAGGATGGTTCTTCCAATTAGGATTAAACGTGTTCGAGTTTGGTGCACCATATTGCTGTTGATAACTGTTTATGGCATTTGTTTGTTCTTGTAAGATGCCTTGGACTGCTAAAATTGTGGGACAATCTGGTGTAGCATGTTGATTTCCAGCACAAATTCCACAAACAGTTTCAACGTCAGTAGAGTTGATTGTTTCTCCTTTCCTTAATTTCATGGCTTCGACCTTTCTTGTGAGGCTAGCCAACCGTGCACTTATGCTATCTTCTTCTGATAAGACATACATTCCTCCCTTTTCCTTTTGTTGGCCAGTCTTGGAACTTGTTGGTTTAGATGTGTCCCAAGACTGTGCACTCTCAGCCAATTCTTCCAAATAATCCCATGCTTCATCAGCTTCCTTATTCATGAACTCTCCATTACACATCATTTCTACAAATTGGCGCATGGATGAAGTCAGTCCTTCATAGAAAAAGCTTATAATCCGCCAAATTTCATAGCCATGATGTGGGCATGCGTTTAATAAGTCTTTAAACCTCTCCCAACATTGGGAAAAAGTTTCATCTTCCTTTTGGGCAAAGTTCATGATAAGGCGCTTAAGCATGTTCGTTTTGTGAGTAGGGAAGAATTTTTTAATAAATTCTCTGTGCATATCAGTCCATGAACCAATTGATCTTGGCCTCAATGCATAAAGCCAACCCTTGGCTTTATCCTTAAGAGTAAAATGGAAGAATTTAAGTCTTACTACATCTTCAGTCACATTTGCAAAGTGCATGGTGGTGATTACCTCATCAAACTCCCTAAGGTGTTGATAGGCACTTTCACTGTCTAAACCATGGAATTTAGGGAGAAGATTGATCACTCCCGGTTTCAAATCCACATTCCCTGCATTTTGTGAAAAATTATGCATGAGGGAGTGCTCGTTCTTGCAGGTTGCAAGAAATCACGTAAAGTCCTTGGTCGGGGAATGTTGAACCTCCAATTTATACATTGCATTGCCCATTACACTACATATTTTGCATGATTTTCATGGTTTAAAGGCCCACCTAACATGTGTTTTGTGATTGTAGAGATAAGAGGGGATTTCATCAAATTGGAGTCAAAAGATTATATTTGAAGACATTGGACTGAAGTCCTAAGATGGACCAAGGAAAGAAGAAGAAAGAGAGAGAAAAGAGAATGAAGAAAAGAAGAAAAAGATGAAGAAATACAAGGCTGACCGGTCGTCCGACCGGTCAGCCACATCACAGGAACAAGTAGAAGAGAGGCCGACCGGTCCTGACCGGTCAGCCATGCACACTGGATCAAGGCAATAGGTCAGCCCGACTGGTCATGACCGGTCGGGCATGCACGCTGGATGAGTGGGAGGTCAGTCCGACCGGTCTTGACCGGTCGGCTGCACCCACTGGATGTTTCAAAAAGCTGGTCCAACCGGTCACGACCGGTCGGCTCTGCGTAATAGGAAAGTCCTTTCTAATTCGGGACTCCGAAAATTACTGCGCAATGCGTAGGATTTCGCAGAATCCGACGCAAGGGAGGATTGTTGCTATAAAAGGCCACCTAGGGGCTCTCCTTAAGGTATCAGAGAAGAGAAGGAACGTGAGTTTGGAGGCTGAAGGCGACTGTGGAGCGTCTGCAACATCTATCTTCGAGTTTTTCTAGTTTTATGCTTTATTTTTGAGTTTTTAGTTGTAGCATGACTATGCTCGGCTAAAACCTCTCAGCTAAGGCTGAGAGGTGAAGCTTGTAGCCAGTTCTATGTTAATTTCAGTTTGATTCAAGTATTTTTAATTCAAAGTTGGATTTTTCTTATGTTTCAGTCCAATAGGTGGTAGTTTGAGATGTCTTATCTGAGTTTATGTGCTCCGGACATGAATTCCTTTTAATTCTCTAAGATTATCACAGGTTGCTTGTTTAGATTCGAATTATAGTAATCCTTGAGCAGGCCATAGTCCATAGGCATGGCTGTTACTCCGCAGGCTATGAATTTGAATTCTACATTGATTGAATGGACTTGAACTTGGAAGTTCAACTTGAATTGGATGAATGTGTGTGAATGCTTACTTTCCAACTAGATGAGAGATAAGACTTCAAATCTAGTTGTGTTCTCTATTTGGATTGACTGAATTGACATAGGATTGCTACAAGTGGATCCTTGAAAGCCTTAGTACATTAAGTCTCTGATTTTTCATTAAGTTACTGTTTTAATTAAACATCCCATTGAATCTGAATTTACTCTATTAAACTGAGTTGCTGGAGTAATTAGGAAGCTGTTACTTTTTCCCTGTGGATCGACCTCGGTCTTACCGAGATTTATTATTACATCGCAGCCTTACACTTGAGGCGAGCGAACAAGTTTTTGGCGCCGTTGCCGGGGAAATTAGATAATAGTTTTCAAATAGTTTCAGTGGCTGTAGAAGTAGAAGTAGATAGGTTTTTCTGATTTTTCTTAGAACTAACATAGTTTTCTGTTTTGTAGGAATTCTTCCTTCAGTTCAAGCGCATCAGGTGATACCTTTCTAACTTAGCTTTTTCAGAATTTTTAGTTCAGATTTTAGTTTTCTAGAATAGGATTAGTTTCAGTTTCTGGTTGAGTGGTTTATGTCCCGTTGGGAACGTAATCATTCAAATCGTCTTCAATCTGAAGGTGGTTTAGTTGGACCACTGTCAGTCCATAGACAAGCCCGGAATTATCAAGAGCATCGTGAAAGTTTGGGGAGTATGGATCAAACACCCTTAAGGAATCCTCCCCCCCCTACTCCAACCACAAACGCAAATTAGGAAGGAGTAGGAGAGAATGAGGTACATAATGTTCCTCCAATGAGATCACTACGGGATTACCTACAACCTACTCGTACAATTACACCTTCTTGCATAGTTCTACCAGCTAACGGTGGGACCCTTGACATAAAACCGGGAGTAATCCAACTTTTACCTAAATTCCATGGGCTAGATTCTGACCGCCCATACTTACACTTGCAAGAATTCGAAGAAGTGTTGGCCACCTTGCATTATCCCAATGTTTCTGGGGATACAATCAGACTTAAACTTTTTCCCTTCACCTTGAAAGAAAGAGCCAAAGATTGGCTTCACTCTCTTAGACCATATTCGATTGGGTCATGGGTTGAGATGAACCGGGAATTCTTGAAAAAGTTCTTCCCAGCTCATAAAACAAACACTCTTCGAAGGGCCATCATGAATTTCTCAGCTAAAGAGGGTGAATCATTCTTTCAATGTTGGGAAAGATTTAAGGAACTCCTGCTTGCTTGCCCACATCATGGCTATGAGAGTTGGCGAATTATAAATTTTTTCAATGATGGATTAAGTTCTAATATGCGCCAATTTGTGGAAATGATGTGCAATGGCGAGTTTATGAGTAAAAATCCAGATGATGCTTGGAGTTACTTGGACATGTTGGCTGAAAACGCCCAATCTTGGGACACCTCGGATAAACCCAAGAACCCCAAGCCTACTCAAGAGAAAGGAGGGATATATGTCCTTAAAGAGGAAGACGACGTAAATGCAAGGATAGCCAACCTCACAAGGAAGGTTGAGGCCATGGAACTTAGCAAAAATGGAGTTTCCAAGTCCAAGGAAGCTGTTGAAACCACATGTGGGATTTGTCTCACCGACTTACACGCTACGCAAGATTGTCCCACAATTCCTGCATTTAAGGAAGTGCTGCAAGAGACAGCCAATGCCACATATGGTTATCAACGGCCCTTCAATGGACCGGTAGGTAATACGTACAATGAGAGTTGGAAGAACCACCCGAATTTCAGTTGGAAGAATGCCCCAACGGGCAATCCTACCAACTCCCAAAGAGGGCCACCCATGCAAAATATGGCCCCACCTCAATTCTCATTGGAGGATACCTTGAGAGCATTTATGCAAGGGCAAGCGCAAATAAATGAATCAAATCAACAAATGTTCCAAGAGCTGAAAGTCTCGGTTGATGAGATTAAGGGACGCTTGAATGCTAGGGAAGGGACCTTTCCGGCCCAACCTCAGCCCAATCCAAAGCAAGTACATGAAGTGAGCATCCCTAATCCTTCCAACCAAAACATGGAGCAAGCTAAATCCATTACCACCCTTAGAAGTGGTAAACAAATTGACAAAACTATTCCGGTGAAGGCCGATGAGCCTAATGATCCGGTAAATTCTGAGGATGAAAATGGATCTAACTTAGCCCCACAACAACTGGAACGCATTTACAAGCCCATAGCACCATTCCCTTCAAGATTGGTTGCCCCAAAATCTCTCCCAAATTCTCAAGATATTCTAGAGATTTTCAGACAAGTCAAGATCAACATCCCTTTGCTTGATGCCATCAAACAAATTCCCTCTTATGCCAAGTTTCTAAAAGATCTATGCACGACAAAACACAAATATAATGTGCAGCAAAAGGCCTTCTTAACTGAGCAAGTTAGTGCCATCCTCACTCAAAAGACCCCCCCCAAAATTCAAAGATCCTGGTAGTCCCACCGTCTCATGTATCATTGGAGACTACCGGATTGAACGTGCCTTGTTAGACTTGGGGGCGAGTGTGAACTTGATCCCATACTCGGTATATGAGCAATTGGGTCTTGGTGAATTAAAACCCACCAAAACCACGTTGCAACTCGCTGATAGATCTATCCGTGTACCGAGGGGGATAGTTGAGGATGTTCTAGTCCAAGTTGACAAATTCTACTATCCAGTAGATTTTATCGTCTTGGACACACAACCGATTTTGGATGCTAGCACCCAAATACCGGTAATACTAGGCCGCCCATTCCTTGCCACATCAAACGCAATCATCAATTGCCGGAATGGGGTGATGCAATTATCTTTTGGAAACATGACACTAGAAGTGAATGTATTTCACTTGGGCAAAAGACATAGGGATGTCGATGATGATGAGTTCTTCGATGTAAACATGCTTGAAACCTTTGAAGAAGAAGAACTCCTCCAACTTGAACCACTAGAAAGTTTGGAGACATGCTTAGCACACTTCATGGATTCTAAAGACCCCATCATCAGTGAGATTGTGCATGCATTAAATATAGAAAGACCGGTAGTTGATACTAGCCGGTGGAGGCCCCATTTTGAAAAATTGCCACCAACCACATCAAGGCCTCTACCGTCTAGCATCAAACCACCGAAGCTTGACCTCAAACCATTGCCATCCGAGCTTAAATATGTATATTTGGATCAAGAGGAAACTTTCCCAGTTGTCATTGCCGCCCACCTAGAAAAAGACCAAGAGCTCAAGTTGATTGAGTTACTCAAAAAACACCGGGAAGCCATAGGTTGGACAATAGCGGATCTCAAAGGGATAGATCCTTCGGTTTGCACTCACCGTATACACCTTGAAGAAAACGCAAAAACGACTAGACAACCTCAAAGACGGTTAAATCCAAACATGATGGAGGTTGTCAAAGCCGAGGTGTTAAAGCTATTGGATGTGGGTATCATCTACCCCATCTCAGATAGCCAATGGGTGAGTCCTACCCAAGTTGTCCCCAAGAAATCCGGTATTACCATCATTGAAAACGCCAACAGCGAGCTTATACCGACTAGGGTGACCACCAGTTGGCGTATGTGCATTGATTATAGGAAGCTCAATACGGTCACTAGGAAAGACCACTTCCCTCTCCCATTTATGGACCAAATTTTGGAGAGGTTGGCAGGCCATCCCTACTATTGCTTCCTAGACGGCTATTCCGGATACAACCAAATTGAGATAGCTCCGGAAGACCAAGAGAAAACCACATTTACATGCCCGTTTGGTACCTTCGCCTACCGAAGGATGCCATTCGGGTTATGCAATGCACCCGCCACATTTCAACGATGCATGTTGAGTATTTTCTAGGACATGGTGGGTGAGTTTCTTGAGGTGTTCATGGATGACTTCTCTGTTTTTGGTTGTACATTTGATGAGTGCCTCGAGCACTTGAAGTTGGTCTTGATGAGGTGTGAGGAAAAGCAGCTTGTATTAAACTGGGAAAAGTGTCATTTCATGGTATAAAGAGGAATAGTCCTTGGACACATCATCTCGTCCAATGGAATAGAGGTAGACCGGGCGAAAATTGACATAATTTCCAATCTACCACCACCCAAAAGCATACGTGATGTGCGGTCCTTCCTTGGACACGCCGGTTTCTATCGAAGGTTTATAAAGGACTTTAGTCACATCTCAAGGCCTTTATGCAACCTTCTACAAAAGGAGAACCAATTTGAGTGGAGTGCCGAATGTCAATTAGCTTTTTCAAAGCTAAAAGACATGTTGACAACCGCTCCTATCATGCAACCACCAGATTGGTCCATGCCTTTTGAGTTGATGTGCGATGCGAGCGATTTTGCTATTGGGGCAGTGTTAGGCCAAAAGAAAGATAAAAAGCCCCATGTCATCTACTACGCGAGTAGGACCTTGAATCCTGCCCAAGTTAATTATTCAACTACGGAGAAAGAGCTCCTAGCTGTCATCTTTGCCTTGGACAAATTCAGGCCATACTTAATAGGATCCAAAGTTATTGTTTATACGGATCATGCGGCGCTGAAATACCTTCTTTCTAAGAAGGATGCTAAACCCCGTTTGCGAAGATGGATCCTACTCCTTCAATAATTCGATTTGGAGATCAAAGATAAGAAGGGGGTAGAAAATGTGGTGGAGGATCATCTATCCCGCCTAGTCCTACCAAATTCCATTGACGAGTCACCTATTGAGGACTCATTCCCTGATGAGCAACTCTTTGTTGCTATGCATCCACCATGGTACACTGATATAGCCAATTATCTTTCCACAGGTGCGATGCCGACTCATTGAACTGCGCAAGACAAACGTAAATTTCTAAGGGAAGTGCGCAGATTTTTCTGGGATGAACCTCTATTGCTTAAATATTGCCCAGACCAAATTATAAGGAGATGTGTCCCCGATGATGAACACAATTCAGTCATCTCCTTTTGTCATAATCAAGCATGTGGGGGTCATTTTTCAGCCAAGAAAACAACTGCAAAAATTCTGCAGTGTGGTTTTTATTGGCCCACGCTATTTAAGGACACCCACGAGTTTTGCAAAGCGTGCGAGCGCTGCCAGAAGTTAGGAGGATTGTCCCGTCGAAATATGATGCCTCTCACACCAATTCAACATCTTGAAGTCTTTGACTGTTGGGGCATCGATTTCATGGGACCATTCCCCTCATCTTTTGGACATGTCTATATTCTGTTGGCCGTAGACTATGTGTCTAAATGGATAGAGGCTATCCCATGTAGAACCAATGATCATCATACGGTTCTCAAGTTTCTCAAAGAAAACATACTTTCTAGATTTGGGATGCCTCGAGCCATTATTAGTGATGGTGGTGCTCACTTTTGCAATAGACCTTTTGAAACTTTGATGAAGAAATATGGTATTAGGCACAAAGTGAGTACCCCATACCACCCACAAACAAGTGGGCAAGCTCAAATCTCCAATAGGGAAATCAAACAAATTTTAGAAAAGACGGTGAGACCGGATCGCAAGGATTGGTCCCTACGATTAGATGATGCACTTTGGGCTCACCGTACTACCTACAAGACACCCATTGGAATGTCCCCTTATAGACTTGTCTATGGGAAAGCTTGCCACTTGCCTGTGGAGATAGAACACAAAGCCTATTGGGCAATTCGGGCCCTAAATTTTGACATAGACAAGGCTAGCTCGCTTCGCAAACTTCAATTAAATGAGCTTGATGAGATCCGGAACGATGCATATGAGAATTCGAGGATTTACAAGAGCAAGATGAAGGCCTTTCATGACAAACACATCTTAAGAAAATCTTTCCATGAAGGACAGAAAGTGCTCTTGTAGAATGCCCGACTTCATCTTTTTCCGAGAAAATTACGATCTCGATGGACCGGCCCATATATTGTTAAAGAAGTTTTTCCTCATGGGGCTGTTGAGATTGAGAATGCAGCGAATGGTGACTGTTTCAAAGTTAATGGACAACTGCCTTAAACCATTTGTTGAGAAATTTGATTCAGAGGACATGTCCATCTCCCTGAATGATCCTGTCTATCAGGATGATTGATCTCCTAGTCTGATGGAGGTATAGCATAGGTAGGTTTAGTTTTGTTTTACTGTTTTAGTAGGATTTAGTTGTTGGAATTGCAGACCTCCATGATCGCTCTCTCAGGTACTATTGATTCTCACTCTCTCATATTTTACCATTGTTCTCATGTTCATGCTAACTAACTATCTTTTTACATTGAGGACAATGCAAGATTTGGTTAGGGGGTGAGATGAGATCCCTCATCTAGCATATTGCAACATTTAGAGCTTCATATGCACAAAATTTTTTCGAATTTTCTAACATCTCAAAACTCTTTTAGAAAATTTTGTTTCTATACATTTGAGAGGCTATGAGTAGAAGAGGAGGAGAAATGAAGTGTGTGATGTTGTAGTCTTGAATTTCTTCCAACATAATGGCTTTATATGTTAATTCCCCTATTGTTGTGATTGATAGAAAATTTTAACACCTTTACACCAAGTTCACATTGCACGATTTTCATGAGTGACAGGTTTATGTGATTTGTGGATTAGCTAGACTTTGGTTTAGAGGTGTTGAGCAGCCAAGCCGGGGTATTTTGTCCATCCTTGTCCATGGGAAAATAATGAAAGATATGGATTTCTAAAAATCCTATCTAAGTTAAAAGAAAAAGGAAAGAAAGGATGAAATTGGGAAGGAAAGAAAAATGGTGGAAAATTCTGAAAAGGGCTACCTATTACCAACCGGGGGATGGTCGAACCGTAACCAAAGCCGGAAATGGGACGTAGTGTGAAAGCCGTCGGAAGGACGGTAAGGCAAATTCCTGTCATAGGCTTGCTGTTGCTCTGTGCACCTTGGAATCCCTGGTCTACTTAATCTATAAAGAAGATGGTTCCAGGAACTCATGAGATGAACTTTCACTATGCACACTAGGTTGAATTTGTTCGAATTCTTCTATTTATCAATCAGTCAGCGGGGATTTCATGTAAACACTTCTTATGTTTTGAGAGTCCAAGGTTCAGCTTCTAACACCTAATTTTTTCCAAATTTTACACTTATACATCTTGGAATGGATAGACACATGGTTTCTGGAAGAGAGTTGGATTTGGAGGTTTGAAACTGTTTCACGCATGTTTTGCTCGGGACTAGCAAAAAGCTGGTTGGGGGGTGTGTTGAACCTCCAATTTATACATTGCATTGCCCATTACACTACATATTTTGCATGATTTTCATGGTTTAAAGGCCCACCTAACATGTGTTTTGTGATTGTAGAGATAAGAGGGGATTTCATCAAATTGGAGTCAAAAGATTATATTTGAAGACATTGGATGAAGTCCTAAGATGGACCAAGGAAAGAAGAAGAAAGAGAGAGAAAAGAGAATGAAGAAAAGAAGAAAAAGATGAAGAAATACAAGGCTGACCGATCGTCCGACCGGTCAGCCACATCACAGGAACAAGTAGAAGAGAGACCGACCGGTCCTGACCGGTCGGCCATGCACACTGGATCAAGGCAATAGGTCAGCCCGACCGGTCATGACCGGTCGGGCATGCACGCTGGATGAGTGGGAGGTCAGTCCGACCGGTCTTGACCGGTCGGCTGCACCCACTGGATGTTTCAAAAAGCTGGTCCGACCGGTCACGACCGGTCGGCTCTGCGTAATAGGAAAGTCCTTTCTAATTCGGGACTCCGAAAATTGCTGCGCAATGCGTAGGATTTCGCAGAATCCGACGCAAGGGAGGATTATTGCTATAAAAGGCCACCTAGGGGCTCTCCCTAAGGTATCAGAGAAGAGAAGGAACGTGAGTTTGGAGGCTGAAGGCGACTGTGGAGCGTCTGCAACATCTATCTTCGGGTTTTTCTAGTTTTATGCTTTATTTTTGAGTTTTTAGTTGTAGCATGACTATGCTCGGCTAAAACCTCTCAGCTAAGGCTGAGAGGTGAAGCTTGTAGCCAGTTCTATGTTAATTTCAGTTTGATTCAAGTATTTTTAATTCAAAGTTGGATTTTTCTTATGTTTCAGTCCAATAGGTGGTAGTTTGAGATGTCTTATCTGAGTTTATGTGCTCCGGACATGAATTCCTTTTAATTCTCTAAGATTATCACAGGTTGCTTGTTTAGATTCGAATTATAGTAATCCTTGAGCAGGCCATAGTCCATAGGCATGGCTGTTACTCCGCAGGCTATGAATTTGAATTCTACATTGATTGAATGGACTTGAACTTGGAAGTTCAACTTGAATTGGATGAATGTGTGTGAATGCTTACTTTCCAACTAGATGAGAGATAGGACTTCAAATCTAGTTGTGTTCTCTATTTGGATTGACTGAATTGACATAGGATTGCTACAAGTGGATCCTTGAAAGCCTTAGTACATTAAGTCTCTGATTTTTCATTAAGTTACTGTTTTAATTAAACATCCCATTGAATCTGAATTTACTCTATTAAACTGAGTTGCTGGAGTAATTAGGAAGCTGTTACTTTTTCCCTGTGGATCAACCTCGGTCTTACCGAGATTTATTACTACATCGCAGCCTTACACTTGAGGCGAGCGAACAGGGAACATCCTTAACCATATTCTCCCCTGTTTCAGTTTGATTTTGGATCGGGTTAAGTTGATTTGCAGCCATATTTTCAGATAAAATTGGAGAATCTAGCTGTCTCCTAGCTCGTGGCTCTCTATCAATTCCTTCTACTATCCCCCCTTCACTTATGAGTCGGTTATTGGAATCCCGAGCCCAATGTGGCATGCAAGACCAAAAATAAGAAACAAAAAGAAAGAAGAATTCTTCCTCCCTTTTCTTTACTCTTCTCTAAGACCGAAGCACAAGGTGTCTTGCAATGGCTAGGCCAGAAGCAAGGATAGAGACCGATTTCTCCTGGTCAATAGGGGTTCAGAGAACTCCCCACCCACTCTTTGAATCTTTTGAGAAAAAGTGCAGAAAAAGGAAAAAGAGGAGTAGAGATGAGAAAAGAAATCTCTGAGCACAAGGTGATCCAAGGCGGCTGAGCCGACCAATAGGAATCCAGGTGGCAAAAAGGCCGACCTTTTAGAGATCCAGAAGGAATCTCCACCCACTCTACAAGAGATGAATAGGAATGAATAGGAGAAGGAGAAGAGTAAGGTTTTAGAAGGATAGAACCTGATTCGCACTTGAAATCCTTGAATATTCTTTAGCTTCCTAGAAATCCCTGAAAAGAAAAATCAAATAAACAAACTAAGTTAGTCTAAAAATCTAAAAAAAAAAAAAAAAAATCCTAAATAGATACTAATTTCAGAAATTTGTGAAAACCGTCAAGGTCCCCAGCAACGGCGCCAAAAAACTTGTTCGCTTCCCCAAGTGTAGGGTTGCGATGTAGTAATAAACTCGGTAAGACCGAGGTCGATCCACAGGGACTATGTAGGATCTCACAAATTCATCCACAAGTATCTAATTAAGTCTACTAATCAGATTGTTGTATAAAGTTGATGTGAGTAACAAAAGCTGAATTAAATCGAAAGTAATTAATTATAAGAAGGCACTAGGGGTTCAGAGGATCCACTTGTAGCAATCCTTGATGTTCAATCCGCTGTGGTTTCTTATTCTCTCAACTAGAATCGACATTCCTGTCTATCTAGTCGGATGATAGAGCTGTTAAACCAAACATTCTGTAATATGTAAGTTCTATGCATAAGATTCACTCAATGTAGGCTGAGCTGAGCATGCTCAATTGCATAGGTCATTCCCCTTTTCTATAGGTCCAGTTCTCAATCATAACCATCCTCAAGTCCTCTCACAAGACAAGGCTAAATCAAGATTTGAACTGAATTCAAATCACATGCACAGTCATTACATATTCCAGAAAATCAACTAAAATAGAACTTTGGCATGAAGTCCCTTTATGAAGAGCTTAGTACTAGAGCGCACTCCGATTCCTCAGATCATACAGGTCTAGACCGTTGCAAACGAATTAAGAAGCTAAGTAATTCATCCAAACATCCATGAGTCATCACAAGACTAAGAAAAATTACTTAAAAACTTGTATAAACTTCAAACCTTAGTTCATAATCATGAATTCCAAACTGGAAACCACTTAACTACGAATTAAAACATCTTGGATTCACTACAAGCTTCACCTCTTAGCCCTAGCTAAGAGGTTTAGCTGCTCATGATCCAAGGAAACATGAATCAACTACAAAAAGCATGAAAACAGCAAAGCAAACCAAAAGGAGTTGTGAAACTCCAATCTCCACTTCCACAGCCTCCAACCTCGCTTGAACCCTCCTAGGATCCCCTAGGAACAATCCCTAGGTGTCTATTTATAGTCTGGAGGCTCCCCAACTTCGGAAGAATCGAGAAAGTGCGTAACACTTACGCAGCGCAGAGAAAATCGGGATAAAATTAGCAACTTCTAAGTCAGTACGCATGGCCGACAGGTCATGACCGGTCGTCCCTTGTTTATCCTTAGTCCAGCAGCCATATCCGACCGGTCTTGACAGGTCGGATGTCTTTATTAACGTTCCAGCAAGTGTGGCCGACCGATCAAGACCGGTCGGGCCTATTCAACATTGGTCCAGCAAGCATGTCCGACCGGTCATGACCGGTCGGACGCCTTCAGCAACTCTCCAGCAACAATGACCGACCGGTCTTGACCGGTCGGTCCTCTTCAGTAATATCCAAACCTGCATGGCTGACCGGTCACTGACCGATCTGGCTTCCTTGGCCGACCGGTCATGACCTGTCAGCTTCATTCTCTTCTTATTTTCTTCCTTTCTTTCATCTGCTTTCTTCCTTCTTCACTTCCTTCTATGCCTCGGTCCTCCTTTGGGTCTTCATCCAAGGTCCTAAACATGTTCTTTTCAACTTCAAATGTGTGGAGTTCACTCTCAATCCTGTAGTCACAAAACAAGCATTAGATTCATCTATAAACCATGCAAACCTTGTACAATGTGTGATGAATTGGGGTTAGAATATGCACAATTAAGAGCTCAACATTATTCGATGACCAACTTTATTCTACAACAGATGCCCCCTAAGTCCTTAGCGTTGAGGAACTACGCAAATGATTTGTCTATGTAACCACCTTTGGAGGAGAGGCCGTACCTGACTGAGCCCGCATTTATGAGAGCGCCAGCTTTCCGCAGCTATTCGCCGGTTTTCAACTAAAAGAAATGAAGCGACGCCTGCCACGTGTCCCGGGAGTTAATGCTCATGCCCGTTCGACTATCATGCCAAACGAAGGGTTGCCATGTGTCACCCAAATCCGGACGAAATGATTGCCTATAAATATCGGAGTCTGCAAAGGTTGTTTCATTTTGAAATTCGTTAGAGATGTTGGAAATTCCTCTCCTTTGTCTTCCATCTGTTTCTTGGCATAACCTATTTGTTGAGGTATTGTTCCTTTTCTCCATTCTCCATGTTTTCTTCTAATCTTCTTTCCATGGGGGATTCTGATAACAAGATAGTTCCTCTGGGAGATGATACCCCAGATTCTTCTGAATCAAATAATGCGAGAGTGCCAGCGGGGAGGTATTCCGCCTTTGGTTACCCTTCGATAATGACGGAGGAATGGCTTTTCGATTTACAGGAAAGATATCAAATTCCTGACTCCGTCATTCTCAAACTACCCGGAGAGGGAGAAACCGCAGATTCTCCACTGCCGGGATGTGTCATTGTATACAAATACTTTTTCTAACTTGGTGTTCATCTCCCCATCCATCCTTTCATTCGGAATGTTCTTCACATCTATAAGATTGCCCCCAACCAACTTATAGTAAACGGCTGGAGGGTTGTTTTGAGTGCCTATATCCTTCGGAAGCAAGCGGGGAATGAGGACCTGACTACGGACGAGTTTCTAAGAATGTACCAACTGAAAAAGGCCCCGTCCAGCGAGGGTTGGTATTACCACTGTTTCTGGCATCGGGAGAACTTCATTATGGAGACTCCTACTTCAAATTATCCCCGATGGAGAGGGAATGGTTTTACACCTCCGAAAATTGGGAGTCTGATGTGGGATCCAACCCCAGAGGTCACTATGTCAGCCGCTACGCTTCTTTTGAGAAGGTGGGTTGATTTTTACTAATCCATTAAAAAATAAGCAGGATTCAATCTCTGTTACTAACCTGATCTTATTCGTATCTTGCAGGCATTCCTGCTGGGAAGAAGCCCAGCTTGCGAGAGGGACTTAACGAAAAAATCGTCAAGGTCTTCAAGCTTTCGGAGGACGCCCGGAATGTCAACGTGACCCTCTCACTCCACAGTTTAGCCACTTCTGGACTTATCTCCCAGGAGGAAGTGATGGTGAACGTGGGAGACAAAAGGGGAGCGCTGGGAGTGCTACCTCATCTTAAAGGTGATGCTTCGAAGAGGCAGAAGAAGACAACAGCTGGCCCCTCTAGCCCGCACGTGCGAGTAAACGAACCTGCTCACGAGTCACAACCTCAAGATCCTCCCTCAGCGGCTGTGACTCCTCCGGTTGGTCCTCGCGACCAACCGGTAATATATATAATAGATAACTCTCCGAAAGGAGACAAGGCGGGGCCAAGTCGTCCTTCAACTGCGGGTCGCGAGCCTGGTGTAGCTCGCAAATTAACTCCTGCTCTGAATCCAAAACCTACTCACGAATGCGAGGCTTCTGCTGCTCGCGAGTCGAACATTTCTGAAATGGTTGTAGCTCAGACTTCGGGGTCTGAGGTCTACACCATCCCTGCCTACTTGCATCCAATATGCAAGTTTATTTTCGAAAATATCACCCCCAGCTCTATTGGGGCTCTCCCGGAGCCCAGTCCAGAGAATCTCTCCACAGATATTGGAGTGAGGCTGATCCAGGTAAACTCGCCGTCATGTTTGTTGGTGTTTTTCAAAGGATTTATACCTTTAATGACAGTTTACTTTGTTCTCGAGCAAGGTTTGGATCTCACTCTGAGGACGAGGCACTGACATCGATGCTGCTCGCCGCATTATCGATGAAGGAGAGAAGAAGAGACTGGCGATGGAAGGCGAGATCCTAGGGAGGGATCGTTTAATAAAGTCCTATGAAGCCTTGATCGCCAAGCTGAATGAGGAGAAGAAGATCCTCATTGGCAAGATCCAAGCATTGACTAAGCGATACCAGTCATTGGATCTCAATTTTACGAAACTTTCGGAGATGAATGCAAAGAGCGAGAAGGAGAAGGTGATCTTCTGTCAAGACAAGATCTCTCTCAAGGAGTAGCTTGGGGAATGTAGAGCGCGTCTCAGGGAAGCCGAGAAGGCCCTTGCCCAGCTGAAGGATGACTCCATTCACTAGGATGAGGAGAGGACGGCCTATGTCAAGATGGTATCCGAGGAAGGCCCTCGTGCTCTTCTAGAGTTTCGGACTTCACAACTCTATGAAGACAAACGATATGAAGCGTACGTCGCTGGTCGCGATTTCGCGGTCAGAGTTATGCAGCAGATTTCTCCATCGTTCAACATGGAGGAATTTGATAGAGTTGCCTTCGAGGTCGCTGCTAGAGAGAGAGCTGAGGCCGAGAATGAAGTCACAGAGGCTACGAAAGCTGCACAAGCCTCTGAAGCGGGACCCGAGGCAGAAAGCCGAGAAGCTCCTCCAGACGAAGAATGAATGATTCCAAGATGCTCCCCTTCTTTTTTTTATTTGAAACGGATGTATCTTCTCCCCCTTTTTTTGTAATCCAATGATCGTTAAATGAAAAGATGTTTTGTTATCTCTTCTTTGATGCGTAAGAATTTGTAATTGTTTAGATGCTTCGCTTAACTCATGAAAATGAATTAGGCTTAATTAGGGAGGTCTTGGTGACCATGTCCGCTTAGAGATAGGTTGACCTATCAATTGATCTTTGGCTTTGCCGGGAGCAAAAGATTTGGTTAAGAGAATGTTTTTATTCTCTTCAAGGTTATTTGGGTCCAGCAAGTGGAGTAGCGACCAAGTTTATTGATCTCACAGCTGATCATTTGAGAAAAAGAATCTATCTTTATTCGAATATGGTCTGAAATTTACGTTGGTTTATGGAAAATATAGAAGTAAATGCTCTACCTTGCAAGGGTGACTTAGAGGTCTTCCTCGTATTGTTTGAGATAGTAAGTGCCTGGTCGAACGACCTTGATAACCCGATATGGGCCTCCCTAGTTAGGATCAAGCGACCGAGTGGTCGTTCCGATATTCTGCCTAAGCACCAAATCACCGAGCTGAAAAGCTCTAGCTTTAACCTTCGAATTGTGATAGTGAGCTATTCGTCGTTGACAAGCTGCTGCTCGAAGACAAGTTGTATCCCTTTTCTCTTTTAGAAGGTCAAGGTGAAGTTTTAAACCTTCCTCATGCAAGCTACTTCGTAGTTTTTCACTCGATGAGTTGGTATCTCGACTTTTACTGGGACGACTGCTTGGTGTCGAACGCTAATGAGAAGGGTATTTCTCCTATTGAATTGTGAGTCATCATCCTGTAAGCCCATAGAACTTCCGGTAGGAGTTCTAGCCATATACCCTTACACTCATCGAGCTTGGTCTTCAAGTGGTGTTTGATAATTTTGTTAACCGCCTCTACCTGACCATTAGCTTGAGGATGATACGGGGAAGTCCGAATATTACGTATTTTTCACTTTTCGTAAAACTCAGAGAATGCAGCGTTATCGAATTGTCTTCCGTTATCAGAAATTATGGTATGGGGAAGTCCATAACGGCATATAATGTTTCTCCATATGAATTTAGTAGTTTGTTTTTCGGTGATGGTGGTCAAAGGATCCGCTTCTACCCATTTGGTGAAGTAATTAACTGCTACAATTGCAAACCTGTTCTGACCTTTCTCGGTGGATAGTGGTCCGATTATATCAACTCCCCATTGAGCAAAAGGCCAGGGGCCATCCATCAGCGTCATTTGTTCGGACAGTAAATGAGGGACTGGAGAGTAAACCTGACATTTATCACATTTCTTAGAAAATTCAATAGTGTCGGCTTTTATAGTGGGCCAATAGTACCCTTGTCTCATTGCTTTGTATGCTAGAGACCTTCCTTTCGAATGATTACCGTATGCCCCCTGGTGTATTTCATCTAGAACACGATGTGCTTCTTCTAGATGGAGACACCTTAAATACGGTAAATTAAAACTCTTACGCAACAATTTATCATTTTGTAAAATATACCTGGCAGCACGGTAGCGAATCTGTCGCACAGATTTCTTATCATCTGGGTGTTGTCCGCTCTTAAGGTAAAGGATGATAGGATCCATCTAGCATGGAGATAACTGTAACGTAGAGACCAGCTTCGGAGCAGTTTGATCGATACTCGGAGTAGAAAGGTGTTCGATAGGAACTGCTCGTGTTAGATCGGACTCTGGAGCGGAGGTTAATTTGGCGAAAGAATCTGCAAGCTTGTTCTCCTCATGACTAATATAAATTATCTCATATTTGCTCAATTTAGCTAGCAAGATAAGTACCCGTGCTTTATATAGAGCCATCCGCTCTTCTTTTGCCTCGAATTCATTGAGTACTTGATTGACGACCAGCTGGGAGTCGCTATGAATGAGCAGATTTGCTATCGCGAGTATATTAGCTTTTTCGAGGTCGATAATTAAAGCTTCATATTCCGCTTCATTATTAGAGGCATGAAAGTTGATGCGTAATGCATATTGGAATTGTGACCCGTCGGGAGCTATTAGGATCACACCGGCACCGCTTCTAGAGGAGCATGACGATCCATCTACATATAACGACCAGGATTGCTACTCGCTGGTCGTTGGATCATTATTGGAGATAGGAGCATGGAGGTCGAATATGTGAATTCGGCAATGAAATCGACCACGGCTTGGGCTTTTATGGCGGTTCGCAAGCAAAGGTGATATTGTGCTCTCAAGCTTGATCGCCCATTTAGTTAATCGTCCAGATACTTCGGGCCTTTAGAGGACTTGCTTTAAAGGATGATTCGTAGGAACCATTATAGGATGGGCTTGAAAATAAGGTCATAGTTTTCGAGCCGCAGTTACTAAAGCTAGAGCAAGTTTTTCCATGTCGGAGTATCGAGTTTCAGCATCTACCATTGCTCGACTAATATAATAAATGAGCCTCTGTATCTCGAAGTCTTCTCTTATTAAAGCGGTGCTAACGGCCATAGAAGATACAAATAAATAAAGGAAAAGCTGCTCATGCGGAACAGGCTTGGATAACATAGGAGGCGTGCTCAGATACTACTTCAGTTGTTGAAATGCCTCCTCACATTGTTGAGTCCACACCCAGTTGGTTTTTGCAGTTGTACGTAGGAGCTTGAAAAAAGGAAGGCACTTATCAGAGGTACGCGAGATAAACCTGTTTAACGATGCGATTCGGCCAACTAACCGTTGAATTTCTTTAAGAGTAGATGGAGATTGCATTTCAACCAAGGCCTTAATCTTCTCAGGGTTTGCTTCAATCCCTCGCTGACCAACCATGAACCCGAGGAATTTTCCAGCAGAAACTCCAAAAGCGCATTTTTCTGGATTTAACTTCATCTGATATTTTCTCATCAGATCGAAAGCTTCTCAGAGATGATCTGCGAGGTGATCATTGGCTACGACGCTTTTCACGAGCATGTCGTCGACGTAAACTTCCATGTTCCTACTGATTTGCGAGGAAACATTTTATTAACCAGGCGCTGATAGGTGGGTCCCGCATTCTTTAGACTGAAAGGCATCACCTTATAACAATATAGACCTTGATCAATAATAAAGTTAGTATTTTGACGATCAGGTGGATGCATTTCGATCTAGTTATAACCAGAATAAGCATCCGTAAAGCTAAGCAGGGCATATCCTGCAGTTGAATCGACCGGTTGGTTGATGTGGGGAAGCTATCCTTCGGACATGCCTTGTTTAGGTCGGAGTAATCCACACACATCATCCACTTGCCATTTGATTTACGCATGAGAACGACGTTCACGACCCACTTTGAGTAGTCGACCTCTTCGACGAAATTAACAGCCAATAATTTTTTGACTTCGGCTTTAATCACCATCTGCCTTTCAGCTATGAACGCTCATCGACGTTGATGGATACGTTTAAAATTCGGGTCTACATTTAGGCGATGAACTACAATGTTGGGGTCGATGCCTAGCATATCTTTATGAGACCAGTCGAATACATCTTGATATTCGATCAAGAAGTTGGTCAGGTGAATTTGAAAGGCGGAATTCAGAGATGATCCGATATAGACCTTTTTGGAAGGATCGTCGTTAGACAACTGAATTTCGATCATTTCTTCTTCAGGTGCTCTTGCCTGGTACGTATTTTTCCTTAGGTCCAAGTTTATTGTTGTAGGAGAATTTGTTGTATCTCCTGAAATCATTATTATGGGAGCTGCCTGGATACCTTTTCGATCTTGTACTGCAATTTCATAACACGCTCGAGCCTCATTTTGATTTCCTCGAACCACTCCCACTCTGCTCGGAGTGGGGAATTTGATTGCCACAAGGAATGAAGTTTGAAGGAGGGTTGACCTGAGCTTGTGGTTCATTTAGAGAGTGTCTAGAAGCTGCAGGTGCAGGTTGCAATGGCGGTCCTTCTGGAGGTTACTGCGATTCGGGGAAATGCTGATCAAACCGATTGGATAGAGTTTGAAGTCCAACTTTAAGGGTGAGGAGTGTATCTCCGACAAAGCGCATAACCCCATCGTAGCCATCGGATATTTCTTGGAATGGATTTTGTACGGGTTGGCTAGGCTCCGCCGGAGGAATCCATGTCGAAGCATCTTGAGGGAGGTTGGGAGTTGGCTCAGGGATGTTTGGAGGTGGTAACGTCTGCCTCGAGGTAGAGGGATGAGTCGTCTTTTTAGGAGGCATCGCGGGGGGTGACAATCGGTGATGAGAACGAATTGAATACTCATTCCCACAGACAACGCCAATCTGTTAACGTCAGCTTCTGGTAACATGTCCCTCCCAGGTATATGCCCTTCTTGAAGTGAGCTCCCCTCCAAACCTTAAAGCCAAAGAAGAAAACTAAGGGTGGCTGGCGCTTGGCCGTTGGCCCTTCGAAGCTTAAGTCAGGGGTGACTTGATTGTAAGATGAAATGTGAAATGTGGGCTTAGAGATTGTGTACCTTTATCATCTGTGGAGTCATCTATTTATAGAGATATGAGTGATCCAGCTTATTACGCAAGCCGTTAAGATCACTGCTGATTTCAAGGATAAGGTGCTTATCATGTTAATAATCTATTAAAGGAGATGGCCCAATTATTCTAGTCGTCTAGCTGATTACGTCTCTTGATGATGATCACCGTGATATGAAACCATGAACAAAAACGAACCAAAGCCGGCCTATACGGGTTGCTGGTATTATAAGACGAAGAATGTCCCCAGCGAACAAACAACCACCGGGCAAAGCTGCTCGGACTCGAAGATGGCCTCATTTAATGACCAAGAGCAGAGCTGCTCGCTTAACGGGCATGTATAGGCACTTGCAAATCTGAGGCGATATATAGTATATGAGCGGGAAGGCTTGCCAGCCAGATGGTCTGGTCGCGACTTCATGGAAAGGCGCTCGCTGGTCGCCTATCGCTTATACTTCTTTGACAACCAACTTTATTCTACAACACACGTGATAGAAGCAACAGAAAGCTTTGGTTGTCACAAGAGCGGTATATTCAGAAAGTCCTAAAGCGGTTCAATATGAATGCAACAAAGCTGGTCAGTACTCAACTAGATGATCACTTCAAAGTAAGCGACAGGCAGTGTCCCAAGACGAAGGTAGAGTTACATGAGATGCAGAAGATACCCTACGCCTCGGCGGTAGGAAGTTTGATGTATGCTATGGTGTGTACGCGCCCAAACATAGCGTATGTGGTTGGTGTTGTCAACCGGTATCTTGCCAATCCTAGTAAAGAACATTGGGCAACAGTGAAGTAGATACTACGGTATCTGGGGGGCTCATCCAGGTTGAGCCTATGCTATGGTGATGAAAAATCTGTGTTAGAAGGTTACACAGATGCAGATATGGTAGGTGACATAGACTCTGGGAAGTCTAAATCGAGGTTCATGTTCACATTTACAGGGGGAGCGGTCTTTTGGCAAAGCAAGCTACAAAAGGTCATAGCATTGTCAATGACAGAGGCCGAGTACATTGTCGTCACAGAAGCATGCAAAAAAATACTTCGGATGAAGAGGTTCCTACAGGAACTCAGCTTGAAGCAGGAGCAGCACGTGGTCTATTATGATAGCCAGAGTGCGATACACTTGAGCAAGAATCCAAGTCAGCATTCCAAGTCGAAGCACATAGAGATTCGGTATCACTGGATCAAGGATACTTTGGAATAGAAGGTGTTAAAGCTTGAGAAGGTCCACACAAACGATAATGGATTAGACATGATGACCAAGGCTTTGCTCAAGGGAAAGTTTGAGGTTTGTAGATGTTCACTTCCCCAAGTGTAGGGTTGCGATGTAGTAATAATCTTGGTAAGACCGAGGTCGATCCACAGGGACTTGTGTAGGAACCCACAAAACACTTCCAATGGTTTCTAATTGAGAACTAACTAAATAGGATTTTGGAATTAAATGTAGATAAATATTTTGAACTAAAAGTGAATGTAATCAATAATAAAGAGCACTAGGGGTTCAAGGATCCACTTGTAGCAATCCTTGATGCTTAATTCGATGTGGTTTCTCACTTACTCAACTAGAATCGAAATTAAATCCTATCTAGCCGGATGATAGAGCAGTTAAAACAAACAATCTGTCATATGTGTGATTCATGTACATGATTCCCTCAATTCAAGTTAGGACTTGAGCACACTCAATTGAGAAGAAGCTTGTACAAGAAGCTCTGTTACGCAGACGACCAGTCTTCGCAAAAGGCCAAAAACAGCTAGAGAGTTTTCTGGAAATTCGAACCTAAATTTTAATTTAATGACCGATCTGACGACCGGTCTGAGTAGTGGACGACCAGTCGTGATTGGTCCAGCAACGTTGGCAGCAGGGGTCCTCCTATTGAGTGTTCGGACCAGTCAGACGACCGGTCTTTAGTGCAATTTTCTGCCATCTTTCTTCTCTCTTCTGCTTTCTTTCTTCCACCCTTTAGCGCTTGTGTCTTTTGATATTCAATGCTTGTAAACAGCATCTCTAAGCCTTTAATTGATGAATTCTCTCTCTCATTCCTATAACCACAAAATCATGCATTAGTTGGGTCTTTAATCATGTATTTCAAGCATAGTTAATGATGAAATGGGGTTAGAATATACACATTTAAGAGCTTAACAGTAGAAACCTGGCTAGCTTGAAGAAGGCAGATTCCTCCTTTGTCGAAAAGGGGGAGATTTGATGGGGTTTCCCTCCTTAGGTACAGAGAAAAGATAGTGCAGCTTGGGTGTGGTCGAGCGCTCAACCAGTTCTAGTCGAGTGACCGAAATTCACTCAAATGGACATTAAGTCACTGGACTGTTTTACAAACAGTCGAGCGCCCGATGGTCAGATAACTAGGTGCCCGACTGTGTTGGTCCGGGTGTCCGAAATTCTGTAGGATCTCTACAAAACTCACTGGACGACTTCATGGTTGACCGGGCGCCCGATGGTCCACTGATCGAGCTCATGACCAGGCGCGGACTGTAATTCTGCATTTTCTGTTTAGGCTCTAACTCCTCTGGTTCTCTATTTAAGAGGTTCCAAATTGGGAGTAGGGCATCCCAATAGGTTGTTTACACATCCAAGGTGAGAGAGAGAGAGAGAGAGAGAGAGAGAGAGAGAGAGGAAGAGAAAGAGAAAAGAGAGAGGAAACTTATGAAAGGGAGAATCTGCTTGTAGAGGTGATCTACTGCGCAGTCGACGTCTTAGCGCTTCTACGTCCACGTGATCGGTGAGATCTCTCAGTTTTCCATATTCTCTTATTATTTATTCATCCATGCGTAGGTGAAGAAGGTTTGATCAAAGCGGTTTGTGCTTGTGATTGGTTGTTGAAATTGCGTCGGGTAGTCTAACACGACACCCTATGCATACATGTGCGGAACCTTAAAGAGTAACTAGAATTATGGCTAAACCTATAGGAGGGGGTGATTAGGACCTTTTCAAAAATCTTTTCGCCTACTTAACAAATTTAACAAATTGAACTACATAAGCGATTAACACTTCGGCTTCCAAGCCTAAGTGGGTCCAATCAAAAGACTAGCATATGATAAAAGCTATAAACAACCTAGTCTAAACAAGCATAGATTAATAAATGATTAAGCTAATGAAGAACCTAATCTATGCTATTCAAATAGACTTGAATGAGGATGGATTAATAAGTTCAAGTCTACTTGAGGTAGTGAAAGTACATCTTATGAGTATGGATGTGCCTATCAAGTGCTAAGCATACATTCCTAACTAAGCATACATAATTAACAATTAAACACAATGCATAAAGAGAAATGTGCTCAAGATCAATCACAAACACAAGGATGTATAGTGGTTCGACTACTTGTCTACTCCACTCCCGGTTCAAGTACTCAACCCCTTTGAGCACACCGGCATTCACTGGGGAGTTTAAATCTGGTTCCTCCCAACCAAGGTGTTTTAACTCGGATCCACCCAACCGGGTAGTTTACAGGTTCCTCCCAACCTACACATTTGCACCCGTGTTGGTGGCTCCCCCTTGGAGACTTTGTTTAGGCCCGACTAACGTGCCAAGGAACGGCTGACATCCCTAGATTTTAGGCCCAACTAATAGGCCAAGGATCGGCTAACGACCCTAGGTCGAGTTTGTCAAACAAACTCTACACTCAACCCCCACAGGGAATTGAGTGGATGGACTCCTAACAAGACAACCTTACTTGTCGAATTGAGCCCCTTTGTAGTGCCGCTTTGGGTTGCTTCTTCTCGCTCTCCCGTGCTTGAATTAGCTCCCCTTGTGCTCCCCCGATCTTTGGCGCCGCTGCTTTGCCAAGGCTTCAGCTCCAAGATCAGCTAGCTTGCATGTGATGCTCCATTGGAGATGCCCAAGGTGCTAGGGAAGGTAGGTTTGAGATCTCTACAACTTATGGGAATGGGTTACCTAGAGAGTCTCACCTACAACGATCTCATCATAGAGTATTGGATAGGAATATGACTATCAAGATCAATCCAATCTCTAGAGATCAAAAGAGGGACAAGTGCATCTTCTTCTTGAGCTTTGAATGCTCCATACTTGTGATGAATCACAAGGAAGATCACTTGTTTGGGTTAGGAATAGGGCTCTTAATGATCTTCAACAATGGTGGCTCCTATCTCCTCAAAATCCCCTCTCTCCGCTCAAAAAACGAACCCCCATCTTTAAATAGATTTTCTTCCAACTGTAAAAAAAACGGGCAGATTCGCGCATCTCCGATTGATCGGAAGAAGGTCCGATGGATCGGAGACCAATCCGATTGATCGGAGATGAGTCCGATTGATCGGAAATCTATCCAGTGAAGTCTATGGAGGATTTTCCGATTGATCGGAACACTGTCCGATTGATCGGACTGACCTCTTCCGATGGATCGGAAGACTGTCTGATTGATCGGAAATATGTCCAGTGGGTTTTCAAGGTTGTTGGAAAAATTTTCGATTGATTGGAGCTTCTGTCCGATAGATCGGAGTCCTATCGGAGACAACATCCGATTGATCGGAGATCAATCGGAAACTATTGTTTGAGCTGTTTTGATTACAGCAACTTCCATCTCTTTAATTAGTCTAACTTATCATGTTTTTCATGGAGTTCTAAGACTAATGATGATGACTAAAGATATACCTAGTTGGTCCAAGTCATCTAAGAGGTTATGGGTTAGGTTTTGGTCAAGGCAAGGCACACCAAGGCATCACTTTTACCTGTTTCTTCTTCCTTGATGCAGCCGGTCCGTCTTGAGTCTTCGGTCTTCGTCTTCATTAAGCTCAACCGACACTAGACTTACTGACCTAAGTGATTGACAAACAAGGTGCACCAGTATGCCACAGAAAAGTGCACTAACAGTTGTAACAGTTCTCTTTCATAGTGGATTGTTGGTTTGGACTAGGTCTCGTGGTTTTTTCCTCCTCAAAGGTTTTCGACATAAAAATCTCTTGTGTCATGTGGTTTATGACTTGATTTAGTTTATTGCTTTATCATATCCCATAATTCAAGTAGTTTGGGGGGCGAGATCCTAAGATTTTGTGAAACACACCCAATAATAATAATGTCTGTTATAGGGATAATTCGAACTGGCCCATGGCCCACATATGTGAGGAAGTCCATTCCAAAAGGATCACATAGTAGTCCTCAGCACGGGACAAGCAAGGACATACGATGATAGGTTGTACTTCGATAAGGACACTACTAGCATGGTGAGGCTTTGGTCATCGGCTATGGATGATGACTGAGGACCTGTCAACAATGCTCCACCAGGAGACAGACGCTATAAAGACCTCGTCTCACCTGAGGTTTATAGTCTGAAATGGACCTAAGTAAAAAAGCTCGGGCACTGAGCTCTCCAATGTGAATGGACGACCACCTAAGGGCGGTTCACGATGACCAACCGCCAAAAGGAGGTCCGAGACATATGAGGAGATCCGGATATCCCATCAGGATATTTTGGGATCTACCTCTATTCTTAAGAAGGATCTCTCCGACGCGATTGGAGAGAGAATCTTACTAAAGTAGGGACTCTATCAACGTATCATAACATGATCCGACTCTCCAAACTGCCTCCAAGCCCTATAAAGATAGTTTGGATCTATACCTCAAAGGTACGAAACATCTTAGCCCTTAAACCCTTTCTCCTTGTTTTTAGATCTAACTTAGGCATCGGAGAGTGAATCACCACACAGCGGCTCTTCCCCCCCTGCCTACTCATCTTTTTCTTGCAGGTTCAGCGGATCAGAGAAGCTCTCACATGCAGGTTAAAAGGCCACATGGCTGATCTTAGCCATCCAAATCCATTGTCACAACAATTTCCATATCTTATTCATGATGTCCATCATTTTTCCAACTCATTTGAGGTTGTGGACCCCGGCCAATTGAAACATATCCAAAGCTAAAGTAGACCTCACTAAAGGAAGCAATGGGAATTAAACACCTACTGTTGAAAACTTCATGGGGGCCACTGTATTTGTGTTTTCCCTACATCCACGTTTGCGTGACCTTATAAACGGGTTGGATGACAAATAAACATGATCTTGAGCCCTAGGAAGGTTTCATCAGTGGACGCCATTATCCCCACTGTTTCCTTTAGTGGGGTCCAGTTGAGTTCCGAATAGGACGTGGGTTGGCTAGTGATCCCAACCATAGCCAACTAGCTGGTGTCAAACTTTGTGGACCCGACATGTATGACTTTTATCCACGCCGTCCATCCATTTTTCCATCTTATTTTAGGGAATGAGCCTAAAAACTAGGTAGATCTAAATCACGAGTGGACCACACCATAGGAAAACACTATTGATTGAATGTCCACCATTAAAAACTTCCCGAGGCCCACTGCAATATCTATCTTCCATCCAACCTGTTGATAAGGTCACACAGACCTGGATGAAGGGAAGACACAAATATCAGTTTGATCCGAAACTTTTGTGGCCCCCAGAATGTTTTCAATGATCAGTGTTCAATCTCCACCATTTCATGTGGTGTGGTCCACCTGTGACTTGGATCTGCCTCATTTTTGGGTTCTTGTCCTAAAATGAGATAACCCAAAAATGAGATGGCAAAATGGATGGACGGCTTGGATGAAACACGGTGTCGCCCACAGACAGAGCTTCGACACCAGCTAGCTCGCTGGTGTTGGGGGTCACTAGCCAAACCGCGTCCCTCCTCCGGACATGCTTCAATTTTAGGCTCACGCCCTAAAATGAGCCGGTAAAACAGATGGACTGCGTACATAAGACACATACATCACGGTGGGCCCCACAGTTTACTCAGTACGATCTAGGGTATTGAGTTACTCAGTACGCATGCAATCCACTCCCAGAAAAAGGAAGAGGGTCCATGGTCTAACATTGTAGGGTAAGACCTCTCAAGCAGGTGCCTTAGACTAATCCACTTGGCAGAGTGCGATTTCATTTTGATTTTGATATCCTAAAACAGAGGGAGTTTTCCAACAATATTTCTCAAAAAATGAGGACAATACTTTGACTTTTCAGAGAAGTTTTATAAAAGGGTAATCAAGTGACCCCCCCCCCCCCCCTTTTTCTTCTAAAAAGGTTTAGGAAAGCATTGTGGGGCCCATGGGATGTATATGACATCTAACCCTTCCCATAGGTGCAGGCCACTATGATGATCAGATGAACAAAAGGTAAGGCCAATGCAACCATTAGGTGGGCCACACCGAAAAGGCAATGTAAAAACCACCGAAAAGCCTCCAAATCCATGTCTGAATTATTATTTTTTAAAGTACTGATCATCATGATTTGGTTCAGCAGTTCCACGTATCTGATATTAGGACTCGGATTGCGTCGGTGCTGGGGTGGCTTCGGTGGATCCCCGGATCCACGGAGGTGATTTGATCGCTGAATGTGGGCCCCCCCTTGATGTATTTTTCTTACATCCATGCCATCTATTCGTTTTGAAAGCTCATTTTATGGTATGATCCCAAAAATGAAGCAGATCAAAATCAGAGTAGGATCACATGACAGGCAATAGCAGAAATCGACCATTAAAAACTTCTTGTGAGCCACAAACGTTTTGGATCAAACTGATATTCGCGTGGTTTCCTTCATCCATGTTTTTGTGGCCTTATCAAAAGGTTGGATGGCAAATAAACATTCCTGCGCCCCCAAGAAGTTTTTAATCGGTATTCAATCACCAATCACCGCTGCTTCATATGATATGATATGGTGCTTGTAAGATTTGGATCTGCTTCATTTTTTGGATCATAACCTAAAATGCGCTGTCAAACTGGATGGACCAAGTGGATGTAAGTCACGTACATCAAAATAGGCCCACAGTCAGGGATCCACCGAACCAATCCACCGTAGCCGCACACCAGTACCAAGTACTGTGTTTATGTGACAAGAGGTAAGTCAATACATCGTCATGGGCCCTTCAGTCAGGGATCCACCAAGCTAGATGGATCTGGTGGAACAGTTTAATACAAAACTTTCATGGCTTCTAAAAGCTTTCAATGGTAGGCCTTCAATCCCCACTATTCAGGTGGAGTAGTCCATTCGAGCTTTGGATTTATCTCATTTTAGGGCTCATCATCTAAAATGATCTGACGGTGTGGATAAAACACATACATCATGATGGTAGGGCTCATAGAGCTTTGCCACGTATATAGAGTACTATAATCAGGATCATCTGCTCGCCCTCAATAAGATTTTCCTGTTTGCCGACTACTTGATTGGTCTAGCTTAGCATTGACGCTGTCAGCACTGCTGCATTTAATGCAGTCAGTGTTAACGTATGCTGAGGTGGACCAATTAGGGATAGGCAAACAAGAAAATCTTGTTGAATCCAAGCAAACGATCTGGATTTAGAGTGAGTCCGGATTGTCTGCTCGCCCTCAACAGGATTTTCCTGTTTGCCAACCACCTAATTGGTCCAGCTCAGCATTGACGCTGTTAGCACTTCTGCATTTAATGCAGTCAATGATGACATATGCTGAGGTGGACCATCAGAGGTAGGCAAATAGGAAAATCCTGTTAAATCCAAGCAGACGATCTAGATTCATAGTACTGAGGTGGTGTTGTGTTCTACACTATCCTTGACATCAGGAGGCGGATTGGGTACTAGCCCAGCCTGTTCCTAGGAATGGAAAGAGTCTCCCAAAGTCCACCATGATGTATGAGTTTAATTATCCGTACCAAGCATCCATCATGCCATATCATTCTCGGATCTAAGCCCAAAAATAAAGCACATCCAAGGCGCAAGTAGACCATACAGTGGGGATTAAACACCTAATGTTGAAAACTTCTTGGTAGCGATGGAAGTTTGAGATCAAGCTGATAATTGTGTTTTCTGTTCATCCAGGTCCACGTGACCTTATGAACAGTTTGGGTGGCAATTAACCATCATGGTGGGTCCTAGGAAGGCTTTAGCGGTGGATGTCATTAGCATGCTGTTGCTTGTGGTGTGGTTCACTTGAGCCTTCGATCTGCCTCATTTTCAGTTTTTACCCTAAAATGACACGGGAAAATGGATGGAAGGTGTGGATATATAAAACCCATACATCATGTGGCCTCTCAAAGACCCCGTCCATTCCTAGCTTTGAACAGGTAGGGGTAGTACCTAATCTACGCACCTGAGATCATATGCACACCGTGTGGGGTCCACAACTCTCGACTTCACTTTTTCTCTAAAAGATGGAGGAGTCAAACTACTTGTTTCTCCCAACATGAAGCGCATTTTACGACTTTAAAAAAGCGAGGCTTTATTGGGTAAAATCACAATACTTGAAGGATTTTTTTTTCAGTAAAAATTCCATTACTTTGCCCCATCTGACTGAGTATGATTTCATTTCAGTAGTCCGTTGCCCACCTGCCTTGTATACCCTAAAAGAACTGTGATTTATGATTGGATGGTCATGATTTAGATGCCTGAAATGAACAGTCTCTCATACGTTTTGAGTTATTCGATATTTCAATATGTTTATCGTGTCGGTAGAAGAAATCGAGTGGAGTGGGAATTGGGTCATGTTCCATGTCATGACGGATCAATACATTAACGACTAGACTCCGGTGATAGTTCACCACCAATTTTTTTAGTTCATCTATATCTTTGCCATAAGTAATCCGAGCCAGCCCAATCAGTGGCCGGTCATCGATGATCCACGGCTGTCCAACAAAATTTTCCTGATTGAATTTTTAATCATGTGATTTCTGTTGTTGAAATTCAACCATTGATTTTTATTTTGAATGGTATACTTGACAGATGCCGAATGGATGGTTAGGATTGTTGATCAGTGTGAGTTCGCTCTATCTATGGAGCCCACAATTTTGACAGATTGAATGTACACTTGGGCAAGATGGATTAGACACTACATGGTGGACCCTGAAATTTTGATGGCCTTAATTTGCACTTGGTTAAGGCGGATTACACACCAAATGATAGACCCCACAATTTTGACGGCCTAAATATACACTTCATAGTAAGGTGAATCAGACACCAAAGACTAAGAAATGGTGATGAACTATCACTCCACTCTTATTGATATATTAAATGTTTGCCGAGTCAAACAATAATTTCATACAGGACGGAAATGGGACGCGTGATTCATACTCAAAAGGGCGACATTGACCCGCCAGACACGGTCGATGGCGCCGCCCGACAGACATGATAGAGTATGTGCTCGACCCGTCAACCTTGTGAAAGTTGGTGGGCCCCCTCTCTGACAAGCATCTCGAGAGTCAATGAAAAGGGACCATGGAACTCGGTGCTACCCTGGCCTGACTGAATCCACTCCCCAGAGAAAGGGGGATGGGCCGGGCGAGGTCTGTTCAACTCTGGCCTACAAACCAAAAGCTAGGCTCGAGCCCGTCCACCCACTTTTCTGCAACATCTGGGCCGTTCACTAAATGTGGCCCATCATGCATGAAATATGAGCAAAAATCTCTTGAAATACTAAAAGAGTTGGGTTGGGCTCGAACTGGGCTGATTGGCTCTTAAATGAAGCCTGGGCCTGGCTAATTTTTGGATGGGTGTAAATTGTAGGCCCGGTCCAAGAGAAGTAAAGGCCCAAAAGCCCGTGGGCTAGCCCGGCCCATGGAATTCTATGATAATTGGCTGCATCTTTTCACAGCCTACACGCATTTTCAGTTTTGAAAGGTGGGGTTCATGGTTCGTTAATCCAGGCCACTTGTCTGTCTAGTCACAAATTGGATGAAACATGCACCGCAAGTTTATCAGAATAGATGATCCAACGACCAACATAAGACAGTTCAGTTAATGCAGAAAGTTCATTCTTATAACATTGGTACATCTATAGGCCACTGATTCAAGGTTAAGATTTTCCTTATCACTGGAAGTTTTAAAGCCTGATCTATTCAGTGTGGAACCAACACAGACTAGTGGCCTGCATTACCATACCATGGGCCTCACTTGTCGGGATAAGAAAGTCCATGAACGTATGCCAGCCGCGCATCATGCATCTACTCCTAAGTGGGTGTGATATGTTAATACATGACATGACACGTTAATGTATGAAAATTCATATAAAGGTGGTCAGATCACTGAAGCATGGCTCCACTGTACAATACACACTTCCAACCTTCACGCAACATAGATAAGGAGTGAGTTTTTTAGCATATGCTCCCTGCCTTTTAGGGAGATTGCAAAAAACCACCCACACATTCTTGTAATTGATCCAATAGTCACATGGATGTGATAGGATCAATCTCAGTCATTAATCTTAATGACCATGGGTTCTCTTGGACATATGCAATATGTCTTAGATAAATCGAGTATTACGCTAATCGTATAATTTATGAGTTGTGTAAGGATTTATGATACATCATCTAGTTCTTGAAATTTAAGATTGGACACATTGATTACTAATCGAGGAGAGTTGTATTGCATAAAATTAGGACTTTGATGAACAACGATAAGCACAAATGTTTAGGACACATATATAGATATCAATTTTTGAGATATATGGTCTTCTTATGTGAAAGGCCTGCCTTAGGTAAGAATGCAAGGCCTCCCCCATTGAGAAATGACTAGGTGTCGATTGTGCCTTTTTGCTCCTACCCTACATAAGAGTATTGAGTGTGCCATATATAAGATCCCGACTTTGTACATTTGGACACAATATATTGGTACATCAAAATCAAGTTAATAGAATTTTTATTTTTTTTTAATTCAAGTCAATGATCAGGGGGCCATTAGCTTCTTTGTGTTTTCGAGTGTTTTATTATGTATCTTGGAGTTGGTGTTTCTTTAGTGAATCAATCAAAACACATCATGTAGTCATCAAAATCCATTCAATCAAAATGTTCGTCTTTGGGATCAGTGTAATTTGACCATTGATTCTTTACATAAAGATTGAAACCCTTTTTTTTCTTACAAAATGCCCAATTAGATTTTTTTACTTCAAGGCTAGTCCAAATAAACTATTCAACTTTAAGATCCATCCAAATAGACGATTCGGCTTTAAGATTCGTGCAATTTAACCGTCAATTTTTTAGACCAGTCCAAATAGACCATCATTGAATTCCATTCAATCGTATCATTCGTCTTCAAGATCGTTCTTCATCCTTCAGATCATCACTATTTTGGTTTTTCTTAGTATATCTTGGTGTTTATAGGTGTTTGTGGTATTTTCTTGGTGTTTTAGGGTGTTTAATGGTATTTATGGGTGTTTTTTGATATCTCATGGTGTTTTCCAGTGTTTTTCAATGTTTCTTGGTGGTTGTAAGCAGTTCTTAATGGCTTGTTTCTTAGTGTTTCTCGTGATGTTTCTTCATGTTTCTTGTGCGCTCGTGTGGTGTGTTCATGCAATATGGGGCTCATCATCTTCTGTAAGTGGATCCACACCATGAATTTGGGTTTCTCACCATGTTAAGTAAATCCAACCTCATCAATAGCTCAATGTTGGGGCAAAAATTGGGTTTCTGAGTTTGTTTTTGTTTAACAAAGAGTAACAAAGAGCAATGTTGGCTGAATTGGAAGTGGTATTAGCCAGATTAGAAGTGGTGTTTTGACTTTTTCATTAACTGTTGGGTGTTAGGCGTCTCATAGAGCCATGGATGGCGTCATGGGTTGACCATGAGAGAGTGGTGTGAGATAGCGAATTAACCAGTAATGTGTGAGAAATGGATACTTCATGGTAGAAGATTCCGGAGCTCCCTAATGCATTGCAAAGTTGATGTTGTCCTTGAGTAATTAAGCCTATTTTGAACCTTTGTTGGTCAATGCAAATGTTTACACGTTGTGCGTCGGAAGAAAGTCTGGCTGAGTGAGTTTCATTGATGTTTAGATTTTTTATATTTTTTTATATTCTAAGGCCACGGTCAAGAACGGGCCCTTAATTACATCTCTGTGGTAAATCCTTAATTAGAAGGTAAAACCGGAGTGGAGGTGTCCTACAATGTGGCATTGGACATATCTCGGTCATCAATTCTTTCTTCATCTTCAAAGTGTTGGAATCAAGGAATACGTGATAGCCTTGGATTACACAAGTGGTTACCTCAACAATGTCGTAAGAACTCACATGTCAAGGTTGGATGGGAGGTGGTTCTCTAGCTATCACAATTGCATGATAAGACCCTATGCGCTTGGTGACTGTATGGTATGCACCCTAACTCGAGATATGGTTCTTTGATAGGCCTATATGTGGGTTATCTAACATCATAGCCATCAAGGAGGCTAAAGGAGAACTCTGTGCCTGCGTGCAAATGTGCAAGTGGGTTTGTGCTTGGGTGCAGAGCTCAATCCAGTAGCATGTGGTGCTTGAGATTAGGGCTTAAATTATGAGGCTCTAACTCGTGGTGCAAAGCCTCTTTCATCAATGGGGTCCCTGGCGCATGGCGCGGGCCATCTTAATAAAAGGGGGAAGGTACGGGCAAGTGGGGCTGACCTCATGAGCATTATGCCTAAAGGTTCCAAAGCTCGGATTACATTGTCTTTCTCGCTTTTTATTTTTGTGTTTGCATATTTTCACGTATCCCCTCGAGTCTTCTCCGGTTCTCTCCAAAATGAGTGTCCCAGGGTATCATAGGCATGTGGGCCCAATTTTACCAGCACTAATTCTCTGCATGGACTTTGCAGTCTAGCGCATAAGTCTCTCTCCAGACGTAGTAAGTAATGCATGGGCACTAAGTCTTCTTTTGATTTTTGCTTCCTCATCGTGACATGATGATGTCATCATTTGGCGCAGGGATGTTGGAGCTAAATTGTTGGGGCACAATGGTGCCATCCGATGCAACAGGCCTCCATTTCGCTAAGTACCAAAATTCATATGCCAATATATGCCCCCTACCCACTCAAAGGGATGAAGTGTTATAATGCCCTCGGGTTGTCGAAGCGTTGGCCGGGTGGCTAGCGCCAGCTGTCATTTCATATTATGGTCACAAACCATAAGTATTTCTTGAGTTGTCATTTTACCTTACTCTAATTTTCAGCCTAAGAGCTTAATGCCTATAGCTTAAGAGTAGGGCAACAACGTAGTCATTTAAACAAGTGTACTCATGACAATGATCAGGCTTAGCCTTCCCCTCGTGCTAAGGTTAAGGCTTTAGATTTGAAGCCTTATCTTTTTTGGGTAGGCGCGGAAGAAAGAAGACCAACGGGGGTTGGAGCCAGCAAAGGTGAAGGTGTAGACACCTAAGGCCGATAAGTTGGTTGAAGGTTGGACCAATCCCATTCGATTCGATGGCCAATCCTAAGCCCAAAACCTAGTCTTAATCCTGAGCCCAAACCCTAGTCCTAAACCTTAACCCAAACTCTATCCAAGGAAAAACCTCAAAACTAAACCCAACTCAACCCAGTCAACCCAGCTAGCTAGGTACCAAAACCTAAAAGTCCCATAAAACCTAAAACCCTGAGTCAACTTGGTAAGACAACCAATTGAGTCAACTCACCTGGTTAGCACACTGATTCACTAACCCAATTGACTCACCTAGTTAAACCCAAGCCCAAAAATCGAGCCTGAACCAAGCCTACATCAAAGCCCATATTGGAGTTTCAGAGGAAATAAAAGGGGACCAGACCTCAAAGCATGGCACGCCACACGCTTGAGGGAGGGGATTGCTGAAGCAGGCAACCCTCTTCAAGCCGTTTCCTCCCTAAATCGTGCGAAAGGCCCGTTTATACCCCCTAAGTGTGCGAAAAATGTGAAATTACTCCGATACCCCTCTCTTAAGCTAAATTTACAATCTTACCATCCAATTTAACCATCCACATACTGCCACACAACAATCTCTGATCTCAGCCATCTCACCATATTTTGCACTTGAACTTACTCACAATTACCAGAAAACCAAGGTCAGGGGCTATAAATAGCCTCATCCTCTTCTCATTTCAACACACCTCATCCCCTTCCATTTGGAAGCATCCTCTCATCCAAAACTCACCAAAAGTCCCTCATCCTTAGCCCAGCCCTTGCTCCTAACATTAGTCATCTAGCCTAGCCATCCTTCCAACAAGGAGACACTACAAGAAAGTGGGTTTTTACTGACGAAAGTATTACCGACGAAACTTTTTTCGTCGAAAAAAACCATTTTCCTAGATGAAATACCCAAGTCGTCGGTAAAAGTTCCCGCCACCACCAGAATGGCTCCCGCCAAACACTTTTACCGACAAAATGATGATTTCGTCGGTAAAAATAGGTATTACCGATGAAATACTTCATCGCTAAAAGACCATTGAAAAAAAATGCCTATTATCGACGAACATTTTCGTCGGTAAAAGTCGTGGAGTATTACCGACGAAAATGTTCGTCGATAATAGGCATTTTGAAAATTTTTGCGACGATTCTTGTTCGTTGGTAATGCTGAGCCAAATTCCCGCCTTTTACATAAAATTACGTCACCGACGAATATTTTCGTCGGTAATACTTTTACCGACGAAATGTTTCGCTGGTAAAAAGTTTTGAAATGACTATTACCGATGAAAAATTTCGTCGGTAATAACCTAATGTTTTAAGTCACCCGACTCCCCCCATTGCCCTCATTTCTCTCTCTCTCTCTCTCTCTCTCTCTCTCTCTCTCTCTCGGTCTCTCTCCCTCGCGCGCGCGGCCCAACCAACGTCCGTCGTCCGTCACCGGCGTCGGCCACCCACCTCAACCTTTCTCTCTCGCCTCCGACGTCCGTCGTCCATCACCGGCGCGGCCCACCCACCTCAGCCAACCACCCCATCCATCACCGGCGCGGCCCACCCACCTCTGCTTCACTTCCGTCCGTCACCGGCGCGGCCCACCCACCTCAGCCGACCACCCCCATCACCGTCCTCCATACGCCGCAGCCGCCAATCCTCCGGTAACCCTCTCTCCCTTCCTTCTGATGCCGAATCCTCTCACTCTCTCTATCCTCATTGTTGATTGTGGGGCCCATTGTCAAAATCCAATGCATGTGGGTCCCATCGTCGCTGTCCATTGCATGTGGGTCCCACCATCGCTGTCCATTGCATGTGGGGTCCGCCTTAGCTGTCCACGATTTGGTGGGGCCCACTGATTTAGTAAATCCCTAATTAGGAATTTCGAAATTAAAATCCCCTAATTCCTTCCTTAATTAGGGATTTTAAAATTTAAATTCCAAATTTGTGATTTACAAATTAATAAAAATCATGATATACAATAAATGTGGGGCCCACCGTCGCTGTCCACTGCTCGTGGGGTCCACCCTCACTATCCACTGTTTTGGATCAAGCATATATTTGTGTGGAGTAAACTCTGTGGGGCCCACAGTGATTTACGTATTTTATCCACTCCGTCCATCCATCTTAGCAGGAAATTTTAGGTATGGTGCCCAAAAATGAAGCATATCAAAATCTAAAGTGGGCCACACCACAAGTGTGAACTGAATGTGTATCATTGAAAAATTCTTGGAGGACACAGAAGTTTTGGATGAAGCTGATATTTGTGTTTTCCCTCATCCATATCCATGTGATCTTATGAACAGGTTGGATGACAAATAATGATCACTGTAGGGCCTGGGAATGGTGGAAATCATTATTCCCACTGTTTCCCATGGCATGGTCCACTTGAGAGTTGGATATGCATAAATTTTGGGCTCAACCACTAAAATGAGGTGGAAAAACATAAGGACGGAATAGATAAATCACATACATTCTAGGTGGGCCCAACTGAGTTTACTCTACACTCCGCACGCAATCCGATTCCCATGGTGGGCCGCCCATACTTATTTGTTCACAAAATAGTCATTAGGTATTTGATTAAACTTGATTCATGGTGTTGATGATTCTGCCATTTTCATGTGCTTGTGTATCTAGAATTGATGGAGCAAACCCGGATGTGCGTCGGAGCTATCCGTGGTTGATTTATGTGGATATGTATGTTGTGGATGTATTTGGCTTATTATTAATAATTATTTTTTGTCCACAAATGGTAGTATAATAGAATCAATTAGCCCATTTGGAGATTTCTATATTGTCGAGCATAGATAAAGTGTATTTTGGAGGTATAGAAATCTGCCAAATTGTCCTGTTGGACAGTCCAAGGTTGGATAGATTGGAATGTTATCGTTGTTTGTCATTTACATGCTCTGTCATTAGTTTCGTGCAGTAACTCTCTTATTCTCTCTGGATATGTTTCTTATGTTTAATTCCATTGTCAATTTAATCCACACAATGTGTGGATAGTTGACGTGGAAATGAAATGTAAGATAAATATATCTGGAGAGATAGGGGGAGATGCTGTCGAAATTTAGGCTTGGGCATTTAAATGGAAATAATGATAGCATTTCAATCTATCCATCCTTGGATGGGCGACTGATTTTATTATATTATCATTTAGTGGCAAATTAGATGACGAACATGATACTTGTGATTAAGAGTAGTTTATTGATGTTGATGTTGAGCGGGGGTCCCTGGAAGGTGGGAACCGCTGTTGTGACCATGCTGAAGCTGTCCTGTTCCTACGGACAGTAATATGGGTGGCCTGGCCATTTGGACAGGCCCATTTTTATGTATTAGCTCAAAATTAATGGAGCAGACCCGGATGTGCTTCGGAGCTATCCGGTTGTTGAGCGGGGGTCCCTGGAAGGTGGGAACCACTGTTATGACCATGATGATGAAGCTGTCCATTTCCTATGGACAGCAATATGGGTGGCCTGGCCATTTGGACAGGCCCGTGTTTATGTATTAGCTCGAAATTAATGGAGCAGACCCGGATGTGCGTCGGAGCTATCCGGTTGTTGAGCGGGGGTCCCTGGAAGGTGGGAACCGCTGTTATGACCATGATGAAGCTGTCCATTTCCTATGGATAGCAATATGGGTGGCCTGGCCATTTGGACAGGCCCGCTTTGTGTGGAGCAGACCCGGATGTGCGTCGGAGCTATCCTTAAGTTGCTTGAGTCTCCAAGACCTACACCCTAAACCCGAAACCATAAACCTAAAACTAAAACCTATAAGCTATGGCTAAACCGAAACCTAAACTCAATTCATCTAACTCTAAACCTAGACCCTATAAGCTACGAAAATGCGACCCTAAACCCGATCCCGAACCCGCAAATCCAAACCTATGCCCTAAACCTAATCCTAAACTCATGTCACCTAACCTAAACCTACACCTATTCCCAAATCCATTCACCTAACCTAAACCTTGACCCAAACACGAAAATGCGACCCTAAACCCGATCCCGTACCCAAAAATCCAAACGTATGCCCTAAACCTAATCCTAAACTCATGTCACCTAACCTAAACCTACACCTATTCCTAAATCCATTCGCCTAACCTAAACCTTGACCCAAATACGAAAATTCGACCCTAAACCCAATCCCGAACCCGTAAATCCAAACCTATGCCCTAAACCTAATTCTAAACTCATGTCATCTAACCTAAACCTACACCTATTCCTAAATCCATTCACCTAACCTAAACCTTGACCCAAACACGAAAAGGCGACCCTAAACCCGATCCCATACCCAAAAATCCAAACGTATGCCCTAAACCTAATCCTAAACTCATGTCACCTAACCTAAACCTACACCTATTCCTAAATCCATTCACCTAACCTAAACCTTGACCCAAACACGAAAATGCGACCCTAAACCCGATCCCGTACCCAAAAATCCAAACGTATGCCCTAAACCTAATCCTAAACTCATGTCACCTAACCTAAACCTACACCTATTCCTAAATCCATTCACCTAACCTAAACCTTGACCCAAACACGAAAATTCGACCCTAAACCCGATCCCGAACCCGCAAATCCAAACCTATGCCCTAAACCTAATTCTAAACTCATGTCATCTAACCTAAACCTACACCTATTCCTAAATCCATTCACCTAACCTAAACCTTGACCCAAACACGAAAAGGCGACCCTAAATTCGATCCCGTACCCAAAAATTCAAACGTATGCCCTAAACCTAATCTTAAACTCATGTCACCTAAACTAAACCTACACCTATTCCTAAATCCATTCACCTAACCTAAACCTTGACCCAAACACGAAAATGCGACCTTAAACCCGATCCCGTACCCAAAAATCCAAACGTATGCCGTAAACCTAATCCTAAACTCATGTCACCTAACCTAAACCTACACCTATTCCTAAATCCACTTCACCTAACCTAAACCTTGACCCAAACACGAAAATGCGACCCTAAACCCGATCCCGTACCCAAAAATTCAAACGTATGCCCTAAACCTAATCCTAAACTCATGTCACCTAACCTAAACCTACACCTATTCGTAAATCCATTCACCTAACCTAAACCTTGACCCAAACACGAAAATTCGACCCTAAACCCGATCCCGAACCTGCAAATCCAAACGTATGCCCTAAACCTAATCCTAAACTCATGTCACCTAACCTAAACCTACACCTATTCCTAAATCCACTCACCTAACCTAAACCTTGACCCAAACACGAAAATGCGACCCTAAACCCGATCCCGTACCCAAAAATTCAAACGTATGCCCTAAACCTAATCCTAAACTCATGTCACCTAACCTAAACCTACACCTATTCGTAAATCCATTCACCTAACCTAAACCTTGACCCAAACACGAAAATTCGACCCTAAACCCGATCCCGAACCTGCAAATCCAAACGTATGCCGTAAACCTAATCCTAAACTCATGTCACCTAACCTAAACCTACACCTATTCCTAAATCCATTCACCTAACCTAAACCTTGACCCAAACACGAAAATGCGACCCTAAACCCGATCCCGTACCCAAAAATCCAAACGTATGCCCTAAACCTAATCCTAAACTCATGTCACCTAACCTAAACCTACACCTATTCCTAAATCCATTCACCTAACCTAAACTTAGACACAAACTCGGCAACCTAACCCTAAACCCGTTCTCGAACTCGAAAATCTCAACCTATGACTAAACCTAATCCTAAACTCATGTCACCTAAATTAAACCTGACTCTAATCTTTGCATTGTAGATATGGATGTTTACGTCGAGCAAGACGGCTGAAGATATGAGGTGGCATAAGGAGAAACGCCTTCATGATGATAATACATTGAGGCATGCCGCTGACTCTGAAGCCTGGCAACATTTTGATAAGCAATATGACTGGTTTGCAGAGGATTCTCGCAATGTTCGGCTAGGTCTTGCAAGTGATGGTTTTAATCCATTTGGTAATATGAGTAGCTCGTATAGTATGTGGCCAGTGATACTTATGCCCTACAATTTACCTCCTTGGTTGTGTATGAAGGAATCATTTTTTATGATGTCGTTGCTTATTCCTGGACCCAAGTCACCGGGGAATGACATTGATGTGTATCTCTGACCGTTAGTAGATGAGTTAAACGAGTTGTGGAGTCAAGGTGTCCAGACGTATGACACTTTTGCAGAACAGACGTTTTGATTGCATGCAGCGGTCTTGTGGACAATAAATGACTTCCCGGCATATGGAAATTTGTCTGGGTGGAGCACGAAGGGAAAGTTGGCTTGTCCTACATGTAGTACTGAGACTTGTTCATTGTCATTGAAGCATGGTAAGAAAACGTGTTATATGGGCCATCGTCGCTTCCTTCCGAGGGATCATAATTGGCGCAGGAAGACGGTAATCTTTGATGGCAAACAAGATCATAGGCCACCACCGAAAGAACTATCTGCAGAAGATGTGTTACAACAGCTGAGTAATATTGAAGAAGTTAGATTTGGTAAGGCACCGCACTTGAAGAAGAGAAAACGTACAGTATTGGAGTACAACTGGAGGAAGAAGAGCATTTTTTTTAGTTGCCTTATTGGAGTCATCTGAAATTACGACACAACTTGGATGTCATGCATATTGAGAAGAATATATGTGACAATGTCTTTGGAACATTGATGAACATAGAGAAGAAAACAAAAGACAGTTTTAAGGCTCGATTGGATCTACAAGCAATGGGTTTAAGGAAAGAGTTGCACTTGCAACCATATGAAAATTCATATACTTTACCAGCAGCCTGCTACACATTGACAAAACTAGAGAAAAAACGTGTATGTGAATGGTTGAACAAGGTGAAATTTTCCGACGGGTATGCATCGAATATCTCTCGGCGCGTCAACATTACGGACTGTAAGGTAACAGGAATGAAAAGTCATGACTGTCACGTCCTTCTGCAACGCCTACTACCGGTTGCGATTCGTGGATTCCTTAACAAGGATGTCAGTGCTACGCTGATTGAGTTGGGGATATTCTTTAAGGATTTGTGTTCGAAATCTTTGAATGTAGAGGTTATTAAACGACTGGAGAAGGATATTGTCGTAATCCTTTGCAAACTTGAAAGAATTTTTCCACCTGCGTTTTTCGATGTCATGGTACACCTAGCGATTCACTTACCGCAAGAAGCGAAGCTTGCAGGCCCAGTACAATATCGTTAGATGTATCCGATCGAAAGGTGATAGAACAATGATCATAAATTTTTATTCATTCCATAAACTACGTATATCCATGTTTTCATGTCCTAAACATATTGATTTTGTGTACAGATACCTTCACACATTAAAACAATATGTGAGGAATAAGGCACGTCCAGAGGGATCCATTGCTGAGGCGTACATTGATAATGAGTGCCTGACATTTTGCTCCATGTATCTTCGTGGCATAGAGACTAGATTCAACTGAGAAGATCGTAATGCCGATGCAGGGCAGGAGCATGAACAAGGACTCATATCTGTATTCGCACATAACGTCCGTCCTTTAGGATCGCCGACGTTTCAGGATATGGACCCTCGGGATCAAGCGAAGGCGCGGTGGTATGTGTTGCATAACTGTGAAGAAATAGAGTCGTACTTGGAGTAAGTCTTCGCACATAATTATTGTATATCTACAGACAGTTTTAATCTCAAAATTTCTTGCTTACAATGTACCAATTGTGTATAGCGAACACATCGAGGAGATGAAGTCCCAATACCCTACAAATTATGATCGAATGCATCAGGATTTATTTCCAGAATGGTTTGCAAAACGTGTAAGATTAATTTACCTTCTATCTCACCACACTTACAATATTGTTGTATTGCACAATATTTACACGTAATTTTAAATGCCTAAACGTACATTTATATTCTGTACGTGATGATAGATGAAGATGTTGCGCGCTAGCAACTCTGCGGATGCGTCTGATGCGCTCTACTCACTGGCGTGTGGCCCTGATAGATATGTATCTAGATATACAGGTTGTATTGTAAACGGGATTCGGTTCCACACTGAGGAGCGTGAGAAATATAGGACCACACAAAATAGTGGTGTGGTTGTGAAGGGAACACATGAGGAGGTCGAAATTGATTTTTATGGCGTTTTGACGGATATTATTGAGCTGAGTTATTGTATGAGAAAGCGGGTGTACTTATTTAAATACGATTGGTGGGACATTGAAAATAAAAAGTTGGGAATACAGACTGATAATTACTTCACGAGCGTAAATTTATCTCGGAAGTGGTTTAAAGATGACCCATTTATCATAGCAGGCCAAGCCGAACAAGTATTCTACCTCGCTGACACCAAGTTAGGTGGCTCTTGGAACGTGGTGCAGAAAATACAGGAACATATTTGATGTTCCCGAAGTAGACGTTGAAGATAACGATGAAGGGAGTAATAGAACGTCGTCAGTTGAACAAGCATACCAAGAAGACATGCCATCTTGGGATAGAGGGAATGATCCAAATGTTGATATTGATGTGGTGCAATTGAATAGAGATGATGTGCCACCTGATCATGTTGATGCCTCAATCATAAATGACATTGTTAGAGATGATAACGCTTTCATCGATGACAACGTTGCAGACGATGAAGAGGAAATTCTGATCAGCGATAGTGATGGTGAAGAAGAAAGAGTCCTAAGCGATAATGATTCAGACGACGATTATTAAATGTATACAAGATTTACATGTAATTTTTCAATTCGATTAATTTAATTAGTACATGTATATATGTTTTACAAGTCATGATTTTTTTCCTGAATTGACTTGTTGATAATCTACATTTACAATTAAGTCACTTTCTGATCATGTCCTCCACAAACTGGAGCGTAGCGGAAGCACGCAGCATACTTCATCAGCTGTTGCGGATGGACTTTCCGGCCCTATATTCTTCTGGTAGGGCCAGAGAGATACCCGGTTTGGTCGAGAAATGTAGGGAGGAAGACGATGACTCAGATGAAAGATTATACAATCTCAAAGAAATTCCGGACCTGATTGAGGAATATAACCGCGGAAAACTTCGTATGGAAGATGCGACATTATCACTTGCACATCTGAATGGAGTCCCGAGAGATCAGATTTCTCCTATTGTGACTGGCATGTTGGCTGTAACAATGTCGAGTGCTTCATACAGCTTGACATATACATCTGCAGCGTACGATAACTTACGCAGGGAGTATTTCAGATAGTTGATCCGAAGTTGATTTGTATTACAATGAGATATATGTATTTAATATAGAATGACAATGTGTAATAGATTTTTCAACTTTTATATTCTGTTTACGGTTTTATTATATTCTGTTTACGGTTCTATTATATTCTGCTTGCATTATAGTGTAATGGTCTAATCATATTTTTATCATTTCTCTAAGCATAAGCACAAATTCACTCTGCAATGATGTTCATAAACTTGCATTGACATTGTTTAAATTTATAAGTTTGTATTTCAGATATATTCAGTCATGGCACCAGGTGGGAGATCAGGTCATTCACACACTGGATCTACCCCTTCCACCCGTGATGCGACGCAGACAGCATCGACGTCGCACGGTGCATCACAGTCATCTGATCCTTCGGTTCAGCATACACCGGGCACTGCATGTAAGTCTAGACATTTATTTAGTGATTTCTGTTTATATTGTTACTTACATATATCTTTTCGCAGCAGCATCTTCTACCAGCCGACGAGGACGTGGACCCACGCGTGGGTTAGTTTTAGAGCGACCTACGTGTGAGGGTAGGGTGGCGGTAGAGTTCCCACAGGACTGCCTTAGACCTGTTGGGGACAGTGCCAGATTGTTTACATCTGAGGTCGGTGTCCTATGCCGATCTCTGATCCCCGCCACCACCCCCCGTTGGACTGACGTGACAGATGATGTGCGACAGCTCATCTGTCAGCGCCTTCAGGTAAAGTTTAGTAAATTGAAATTTTCTTTTGTGAAAGTTCATTTACGGTTAAGTCCTATTGTTAATAAGTTTATTGCCTTAATTTATTATTTACGAAACTGCAGGATAAATTTGAATTCGATTTGAATGTTCCCTACATTTCTCATGCCGTCGACGACATGATTAAAGAGCGGTTCAAGGAGTACCGCGGAGAGTTGCACCAGCGGTACAAGCGGTGCAGGACACACGATGAGGCCGTACTGTCCGCACCGCCACACGTTACTACAGACGACTGGCGGATACTCTGCGAGAGATTTTCGTCGGAGGCTTTTCAGGTAATATTTACATGTACGATATCTTACGGTAACAATTAAATTCGTAATTAATTTCGTAATTAATAGAAATGTATTTTGTATAATATGTTCAGAAAAGGAGTAGAATAAATTCTGCGAATAGGGAAAAGTTACAAGTGAACCACGTAGCTGGTTCAAAGTCATTTGTACGACATCGTTACGACATGGTAAGAAATTATTGATGATTATTAAGTTAATATATTATTTTGATTGGCATTTATTATAAGTCTTTTTTCCTTTCGATTGCGCAGCGGGATTCCGTCACCGGCCAGGAGCCTGGACCAGTAGACCTCTACAGAGGGACTCACTGTCGGCAGGAGACGGGATCTTGGGTTCATCCTAGAGCCAGTGAGCATTGGGTAAAAATCTTTACTTTGTAAAATTTAATTGCGCATTGATTGATAATAATGTCATTTTTTATGAAATTTCATATCTTTTCATTACAGGCAGCGATGGACACCATACGCAGTCAGCCCACTCCCGATGGTAGTCAGCGGAGTGAGCCAGAAATCCTGAGAGAGGTGCTTGGCACCCGTTCTGGATATGTGCGTGGGCTTGGCCATGGTGCTAAGCTCATGGCACAAACTAGAGCTAGCTCTAGCCGATCCGTAGCTGGTGAGAGCGCTCAACGCCGAGCTGACATCGCAAAGAGAGAGGTTCAGCAGCTACGGGTCATCGTCGATGGGATTCGGGAGCAGCTGGAGAGGCAGAGGGAGGAGGAGGAGAGGCGACGGGAGGAGCAGGAGAGGAGGATCGAGGAGTTGCGGCAGGAGCATGAGCAACGGATGCAGGAGATGTTTCAGGCTCTCGCTGCACGCCTTGGCACCGATGCCCCGCCACCTCCGCCACCTCCGCCTTCATCTTCCTGATTATTTTTTTTAATATACGACTTTTAACTTGTATGTATTTGTGTGTGGATGAATATTGTTTGTTTGTGGATGTGGAATGGATTATTTGTGTATGGATGATGTAGTTTTTGTTTATTTGTATGTTTGTGGATGTGAATAGGATTCAAAATGTATAGGTTTTTTTACAGGTGTATATCAGGAATTTTCCTGAATTTTGAAAACAAATGAAACCGCGACAGGAAAAACTTTTACCGACGAAATATTTCGTAGGTAAAAGTATGTAAAATCTTTTTACCGACGAAATATTTCGTAGGTAAAAACATGTTGAAACTTTTACCGACGGAATAATTCGTCGGTAAAAGTATGTAAAAATGTTTTACCGACGAAATATTTCGTCGGTAAAAAGATTTTACATACTTTTACCTACGAAATATTTCGTCGGTAAAAGTTTTAACATGTTTTTACCTACGAATTATTTCGTCGGTAAAAGTTTTTTCACCGACGTATCATTTTCATTCCCGACAAACATTCATATGTTTTCCCGACGAATATTTTCGTCGGTAATGGTGTAATTATTACCTACGAAAAATTATTTCGTCGGTAAAAACCTTTACCGACGGCCTTTCTGTGACGATGTTAGCCGCGAATTATTTCGTCGGGAAAAAGATTTCCCGACGAAATTTTACTAATTACCGACTAAATCATTCGTCGGTAAAAATGGAATTTCTTGTAGTGAGGGCAAAAGTGAAGAAGTGAGCTTAGCCTAGGCTTGGTTCAATCCTAGCCCTATAACCCTAGCCTCTTAAGCCATTTAGCTTCAAACCCAAGCCATTGTAGCAAATCCCTTGCTACACCTCCTTCCACCCAGTTGTTAATCAGTTTTGTCTAACCCCGTATTAGCATTGTGCAAAATATACTTCCTTCTCAACCCCCTCTGCTCATCTCATTCATACGTATTACATTTCATCTTACATTAACATCGGTTGTGGCATATTCTCTATGGTTCACCTATTTAATCAGATCTTGCCCATCAGAAACCCTGACCTATGTGCACTATATTTTATGCATCGCTTCGGCACTTTGTCAGTATGAACATATGCTCTAAGGCTTGTCACATGGTTAGAGCTTTCCCCCAGAAATTCGTGACTAAGTGCATTGCACTTATGCATCATTACGACACTCTGTCAGTATGAACGTATGCTCTAAGGCTTGCAACTTAGGTTGGAACTTGTCCACCAGAAATTCGTGCTAACTCACACTAATCATAGCACCGCATAGCATCACATGTCATTAGTGCAAGAACCATAATTAATCCTCGAATTACATGATTCTTATGGTTGAAAGGATTAGAAATGATATTTAGATTGGCTAGATTATGATCTAAAAGTGTTGAGGAACCAAGTCGGGGATAATTGTCCATCACATTCAGAAAAAAGAGAATGAAAGGAAATTTAAAATATGGATTTCTAAAAATCCTATCTTGTATTTTGACATGAAAGAAAGAAAGTAGAGATTGAAAATCTGTTGAGAAAAACAACATCGGAAAGGGCTACCTATCACCAACTAGGGAAGGGTTTATCACCCAAGCTGGCAATGGAGGTAGTTTGAAAGCCGTCGATAGAACGGTAAGAAAAAATCATGTCACAAGTTTGTGGTTGATCTGTGCACTATTGGGTTTGTAATCTAGTCGATCCTTGAAAGAAGGGTAATCCTGAAAATTGATGAGATGAGCATTCATTAAGCACACTAGACCACACTTGTTTGGATTATTCTATTTGTTAATTAATCAGTGGGGACTCTATTTGAAATACTCACTATGTTTTAGGAAGGTTAATGTTTCAATATCCATCACTACTTATTTCTGAATTTTGCATTCATATGTCTTAAAGTTCATAGAAGTGTAGTTTCTGAAAGAGGGTTTGAGTTGGGGAGTTGAATTGTTTCATGCATGTTTTGCTCGGGACTAGCAAAATGCTGGTTGGGGGGTGTTGAGCTCTAAATTGTGCATGTTTATACCCCAATTCATCACACATTATGCATGGTTTTTACTGTTAAAAGATCCACCTTATATATGTATTTGTGTTTGTAGGAAAAAGAGAGAGACCTCATCAATTTAATGCTAAAAGGCTACTTTAGAGCATTTTAAAGATCAATTGAAGGAAGAAATGAAGATATCGAGTGGAAGAAGTCCAGAGTTCAAAAGATAACGAATGGAGAAAACATCAATTTTCGATAGGTGTTCGATAGGTCTTCGATGCATCAAAAATTACATCAGAACTGGATTCCAATCAATCGAAAAATCACAAATTAGGGGCTGAATGTCTGAACTCTCTGGACTGATTTTTGATACATTGAAATAGGACCAATCAATCGGAATTTGATTCTCGATACATCGGAACTGGGGTTTCGATCAATCGAAAAATCAGGAAATTTCATATGTTAAAAATATGATCTCTGGACAAAACCTTCGATCAATCGAAAATGTTCCAATCAATCGGAGTACCCCTCGAAACCGACTTTGACTGTGTAAGTTTTGTGCAAATTCTCAAAGATTCCAAGGAGGTGACAGATTTTTGCTATAAAAGGACACCTCTATACTCATCTAAATCCATCCTAGAAGAGATTTAGATGTGCTGAATGTAACGCCCCAAAATTCAACACCCGAATATACCGCCCAAGCACAAATTTTCGAGCGCTACTAAGGTAATAATTACAGGAATACAAATAATAGTAGCAATTTTTTTTAAAGCTTTTTTTTTTACTTATTATTTTTCTACTAAACCATATCCATACTCTTATTTTAACTTACATCATAAAATAAATTATAAATGTTCATAATTCACAAACATGACACTGATATACTCATCTACAATTCTATTAACTTAAAACTAAATAAAATATCTAAAAATAAATAAAAATGTCTTCATTAGAGTTAGCGTTCTCCTCCTCCTGGATTTTCATTATGTCCTCAACTTGTGCCTTGTCCTCGAAAGATTCCATGTCACCTCTTGAACCTACAGTTGTAACGACCCGAGATTTTCGACTCTCGTGTATAACACGACGGTCGAATTCCCAAGTAATTTATGGAATAACTAATTTGTCAAATAATAAAATATAGCATTCAAGCACAATGGCGGAAACAATTATCATCTTATTCTATCAAACTTACTACGTCATCATCAATGTTTAAATAAGGGAACCAACCAATATCCATACTGATTAATTAAAATACAAAACCATGTCTTCTCTTGAAGACTTATTACAATTCCATAAATGTATCAACTACTCAAAAGAAACATTTAATAAATGAAAACATCGATTAAGTTTCTCCAACATCGTCATCCGCCATGTGATTGTACGAACATTGAACTCTTTTACTTAAAAATCGGGTTCAATACCTGGATCTTCACCTGCATCATCTAAATTGTGTTTGGGATAGCGTTAAACGCTATCATAGTGGGGAATATTTCCTCCAAGACAATCAAGAATAATAATAACGGTACAGAGTAAACGCAAGCAGTATATTATCATTTAATCAAATCAAAACAACCAACTAAAAATCTTTGTTAATGCGATGCATGGAATGCATGCTCTGGCTAAGGCACCCTGGCTAGAATCACAATACATGAAGTGGGAGACTCCCTGTTACGACTTCATGCTAGCCACTAGTCACCAGAGGTTCCTGGGACGCACAAGCCCATAGTTTTGCCCAACCACGTGAGAAACGGGACGCTCATAGCCCAAATCCACACGTGACAGTGTACGGGAGAAGTAGGACGCTCTAGCCTATTCTCAATTCCGTACACCCACATGGAGTCAAGTGAATGCATGACTTTAGTTTCACCTTTATTTAAGTGTTTTCGCATACAACCAATTTAAATAAAACTCAGTGGTCACTATGGGGAATCGCAAGCAACCCAACATAGGCCGACAGCACGGGATTAGTGTCCATAGTACCAACCCCGGCTCATGAGAATTTGTATACCATTAGTGTCCACTCATTGTCCCGTTTTATGATTTCATCATGTCCCAAAAAGCTAATGTTGTACATCATGACCAAATTCATTAAAATACTCATGTAATGTAAATGGATCAAATCAAGCATCATGTACATGTAAGGATCCATTAACAAAGAATCACTTCATTCTCTCAGTTAAGTCAAGATATATTCTTCCATCATGGACACCTCTCACGGGTTCCATCTCTCTACATCGAATAATTTTACCAACTTAGGGACAAAGAGTATACAATAATGGAATATCCATATGATGATCTTATACACATATTTCATATCACAATATGAAAACCAATGTTACTTGTAAAACACATATTAAGGAAATAAGGGCATAGATTTTACAAAGATAAATAACACAAATACACATGCTTCTTAGTCAAAAATCTAAACAATGAATCACATCATTATATAATGATATTCATTACAAATCCTACATTAAACTTCATGTTATATGGATCAGCAATTCAAAACCAAAAAACTTCACATGCCACAAAAGAAACTTATGATAATCATAATATTATTAATGAAAGGCTTGAAGGAAAATCCTCACCTTAGGATGGACTTAGAAGAAGAGGGTTGTAGAAGATCCTAGCCACTGGAAAAATATGAGAAAGAACTCTCTTCTCTTCTTCTTCTTCTTCTTCTTCTTCTTCTTCTTCTCTCTCTCTCTCTCTCTCTCTCTCTCTCTCTCTCTCTCTCTCTCTCTTTCTCTGCGGCATGGAGGCTAGGGTTAGGAGAAGGGCTTGGAGGTGCGTAGTAGAAATATGGAGAGGGATGTGCACGCGAGGTCTTATGTAACAACTTCCTGAGGTGGGTTTCTCAAATCTCAATATTCAGATGATCTATGATCAATTCCAATCTGTTCATCTTATCAAGCTCGAAGAGTAGAGTCAGAATACGTAAATTTCTTGATGATCCACATTCTAAATTGGCCGATCCTTGAAAATGGCCTGACGGGTGCTAAAATGGGCTAAATCTCAATTAACGGTCTACGCTTGATGATCAGGGCCCAAATTTTGGAAAAATATGTAGTCATGATAGGCAAACAATTGTACAAAATTTAGTAGTTGATTGATGGTGAGAAATGCCTAGATCTGAAATTTTAACTTTTGACGGAAAAGGAAGGTGCTGGCTTTGTGGTTCAATGGTGTAGGATTATAGATCGGGGTTCAAACTTTGTGTAAACTCGTAGTCATATGAGTATAATAAGTGGTCCAAATTTGAGAAGCGATTGATGGTGAGAAGTGGGTAAATTGAAAGGTTCAAATTTGAGAAGAGTTGGTAACTCGTTAATTTCTAGAACGGGATAACTTCACGCATAAGAAAGAGGCTTATCAAGGTGGGGCACTCAAATCACACTATTGGTCCATGATAAAGACGATCCAAGTCATTTATATGAAGAGAAATATTCGACTACGACTAACCATCTACTTTTCTCACTCGATGGACATGAAAATCAAGGGTTAAGGGGCTGATTTGACAATCAGGACCACTTCTACTATGATTTAAGGGCTGAAATTTGATGTGTATGGTTAATATGTACCCAAAAGCTTAAATCCAGGATTTTGCATGAAAGTGATCGTCAGAAACTATAATACTTAAAAATGGCATCTTAACTTAAGTTTAACTAATGGCATTTTCGTAATTATCTAAAAAGTGCGTGATTTTTGAAATCTGATCTTTCTACAATGTTTATGGGATCATTCTAAGCAACTTTTGTAAAGGGTCCCCTATCGGATCTCCTACGGATGTCCCGCTATTCGCAAATCAACAGTAAATGTACGATAATTAATAAAAAATAAATTAAAAATGAATTTTCAAAAAGTTTCAAATAAATCTCGAAAATCTGGGGCGTTACAACAGTTCCCTAAGAAGGGTGAGCAAAACAATGCCCTGCGAGTAGGAGTACTTACTCCACTCCATAATATGAATCACGCATCCAAGTAAACAGATAAAAAGAATCAAAACATAAATATTCAGTTTGTAAATTGTAGAATGCCATGCTCACATTTTTCCACCCCACAATGACACATTCATTAACATTAAACACACATCCCATAATAAATTTTCATGCAGCACGCATAAATCAACCATATACGTAGCCTTTAATACAAGGTCTTTAGTCAGGTTTCACACAAGTAAATCAGTCATACGAGGTTACGTCTGAAAAATAGTATCACAACCGATCACAACCAGACAGGTGAGGTACATTCCGATCCTGACACGGTACGCCCGATCCTGACACGGGTCGCATTCCTGACGAGAAGCAATTGCTCCGATCCTGACACGGTACGCCCGATCCTGACACGGGTCGCATTCTCAATGAGAAAACAATTGCCCCGATCCTGACACGAGTACGATCCGATCCCAACACGGGACGCATTCTCGATGGGAAAACATACCACACTTGATGGTTTCCCATATTCCAGTTCATCCAATGATGTATCCATACATAGGTGTCCCATAACCACACCCATATCCATCCCACACAAACTTAACCACACCCATATACACTGACCATGCTTAATCGTACTTGGATAGTCATGGTTAAGAATCATTTACATACCCCTACTCTGATTTAATTCCGTGGACTTAACCTCACCATAAACCGCTCTATGCATGGGTCCATCATGTGTGATCATATAAACATGAACATGTGATAATGAGAATTTATTACATCTTAATACAATTTAATGAATCATACAACATAACTATTTAAGAAACAAATCAAGTGCATATATATCAAGATGGCAAGAATGCATCCACATTATGAAACAAAGCATTTTGAGGGGTTTAAGAACTTTAAACTAAACTATAACCATACAGTTAAAGAAAATGGACAGGTGTTGTCCCCACAATTTCGTTTAATCTGACTGTTTGGGAGGTCTGGTGTATACCAAATTTATTTTACAGTTTTAAGACTTGCTGGTCTAAGCATTAGACAGCTTAGATTGGGCAAAATATTCCTCAATGGGACCCAAAAGTTGGAGTCCAATCAGATTAAGATTCTGTTATTTTTCAGGGTGTCAGTCCCATTATTTTAAGTGGTGTGAGCCACTTGGAACTCCGTTCTGGCCCATATTTTTATGGTGAATCCCACACAACCCAACAACCAGTGTGGACGAGGTGGATTTATCCAAAAGTTCACATGTGGGGCCCATAAGTGTCTGTTGTCCCCACTTTAAAATCTGCTCACCTTCAGATTTATATTGTATTACATCGTCCACTATTTGAGACAGTGTGGCCCACTCGGTTATCAAAACCCTCTGAAATTTAATTTCCAGCCTCCTGACATAGTAATGTAACAAGTGAGTGGTATAGATTTGACAGAAAGCTTAGAGTAGGGCCCACGGAGTACTCGCTGTCCATGAGAGATAAATTCGAAATTTTCTGCACAATTGTAGAAAATTCAGCAATATAGTCCAATTTGTAGAAGTTGGTGTGGTCCGCTCGGGTCTTGGATTAAGCTGAAATTTGGTGGGCTATCAAAACACATGATGAAGTAAACTATGGTCGGAATAGATATAGAAAAATACATCAGGGTGGGGTCCACATGTGGACCCTCAACTGCTGCCCGTCCGCCCCTTGCGTTAGCAGTCATGACGCTATTGGACTGGCAGCGTCCTTGGGGTGCTGACTAGTCCAGCAGCCCATTGTTTTATTATTATTAATTTTTTTTTTATATATGTATCCACACAAGGTGAGGCCCACTAGGTTGAGATCCAATCCATCCATTGAATTATTCGGGCCTTTAGTCCACCTAATAAATTTGATTTTGCACAGATCAAAAATTATAAAACAAAGATAGTGATTTTATTTCCTTTTTAATGGTTGGGTCTTTTTCTCCCACCCTGGCCCACTTAAATATCAGATTCCTTTTAAATCTGGGCTCACAAGCAAACGTAAACTATAATATATGATGAATGGCATAGATTTAATCAAAGTAACATAATTGATCTACTAAACAAAACACAAATGCGCAAATTCAAACTATGATGTGGAGTGAGTATTTCCGTAGACTCACCAATTGTCAATCCGATCCGAGATTTTGAAGATGAGAATAACAAAGAAAACCAATCTTCGGCCCACTACAAAATACAACATCCTTCCTCCTAATCAACGGTTATATGATGATGATGATGATGAATGGTGATGATGAATGGTAGGGATTTAAAGCTATTGGTGATGGATGTGATGGGATGGTTATCGTAAAAAGTAAAAGTGGTAGAATAGGACTCTCTTAGAAGAGTTTAAATAAAGTTTATTAGCTTATAACATAAATAGTTGTGGTGAAAGTAGAAATAATATTTTGATGGTCCACTTAGTGATCCCTTCTTGGATCTAAGACGTCCATCATACAGAGGATTAACACAACAAGTAGTGGGTAAACTCTCGGGTTAAAGGGTCGATGGATGGACACATTATGATCTATGTAAGAGTTAGCCTAAATGAACGCTCTAGAATGGATATGTAACATCTTAACATCAGGCCCACCTTTCACAAATCTGAGACCATTATGACATTGGCCTAGAAAAACTGACAAAGTGGTATGAATTTGGGAGAATTTGGTAGTGTCCACACCCACAATATAATAAGGACACAAATGATGGTCTAAATGGTGGTAAACACCACAACTTAAAGTGGTTAGTTTCTAAGGATAAGCTTGACCACTTTGAGGTGAGATTAAATCATGACCGTTGAGTGTTGTGCGAAGTGGTCCGCACCATTGGTTAGAATGTCCATGGATTGAATAATGGACCGTTGGGTCGATGAATCTCTTACTGGTTTAAGAGTAATTGATAAAAAATGTGATGGACGGTGAACACACCTCAGTTGAAGATTATGAAAACATGGGGACGTGGCCCATCTTAGAAAACCTAAAATACCCAGAATCTAGACACACACCGACGTCCATACATAAAGATGGACCGTCCACAACGAAGATAGAAATCTCTCGGTACCAAACTCCGTAACCATATCCTAAAATTTAGATTTTGAATTGGCACATCGCAACGAATGCGACTTCTGTACTTCTCGGTCTACATGGACATATCTAGGACCTTATGAGGGAATCTGGTCACCTAAGTATATGAAAAAGGTCGCCCATGAGTGATTTCACTTTGATTGGTGGTCCACATGGCCCTACGCAGTAATTCTTCGATTAAACGGTCTCGAAAGATCATCCAGTGATGAAATTTTACATGGACGACTAAAATGCTATGACAAAGGTGTGGAGAAAATCCCACAGCTAACTGACTCACCAATTGAAATAAATCACGGGGGTTCACTTTTACCACTGGTTTGGTTCTAGGACAAGTTTTAATGGCTTGATCAAAGTCCGATAAGAATTTCAACGGTCATAAAGGTTCTTCTAAGGATACTCTATAATTCCAACGGAACAAAACTCGGTTTGATTAGTTCAATGGGGCCATGGTGATCAAAATGAGAATGAATGGTCCCGATAGAAAGATTTATGATTAGATCTAGATCGATCAGACTATATTACCGGATTCTACATGATTTAATATATTATTATATGGCTCAGATCAATTCCACAGATAATATAAATAATTTAAAATGAATTACTAAAGTTTATGTACATGGAATATGGTTTATAATTCCACTTTTCTACCCAATTATTCCATGAGAAACGTACATCAAACATGTTATCAACTTACACACATTAAATTATTATTATTTTAATTTTATAAATTCTAATCCAAAATTTTAAATTAAATAATAAATCATAAAAAATCACAGATATGACACTGAAGGTGGAGAGGATCAAAGTGGAACATCTATAACTTTGTTCTTCAAGTTTTCTTCTAATTTTCTATGCTTTTAGTAATTTTTCTATTTGTTTCTAGTTCAATCATGTCTACATATGGTTGGCTAGACCTCTTAGCTAAGGCTAAGAGGTGAAGCTTGTAGTTAGGTTTGATGTTTAATTCATTCATGCAAGTACTCTAAGCTTTGTTTTGAATTTTTCAAGTTCTAGTTTGAATAAAAGTTGGTATTTTTAGACAATTTTAAGAGCCTATATACTCCAGACATGAGTTACTTATAAGTTTCTAAATTCTATCATTATGGTTTTATGAGATTTGAATTTTGGAAACCCTATATCATGCTTATTCAAAGAGATACGGGTGATGCTTCGAAGTTCCACAAGTTCATCTTCTCCATGCTTCAATAGAACTAGAATTGAAGTTCCAGATTTAAGTTTAAACTGTTTTTATGTTTGAATGTAATATTTTTTTATTGGATAGAGATAAGACTTCGATTTCAATCACGCGCGCGCGTGTGTGTGTATGTGTGTGTGTGTGTGTGTGTGCTCGCGCGCGCTTGATGAATGAATTAGCATTAAAACTACTACAAGTGGATCCTTGTGTTAATGCACTTTTTTGTAGCATATTAGTGCACCTTGTTTGTCAATTACTTAGGTCAGTGAGTCTAGTATTGGTTGAGCTTAATGAAGACGAAGACCGAAGACTCAAGACTCAAGACAGACCAAAGACCATAACTTTATTCTTTTGGTGATCTTTTCGGACACCTAAGGCCAATCTAAGATGACTAAGGGTATACCTAATGGTCATGGTCATTTAAAGTTTATCGTTTTGGTTAGGTACAAGATAATTCTCACCAAGGCATCGTTTTTACTTATGTCTTCTTCCTTGATGCAGCATGTCCGTCTTGAGTCTTCCGTATTCATTTTCATTAAGCTCATCCGACACTAGACTCACTAACCTAAGTAATTGAGAAACAAGGTTCACTAGTATGCCATAGAAAAGTGCACTAACAACTTCATGGGCCAGCCCCTCTGAGTGTCACAGAGGAAGTGTATTTGGGGTTTCCCGCTTCTTGTCATGCGCTATATAGTAGAAGTGTAATGGGGTTTTCCGCTTCCATTGGTTGGGTTATTTACCTCTGGTGACTAGTGCCTAACATGAAGTGTAATGGGGGTGTCCTGCTTCATGTATTATGATTCTATCCAGGGTGCCTTAGCCAAAGCATGCACCTCATGCATTGTATTAACAAGATTTTACTTGTATGTTTTGATTTGATTAATATTATCTTCTTGATTGCATATACTTTGTGCTATTATTGTTATTATGGTTGTCTTGGAGGGATATACCTCACTATGATAGCGATTAACACTATCCAAACGCATCTCAGATAATTCAGGTGAAAATCCAGCAAGTGAATTGAGCTCTAAGACGAAGAGTACGAAGGTTCAGTGGTAGCAGATGACGAGTGGTGAAGTTTGAGTGGCTTAATGAAGAATTTAGTTATTTATGTATTCTTAGGTTAGTTTACTGCTTTATTTCAAAATTTTAATAAGTCTTTCATGGTGAAGACAATGATTGAATATTTTATTTGATGTGTTTTTAAGGATATTTTGTTGATAACTTAGTATAGAAATCAATAAAATAAGATAATTTGTTTTCGTTACTGTGCCTGGAAGCCACAAGTATTAAATGTTCGAATGATTAATGGAATGTAGAGGATTTTGTCCTTGGCACATTCTAGTTAACACTCGAGAACTTGGCTCATCGCGGTATCCACAAGAGAAAAAAATCTCGGGGCGTTACTCCTTGGGCAACTAACCTAGCCTTGTTTCTCACTTTATTACCCAATTCATCATACTTGTTCTTGAATATCCATTTGGTTCCAACTACATTTTTCCTTTCAGGTCTATCAACTAGATACCATACCTCATTCTTGGTAAATTGTTGAAGCTCTTCTTGCATGACAAGTATCCAACCATCTCCTTGTTTTGACCCCTATGTTAGGATCCCCAATGATTTGATTGAGGGGGTGATCCTTAATAATAAGAATATTACTAGGAGTAGAGGAGGCTTTTAAAGATGAGGGTTGTTCATCAAATTTACCTATCTCGCATATGCCATCATCTTCTTCTACATCACCTGGTGACACAGACTCATTAAATGGTTGGTCATCTATGGTCATGTTTATCAACTCTTAAACAGTTGAGGTTCGATCATTATAAACTCTATATGCTCTACTATTTAAAGAGTACCCTAAAAAGATGCTCTCATCGCTCCTAGAGTTAAATTTTATCATGTTTTCTCGGTCTCGTAAAAGATGACATGGACTTCCAAAGACCTTAAAATATTTAACATTTGGTGTCTTCCCACACCACAGTTCATATGCAGTTTTGTTCAACCTTGCTCTTAAGTATACTCAATTTATAATGTAGCAGGCAGTGTTATCTACTTTGGCCCACAGATATTTCGCAAGGTTTTTACTATTAAGCATTACTGTGACCATTTCCAACAACACCCTGTTTTTCCTTTTAGCCACCCCATTTTATCGAGGTATCTTGGGTGTTAAAAACTCATGGCGGATTCCTAGCTCATCACATAATTCATTAAAATGATTATCTTCAAATTCACTACCATGATCACTCTGGATTCTAGCAACCATGTATCCTTTTTCATTGTGAAGTTGCTTTATCAATTTCTTGAATTCTTCAAATGTGTTAGATTTTTCACTTAGGAAAGCGACCCATCTAAATATAGAGTAATCATCGACGACAAAAAAAAAAATATCATTTCCCGCCTTGGCTCATATCCCTGATAGGACCAACCAAGTCCATATGTAAGAGTTCAAAGGGTTTAAATGTGACCAACCAGGTTCATAACCTTTTTGGCATTCACTACACACAGCCTTTGGTTTTTTGCCTATCTTAGGCAATCCTCTACCCACATTTTTTTTGCTTGATTTGGACAGATTTCTATAATGTACATGACTGAGCTGTTGGTGACATATGGTTGAGGAGCAATGTTCATTTTGGATTTCAATCACATAACAGTTATCTCCTGTGCGCAAACATTTCATAATGAGTTCTAGTGTAGAGTCCGGGATCTCGCACATCTCTTTGGAGAATCGAACTGAGTGCTCTTCGTCACAAATTTGTGAGATGCTCAGTAAATTGTTTTTAAGGCCATCAACACAGAGCACATTTTCTATTTTAGGCAATCCTGGCCCAGTGATGGTTCCTTTACCAACAATGTTAGTCATGCTCCTGTCACCAAATGTGATAGACCCACCATCAAAATCGTTATATGGACAAAATTGAGATCTATCACCTATCATATGTCTAGAGAAGCCGCTATTAAGATACCATGTAGTGTTATTCCCAACTTTTAGGGCAGCATTGTTCGCTTCCCCAAGTGTAGGGTTACAATGTAGTAATAATCTCGGTAAGACCGAGGTCGATCCACAGGGACTTGTGTAGGAATTCACAAAAACACTTCCAATGGTTTCTACTTAAGAACTAACTAAACAGATTTTAAGGAAATTGATGTAGATAGATGCTTTGAACTAAACTGAAGATAATCAATAATAAAAAAGCACTAGGGTTTCAAGGATCCACTTGTAGCAATCCTTGATGCTTAATTTGCCGTGGTTTCTCACTTTCTCAACTAGAATCGAAATTAAGTTCTATCTAGTCGGATGATAGAGCAGTTAAAACAAGCAATCTGGCATATATGTGAATCATGTACATGATTCTCTCAATCCAAGCTAGGACTTGAGCACACTCAATTGCATAGGTCAGTCCTAATTCCAATAGGTTAAGATCACAACCATAATCATCATTAAATCCTTATATAACTAGATCATGATTTGAACTTGATTCAAATCACATACTCAATCTCACATAATCCAGAAATTCCAGAAAATAGACTTTTTGCATGAAGTTCCCACATGAGGATTATAGATCTAGAGCGTATTGAATCCAATTCCTTAGAGCATACATGTCTAGAGATACTCAGAACAATTAAGAACTCAAGCAATTCTTCTAACATCCATGAGCCATCATAAGATTAAGAAAAACTACTTAGAACTTTATTTAAACTTCAAACCATTATTCTTCACTAATAATCCAACTTGAAACCAAATCAAACGAATTGAAACATCTTAGATTCACTACAAGCTTCACCTCTTAGCCCTAGCTAAGAGGTTTAGCCGTTCATGATCCAAGGAAACATGAAAATAACTAAACAAAACATCAAACTAGAGAAACAAACTAGGAAGAGTTGTAGAACTCCGAATCCGTCTTCCGCCGTCTCCCACCGTGTTCAATCTCTTCTAGGATCCCCTGGGAATGATTCCTAGGTCCCCTTTTATAGTGGAGGGGCTCCACCGCCTCAGAATCTTCCAGATTTGCATAGTACTTACACACTGCGCTAAAAAATTGGAGCTTCAAGAGGAAGCCGCTGGAGATTCACTGAAATTACACTGGCCGACTGGTCAAGACCGGTCGGACTTAGTCTGGGACAGTCCAGCGTGCATACTGGAGGTGGGCAGGCTCTGGCCGACCAGTCAAGACCGGTCGGATTGGTCTGGGACAGTCCAGTGTGCATACTGGAGGTGGGCAGGCTCTGGCCGACCAGTCAAGATCGGTCGGCCTCTTTGCATGAGTGTCCAGAGAGGTGCGATGGGGCTAGCCGACCGGTTTAGACCGGTCGTGGCCCCTTGGCCGACCGGTCATGACCGGTCGGACTGCATTCTTTTTTTCATTTTTCTTCTTTCCTTCCTTCTCTCTTTTCTTTCTTCTTTCTTTGGCCCACCTTGGGTCTTCATCCAAGGCTCCTAAATAGAGCTTTTTAGTCATCAATTGGGCGGAGTCCCTCTCATTCCTACAATCAGAAAATCACGCATTAGAATAGTCTTAAAGCTTGAAAACCATGCGTAGTTAGTGATGAAATGGGGTTAGAATATACACATTTAAGCACACAACACACCCCCCAACCAGCATTTTACTAGTCCCGAGCAAAAATGCGTAAAACCATTCATTCTTCCAAAAATCAACTCTCCTTCAGAAACTATGCTTCTATACACTCTAAGACATGCAAGTGCAAAAATTGGAAAAACTAAGTGATAGAGGTTGAAACCTTAAACGTCCAAGAACATAACAAGTACTCACATGGACCTCCCGCTGATTGATTGATAGCTAGAAGTATTTGAACAATTTAACTTAGTGTGCTTAGTGAATGCTCATCTCATGAAAATTCGGGCTTATCTTCTTCATAACTCAGCTAAGGTATGAAATTTAAGGTGTACAGATCAACACATGCCTTTGACAGGAATTTTCCTTACCGACCTTCCGACGGCTTTCACACTACTTTCCATTTCCGGCTTTGGTTACGGGTAGACCATCCCCCAGTTGGTAATAGGTAGTGTTCACATCCCCAAGTGTAGGGTTACAAAGTAGTAATAATTCGGAAAGACCGAGTATTGTTCCCACAGAGATTGATATATGGGTATTCTCAGAATTTGTCTACAATAACTAATAATTAAGATCCTATTAAGGACTAAAGCTGAAAAATAATGATTTGGGTTTAAACAGTGAATGTGTAAGGTAATATCAATCTAAAAAGGCACTAGAGCACCAAGGATCCACTTTTGAAAGTTTCAATGCATCAACACAACTAGATCTCACATAACTCAATCAGAATCGAATTCATATCTCCATCCGATCGGAATATAGAGCGGTTCAATCAACAATTATCTAAAACAATTGCTTATTCATTGATTCGATTCCCACAACAATGCTCAGGCCTTGGGCACACTCAATTGTGTAGGCCAAGCCTCTTTCCAATCTAATTGAGATTCATAACCATAGCTTTCATCAAATCCTGTCACTAGACTTGATTACAACTAATGATTAGAACTCTAATTAAATCAAAATCAATCAACAAACAACTAATTCAGATTATAACAAAAGATAAGAACTTTAGTTGAATGAGTTCCCACATGAAGATCAAGCCATTGTACACAAGGCAATCAAAGGGTCTACCATGCCCAGAGTCGATGATAGATCAATGAACTACACAAGCATAACCAATGCTCAGAAGATAAGCTACTAAGTTTAGAATCACTAAGAATCACATGAGCCTGAAGTCATTAAGAGATCAAAGCAAAACCAAACTAGTACTTAATTCAAACTCATATTGAACTAAATTCTTCAATTAAAACATAAAAAGGAAACCTATGTTGCATCAATCCATAAAAAACAAATCAAAAGCTTCACCTCTTAGCCTTAGCTAAGAGGTTTTAGTTCATCTCTAACATCCTTGAACTAGAAGCCTCAAAAACATAAAAACAACTAAAACAGGAAGAAAAACTAGGAAAACTTGAAGTAGAATCCGTCTCCTAAGCTTCCTTGATGATCCCCACGTCCTAGCATGCCCTGGAATAAAAGAGGGGAAGTCCCTTTTATAGATTGGCGCGGAAGATTCCAGATTGCGCAAGGAAATACGCAATTGCGCAGAGGAAATCGAACTTTCCCGCACAAGCTGTTACGCTAACGACCAGTCGCACGACCGGTCTGAGCCTGTGGACGACCGGTCGCATGACCGGTCACAAAAGTGTGAAATCTATCCAGTGACTTTTCAGAAATTTGGACTGCACAATTTTTATTCAAGGACCGGTCGCACGACCGGTCTGAGGTGTGGACGACCGGTCGTACGACCGGTCACAGGTAGTCCAGCAACTTTGGGCAGCAGAGTCTCTCCTGTTGAGTAGTCGGACCGGTCGGCTGACCGGTCCTAGGCTTAGGAGGACCAGTCGGACGATCGGTCGTGGGTATATTTCTCTATCTTCTTTTCTTCTCTCCTTTACTTCTTTCTTCCATCCTTTCATGCTTAGTCTTGTGATCTTCAATGCTTGTAAATAGTATCTTTAAGCCTTCAATCAGTGAAATCTCCATCTTGTTCCTACAATCACAAATCATGCATTAGAGTAGTCCTTTAAACATGTAAACTGTGCATAATGAGTGATGAATTGGGGTTAGAATATGCATAATTAAGAGCTCAACACACCCCCCAACCAGCATTTTGCTAGTCCCGAGCAAAACATGCGTGAAACAAGTTTCATTCTCCAAAACCCAACTCTCCTTCAGAAACTATTCTTCTCTACATCCCAAGACACACAAGTGTGAAAGTCAGAAAAATTAGGTGATAGAGGTTGAAACTATAAACTCTCAAAACATAATAAGTGTCCATATGAAATTTCCGCTGATTGATTGATAAATAGAAGAATTCGAACAAATTCAACCTAGTGTGCATAGTGAAAGTTCATCCCATGAATTTTCGGGATTATCTTCTTCATAGATCAACTAAACTATAGATCTCAAGGTGTATAGAGCAACCACAAGCCTATGACAGGAATTTGCCTTACCGTCCTTCTAACGGCTTTCATACTATGTCCCATTTCCGACTTTGGTTACAGGTAGACCATCCCCCGGTTGGTAATAGGTAGCCCTTTTCAGAATTTTCCACCATTTTTCCATCATTCCCAATTTCATCCTTCCTTTCCTTTTTCTTTTCCATTAGATAGGATTTTTAGAAATCCATATCTTTCGTTATTTTCCCATGGACAAGGATGGACAAAGTACCCCAGCTTGGTTTCTCAACACCTTAAATCAAAGTCTAGCTAACCCACAAATCACATAATCCTTTCAAATCATGAAAATCGTGTAATGTGAACTAGGTGTAAAAGTGTTCAAATTTTCTATCACTCACATAAATAGGAGAATTCACATATAAAACCATTATATTAAGAGAAGTTCAAAGCTTGCAACATCACTCACTTCGTATCTCCTTTTCTTATACTCATATCATCTCGAATGCATAGAATCAACGTTTTCCAAAAGAGTTTTGAATTTTAGAAAAATAAAAAAAAATTCTACATCATTGCTCGAAATGTCACAAAAGCTAGTAGATTCATCTAAGGAATCTCTCACCCCCCAACCAAAACTTTACATTGTCCTCAATGTAAGAAAATATACAATGAATGCAACACATGAGAGCAATGACAAAATAAAAGGGAGTGAGAAAGAGAGATATCACCTGAGGGATATATTTCATGGCAAGGTTAGCTTTTGGAGATGGATTACTTCACAACTAAATCGACTGATCAAAGCAAATCCTAATGGGATATCATTCTAGGAAAACTATTTAAAATCATCCTCCGTCAAACTACGAGGCTAATCCCAACAACTCGTCCAAAAGTATAAAGTCAAGCAGAATCATTACATGGATCAAAAGGTTTTGCAATAAAGTCATCCAATATCCTGCTTTACAATATACATGTGTGCGAGTGATCCAGATAAGCCACTGAAAATCCCAAAAAGGAATTTCAGCATGTTCCTTAATGTTTTTACCACATGTATACGAGGAGACATCATCATATTTGTCATAAAAATATGTCTCCATTTAGATTTTCCTGGGCATCGATATTGCAAGTATGGATCTTCCCAAGGTTGGTAGAGTTCGGTATGCATGATCCATAGAGGTGTGGAAGTATGAATTGATTTCTCAGCATAACAGGGTGTTGTTTCCACATCCTTCTCTCGGCCAAGGTCATATGCTGATACTGACTCTAAAGGTGTGACCATATCCCCTATCACATCATCGTTCTTATCAAGGGAGTACGTCACGTCTTCGTCTAAGTGACCGGAGTAGAAAGGTGAGAGGGACTCATCTTCCACAATAGAATTGATCATGTTTATTTCGTGGACCTCCTCATATTCATCCTCTTGTTGGTTGTCAATATTGAAATCATTCAACTCAATCGTTATATTGCCAAAAGACATTTGTATGACCCCACTCCTACAATTTATGATAGTGTTTGATGTAGCTAGGAATGGGCGGCCAAGTATGACAGGAATTTGACGGCCAATATTAACCATGGGTCATGTGTCTAAGACAATAAAGTCCACCGGGTAGTAGACCTTGTCAACTTGGACAAGAACGTCCTCAATCACCCCTCTCAGAATACGAATCGATCGGTCAGCGAGTTGTAATGTGGTTTTGGTGGGTTTCAATTCACCTAAACCCAATTGTTCATAGACCGAAAAGGAAATTAAGTTCACACTTGCCCCTAGATCGAGTAAAGCATGTTTCACCCGGTAGTCTCCAATTACGCATGATATTGTCGGACTACCGGGATCTTTGTCTTTCTTGGGCATCCCGTGATTGATAATGGCACTTACATTCTCTGTCAAAAATGCCTTCTTTTGCACATGTATTTTTCTTTTTACCGTGCAAAGGTCTTTTAAAAATTTAGCATATAACGGTATTTGTTTAATTGCATCCAACAATGGGATGTTGATTTTGACTTGCTTGAAAGCCTCCAAAAATTCTGATATTTATCTTGAGGTTTGGCTGAAATCAAGCGTTGAGGGAATGGAGCAACGGGCCTATATTCTTTCAATGGGTCTTTTTCATTCATGGCGGTGCTAGGTCCATCATCCTCTTTGGAAGACACCGGATCATTAGGGGTTGAAGCCTTCACCGGGTCAGATTTTTCAATAGTTTTACCACTTCTAAGAGTGGTGATGGCCTTAACATGTTCCATGTTTTGGTTAGAGGAACTAGGCACGCTTATTTCGCATTGTGATTTCGGATTAGGTAGGGGTTGGGCTGGAAGAATCCCTTCCCTTGCGTTTAAGCGAGCATTGATTTCCTCCACCGAATTTTTAAGCTCAAGCATTATCTTATAGTTTGATTGATTTATTTGAGCTTGATCTTCCATGAATGCTTTCAATGTATCCTCTATAGGCATTTGAGGTGGGGCCATAGGAAATTGCATTGGGGGCCCCTTTTGAGGATTACATTGGTTGGTTCCATTCGCTCAATTGAAGTTAGGGTTGTTCCTCCAACTAGAATTGTTCGTGTTTGGATTTGGAGTACTAAAAGGTCGTTGATAACTATTCAAAGCATTCGATTGTTCATATAAAAGTTCTCAAAACGCATAGATTGTTAGACAATCCAGCGTTTGATGTACATTGGAAGCACAAATACCACAAATAGTTTCAACAGTCTTCCTTTGTTGGGTTGTATCGACTTTTCTTAATTCCATCTCCTTGACCTTTCGTGTGAGATTAGCCACTCTAGACCCTAGATCATCTTTCTCATTTAAAACGTAAATTTCTCCATTTTCCTTGGCTCGGGGTTGTTTTGAACTTGTTGGCTTGGATGTATCCCATGATTGTGTGTTTTTAGCCAACATGTTAAAATAGTCCCAAGCTTCCTTCGTTTCCTTGTTCATGAACTCCCCATTGCACATCATCTTCACAAATTGGCGCATGGTTGAGTTTAATCCATCATAGAAGAAACTAATCAACCTCCACCGTTCATATCCATGATGTGGGCATGCGTTTAATAGCTCATTATAGCTTTCCCAACATTGAAAAAAAGTTTCATCTTCTTTTTGGGCGAAGTTCATTATGGCCCTTCTTAGTGCATTAGTTCGATGAGTAGGAAAGAATTTTTTTAGAAACTCTCGAGTCATCTCAGCCCATGTCCCAATAGACCTTGGCCTTAAGGAATGTAGCCATGATTTGGCCTTCTTTTTCAAGGAAAAATGGAATAATTTGAGTTTTATAGTATCCTTGATTACATTATCATAGTGTATTGTGGCAATAACCTCTTCGAACTCCTTAATGTGTAGATAAGCGCTTTCAGAGTCGAGTCCATGGAATCTGGGAAGAAGTTGGATCAACCCCAGTTTAAAATCAATATTTCCCACATTGTGAGGGAAAATTATGCAAGAGGGAGTACTCGTCCTAGTTGGTTGTAAATAGTCACGTAAAGTTCTAGGTTGAGGTACATCCCCCACTTCATTCTCATCCAATTCAGTAAAGTTTTGGGCTTTATTTTGAGGTTGATTAGCCCCTTGATTTGGTTGATTTTCAGCCATCCCTCTGGTAAATTTAGGAAAATTTTGACGTTTTCTAGCATGAGGCTCTCTATTAATCCCTTCGACAATTACTCCGTCATGAATGAGTCGGTTATTAGAATCCCGAGCCCAATGTGGCATGCAAATCCTAAAAGAATGAAACACAAAAGAATTCTTGCTTCCTTCCTTTACTCCTCTCTAAGACCGAAGCACAAGGTGTCTTGCAATGGTTGAGCCAAAAGCAAGGATAGAGACCGATTTCTCCTGGTCAATAGGGGTTCAGAGAACTCCCCACCCACTCTTTGAGTCTTTTGAGAAAGGTGCAGAAAAAGAAGAAAGAGGAGTAGAGGTGAGAAGAGAAATCTTTGAGCACAAGGTGATCCAAGACGGCAGAGCCGACCAATAGGAATCCAGGTGGCACAAGGCCTACCTATCAGAGATCCAAAAAGGATTCTCCACCCTCTCTACAAGAGATGAATATGGTGGGAATGAAATAGGAGAAGAAGAAGAGTAAGGTTTAGAAAGATAAAACCTAATTTGAGCACTTAAGATCCTTATGTCTTCTTCAACTTCCTAAAATCCCTGAATTGTAGATCTAAGTTAGAATCCTGCAAAATAAAAACAAACTAAGTTAGTATTCTGATATTAAAAGAAAACCTACCCTAGAAAGCGAAACAAATCCTAAACCTATCTTAACACAATCTCAACTAAAAGCTATCTCAGAAAATTCTAAAAATACCGCATAGAAATCCCCGGCAGCGGCGCCAAAAACTTGTTCACTCCCTAAGTGTAGGGTTGCGAAGTAGTAATAATTCGGAAAGACCGAGTATCGTTCCCACAGAGATTGATATATGGGTATTCTCAGAATTTGTCTACAATAACTAATAATTAAAATCCTATTAAGAACTAAAGCTGAAAAATAATGATTTGGGTTTAAACAGTGAATGTGTAAGGTAATATCAATTTAAAAAGGCACTAGAGCGCCAAGGATCCACTTTTGATAAGTTTTAATGCATCAACACAACTAGATCTCACATAACTCAATCAGAATCGAATTCATATCTCTATCCGATAGGAATATAGAGCGGTTCAATCAACAATTATCTAAAACAGTTGCTTATTCATTGATTCGATTCCCACAACAATGCTCAGGCCTTGGGCACACTCAATTATTTAGGCCAAGCCTCTTTCCAATCTAATTGAGATTCACAACCATAGCTTTCATCAAATCCTGTCACTAGACTTGATTACAACTAATGATTAGAACTCTAATTAAATCAAAATCAATCAGCAAACAACTAATTCAGATTATAACAAAAGATATGAACTTTAGTTGAATGAGTTCCCACACTGAAGATCAAGCCATTGTACACACGGCAATCAAAGGGTCTACCATGCCCGAAGTCGATGATAGATTAATGAACTACACAAGCATAACCAATGCTCAGAAGATAAGCTACTAAGTTTAGAATCACTAAGAATCACATGAGCCCGGAGTCATCAAGAGATCAAAGCAAAACCAAACTAGTACTTGATTCAAACTCATATTGAACTAAATTCTTCAATTAAAACATAAAAAGGAAACCTAGGTTGCATCAATCCATCAAAAATAAATCAAAAGCTTCACCTCTTAGCCCTAGCTAAGAGCTTTTAGTTCATCTCTAACATCGTTGAACTAGAAGCCTCAAAAACATAAAAACAACTAAAACAGGAAGAAAAACTAGAAAAACTTGAAGTAGAATCCGTCTCCTAAGCTTCCTTGATGATCCCCACGTCCTAGCATGCCCTGGAATAGAAGAGGGGAAGTCCCTTTTATAGATTGGCGCGGAAGATTCCAGATTGCGCAAGGAATTACGCAATTGCGCAGAGAAAATCAGAACTTTCCTACACAAGCTGTTAGGCTGACGACTGGTCGCACGACCGGTCTTAGCCTATGGACGACCGGTCGTAAAAGTACGAAATCTGTCTAGTGACTTTTCAGAAATTTGGACTGCACAGTTTTTATTCAAGGACCGGTCACACGACCGGTCGCACGACCGGTCGTACGACTGGTCGCAGGTAGTCCAACAACTTTGGGCAGCAGAGTCTCTCCTGTTGAGTAGTCGGACCGGTCGGCCGACCGGTCCTAGGCTTAGGAGGACCGGTCGGACGATCGGTCGTGGGTATATTTCTCTATCTTCTTTTCTTCTCTCCTTTACTTCTTTCTTCCATCCTTTCATGCTTAGTCTTGTGATCTTCAATGCTTGTAAATAGTATCTTTAAGCCTTCAATCAGTGAAATCTCCATCTTGTTCCTACAATCACAAATCATGCATTAGAGTAGTCCTTTAAACATGTAAACCGTGCATAATGAGTGATGAATTGGGGTTAGAATATGCATAATTAAGAGCTCAACAGGTAGCCCTTTTCAGAATTTTCCACCATATCATCCATCATTGTTATAGGCAAAATGGCAGAGATAAGATTTCACGTGGAAACACCCATTCGACTCTCGAGATCATCTGATCGAGAGTCGAATATTGGACAAGTGCGGACGTCCATTCGACTCTCGAGATCATCTGATCGAGAGTCGAATATTGGACAAGTGCGGGACGTCCATTCGACTCTCGAGATCATCTGATCGAGAGTCGAATATTGGATAAGTGCGGGACGTCCATTCGACTCTCGAGATCATCTGATCGAGAGTCGAAGATTTTATAAGTGTGGAACGTCCATTTGACTATCGAGCTCACCTGATCAGGAGTCATGGATGGTCAAATACGGAAAACTAGATTCGCGAGCAGAACTTCTCACAAGTCGTTGAAAGACGTTACATCTAAGTGTGTACTTGGACTCGCGACCACATTTTAATATGCGAGCAGCTTTCCTATGGAAATCTCTTAGCCTTCAGTACAAGCACCCGATTCCCGTCGAACAGTTTGTCCAATCCCTTTGCGACACCAAGCAGGGCCATATCCAGTTCGGTGGTCCCCAACTACGGGCGTCTCCTTCCTTTTCGGAGGTTATGACTCCAACTACGGGCGTCTCCTTCCTTTTCGGAGGTTATGATTCCAACTACGGCTTCCAGCCGGATTTCAAGGGATTGCTATCAAGGGGCGTGATTGTTGAAATAAGTCATTGGGTTGGATGCTGACTCAAAAGATAGGATCTTATCCCACGAAATCAGCAAATTCTCAGTATCGTATGCGACATCAACGGGATTTCGATATCTCACGTAACAAATTGGATTGCCTTAGATCTATATAAAGGGGTGGCTCCATTAAGAGCAGGTACGCACACATCATTCAATCTTGGTCCTGTTTTTGCTTGGCTTCTCTTCTTACTGTGGCCTAACTTAAGCATCGGAGGGCTAACGGTTGGTCCCCAGCCACCCTTATTTGCTGTCTTACTTCAGGTCTGGTGGTGGAAATCTCTGCTGGAGCGAAGGAGGAAAGCCGGAGGATCTCGTTACAAAATCTGACATTAACAGTTTGGCGCCGTCTGTGGGAACGACTTGATCATCAAGATCAATCGTGCTAACCACCGATAAAACTCCTTCGGCGATGCCTCCTAAAAAGGCTATTCATCTTCAACTTCAAGACAGGCACCACCTCCGCCTGATGAGACGGAATCCGTACCTATCCTTCCACCTGCTCCGACGAATATCCCTCAAGGAGCCCCGAATATACCAACGACAAACCCGTTATTGGAAGCCTCTGGAAATCAAGATGATGTCCTACGTTTCTTCGGAAACACTCTCCTAACTCTAAACACCGGAGTCCAAGCGCTGTCAAACTGGCTTGATCAGCACTTCCCTGAACCGCAAAAACAACCCTCTGGAGGGTTGCCACCGCAACCCATGCCAGTAGCTTCCAGACATTCTATGGACGAACCACAGGCCCCGCCACTCGGCGGCCATCCCCCTGTACCGTCTCCGCATTCCATACATTCTAGTTCGTCTCGACAACCTCAACCGCAAGGCTCCACCGCCGAAACATCTAGCTATACCCTACCATGGGAAGGAGATCTCAAAAGAATCCAAGATCGTTTTGATGTCATGGAACAGCGATACCAGGCAAATCGGCCATCTGCCGTCACGGCGGCGATACACCAATCTGAATCTCCCTTCGCCAGCGAGGTCATGGAAGCCCCATTACCCAGAAAGTATCGAGCGCCTATTATCGCTCCGTACACAGGAATAGGCGACCCTCTGGAACACCTGGAAACATATAGATCCCTCATGGAGTTGGAGGGACATGGTTCAGAAATCATGTGTAGGGCTTTTCCCCTTACATTGAAGGATGCAGCTCGTACGTGGTTCCGGGGGTTAAAGCCCTGCTCCATCAATTCCTTTTCTCAGTTATCAGAAATATTCCTCTCTCAATTCATGGGGAGTATTCGCATTAAGAAGCCAGCCTCCCATCTGATGAATTTGAAACAGTAGCATGGGGAGACAATAAAGGAGTTCACAATACGATTCACTGCCGAAGCCGTTCAAACTGAGGGATACACCGAAGAAAAGGGTCTTACAGCCCTCATTGCCGGGATAACGAGCGAGAAATTCAGGTTTGCCTTAGATAAAAGCCCACCGAAGACTATGGCAGAATTTCAAGCCAAAGCTCAGAAATATATCAATGCAGAAGAAGTCGCATTGACACGCCATGGAGTACAGAGCAAGAAGCGCAAGCCAGAAGGAGCCTCTTCTACGGATAAGAAATACCGTCGTGACCAGCGCGATCGTTCTCCCAAGAGGCCTTATTCTGGTAAATATCATAATTACACTCCTCTCAATCAGTCTCCTGAAAAGGTTCTAATGGAGATAAAACACAAGCCATATGTGAAGTGGCCTGCAAAGATCAAATCCGATCCCGAAAAGAGGGACAAGAGCAAGTTCTGTTACTTTCACAAAGATCACTGGCATAGGACCCAGGACTGCATCTCTTTACGAGACCATATCGAAGCCCTTATTCGAAAAGGCCATCTCCAGGATTATGTTGCTCGTAAAAATCGATCACCAGAAAGGGCGAAGACCTCATCTCGCCAAAAGGAACCACCTCATCATCAAACCGACCAGGAGGACGCCGAGCCCACGGGAGAGATTCGCACTATCGTCGGGGGACCAGCTTGTGGGGGTGACTCTCAAGCTTCAAGGAAAGCATACGCTCGGAAGGCGTCCAAAGAACCCCAGCAAATCTATTGGCTGGAACAGACGCCCAGCTCCTCAAAAGCAAGCCATCATCCAATTTCTTTCACCCTCGAAGATGCAGCGGGAATTCACTTCCCTCATGAAGATTCCATCGTAGTCACACTGAAGGTATCAAATTATCTGACTCATCGAATTATGGTGGATACAGGTAGCTCGGCCGATATTCTGTATTTAGAGGCTTTCGACAAGATGGCACTTGCCAGAAACCTCCTCAAGCCAGTGTCGACCCCTCTTGTCGGCTTTGGAGGAGAGGTAGTAACACCTGAAGGAAGTATCGATCTCCCAGTCACCTTTGGGGAGAGTCCAGCGAAGACCACCGTCTTCGTAAAATTCCTCGTCGTGGATCGAAAATCAGCATATAACGCCATCTTGGGGCGACCGTCTCTAACTAAGGTTGGAGCGGCCTTGCACCCTTCATATTTATGTGTTAAATTTCCGACCCCAAATGGCATCGGGGTAGTACGAGGAAGTCAGCAGGAGGCACGGTCCTGTTACCAGATAGCCCTCCAAGATCGAAAGAAGGCTCAAGCGACACCTGTCATGGAAATAGTTCAAGGTTCATCCGATGTTCTCGCCACCGCGTTAGATCCAAGGGAAAATGCTCTGAAATCAGGAACTCCAGGGGAGGAAACAGTGGCGATCCGTTTGACCGAAGACGACCCGTCTAAGATCGTGTACATCGGTTCCTCCTTAAACATTGTCCATCGTGAAAATTTAATCCGTTTCCTCACCGAATACAAGGACGTGTTTGCTTGGTCTCATAAAGATATGCCAGGCATCGATCCTGATGTCATCGCACATCGTCTCAACATTGACCCGAAGCATAAACCCGTACATCAGCGTCGACGTGCCTTTACTGCAGAAAGACAAATGGCAATCAAAACTGAAGTTGAAAAGCTACTCGCGGCTAATTTCATAAAAGAAGTTGACTACCCAGAATGGGTCGCCAACGTAGTTCTCGTCCGGAAACCTAATGGCAAATGGAGGATGTGCGTCGACTATTCAGACTTGAACAAAGCATGTCCCAAAGATAGTTTTCCGACACCGCGGATCGACCAGTTGGTTGACTCAACAGCTGGACATGCCCTCCTCAGTTTTATGGATGCTTATTCTGGTTACAACCAGATTATGATGCATCCACCTGATAGCCAGCATACTGCCTTCATCACAGATCGAGGACTATATTGTTACCAGGTAATGCCATTCGGTCTCAAAAATGCAGGGGCCACTTATCAACGTCTTGTCAACAAAATATTCGCTGCTCAAATTGGTAGGAATATGGAAGTATATGTTGACGATATGCTCGTAAAAAGCATCGAAGAAGATGACCACATTCCTGATCTTCGAGAAGCCTTTGATCTGATGAGGAAGTATCAAATGAAGTTAAATCCAGAAAAATGCGCATTTGGAGTGTCTGCAGGAAAATTTCTTGGGTTCATGGTTGGCCAGCGTGGAATTGAAGCAAATCCCGAAAAGATTAAAGCATTGATAGAGATGAAATCCCCAGTGACTCTGAAGGACGTCCAGCGTCTAGCTGGTCGCATCGCATCATTGAACAGGTTCATCTCGCGAGCATCAGACAAGTGCTTGCCCTTCTTCAAACTCCTTCGTGCAACGGCCAAGTCTGATTGGAAGTGGACACCTCAGTGTGAAGAAGCTTTTCAACAACTGAAGCAATATATGAGCGCTCCCCCCATTTTATCTAAGCCTGTGGCACATGAGCAACTCATTCTTTATTTATCTGTGTCTTCCACGGCCGTTAGTGCCGCTTTAATAAGAGAAGATTCCGGGGTACAAAGGCCCGTTTATTATATCAGTCGAGCAATGGTTGATGCAGAAACTAGGTATTCTGATATGGAGAAACTGGCCCTAGCCTTAATCACGGCAGCTCGAAAACTGCGACCATACTTTCAAGCCCATGCTATTTTAGTACCAACAAATCATCCATTACGGCAAGTCCTTCAAAAGCCTGAGGCTTCCGGGCGCTTAACTAAATGGGCGGTCGAGATCAGCGAGCATGATATCTCATTCTGTTCTAGGACCGCAGTCAAGGGCCAGGCCGTGGCTGACTTCATCGCCGAATTTTCATATTCTTCCGAAGATAATGTCATGACCAGCGACCAGCCTCCTTGGTCGCTCTTCGTGGACGGGTCGTCACGGGCCACTGGCAGTGGAGCGGGCCTGATTTTAGTGGCTCCCGACGGGTCGCATTTTCAATACGCTCTGCGTTTCGAATCACGCGTCTCCAATAATGAAGCAGAATATGAGGCCCTAATTGTTGGCCTCGAACTGGCCATTGTCCTCGCTGTCCAGAATTTGATAATCCATAGCGACTCCCAGCTCATTGTCAATCAAGTTCTTGGTGAATTCGAAGCCAAAGAAGAAAGAATGGCCTTATACAAATCTCGTGTCCTCATCCTGCTCGCCTAAACTGAAGACTTATAAAATAATTCATATCCCTCGCGAGCAGAACCAACTTGCCGATTCCTTGGCAAAACTCGCTTCTGCGCCGGAATTGGAGTTATCACATTCAATCCCCATCGAGCATCGTCAGAACTTGATTATCGACCACGTGACTCCAGAACACGTTATATCGGTACAATCATCTCCATGCTGGATGGATCCTATCATCCTTTATCTCAGAGATGGATACCTACCAGAAGACAAGAAAGCTGCAAGACAAATTCGATTTCGAGCTGCCAGGTACACCTTACAAGATGGAATCTTATTGCGAAAAAGTTTCTCCTTGCCTTACTTAAGGTGTCTTCATCCAGAAGAAGCACATCGTGTTCTAGATGAAGTACACCAGGGGGCATGTGGTAATCATCCCAGGGGGCGATCTCTAGCATATAAAGCGATGAGGCAAGGATATTATTGGCCTACTATGAAAGCAGACGCCATCGAATTTTCTAAAAAAATGCGACAAGTGTCAACGATACCAACCTATACCTCGTGTACCGTCTGAGCGGATGACCCCAATCGACAGCCCTTGGCCTTTTGCTCAGTGGGGGATCGATATCATCGGGCCCTTACCTATGGGAAAGGGACAGAATAGGTTCGCGATCGTGGCAGTTGATTATTTCACCAAATGGGCCGAAGCAGAACCATTAGCCAAAATTACTGAAAAAAAAACTACTAAGTTTATGTGGAGAAATATCATATGTCGCTTCGGACTTCCTCATACTATAATTACCGATAACGGAACGCAGTTCGACAACGCAGCCTTTGATGAATTTTGCGACAAATGGAAGATACGTAATCTTCGCACTTCTCCATATCATCCTCAGGCGAATGGGCAGGTCGAGGCAGTGAATAAAATCATAAAGCATCATTTAAAGACCAGGCTAGGTGAATGTAAAGGGGTGTGGCCAGAACTTCTACCAGAGGTGTTATGGGCCTATAGAACCACGGCTTGTACATCGACAGGTGAAACTCCTTTCTCCTTAGCATTTGGTGTTGACGCAGTAGTACCAGTGGAAATTCAAGTGCCCTCATATCGGATCGAACAGTATGATTGTAACGCCCCAGATTTTTTAGATTTATTTGAAAATTTTTGAAAATTCATTTTTAATTTATTTTTTTTAATTATCGTACATTTACCGTTAATTTGCGAATAGCGGGACATCCGTAGGAGATCCGAAAGGGGACCCTTTACAAAAGTTGCTTAGAATGATCCCATAAACATCGAAGAAAGATCAGATTTCAAAAATCACGCTACTTTTCAGATAATTACGAAAATGCCATTAGTTAAACTTAAGTTAAGATGCCATTTTTAAGTAATATAGTTTCTGACTATCGCTTTCACGCAAAACCCTGGATTTAAGCTTTTGAGCACATATTAACCATACACGTTAAATTTCAGCCCTTAAATCATAGTAGAAGTTGTCCAATTGTCAAATTAACCCCTTAACCGTTGATTTTCATGTCCATCGAGTGAGGAAAGTGGATGGTTAGTCGTAGTCGAATATTTGTCTTCATATGAATGATTTGGATCGTCTTTATCATGGACCAATAGTGTGATTTGAGTGCCCCACCTTGATAAGCATCTTTCTTATGCGCGAAGTTATCCCGTTTTAGAAATTAACGAGTTACCAACTCTTTTTAAATCTGAACCTTTCAATTTACCCACTTCTCACCATCAATCGCTTCTCAAATTTGGACCACTTATTATACTCATATGACTACGAGTTTACACAAAATTTGGACCCCGATCTATAATCCTACACCGTTGAACCACAAAGCCAGCACCTTCCTTTTCCGCCAAAAATTGAAATTTCAGATCTAGGCATTTCTCACCATCAATCAACTACTAAATTTTGTACAATTGTTTGCCTATCATGACTACATATTTTTTCCAAAATTTGGGCCCTGATCATCAAGCGTAGACCGTTAATTGAGATTTAGCCCATTTTAGCACCCGTCGGGCCATTTTCAAGGATCGGCCAATCTAGAATGTGGATCATCAATAAATTTACGTATTCTGACTCTACTCTTCGAGCTTGATAAGATGAACGGATTGGAATTGATTAAAGATCACCCGAATATTGAGATTTGAGAAACCCACCTCAAGAGGTTGTTACACAAGACCTCGCGTGCACATCCCTCTCCATATTTCTACTACGCACCTCCAAATCCTTCTCCTAACCCTAGCCTCCATGCCTTAGAGAGAGAGAGAGAGAGAGAGAGAGAGAGAGAGAGAGAGAAGAAGAGAGTTCTTTCTCATATTTTTCCAGTGGCTAGGATCTTCTACAATTCTCTTCTTCTAAGTCCATCCTAAGGTGAGGATTTTCCTTCAAGCCTTTCATTAATAATATTATGATTATCATAAGTTTCTTTTGTGGCATGTGAAGTTGTTTTGTTTTGAATTGTTGATCCATATAACATGAAGTTTAATGTAGGATTTGTAATGAATATCATTATATAATGATGTGATTCATTGTTTAGATTTTTTATTAAGAAGCATGTGTATTTGTGTTATTTATCTTTGTGAAATCTATACCCTTATTTCCTTAATCTGTGTTTTACAAGTAACATTGGTTTTCATATTGTGATATGAAATATGTGTATAAGATCATCATATGGACATCCCATTATTGTATACTCTTTGTCCCTAAGTTGGTAAAATTATTCGATGTAGAGAGATGGAACCCGTGAGAGGTGTCCATGATGGAAGAATATATCTTGACTTGACTGAGAGAATGAAGTGATTGTTTGTTAATGGATCCTTACATGTACATGATGCTTGATTTGATCCATTTACAGTACATGGGTATTTTAATGAATTTACTCATGATGTACAACATTAGCTTTTTGGGACATGATAAAATCATAAAACGGGACAATGAGTGGACACTAATGGTATACAAATTCTCATGAGCCGGGGTTGGTGCTATGGACACTAATCTCGTGCTGTCGGCCTATGCTGGGTTGCTTGCGACTCCCCATAGTGACCATTGAGCTTTATTTAAATCGGTTGTATGCGAAAACACTTAAATAAAGGAGAAACTAAAGTCATGCATTCACTTAGCTCCATGTGGGTGTACGGAATTGAGAATAGGCTAGAGCGTCCTACTTCTCCCGTACACTGTCACGTGTAGATTTGGGCTATGAGCGTCCCGTTTCTCACGTGGTCGGGCAAAACTATGGGCTTGTGCGTCCCAAGAACCTCTGGTGACTAGTGGCTAGCATGAAGTCGTAACAGGGAGTCTCCCACTTCATGTATTGTGATTCTAGCCAGGGTGCCTTAGCCAGAGCATGCATTCCATGCATCGCATTAACAAAGATTTTTATTTGGTTGTTTTGATTTGATTAAATGATAATATACTGCTTGCGTTTACTCTGTACCGTTATTATTATTCTTGATTGTCTTGGAGGAAATATTCCCCACTATGATAGCGTTTAACGCTATCCCAAACACAATTTAGATGATGCAGGTGAAGATCCAGGTATTGAACCTGATTTTTAAGGAGAAGAGTTTCATGGTTCGTATAATCACATGGCGGACGACGATGTTAGAGAAACTTAATTGATGCTATCATTTATTAAATATTTCTTTTGAGTAGTTGATACATTTATGGAATTGTAATAAGTCTTCAATAGAAGACATGATTTTGTATTTTAATTAATCAGTATGGATATTGGTTGGTTCCCTTATTTAAACATTGATGATGGCGTAGTAAGTTTGATAGATTAAGATGATAATTGATTCCGCCATTGTGCTTGAATGCTATATTTTATTATTTGACAAATTAGTTATTCCATAAGTTACTTGGGAATTCGACTGTTGTGTTATACACGAAAGTTGAAAATCTCGGGACGTTACAATGATCCCGCGAGCAATCAGGAAAACCTCCGACTTCATCTCGACCTCTTGGAAGAGCGAAGAAATGCTTCCCAAGTACGAGTGGCAGCATATCAACAACGTATTGCTCGTTATCGGAATGCGAAGGTTCGACCTAGATCCTTCCAGTTCGGAGATTTGGTCCTAAGGTAAAATCTTGGAATTCCTGTTCGTTCCTTTATCTCAGAGATGGATACCTACCAGAAAACAAGAAAGCTGCAAGACAAATTCAGCTTCGAGCTGCCAGGTACACCTTACAAGATGGAATCTTGTTGCGAAAAAGCTTCTCCTTGCCTTATTTGAGGTGTCTTCATCCAGAAGAAGCACATCGTGTTCTAGATGAAGTACACCAGGGGGCATGTGGTAATCATCCCAGGGGGCGATCTCTAGCATATAAAGCGATGAGGCAAGGATATTATTGGCCTACTATGAAAGCAGACGCCATAGAATTTTCTAAAAAATGCGACAAGTGTCAACGATATCAACCTATACCTCGTGTACCGTCTGAGCGGATGACCCCAGTCGACAGCCCTTGGCCTTTTGCTCAGTGGGGGATCGATATCATCGGGCCCTTACCTATGGGAAAGGGACAGAATAGGTTCGCGATCGTGGCGGTTGATTATTTCACCAAATGGGCCGAGGCAGAACCATTAGCCAAAATTACTGAAAAACAAACTACTAAGTTTATGTGGAGAAATATTATATGTCGCTTCGGACTTCCTCATACTATAATTACCGATAACGGAACGCAGTTCGACAACGCAGCCTTTGATGAATTTTGCGACAAATGGAAGATACGTAATCTCCGCACTTCTCCATATCATCCACAGGCGAATGGGCAGGTCGAGGCAGTGAATAAAATTATAAAGCATCATTTAAAGACCAAGCTAAGTGAATGTAAAGGGGTGTGGCCAGAACTTCTGCCAGAAGTGTTATGGGCCTATAGAACCACGGCTTGTACATCGACAGGTGAAACTCCTTTCTCCTTAGCATTTGGTGTTGACGCAGTGGTACCAGTGGAAATTCAAGTGCCCTCATATCGGATCGAACAGTATGATCCCGCGAGCAATCAGGAAAATCTCCGACTTCATCTCGATCTCTTGGAAGAGCGAAGAAATGCTTCCCAAGTACGAGTGGCGGCATATCAACAACGTATTGCTTGTTATCGGAATGCGAAGGTTCGACCTAGATCCTTCCAGTTCGGAGATTTGGTCCTAAGGTAAAATCTTGGAGTCCCTGTTCGTTCATTGGATCCGAATTGGGAAGGCCCGTATCGGGTTATTAGGGTTGTTCGACCCGGTACTTATTATCTTGAAGACATGCAAGGGAAGCCTGTACGTCGCCCTTGGCACGTGGAGCATTTGCTACGATACTACCCCTAGATTCGATGTAGTTCATTATAGCGTTTTACGAATAAAGTGAAGGATATCTTTTGGCCGCTACTCCATTTATATGGACCTGAATAGCCCTGAAGAGAGTGTTTACACATCCTCTTGGCCAATTGCCTACCTTTGGTAGGACTGAAATCACCAGTTGGTTGCTTTTCCATTTACATGGACCTGAATAGCCTCGAAGAGAATGAATACCATCTCTTGACCAACCTCCTGCTCTTGGTAGAATTAAAATCTCAATCGATAGATCAGTCTATCTCAACGCGGACACGGTCAGACGACCCCTGGATTGAGTCTAATTCATTTTCATGAGTTGGTTACTCACGACTGGTGAGGAGGGATCGCACTCCGGAATACGAGCACCGCAGCTCGTGCTCAAATTATGGGGTCGGGGTAATATACCCTAATCGCGAGCATCGTAGCTCGGGCTCGAATGTGGTCATACACCTTAAATGCGAGCAGCGCAACTCATGCTCGAATTAAAGGGTCGCATCTCTGATGAATCCATTCAAGATCAACATAAAGCAAAAAATGGAAGATAAAGAGAGAACAGCAACAAAACAATTAAAACTTCCAAAATATCTTTTCATTAATAATTTGATGATTACAGATACATGAGCGCAGATACAAGAGAGAAAAAAAAAAGGAATCAATCGCTTGGAGGAGCCACACTCTCGACTTCAGGGCCCATTTCAGGAGCCCCTCCAGCCTGCGTGGCTTCAGTCACCTCGTTCTCGGCAGCAGCCTGCTCTTCTGCAGCTATGATGGTCGCGACTCGACCGAATTCCCCCATATCGAAGGATGGGATCATTCGTTGCACTACTCTAAGTGCAAAGTCTCGACCAGCATCGTATGACTCATAGCGTTCATCGTCATACAGCTGCGAAGTCCGGAACTCGGAAACTGCCCGAGCACCTTCCTCCGAGAGCATTTTTACAAGGGCGACTCTCTCCTCGTCCCAGTGGATCGAGTCGTCCTTAAGCTGCGCAAGAGCGGTGCGCTCCCTAGTCAAGTTGTCGTAGGCCTCCTTGAGCTGAGACCTGGCCCCCGCGAATTGCTCCTCTAACGAGATCTTGTCCTGCCGGAAGATCTCCCTCTCTCTCTCTGCCTTCTCCTTCAGACCCGTGAGCTTCACGTAGTCTGAGTCCAAGGCCTGATACCTGTCGGTCAGGACTTGGATCTTCTCGATGAGGATCTTTTTCTCCTCATCTCTCTTCGAGATCACTGCCTCACGAGCCTTGAGCAGTTGATCTCTTCCTTGAACTGCCTTTTCCAAGGCAGTCCTCTTTCCCTCAGCCTCCTCTATTGTGCGACGGGCGGCAACGATATCACGCCTCATTCGCAGAATAAGATCTAAACCCTGCAAAGAGATGAAAAATATAAGAGTTCTGGAACGTAACAACAGGGCGAAACAGGTCTTGACGAAGTCTTACCTGAACCATCCTCATCCCCGCTTCGAGGATAAGGTTCTCAGGACTTGGCTCAGGGAGGGAGCCGAAGGCGTGAGGCGGGACATTCTCGAACAAAAACTTACATACAGGATGGAGGTGGCGTGGAATAGAGTACGTCCCACTCCCAGACGGTTGGGCAACAACCAAACCGGCCTGCTCGCGAGGTGGGGGCATGGACTCGCGAGCAGGTCCCTGCTCGGCAGCCGGGACCAGTTCCCGAGCAGGAGTCGGCTCTTGAGGCTCTACCTGTTCTCGAGCCTCTTCAGCTGGGGGGCAGTTGGACCCCACCCCATCTGGGGAATTATCTGCAATGTTGATCACTGGTGGCCCAGGTGCGACCACCAGTGAAGGAATAGTGGGCCCAGCTGGGGCCCCCGCCGTGCTCGCGGGAAGGGCAGGTTGATCGCTGCCCGTGCGGATGGAAGATTGAGAGGGTTCGGCAGGGGTTCTCTTCTGCCTTTTGGAGCCTGTGCCCTTCAGTCGGGGCAGTAGGCCTCTCTTCTCTCCAGCCTTCGTCATTTCAACTTCTCTCCTGGATATGAGGCCTGCTGCTGCAAGTCGCAAAGGAGATAAGCAAGCCTTGATATGCCTATCTCCGACAGGCACCTTATACACTCTGACGATTTTCTCGTTGATCCCTCCTTTCAAATTCGGTTTCCTCAAGGCCGGGATACCTGCGAGCACAAATAAGGGTCAAACGAAGCAAAACCCTAAAAAATTATTCTAAGGAAACTGCACAATACGGGATTGTGTCTACCTTCACAGAAAAATCGGGTCACTCCTGGACCCCTGGAGGAGGCAGACTCCCAGCTCCCGGAAGCATAGAACCACCGCTTCCTCCAGCCGGGATAGTTCGAGGAGGGCTTCCCCAACACGAAATTATCCCGGTGCCAATAACACAAATAATACCAGCCTTCGCTGGAGGGAGCTTTCTTCAGACGAAACATACGAAGGAACTCCTCCGCCGTGAGTTCCCCGTTGCCAGCCTGAGCCCAAAGGGTGAAGGAGCCCAAAACCACCCTCCACCCGTTCACAATGAGTTGCCCAGGGGCAATCTTATAACACCGTAGTACATCGCGAACGAAGGGATGGAGGGGAAGGCGTACCCCCAGGATAAGCTGGTACTCATAAAATGCTACGCATCCTGGGGGGGGGGGGGGGGGGGGGGAGTCGGGTGTTTCTCCACCTCCGGGCAAGCGAAGAGTTACTGAGTCAGGGATTAGATATCTCTCCCGTAGCTCAGCCAGCCGGTCCTCCGATAAAATGGAAGGATATCCGGCTGCTGTGTATCTCCCCGCCGAAACCCTTGCACTGCTGGAGGCAGAGGACTCCGGAGTGGCGTCACCAAGAGGGACAGTAGTCTCGTCAGAGTTCCCAGCCATGGGGAGATAAAAATAAAAGGAGAAGAAAAAAGAAGTAATACCAAAAACAGGAAAGAAAATGAACACCGGAAGAGGAGGAAGAATGGAAAGAAGACTGCAGGTTCCTTTCGAAAAAACTTCTGTAGAAAATCAAAGAAATGGCGGACTCCGTATATTTATAGGCAATCATTTCGCCGTATCTGATGGCACGTGGCAGTCCCTCCCTTGACACAGCGCTCGAGCAGGCACGCCCATTAACTCCTCAAACACGTGGCGAGCGCCCCTTCATTTTCTGTCTGCGAAAAGGCTGCGGAAAGCTGGCACTCATTAATTCCAGCCCATCATGTGGGGCGCCGTTCTCGATGAAAGCAGCGGGCGGTTTCGTGTGATAGTGAGCTAAGTCCTTTCCTTAAGAAATTCTTGGCGGCAAGGACTTGGGGGGCATCTGTTATAGGCAAAATGGCGGAGATAAGATTTCACGTGGAAACGCCCATTCGACTCTCGAGATCATCTGATCGAGAGTCGAATATTGGACAAGTGCGGGACGTCCATTCGACTCTCGAGATCATCTGATCGAGAGTCGAATATTGGATAAGTGCGGGACGTCCATTCGACTCTCGAGATCATCTGATCGAGAGTCGAAGATTTTATAAGTGTGGAACGTCCATTTGACTATCGAGCTCACCTGATCAGGAGTCATGGATGGTCAAATACGGAAAACTAGATTCGCGAGCAGAACTTCTCACAAGTCGTTGAAAGACGTTACATCTAAGTGTGTACTTGGACTCGCGACCACATTTTAATATGCGAGCAGCTTTCCTGTGGAAATCTCTTAGCCTTCAGTACAAGCACCCGATTCCCGTCGAACAGTTTGTCCAATCCCTCTGCGACACCAAGCAGGGCCATATCCAGTTCGGTGGTCCCCAACTACGGGCGTCTCCTTCCTTTTCGGAGGTTATGGCTCCAACTACGGGCGTCTCCTTCCTTTTCGGAGGTTATGATTCCAACTACGGCTTCCAGCCGGATTTTAAGGGATTGCTATCAAGGGGCGTGATTGTTGAAATAAGTCATTGGGTTGGATGCTGACTCAAAAGATAGGATCTTATCCCACGAAATCAGCAAATTCTCAGTATCGTATGAGACATCAACGGGATTTCGATATCTCACGTAACAAATTGGATTGCCTCAGATCTATATAAAGGGGTGGCTCCATTAAGAGCAGGTACGCACACATCATTCAATCTTGGTCCTGTTTTTGCTTGGCTTCTCTTCTTACTGTGGCCTAACTTAAGCATCGGAGGGCTAACGGCTGGTCCCCAGCCACCCTTATTTGCTGTCTTACTTCAGGTCTGGTGGTGGAAATCTCTGCTGGAGCGAAGGAGGAAAGCCGGAGGATCTCGTTACAAAATCTGACATTAACAATCATTCCCATATTTTCATCCTTCCTTTCCATTTTCTTTTTTATTAGATAGGATTTTAAGAAATCCATATCTTTCATTATTTTCCCATGGACAAGGATGGACAAAATACCCCAGCTTGGTTTCTCAACACCTCAAATCCAAACTTAGCTAATCCATAATTCTAATAATCCTGTTAAAACATGGGAATCGTGTGAAGTGAACTAGGTGTAAAAGTGTTCAAATATTCTATCATTCATAAAAATAGGGGAATTCACATACAAGACTGGTACCTTAAAGAATGTCCAAAGTATTCAACATCACTCACTTCGCCTCTCCTTTTCTTATACTTACATCATCCCGAATGCATAGAAGCAAAGTTTTCCAATGGAGTTTTGAATTTTCAGAAAAACTGAAAAAGTTCCTACATAATTGCTCGAGATGTTACAAAACACTAGATTCATCCTAGTGATCCCACACCCCCAACCAAATCTTGCATTGTCCACAATGTAAAAGATGTGCAATGAGCAAAACATGAGAGCAAATATAAAATAAAGGGGATGAGGGATGAAACTACCTGAGAGAACAAAAACTGGAATTCTACCTCCTGCGATCAAACCTATGAAAAAGCAAACTAAAAGTAACAAAATTCTAATCCTAACTACTCTATACCTCCATCAGACTAGGAGATCAACAATCATGATACACAGGATCAGTCAGAGGTATGGACATACCGTCTGCAGGAAAATTCTCAAAGAACGGCTTTAATCGCTGACCATTCGCCTTAAAGATGTTGCCGTTCCTTGGGTTCAACAACTCGACGGTCCCATATGGGTAGACAGTTTGCACAATGTAAGGACCGGTCCATCGAGATCTTAATTTCCCCGAAAATAAATGTAAACGAGAATTGTACATAAGGACTTTTTTATTAATCGTGAAGGTCTTACGAAGAATGTTCTTATCATGGAACACCTTCGTCTTGTCCTTGTAAATTCTCACATTTTCATATGCCTCATTTTGGAGTTCCGCAAGTTCATTCAATTGAAGTTTGCGTAACGAGCTTGCTTTGTCAGAATCAAAATTCATCTTCTTTATCGCCCAATAAGCCCTATGTTCCAACTCCACGGGCAAGTGACAAGCTTTTCCATAGACAAGTCTATAGGGAGACATTCCAATGGGGGTCTTAAAAGCAGTACGGTAAGCCCAGAGTGCATCGGTAAGTCAAAGCGACCAATCCTTGCGATCGGGGTTCATTGTTTTCTCCAAAATATGTTTAATCTCCCTATTGGATAACTCAGCTTGCCCACTTGTTTGTGGGTGATAGGGAGTGCTCACTTTGTGATTAACGCCATATTTCTTTATTAAGGATTCAAATGGGCGATTACAAAAATGAGACCCTCCATCATTTATGATGACTCGAGGTGTTCCAAACCAGGAAAGGATGTTTTCTTTTAAGAAACGAATGATTGTTTTATTGTCATTGGTCCCGCATGGAATTGCCTCGACCCATTTGGAAACACAATCAACGGCAAGCAGAATATAGAAATTTCCAAAAGAAGATGGGAATGGTCCCATGAAATCGATGCCCCAACGATAAAGAATTTCAATTGGTAAGATGGGATTGAGAGGCATCATATTTCTACGAGATATTCCTCCCAATTTCTAACACGGCTCACACGTTTTACAAAACTCATAGATAACTTTGAACATGGTGGGCCAATAGAACCCACATTGCAGAATTTTAGCTGTGGTCTTCTTAGCCGAGAAGTGGCCACCACACGCTTGAGAATGACAAAAGGAGATGATACTGTGTTGCTCATCATCTGGCACACATCTCCTTATACTTTGATTGGGACAATACTTGAATAAGTAAGGATCATCCCATAGGAATTTCCTCACCTCATTGAAGAACTTATCTTTATCTTGCTTTTTCCAATGTTTCAGAATTGTACCTGTAGTAAGATGGTTAGCAATGTCTGCATACCATGATAATTGGGAGATGTTAACAAGTTGTTCATCAGGGAACATGTCATTGATCGCGGTCGTCTCAGGGGAATCGGTGAGAACAAGTCTAGAGAGATGGTCGGCTACTACGTTTTCTACTCCTTTCTTATCACGTATTTCTATGTCAAATTCTTGGAGTAGGAGGATCCATCTTAACAAGCGTGGCTTAGCATCCTTCTTAGAGAGAAGGTACTTAAGCGTGGCATGGTCTGTGAATATGATGATCTTGGATCCAATCAAGTGGGACCTAAACTTGTCCAAGGCAAAAACTACGGCTTAAAAGTTCTTTTTCTGTAGTAATGTAGTTTATTTGGGCTAAATTTAAGGTTCTACTTACATAGTAGATGACACATGGCTTCTTCTCTTTTCTTTGGCCTAACACAGCCCCAATAGCATAGTCGCTCGCATCGCACATAATTTCAAAAGGAAGGCTCCAATCAGGTGGTTGCATTATGGGAGCACATGTTAACCTACCTTTAAGTTTGTCAAAGGCATTCTGACAATCTTCATTCCACTCGAAAGAGTTCTCCTTTTGAAGAAGGTTACATAAAGGACGAGAGAGTGAACTGAAGTCCTTTATGAACCGTCTATAAAATCCGGTGTGTCCCAAAAAGGACCACATATCTCGTATGCTCTTGGGTGGTGGAAGGTTAGAGATAAGATCGATTTTAACTTTGTCCATCTCGATTCTATTTTGTGAGATGATGTGACCAAGTACAATTCCCTTTTGAACCATGAAGTGACATTTATCCCAATTCAACACAAGGTTCAAGGTTCTTCTCTTCACATCTTTTCAACACAGATTTCAAGTGCATAAGGCACTCATCAAAGCTACAACCAAATACTGAGAAATCATCCATAAAGACTTCGAGAATTGTCCCCACCATATCAGAAAAAATACTCAGCATACAACACTGAAAAGTGGTAGGGGCATTACATATCCCAAATGGCATCCTTCGATAGGCGAAAGTGCCGAATGGACATGTGAATGTTGTTTTCTCTTAGTCCTCTAGGACGATCTCTATTTGGTTATACCCTGAATAGCCATCAAGGAAGCAAAAATGGGAATGACCCGCCAATCTTTCTAAAATTTGATCAACAAACTGGTAGGGGGAAGTGGTCTTTCCTCGTAACTGTGTTTAGCTTCCTGTAGTCAATGCACATTCTCCAACCGGTAGTGACTCTGGTTGGCACAAGTTCATTATTGGCATTGGCTACGATGGTTATTCTGGATTTCTTAGGCACTACTTGAGTTGGACTCACCCATTGACTATCAGATATTGGGTAAATGATACCCACATCCAATAGTTTCAATACCTCGGCCTAAACCACTTCCTTCATATTTGGATTGAGGCGTCTTTGTGGTTGCCTAGATGTCTTCGCATTCTCCTCAAGGTGTATGTGATGAGTACAAATCAGTGGGTCTATGCCTTCGAGATCCGCAATCGACCATCCAATGATACTCTTATGCTCTCTTAGAGTGGCCATTAGCCTAATCTCTTGTTCTTCATCCAAGTGGGAAGAAATCACCACCGGATATGTCTCATCTCGACCTAAATATACATATTTCAAATTACTTGGTAATGGTTTTAGGTCGAGCGTTGGTGTCTTGATATTGGATGGGAGGGGCTTGTTCTCGCTTAAGGGTAAAGGTTCAAATAGTGCCCTCCATCTTTTGTTATCAAGTACCGGCATCACATCCAAAATGGCATCCATCTCTCGTATGGTGTTATCTTTTATCTCATTGTTGAGCTCTTAAATATGCATATTCTTACCCCATTTTATCACTAACTATGCTTGAAATACATGATTAAAGACTCAACTAATGCATGGTTTTGTGGTTATAGGAATGAGAGAGAGGATTCATCAATTGAAGGCTTAAAGACACTATTTACAAGCATTGAAGATCACAAGACCAAGCGTCGAAGGATAGAAAAAAGAAGCAAAGGAGAGAAGAAAGAAAGCAGAAGAAGACATTGAAGACCGATCATTAGACCGGTCGTCCATAGTTCAGGACCGGTCGTCCGACTGGTCTGAACACTCAACAGAAGGGGCCCTGCGGCCAAAACTCATGGACCTATCAGGACCGATCGTGCGACCGGTCGTTCACTTCTCAGACAGGTCATCCGACTGGTCCTTGAATTAAATTTCTGGGTTTTGAAATTATGAAAACTCTCTGGACAGTTTTTGCACTTTTGAGACCGGTCGTGCGACCGGTCGTCTGAGTAACAGAGCGTGTCCCACAAGCTCCTATTTTCTCTGCGTAGTCTAGGATTTCTTACGCAATCTGGAACTCTCCGCACTATTCTATAAAAGGGGACCTAGGGCTCCTTCTTAAGGCATCCTAGAAGTGATTGAGCACGGTAGGAGACGGCAGAAGTCTGATTCGGAGTTCTACAACTCCTCCTAGTTTGTTTTTCTAGTTTTATGCTTTGTTTAGTTGTTTCATGTTTCCTTGGATCATGAACGGCTAAACCTCTTAGCTACGGCTAAGAGGTGAGGCTTGTAGTAAATCTAAGATGTTTCAATTTGTTGATTTGGTTTCAAGTTGAATTATTAGTGAAGAACAATGGTTTGAAGTTTAAATAAAGTTCTAAGTAGGTTTTCTTAATCTTATGATGGCTCATGGTTGTTTAGAAGAATTGCTTGAGTTCTTAATTGTTTTGAGCTAGTCTAGACCTGTATGATCCAAGGAATTGGATTCAATACGCTCTAAGACCTTTGATCCTCATGTGGGAACTTCTTACCAAAAAATCGATTTTTCTGAAAATTTTGGATTATATGAGATTGTGTATGTGATTTGGATCAAGTTCAAATCATGATCTAGTTTTATCTTGTGACAGGATCTAATGATGATTATGGTTGTGACCTTAACCTATTGGAATTAGGACTGACCTATGCAATTGAGTGTGCTCAAGTCCTAGCTTGAATTGAGAGAATCATGTACATGATTTACACATATGACAGATTGATTGTTTTAACTGCTCTATCATCCGGCTAGATAGAACTTAATTTCTATTCTAGTTGAGAAAGTGAGAAACCACAGCGAATTGAGCATCAAGGATTGCTACAAGTGGATCCTTGAACCCCTAGTGCTTTTAATTAATTGATTACCTGAAGTTTAGTTCAAAAGTGTTATCTTCATCAAATTACTAAAATTCTGATAGTTAGCTCTTCAGTAGAAACCATTAGAAGTGTTTTGTGAATTCCTACACAAGTCCCTGTGGATCGACCTCGGTCTTACCGAGATTATTACTACATCGCAACCCTACACTTGGGGAAGTGAACACTCATGAGAGTGGGCCAAACATGCCTCCGAAGGGTCGGAATATAATGTCGAGGGGAATGTCTCCTCCACGAATGATTCAATCAAGTTTATCTCGTGGATCTCGTCATCAACTTCCCGAGGTTGTTTGCATAAATCAAATATATTCAGCTCGAGTGTCATATTTCCAAAGGACATTTGTACAAGCCCGTTTCTACAATTGATAATCGCATGTGAAGTAGCTAGAAAAGGGCAGCTAAGTATGATGAGAATTTGAGCACCGGTGCCTATCACGGGATGTGTATCCAAGACAATAAAGTCTACTGGGTAGTAGAATTTATCAACTTGGACTAAGACATCCTCAATCACTCCTCTCGGTATACGAATAGATTTATCAGCAAGTTGGAGTGTGATTTTGGTGGGTTTCAATTCACCTAACCCAAGTTGTTCATAAACTGAGTATGGAATGAGATTAACACTTGCCCCTAAATCAAGTAAGGCTTGTTTAATCCGGTAGTCTCCTATGATGCATGAGATGGTTGGACTACTCGGATCCTTGTATTTTTTAGGCACCTCTTATCTGATAATAGCACTCAAATTCTCAGTCAAAAGTACTTTGTTGTGAACATTGTGTTTCCTTTTGACTGTACACAATTCCTTTAGAAATTTGGCATAGTATGGTATTTGCTTTATGACATCCAACAACGGGATGTTAATCTTCACTTGCTTAAAAACCTCCAAAATTTCTAGATTTTTGTCTAAAGGTTTGGTTGAAATCAACCTGTGGGGAAACGGGGCAACCGGCTTGTATTGCCTTTCGAGTTCTTTCTCTTGTGTTGTTTGGGCTATCATCCTCTTTGAAAATTTTCGGATCATTAAGCTTGGGGCCTTCATCGGATTAGATTTATCGATTATTTTTCCACTTCTCAAAGTGGTGATAGCTTGAACATGCTCCGTATGTTGGGAAGATGAGCTTGCGTCCTGTATCTCAAATTGCGTCCTTGGGTTAGGAAGAGGTTGGGCAGGAAGTGTGCCTTTCTTCCTAACACTGAGGTGAGATTCAACTCTAGCCATTGAGGTTTTCAAGTCATTGATGGCTTTAGATGAATTTTGATTAAATTTCAACTGCTCTTGCATGAACCCATCAATTTTCAGAGAATTAGTCTTGTTATACTCAGCTTGAACCGACACAAATGCACCCAAAATCTCTTCTAGCGTAACTTTTGGTGTAATCGCTAGGGATGGACCTAGTAAAGGTTGAACTTGAGGAGCATTGTTTGCATTCGCAGTAGGGTCCATTCCTCCAACTGAAGTTGGGATGGTTCTTCCAACTAGAATTATACGTGTTTGAATTTGGAGCACTAAATAGCCGTTGATAACTGTTTATGGCATTTAATTGTTCTTGTAAGATATCTCGAAATGCTGAAATTGTGGGACAATCTTGTGTTGCATGTTGATTTCCAGCACAAATTTCACAAATAGTTTCAACGTCTTTTGAGTTGATCGTCTCTCCTTTCTTCAATTCTATGGCCTCGACTTTTCTTGTGAGGCTAGCCACACGTGCACTTACGTTATCTTCTTCTAAGAGAACATAAATTCCTCCCTTTTCCTTTTGTTGGCTTGTCTTGGAATTTGTTGGTATAGATGTATCCCAAGACGGTGCATTCTCGACTAATTCATCAAAATAATCCAATGCTTCCTCGGCTTCCTTATTTATAAATTCTCCATTGCACACCATCTCTACGAATTGGCGCATGGGTGAAGTCTGTCCTTCATAGGAAAAGCTTTTTACCCTCCAAATTTCGTAGCCATGATGTGGGCATGCATTTAACAAGTCCTTGAACCTCTCCTAACATTGGAAGAAGGTCTCATCCTCCTTTTGGGCAAAATTCATGATAAGGTGCCTCAACATGATCGTTTTGTGAGTAGGGAAGAACTTTTTAATGAACTCCCTAGACATCTCAGTCCATGTGCCAATTGATCTTGGCCTTAATGCATGAAGCTAACCTTTAGCTTTCTCTTTAAGGGTAAAAGGAAATAATTTGAGTCTCACCACATCGTCGGTTACATTTGCAAAGTGCATTGTGGCTATCACCTCATCAAATTCCTTAAGATGTTGATAGGCACTTTCACTGTCTAGTCCATGGAATCTGGGGAGAAGTTGGATTACTCCCGGTTTCAAATCTATGTTCCCTGTATTTTGTGGAAAAACTATGCATGAGGTAGTGCTCGCTCTTACTGGTTGCAAGTAATCACGTAACCGTTTTGGTTTGGTTTTGGCCCAGATTTTGATTGGCCATAGGGTTGGGTTGATTTGCAGCCATACTTTCAGACAAAATTGGATAATTTAAATGTCTCTTAGCACGTGGCTCTCTATCAATTCCTTCAACTATTCCCCCTTCACTAATGAGTCGATTATTAGAATCTCGAACCCAACGTGGCATGCAAATCTAAAAGAATGAAACTAGAAAGAAGAATTCTTCCTTCCTTTCTTTACTCTTCTCTAAGACCGAAGCACAAGGTGTCTTGCAATGGCTGAGCCAGAAGCAAAGATAGAGACCGATTTTTCCTGGTTAATAGAGGTTCAAAGAACTCCCCACCCACTCTTTGAATCTTTTGAAAAAAGTGCAGAAAAAAATAAGAAAGAGGAATAGAATTGAGAAGAGAAATCTCTGAGTACAAGGTGATCCAAGACGGCAACGCCGACCAATAGGAATCAAGGCAGCTCAAGACCAACCTATCAGAGATCCAAAAAAGGAGTCTCCACCCACTCTACAAGAGATGAATGTGATAGGAATGAATAGGGGAAGAAGAAGAGTAAGGTTGGAAGGACAAAACCTGATTTGAGAACTTAAGATGCCTAGCTTCTTCTTCAACTTTCTAAAAATCCCTGCAAAAGAAAAAAAATCAAAACAAAACAAACTAAGTTAGTACAAGAGTCTTAAAAATCTCAAATAGAGACTATTTTTAGAAATTTTGTGAAAAACTGTCAAAGTCCCCAGCAGTGGCGCCAAAAACTTGTTCGCTTCCCCAAGTGTAGGGTTGCAATGTAGTAATAATCTCGGTAAGACCGAGGTCAATCTACAGGGACTTGTGTAGGAATTCACAAAAACACTTCCAATGGTTTCTACTTAAGAACGAACTAAACAGATTTTAGGAAATTGATGTAGATAGATGCTTTGAACTAAACTGAAGATAATCAATAATAAAAAGGCACTAGGGGTTCAAGGATCCACTTGTAGCAATCCTTGATGCTTAATTCGCCGTGGTTTCTCACTTTCTCAACTAGAATCGAAATTAAGTTCTATCTAGTCGGATGATAGAGCAGTTAAAACAAATAATCTGGCATATATGTGAATCATGTACATGATTCTCTCAATCCAAGCTAGGACTTGAGCACACTCAATTGCATAGGTCAATCCTAATTTCAATAGGTTAAGATCACAACCATAATCATCATTAAATCATGTCACAAGATATAACTAGATCATGATTTGAACTTGATTCAAATCACATACTCAATCTCACATAATCCAGAAATTCCAGAAAAATAGACTTTTGGCATGAAGTTCCCACATGAGGATTATAGATCTAGAGCGTATTGAATCCAATTCCTTGGAACATACAGGTCTAAAGATACTCAAAACAATTAAGAACTCAAGCAATTCTTCTAACATCCATGAGTCATCATAAGATTAAGAAAAACTACTTAGAAATTTATTTAAACTTCAAACCATTATTCTTCACTAATAATCCAACTTGAAACCAAATCAAATGAATTGAAACATCCTAGATTCACTACAAGCTTCACCTCTTAGCCTTAGCTAAGAGGTTTAGCCGTTCATGATCCAAGGAAACATGAAAACAACTAAACAAAACATCAAACTAGAGAAACAAACTAGGAGGAGTTGTAGAACTCCGTATTCGACTTCCGCCGTCTCCCACTGTGCTCAATCTCTTCTAGGATCCCCTAGGAACGATCTCTAAGTCCCCTTTTATAGTGGAGGGGCTCCACTGCCTTAGAATCTTCCAGATTTGCGTAGTACTTACACACTACGCTAAAAAATCGGAGCTTCAAGAGGAAGCCGCTGGAGATTCATTGAAATTACACTAGCCGACCGGTCAAGACCGGTAGGACTTGGTCTGGGACAGTCCAGCATGCATACTGGAGGTGGGCAGGCTCTGGCCGACTGGGCAGGCTCTGGCCGACCTGTCAAGATCGGTCAGCCTCTTTGCATGAGTGTTCAGAGAGGTGCGATGGGGCTGGCCGACTGGTCATGACTGGTCGGACTGCATTCTTTTTTCATTTTTCTTCTTTCATTCCTTCTCTCTTTTCTTTCTTCTTTCTTTGGCCCACCTTGGGTCTTCATCCAAGGCTCTTAAATAGAGCTTTCTAGTCATCAATTGGGCGGAGTCCCTCTCATTCCTACAATCATAAAATCACGCATTAAAATAGTCTTAAAGCTTGAAAACCATGCGTAGTTAGTGATGAAATGGGGTTAAAATATACACATTTAAGCATTCAACAAGCATGAATTAGTAAAAATTTGTTCTTTACTACCCATTTAGTTACTACCCTTCTGGGAGTGGTAGTCTTCTGAGTTGACTCTCTAGAGGTTCTTATTATTCCTAGGGATGCCGATACTCGTTATTCTTGCATGAGTTATATTGTTCTTTTATTTAGCAAATCCACTTTCTTTATCAATTCCTCCATTCTCTTATCTTTCTTAGGAGGAGTGGGATATTTTTTCTTCATATATCTCCCTTTTTGTGGTGTTTGTTTGGGAGAATCCCACATAGGTTTTACCATTCTTCCGGTTGGTATAAATTTTCCTGTCAAGTTCCGAACCGGATTTTTGGAAGTCATACACTCAAATTTTAAGTGACCAATGTCACCACAAGCATGACAAATGGGAGAATTTTTACTTTTACTACCTGAAGCTCAAATGTCTTTTCAAGGTTTTTGGTGAGGATTTTGTACTTCATATCCTATCCCTCTTCTATCCCTAAAAGATCTACTCATACTTATCATTTCATCTAATTGTTCAGTGCCTTCATTAAATCTAGCCTTAAGTATGGATTCTTGAGTGATTTGGAGGTTTAAACCATGATTGATGGATTTGGCCTTTTTAAGTTCTTCTAAATCAAGTATTTTATCTTGGGCTAGTTTGAGTTTGTTCTCCAATTCATTGTTTTTGTGGAAGTAATGATTGTTTTTTCCTTTCACATTTTGTAGCTCATCCACCAATTGTTTGTTTAGGATATTGGCTTGACTAAGCTTTTTAGTAAGAGTGATACTTTGTTTAAATAGTTGGTCATATACTTCTTGCAAGCCCTCATTCTCTTTTTCTCCATCCTTGTCATAATCGGAGGAGGTTTCATTAGTGTCGGAAGATTTGTGGTCATCTTTGTCCTCAGTGCTTCCACATTAGGGACAATTTCTGTGATAGAGGCCATCGGAATTTTTACATAACTAAGTTTCTCATCACTTCTGAGATTTGTCAGATTCTGAATCAGAATCTGATGAATTGTCTCATGTAACAACCATTGCCTTTTTTGTGTTTCTTGTCAATACACTCAAAGGCAATATGATCGAATCCTTCACACTTAAAACACCCTTTTGACTTTGTATAAGGTTTTCCTATTTCATTTTTTGAGTCATAGGGTTTTCCCTTTTTGAAGAATTTCCTTTTTGAGGGACTTCCATTATTTTTAAAGAATTTCCTGAACTTTTTGGCCATGAGGGCCATTTCTTCCATGTCCACTTCCTCATCACTATTTTCATCAGATTTTTGCTTTGCGTGAGAAGTTTTTAGGACAGCATTTTTGGATTTAGTGGGAGTTTTAAAATGTAACTCATGTGTTTGAAGGGACCCTAGTAGTTCTTTAAGAACCATGGTATCTAGGTCCCTACATTCTTCCAAGGTTATAACTTTCGATGAGAAGCGTTCCGGTAGAGATCTTAGAATTTCCCTACAAAGTTTGCTATCCAGAACCACCCCTCCTAATCTACATATAGCATTGGTGAATACGAGTGAATTCATCTTTTAAAACATAATAGAAAATTGCATTCAAACCTCTAGCATTGTAAGCACATTGTGTTCTATCAAAATCAGTCCACTTCGCCTTCTCTATAGGCTTTACTATATCAGGCTCACCCTCCTTTCTTATGGTGTCCATTGGAGGCTTCCAACCGTCCTCAACCATGTCCCACACAAGGGGATTGATGGATGTCAAGATTATATGCATTCAAGCTTTCCAATAAGCGTAGTTGGAGCCATCAAAGAATGGTGGTTTTGAAATGAAGGTTGAGTCTTCCTTAGACATATTTTTAAGTTCTCTTAGGATCTCACTCCGGGTGGTTTAGACTCTATCGAGGGAACTCGCTCTGATTCCAATTGAAATTACGGTTTTACCGCTAGTAGAGAAGCTTGGAGATGTGCCTAAGCCTAGAAGGGGGTGAATAGGAATTTTTAAAATTTCAGCTAGAATTATGAGATTTGACAATCCAAATATCTAAGCTATAGAGTGGGCATGAACATATCAAACATAGTACAAAAGCTCAAGAGACTGTATCATTGGCATTTTCTCAAACACATTATGAGCATGATTGTAGAACTTTGATTCATGGAACACAATGAACAAGTTAACAGTATATGATGAATATAGAAGCAACAATCATTCAATCCATTGCAATCCCCCGGTTGGTAATAGGTAGCTCTTTTCGGAATTTTCCACCATATTCTCCATCATTCTCATATTTTCATCCTTCCTTTCCGTTTTCTTTTTCCTTAGATAGGATTTTTAAAAATCCATATCTTTCGTTATTTTCCCATGGACAAGGATGGACAAAGTACCCTGGCTTGGTTTATCAACACCTCAAATCCAAACTTAACCAACCCACAATTCTACATAATCTTTTCAAAACGTGAGAATCGTGTAATGTGAACTAGGTGTAAAAGTGTTTAGAAATTCAATCAATCATAAAAATAGGGGAATTCTCATATAAGACTAGTATCTTAGATATTGCTCAAGATATTCAACTTCACTCACTTTACTTTTCATTTTTCTTATACTCACACTATCCCAAATGCATAGAAACAAAGTTTTCAACGGAGTTTTGAATTTTGAAAAATTGAAAAAGTTCCTACATAATTGCTCGAGATGTTACAAAACACTGGATTCATCCTAGTGGTCCTACACCCCCCAACCAAATCCTGCATTGTCCTCAATATAAAAGATATGCAATGAGCAAAAAATGAGAGCAATTCTAAAATAAGGGGAGTGAGGAATGAAAGTACCTGAGAGAAGAGTGAAATTCTGTTAGTGCACTTTTCTGTGGCATACTAGTGCACCTTATTTGTCAATCACTTACATCAGTGAGTCTAGTGTTGGTTGAGCCCAATGAAGACGAAGACCGAAGACTCAGATGGCTCCGCTGCATCAAGGAAGAAGTTTCAGGTAAAAGTGATGCCTTGGTGCCTTAACCTTGACCAAAACCCAACCCCTTAACCTCTTTGATGACCTTGACCATATTAGGGAACCTTTAGTCATCATAGTTGGCCCTAGGTGTGCCAAAACATCACCTAAATCTTGGCCTAAGTGAGTGGGTTGAAGATTGCATGGGTCAGCGAACAACCAGGATGAACCCAGGCCTGTCCGACAGGTCACGACCGGTCGTGGACCCCTGGCCGACCAGTCAAGATCGATCGGACAGACAGTCCAGAGAGGACAGTAGGCTGCTGGGGTGGATGGCCATTGGGCCGACCGGTCGTGGACCCCTGGCCGACCGGTCTTGACCGGTCGTGCAGACTACTCGCCTTAAGACAGCAACCATGTCTTTGCTTTGGCCTATGGCCGACCGGTCGTGGACCCTGGCCGACTGGTCGTGCGACAGGTCGGCACTAGCCGTTTTCTGCCCGTTTTGTATCCGTTGCACATTGTTCTATATAAGGGCTTGGCTTGTTTTGAGGAAAACGAGAGGGATTTCGAGAGAAGTGAAGCCACCATTGTTGGAGACCATTTGAGGCTTATTCCCAACCTATGCAAGGCATCTTCCTTGTGCTTTAACACAAGATTAGAGCATTCCAAGCTCATGAAGAAGATGACCTTCATCCCCTCTTGACTTCATCCCCTCTTGATCTCTAGAGTTTGGAACCTTCTTGATTGGCAAATACTTGTCCAAAACTCTAAGATGAGATCGTTGTAGGAGAGAACCTCTAGGCAACCCATTACCATTAGTTGTAGAGTTCTCAAACTTACCCTCCTAGCACCTTGGGCATCTCAAAGGCATCACATGCAAGGTGTTTGATCGAGTGTAGCTGAGGCATTGGCAACGCAACGACGACACGATCGTGGGAGCAAGGGAAGCTGATTGAAGCACTGGAGAGCGGAGATCAAGCAACCCAAACCGGCGTTAAACAAGAGGCTCGTCCGACAAGTAAGGTTGTCTTTATTGAGAGTCCATTTAGAGTTTGTTTGTCGAACTCGAACTAGGGACGTTAGCAGTTCATTGGCCCGTTAGCCGGGCCTAAACTAAGTCTCCAAGGGGGAGCCTCCGTCACGGGAGTGAGCGTGCGTCGGGTTGAGAGTTAGCCTATGTCCAAAACTCCGTTTAGGTTGAAATTTATCCCTTTGTCTAAAACTCCGGTTATGGTTGAGAGGTGAACCGGTAAAACCTCCGTGTAAAGGTTTAGAGGTGAACCTCATTTAAAACTCCGATAGTGAATGCTGGTGTGCTCAAAGGAGTTGAGTACTTGAACCAGGAGTGGAGTAGACCCAAAGTCGAACCACTATACATGCTTGTGTTTGTGATTGAATTGAGCACATTGATATCTTAGCAGTGTTAGTTTAATTGTCTAATTATGAATGCTTGATAGAAATGTATGCTAGGCACTAATTAGGCACATCCACACACAAGATGTACTTTCACTAGTTGTGTAGACTTCAGCTCATTGATCCATTCTCATAAGTCTACTTAGGTTGTATAGGTTAGGAGCTTGATTAGTTAAATCTTTTGATTACCTATGTATGCTTTAGACTAGGTTGTTTATTGCTTAATCATATGCTAGTCTTGTGATTGGACCCACTTAGGCTTGGAAGCTGAAGTGTTCTTGCTTACTTAGTTTGATTTGTTGAATTATATAAGTAGGCGAAAAGAATTTCAAAAAAAAAAGTCCTTATCACCCCCTCCTATAGGTTTAGCCATAATTCTAGTTGCTCTTTAAGCTTCCGCACATACGTGGGTGTCGTGTTAGACCACCCGACGTACTTTCAAATTCTACCTCCTTCTAACAAACCTATGAAACAGTAAATAAAAGCAACAAAATCCTAATCCTAACTACTCTATACCTCCATCAGACTAGGAGATCAAACATCCTGATACACAGGATCAGTCAAAGGTATGGACATTCCTTCTGAAGGAAACTTCTTAAAAACGGCTTTAATCGCTGACCATTCTCCTTAAAGGTGTTGCCATTCCTTGAATTCAACAACTCGACGGTCCCATATGGGTAAACAGATTTTACAATGTAGGGACCGGTCCATCGAGATCTCAATTTCCCCAGAAATAAGTGTAAGCGAGAATTATACATAAGGACTTTTTTATTAATCGTGAAAGTCTTACGAAGAATGTTCTTATCATAGAATACCTTCGTCTTGTCCTTGTAAATTCTCGCATTTTCATATGCTTCGTTCTGGAGTTCCCCAAGTACATTCAATTGAAGTTTGCGCAACGAGCTTGCTTTGTCATAATCAAAATTCATCTTCTTTATTGCCCAATACGCCCTATGTTCTAACTCCACAGGCAAGTGACAAGCCTTCCCATAGAGAAGTCTATAGGAAGACATTCCAATAGGGGTCTTGAAAGCGGTACGGTAAGCCCAGAGTGCATCGGTAAGTCGAAGCGACCAATCCTTACGATTGGGGTTCACCATTTTCTCCAAAATATGTTTAATCTCCCTATTGGATATCTTAGCTTATCCACTTGTTTGTGGGTGATAGGGAGTGCTCACTTTGTGATTTACGCCATATTTCTTCATTAAAGCTTCAAATGGGCGATTACAAAAGTGAGACCCTGCATCACTTATGATGACTCGAGGTGTTCCAAAACGGGAAAGACTATTCTCTTTTAAGAACCAAATGACTGTTTTATGGTCATTATTCCGACATGGAATCGCCTCGACCCATTTGGACACATAATCAACTGGCAAGCAATATATATAAGTTTCCAAAAGAAGATGGGAATGGACCCATAAAATCGATGCCCCAACAATTAAAAATTTCGATCAGTAAGATGGGATTGAGTGGCATCATATTTCTACGGGTGATTCCTCTCAATTTCTAACAAGGCTCACATGTTTTACGAAACTCATGGGTGTCCTTGAACATAGTGGACCAATAGAACCCACATTGCAGAATTTTGGCGGTGGTCTTCTTAGTCGAAAAGTGGCCACCACAAGCCTGAGAATGACAAAAGGAGATGATTCTGTGTTGCTCATCATCCGACGCACATCTCCTTATAATTTGATCGGGACAATACTTGAATAAGTAAGGATCGTCCCATAGGAATTTCCTCACCTCGTTGAAGAACTTATCTTTATCTTGCATTTTCCAATGTGTTGGAGCTGTACCTGTAGCAAGATAGTTAGCAATGTCCGCATACCAAGGTAATTGGGAGACTTTAAACAGTTGTTCATCAGGGAACATGTCATTGATCGCGGTCGTCTCAGGAGAATCGGTGACAACAAGTCGAGAGAGATGGTCAGCCACTACGTTTTCTACTCCTTTCTTATCGCGTATTTCTATGTCAAATTCTTAGAGTAGGAGGATCCATCGTAACAAACGTGGCTTAGCATCCTTCTTAGAGAGAAGGTACTTAAGCGCGCCATGGTCAGTGAATATAATGATCTTGGATCCAATCAAGTAGGACCTAAACTTGTCCAAGGAAAAAACTACGGCTAAAAGTTCTTTTTCTGTAGTAGTGTAGTTTGCTTGGGCTGAGTTTAAGGTTCTACTTGCATAGTAGATAACACATGGCTTCTTTTCTTTTCTTTGGCCTAACACAACCCCAATAGCGTAGTCGCTCGCATCGTACATAATTTCAAAAGGAAGGCTCCAATCAAGTGGTTGCATTATGGGAGCACATGTCAACATACCTTTAAGTTTGGTAAAGGCATTTTGACAATCTTCATTCCACTCGAATGAGTTCTCCTTTTGAAGTAGGTTACATAAAGGAATAGAGAGTGAACTGAAGTCCTTTATGAATCGTCTATAAAATCAGGCGTGTCCCAAAAAGGACCGCACATCTCGTATGCTCTTGGGTGGTGGAAGGTTAGAGATAAGATCGATTTTCACTTTGTCCACCTTGATTCCGTTTTGTAAGATGATGTGACCAAGTACAATTCCCTTTTGAACCATGAAGTGACATTTCTCCCAATTCAACACAAGGTTCTTTTCTTCACATCTTTTAACACAGATTTCAAGTGCATAAGGCACTCATCAAAGCTACAACCAAATATAGAGAAATCATCCATGAAGACTTTAAGAATTGTCCCCACCATATCAGAAAAAATACTCAGCATACAACACTGAAAAGTGGCAAGGGCATTACATAGTCCAAATGGCATCCTTCGATAGGCGAAAGTGCCGAATGTACATGTGAATGTTGTTTTCTCTTGGTCCTCTAGGGTGATCTCTATTTGGTTGTACCCTGAATAGCCATCAAGGAAGCAAAAATAGGAATGACCTACCAACCTTTCTAAAATTTGATCAACAAACGGTAGGGGGAAGTGGTCTTTCCTCGTAACTGTGTTTAACTTCCTGTAGTCAATGCACATTCTCCAACCAGTAGTGACTCTGGTTGGTACGAGTTCATTATTGGCGTTGGCTACGATGGTTATTCTGGATTTCTTAGGCACCACTTGAGTTGGGCTCACCCATTGACTATCGGATATTGGGTAAATGATACCCACATCCAATAGTTTCACTGCTTCGGCCTTAACTACATCCTTCATGTTTGGATTGAGTTGTCTTTGTGGTTGCCTAAATGTCTTTGCATTCTCCTCAAGGTGTATGCGATGAGTACAAATCAGTAGGTCTTTGAGATCCGCAATCGACCATCAAACTACTCTCTTGTTCCTCATCCAAGTGGGAAGAAATCACCACCGGATATGTCTCATCTCGACCTAATTTACATATTTCAACTCACTTGGTAATGGTTTTAGGTCGAGTGTTGGTGCCTTAATATTAGATGGGAGGGGCTTGTTCTCGTTTAAGGGTAACGGTTCAAATAGTGCCCTCCATCTTTTGTTATCAAGTACCGGCATAACATCTAAAATGGCATCCATCACTCGTATTATGTCATCATTTATCTCATGAGAGTGGGTCACACATGCCTCCAAAGGGTCGGAATATAATGTCAGGGGGAATGTATCCTCCACGAATGATTCAATCAAATTTATCTCGTGGATCTCATCATCAACTTCCCGTGGTTGTTTGCATAAATCAAATATATTCAGCTCAAGTGTCATATTTCCAAAGGACATTTGTACAAGCCCGTTTCCACAATTGATAATCGCATTTGAAGTAGCTAGAAAAGGGCAACCAAGTATGACGAGAATTTGAGCACCAGTACCTATCACGGGATGTGTATCCAAGACAATAAAGTCTACTGGGTAGTAGAATATATCCACTTGGACTAAAACATCCTCAATCACTCCTCTCGGTATACAAATAGATCTATCAGCAAGTTGGAGTGTGGTTTTGGTGGGTTTCAATTCACTTAACCCAAGTTGTTCATAAACTGAGTATGGAATGAGGTTAACACTCACCCTATAAATCAAGTAAGGCTTGTTTAATCCGGTAGTCTCCTATGATGCATGAGATGGTTGGACTACCTGGATCCTTGTATTTTTGGGGCACCTCTTGTTTGATAATAGCACTCAAATTCTCAATCAAAAGTACTTTGTTGTCAACATTGTGTTTCCTTTTGACTGTACACAATTCCTTTAGAAATTTGGCATAGGATGGTATTTGCTTTATGGCATCCAACAACGGGATGTTGATCTTCACTTGCTTAAAAACCTCCAAAATTTCTAAGTTTTTGTCTAAAGGTTTGGGTGAAATCAACCTTTGGCGAAATGGGGCAACCGGCTTGTATTGCCTTTCCGGTTCTTTCTCTTGTGGAGTGTTGTTCGGGCTATCATCCTCTTTAGGAATTTTCGGATCATTAGGCTTTGGGGCCTTCACCGGATTAGATTTATCGATTATTTTGTTAGTGCACTTTTCTGTGGTATACTAGTGCACCTTGTTTGTCAATTACTTAGGTCAGTAGGTCTAGTGTCGGTTGAGCTTAATGAAGACGAAGATCGAAGACTCAAGTGGCCCGGCTGCATCAAGAAAGAAGAAACAGGTAAAAGTGATGCCTTGGTGTGCCTTGCCTTGACCAAAACCTAACCCATAACCTCTTAGATGACTTGCACCACCTAGGTATATCTTTAGTCATCATCATTAGTCTTAGAACTCCATGAAAAACATGATAAATTAGACTAATTAAAGAGGTGGAAGCTACTGTAAACAAAACAGCTCAAACAACAGTTTCCGATAGGTGTTCGCTTCCCCAAGTGTAGGGTTGCGATGTAGTAATAAACTCGGTAATACCGAGGTCGATCCACAGGGACTTATGTAGGATGTCACAAACTCATCCACAAGTTTCTATTGAAGCTAACAATTAAAGTTTGAATAGAATGTGTGTGATTAACAGTTTAAGCTAAATTGAATGTAAACAAGTATAAGAAGGCATTAGGGGTTCGAGGATCCACTTGTAGCAATCCTCGATGTTCAATCCGCTGTGGTTTCCCATTCTCTCAACTAGAATCACCAGTCAGGTCTATCTAGTCGGATGATAGAACTGTTAAACCAGAAGTCTATAACATGTAAGTTCTGTGCATAAAGTTCACTCAACTCTAGGCTGATCTGAGCATGCTCATTGCATAGGTCATTCACCTTTTCTATAGGTCCAATTCCCAATCATAACCATCCTCAAGTCTTCTCACAAGACAAGGCTAGATCATGATTTGAACTGGATTCAAATTATATGCACAGTCCATACATATTCCAGATAATCAACCAAAACTAGAACTTTGGTATGAAGCCCCTTTATGAAGAGCTTGGTACTAGAGCGCACTCCAATTCCTCGGATCATACAGGTCTAGACCGTTGCAAACAAATTAAGCAGATAAGTAATTCATCCAAACATCCATGAGTCATCACAAGACTAAGAGAAATTACTTAAAAACTTGTATAAACTTCAAACCTTAGTTCATAATCCTTAATTCCAAACTGAAAACCACTTAACTACGAATTAAAACATCTTGGATACACTACAAGCTTCACCTCTTAGCCCTAGCTAAGAGGTTTAGCTGCTCATGATCCAAGGAAACATGAAACAACTACAAAAAGCATGAAAACAGCAAAGCAAACCAAAAGGAGTTGTAAAACTCCAATCTTCACTTCCACAACCTCTAACCTCGCTTGAACCCTTCTAAGATACCCTAGGAACAATCCCTAGGTGTCTATTTATAGTTTGGAGGAGTCCTTTACGCAAGAAAGATCCAGAATTTGCGTAATACTACGCACTTGCGCAGGAGTTTTCGGAGTTCCCATAATAGAAAGAGGCAGTTTACGCTGGCCGACCGGTCGTGACCGGTCGGCCTCAATGTAAGGTCACTCCAGCAACGTTGTCCGACCGGTCATGACCGGTCGGAAGTCTTCAACAATGTTTCAGCAACCATGGCCATCAATCCAGTAGCTATGCCCGACCGGTCATGATCGGTCGGGCCTATGAACCCTTTAGTCCAGCAGCAGTAGCCGATCGGTCATGACCGGTCGGACTGGCTGGTCAGCTGTCCAATGCATTCTGTGTTGTGTCCGACCGGTCTTGACCGGTCTGGCTGTCTTGGCCGACCGGTCATCTGACCGGTCTGGCTTATTTTTCTTCATTCTTTCTTTCTTTCTTTCTTCTTTTCTCTTCTCTCCTTGCTTGTCTTTCTTTGATTCTTCTTCATGCTTCATCTAATGGTCTTTAACACTTGTAAGAAACTCCACTTAGCCTTCAAATGGTGAGCTCTCCATCTTGTCCCTACAATCACACATCATGCATTAAGTTAGCTCCTTAAACGTATATATCGTGCATAATGAGTGATGCATTGGGGTTAGAATATGCATAATTATGAGCTCAACAATAGGACTCCGATCAATCGGACACTGGCTCCGATAGGACTCCGATCAATCGGGGAGAAGTTCCGATCAATCGGAAATTATTCCAGAAAAGTTTGAAAATCCACTGGACATATTTCCGATCAATCGGACATGCCTCCGATCCATCGGAAGGGGTCGTCCGATCAATCGGACTGTGTTCCGATCAATCGGAAAATCCTCCAGAGACTTCACTGGATGGATTTCCGATCAATCGGACATGTCTCCGATCAATCGGACTGGGCTCCGACCAATCGGACCATTTTTTCGATCAATCGGAGATACGAGAATCTGCCCGTTTTTTTACCGTTGGAAGAAAATCTATTTAAAAGGGGGATTCATTTTTTGAGCCAAGAGAGGGAATTTTGAGGAGATAGAAGCCACCATTGCTAGAGATCATTAGAGGCTCTATCCCAAACCCATAGCAAGCCATTCTCCTTGTGTTTTCATCACAAGCTTGGGCCATTCAATGGCATCTTGAGAATGGACTTGTTCCCTCTTGATTCCTAGGGTTTAGACACCTTGATGATAGTTAAATCCTTTGTCTAAACACTACCTAGGAGTCCATTTAGGTGCATTCCTCTAGGAAACCCATTTCCTACCATATATAGAGGTTTCACCATTTCCTAGCACCTTGGGCATCTCCAATGGAGCATCACATGCAAGGTAGCTGATCGTTGGAGCTGAAGCCTTGGCAAAGCAACGGCGTCAACGATCGGGGGAGCACAAGGGGAGCTGATTCAAGCACGGGAGAGCGAGAAGAAGCAACCCAAGACGGCGCAACAAGGGGCTCAATCCGACAAGTAATGTTGTCTTGTTAAGAGTCCATCCACTCAATTCCCTGTGGGAGTTGAGTGTAGAGTTTATTTGACAAACTCGACCTAGGGTCGTTAGCCGATCCTTGGCCTATTAGTTGGGCCTAAAATCTAGGGACGTCAGCCGTTCCTTGGCACGTTAGTCGGGCCTAAAACAAAGTCTCCAAGGGGGAGTCACCAACACGGGTGCAAACGTGTAGGTTGGGAGGAACCTGTAAACTCCCCGGTTGGGTGGATCCGATTTAAAACACCTTGGTTGGGAGGAACCAGATTTAAACTCCCCAGTGAATGCCGGTGTGCTCAAAGGGGTTGAGTACTTGAACTAGGAGTGGAGTAGACAAGTAGTCGAACCACTATACATCCTTGTGTTTGTGATTGTTCTTGAGCACATTTCTCTTTATGCATTGTGTTTAAATTGGTTAATTATGAATGCTTAGTTAGGAATGCATGCTAGGCACTTGATTGGCACATCCACACTCACAAGATGTACTTTCACTACCTTATGATGACTTGAGCATTTCTTGATCCATCCTCTTTAGTCCACATGAGTAGTTTAGACTAGGTTGCTGATTGCACTTATCATTTGCTAGTCTTTTGATTGGACCCACTTAGGCTTGGAAGCCGAAGTGTTTATCGCTTACGTTGTTTTATTTGCTAAATTGTTTAAGTAGGCGCAAAGATTTTTATAAAAGGTCCTTATACCCCCCTCCTATTGGTTAGCCATAATTCTAGTTGCTCTCAAGCTTCCGCACGCGTATGCGTAGGGTGTCGTGTTAGGCTACCGGACGCAATTTCATATTTTCCCACTTCTCAAAGTGGTGATAGCTTGAACATGCTCCGTATGTTGGGAGGATGAGCTTGCGTCTTGTATCTTAAATTAGGTCCTTGGGTTAGGAAGAGTTTAGGCAGGAAGTGTGCCTTTCTCCCTAACACTGAGGTGAGATTCAACCGTAGCCATTGAGGTTTTCAAATCATTGATGGCTTGAGTTAAATTTTAATTAAATTTCAATTGCTTTTGCATGAACCCATCTGAAAATGTATTCAGCTTGAACCGATACGAACGCACCCAACATCTCCTCTAGCGTAGCTTTTGGTGTAATGACTAGGGATGGACCTAGTAAAGGTTGAGCTTGAGGGGTATTGTTTGCATTTGTAGTGGGTCCATTCCTCCAACTGAAGTTGGGATGGTTCTTCCTACTAGAATTATACATGTTTGAGTTTGGAGCACTAAATTGCCTTTGAGAACTGTTTATAGCATTTGATTGTTCTTGTAAGATATCTTGGACTGCCGAAATTGTGGGACAATCTTGTGTTGCATGTTGATTTCCAGTACAAATTCCACAAACAGTTTCAATGTCTTTTGAGTTGATCGTCTCTCCTTTCTTTAATTCCATGGCCTCGACTTTTCTTGTGAGGCTAGCCACACGTGCACTTATGTTATCCTCTTCTGAGAGGACATAAATTCCTCCTTTTTCCTTTTGTTGGCTAGTCTTGGAATTTGTTGGTCTAGATGTATCCCAAGACTGTGCATTCTCGGCCAGTTCATCCAAATAGTCCCATGCTTCCTCGGCTTCCTTATTCATGAACTCCCCATTACACATCATCTCTACGAATTGTCGCATGGGTGAAGTCAGTCCTTCATAGAAAAAGCTTATAACCCGCCAAATTTCGTAGCCATGATGTGGGCATGCATTTAACAAGTCCTTAAACCTCTCCCAACATTGGAAGGTCTCATCCTCCTTTGGGGCAAAATTCATGATAAGGTGCCTCAACATGTTTGTATTGTGAGTAAGGAAGAACTTTTTAATGAACTCCCTAGACATCTCAGTCCATGTGCCAATTGATCTTGGCCTTAATGCATGAAGCCAACCTTTAGCTTTATCTTTAAGGGTAAAAGAAAATAATTTAAGTCTCACCACATCATCAGTTACGTTTGCAAAGTGCATGGTGGCTATCACCTCATCAAATTCCTTAAGGTGTTGATAGGCACTTTCACTATCTAATCCATGGAATCTCGGGAGGAATTGGATTACTCCCGGTTTTAAATCTATGTTCCCTGTATTTTGTCGAAAAACTATGCATGAGGGAGTGCTTGCTCTTGCTGGTTACAAGTAATCACGTAATATTCTGGGTCGGGGAACATTCTCAACCACATTCTTTCCCATTTCGGTTTGGTTTTGGCCCAGATTTTGATTGGCCATAAAGTTGGGTTGATTCGCAACCATACTTTCAGACAAAATTGGAGAATTTAAATGTCTCTTAGCACGTGGCTCTCTATCAATCCCTTCAACTATTCCCCCTTCACTAATAAGTTAGTTATTAGAATCCCGAGCCCAATGTGGCATGTAAATCCTAAAAGAATGAAACAAGAAAAGAATTCTTCCTTCCTTCCTTTACTCCTCTCTAAGACCGAAGCACAAGGTGTCTTGCAATGGTTGAGCCAAAAGCAAGGATAGAGACCAATTTCTCCTGGTCAATAGGGGTTCAAAGAACTTCCCACTCATTCTTTGAGTCATTTGCGAAAAGTGCAAAAAAGAAGGAAGAGGAATAGGATTGAGAAGAGAAAGCTCTGAGCATAAGGTGATCTAAGACGGTACGTGCCGACCAATAGGAATCAAGTCGGCACAAGGCCAACCTATCAAAGACCCAAAAAGAAGTCTCCACCCACTCTATAAGAGATGAATATGATAAGAATGAATAGGGGAAGAGAAAGAGTAAGGTTAGAAAGATAAAACCTGATTTGAGAACTTAAGATCCTTAACTTCTTCTTCAACTTCCTAAAATCCCTGCAAAAGAAAAAGATCAAAATAAAACAAACTAAGTTAGTACTATTCCTAAAAATTTCAATAGAAACTATCTTCAGAAATTCTGTAAAAATCGTCAAAGTCCCCGGCAGCGGCACCAAAAACTTGTTCGCTTCCCCAAGTGTAGGGTTGCGATGTAGTAATAATCTCGGTAAGACCAAGGTCGATCCACAAGGACTTGTGTAGGAATTCACAAAACACCTCTAATGGTTTCTACTGAAGAGCTTAACTAAACAAATTTTAATAGATTGATGTAGATAGATGCTATTGAACTAAACTGAAGGTAATCAATTAATAAAAAGGCACTAGGGGTTCAAGGATCCACTTGTAGCAATCCTTGATGCTCAATTCGCTGTGGTTTCTCAATTTCTCAACTAGAATCGAAATTAAGCTCTATTCAGTCGGATGATAGAGCAGTTAAACCAAACAATCTGTCATATGTGTGAATCATGCACATGATTCTCTCAATACAAGCTAGGACTTGAGCACACTCAATTGCATAGGTCAGTCCTAATTCCAATAGGTTAAGATCACAATCATAACCATCATTAAATCCTATCACAAGATAAAACTAGATCATGATTTGAACTTGATCTAAATCTCATACACAATCTCACATAATCTAGAATTTTCAGAAAAATAGAACTTTTGGTAAGAAGCTCTCACATAAAGATCATAGATCTAGAGCATATTAAATCCAATTCCTCGGATCATACAGGTCTAGACTAGCTCAAAACAATTAAGAACTCAAGCAATTCTTCTAAACATCCATGAGCCATCATAAGATTAAGAAAAACTACTTAGAACTTTATTTAAACTTCAAACCATTGTTCTTCACTAATAATTCAACTTGAAACCAAATCAACGAATTGAAACATCTTAGATTCACTACAAGTTTCACCTCTTAGCCCTAGCTAAGAGGTTTAGCCGTTCATGATCCAAGGAAACATGAAACAAACTAAACAAAACAAAAACTCGAAAAAAAAAAACTAGGAGTTGTAGAACTCCGAATCCGACTTCCATCGCCTCCCACCATGCTCAATCACTTCTAGGATGCCTTAGGAAGAAGCCCTAGGTCCCCTTTTGTAGAATAGTACGGAGAGTTCTAGATTGCGCAAGAAATCTCGGACTGCGCAGAGGAAATCAGAGCTTGTGAGACACGGTCTGTTACACAGACGACCGATCGCATGACCGGTCTGAGCTCCTGGACGACCGGTCTCACGACCGGTCTCAAAAATGCAAAAACAGTCCAGTAAGGTTTCCAGAAATTCAACCCCAGGATTTTAATTCAAGGATCGGTCGCACGACTGGTCTGAGCAGTGGACCACCGGTCGCACGACCGGTCCAGATAGGTCCAGTGAGATTTGTAAAGGGCCCCTTTCTGTTGAGTGTTCGAACCGGTCGAACTACCGGTCCTGTGTTATGGACGACCGGTCGAACGACCGGTCTTCAGTGTATTCTTCTGCTTTCTTTCTTCTCTCCTTTGCTTCTTTCTTCTATCTTTTGACACTTGGTCTTGTGATCTTCAATGCTTGTAAATAGCGCCTTTAAGCCTTCAATTGATGAATCCTCTCTCTCTCATTCTTATAACCACAAAACCATGCATTAGTTGGGTCTTTAATCATGTATTTCAAGCATAGTTAGTGATAAAATGGGGTTAGAATATGCACATTTAAGAGCTCCACAACTATCTTTCTAACTTAGAACTTTTTACAGTTTTTTTAGTTTTTTGGATTTTAGTTTAATTACAGATTTTTGTTTTAGGATTTAGGGTTAGGTTTAGTTCAGATTTTTGTTTGTGTGGTTTATGTCCCATTGGGAACGTGACCAGACAAATCATCTTCAAACCAAAGGAGGTTCAGTCGGACCACTCTCCGTCCATAGATGAGTTAGAAAATACATAGAACATTGTGAAAGTTCAGGGAGTATGGATCAAACACCGTTAAGGAATCCTCCCCCTCATATTCCAACTACAAACGTGAATCAAGAGGGAGTAGGAGGAATGAGGTGCACAATGCTCCTCCAATGAGAGCTTTATGTGACTACTTACAATCGTCCTGTACGACTACACCCTCTTGTGTGGTTTTACCAACCACTAGGGGGAACATTGATATAAAGCCGGAGGTAATTCAACTTTTACCTAAGTTTCATGGGCTAGATTCTGAGAGCCTATATCTACACTTAAAAGAGTTCGATGAAGTTGTTGCTACTTTGTAATACAACAATGTGTCAGAGGATGTCATCAAACTTAGATTGTTTCCCTGCTTCTTAGACCACATTCAATAGGGACATGGACTGAGATGACCTAAGAATTCTTGAAAAAGTTCTTCCCGGATCATAAAACTAACACCCTTCAAAGATCTATAATGAACTTTTGGGGAAAAGAGGGTGAATCGTTCTTTCAAAGTTAGCAAAAGGTTTAAGGATCTCTTGCTCAGTACTTGCCCACATCATGGCTAAGTGTTCGCTTCCCCAAGTGTAGGGTTACGATGTAGTAATAAACTCGGTAAGACCGAGGTCGATCCACAAGGACTTATTTAGGATTTCACAAACACATCCAATAGTATCTATTGATAAGCTGACAATCAGGTTTTTGTATGAGATTGATGTAAATAACAACTTTAAACTAATTTGAAGGTAAACAATTCTAAAAAGGCACTAGGGGTTCAAGGATCCACTTGTAGTAATCCTTGATGTTCAATCCGCTGTGGTTTCTCACTTTCTCAACTAGAATCGATATTAAGATCTATCTAGCCGGATAATAGAGCTGTTAAACCAACAATCTGCCATATGTAAGTCCAATGCATATGATTCACTCAATGTAAGCTAGGCTGAGCATGCTCAATTGCATAGGTTAGTCCCAATTCCAATAGGCTCAGATCACAACACAACCATCCTCAAGCCCTGTCACAAGACAAGGCTAGATCATGATTTGAACTTGATTTAAATCACATGCACGGTCCCATACATAGCACAGAAATTCAGAAAAGTAGAACTTTGGTAGGAAGTTCCCACATGAAGATCATAGTACTAGAGCGTACTCCAATTCCTCGGATCATACAGGTCTAGACTAATACAAACCAATTAAGAATTTAAGTAATTCTCCCAAACATCCATGAGTCATCATAAGACTAAGAAAAACTACTTAAAACTTGTATAAACTTCAAACCATTGTTCATAAACATGAATTCCAATCTTAAAACCAACTAAATACGAATTGAAACATCTTAGATCCACTACAAGCTTCACCTCTTAGCCCTAGCTAAGAGGTTTAGCTGCTCATGATCTAAGGAAACATGAAACAACTTAAGAAAAGCATAAAACAGTAAAAACAAACTATAAGGAATTGTGGAACTCCGAAATCCACTTCCGTCGCCTCCAACCTTGCTTAAACTCTTCTAAGATGCCCTAGGAACGATCCCTAGGTGTCCTTTTATAGTGGGGAGGCTCCGCAACTTCAGAAGACTCAAGAATCTGCGTAATACTTACGCAATGCGTAGAGAAATTCGGCAACAGAATTAGAAATTCGCATCTTACGCACGGCCGACCGATCGGACGACCGGTCTGAGTAACTGGCCAACCGGTCGTGCCTCACTGGGAAAATAGTCCAGCGGCCTCTGGAGTTTAAAATACCTTCTGGCCGACCTGTCACGACCGGTCGGACTGTGTTTGGCTTAGGTCCAGCGAGTTCAGCATGCATGGAAAGCTGGCCGACCAGTCGCACGACCGGTCTGACCTTCCTGGCCGACCGGTCATGACCGGTCTTGGCCTGTTTTTGGTTTAATTTCTTCTTTCTTTCTTCTTTTCTTCTTTCCTTGCTTCCTTCTTTCTTTGGTCCTCCTTCGATCTTCATCCAAATAGTTCCAAATAAGCTCTTTTCATCTTCAATTAGGCGGAGTCCACTCGCAATCCTGCAATCACAAAACATGCATTCCATTAGTCTTTAAATCATAAAAATCTCGCACAATGAGTGATGAATTGGGGTTAGAATATGCACAATTAAGAGCTCAACACACCCCTCAACCAGCATTTTGCTAGTCCCGAGCAAAACATGCGTGAAACTAATTCCATTCTTCAAAACTCAACTCTCTTTCAAAACCCATTCTTCTATACATCCCAAGACATACAAGTGTAAGATTCAGAAATATTTGGTGACAGAAGTTGAAACCGTAAACCCCCAAGACATGATAAGCATTCCTATGAAATTCCCTCTGATTGGTTGGTAAATAGAAGAACTTGAACAAATTCAATCTAATGTGGATAGTGAAAACTCATCTCATGAGTTTTTAGGATTATCTTCTTCATAGATCAACCAGACTATAGATCTCAAGGTACATAGAGCCACATCAAGCCAATGACAGGGATTTGCCTTACCGTCCTTCCGACGACTTTCACACTACGTCCCATTTCGGCTTTGGTTACAGGTAGACCATCCCCCGGTTGGTAGTAGGTAGCCCTAATCGGAATTTTCCACAATTTTTCCATCATTCCCAATTTCATCCTTCCTTTTCCTTTTTCTTTTAATTTAGATAGGATTTTTAGAAATCCATATCTTTCGTTGTTTTCCCATGGACAAGGATGGACAGAATACCCCGGCCTGGTTTCTTAGTACCTTAAATCAGAGTCTAGTTAACCCACAAATCACAGAATCTCTTTTAACCCATGAAAATCGTGTAATGTGAACTAGGTGTAAAAGTGTTCAGATTTTCTATCAATCACAAAATTAGGGGAATTCTCATATAAAACCATTATGTCAAGAGAACATCAAGATTTACATCCTCATACACTTCATATCTCCTCTACTTATGCTCATATCATCTTGAGTGCATAGAACCAAAATTTTCCAAAAGAGTTTTGAATTTTAGAAAAATCGCAAAAAAAATATCCTACATAATTGCTTGAAATGTTACAAAACGCTGGATTCATCCAAGTGATCCTACACCCCCCATTGTCCTCAATGTACAAGATGTGCAATAAACAAAACATGAGAGCAATTTGAACCTAAAAGGGAGTGAGGAATGAGAGTACCTGAAAAAATGAAAAGTGGAATTCTTCCTTCTTCTAACAAACCTAAGCAAAAGTAAACAAAAGCAACAAAAGCCTAATCCTAACTACTCTACACCTCCGTCAGACTAGGAGATCAATCATCCTGATACACAGGATCATTCAGAGGTATGGACATACCTTCTGAAGGAAATTTCTCAAAGAACGGCTTTAATCGCTGCCCATTCGCCTTAAAAATGTTGCCGTTCCTCGGATTTAACAGCTCGACAGTCCCATATGGATAGACAGTTTGTACAATGTAGGGACCGGTCCATCGAGATCTCAATTTTCCCGGAAATAGATGTAGGTGAGAATTATACATGAGGACTTTTTGATTGATCGTGAATGTCTTGCGAAGAATATTCTTATCATGGAATATCTTCGTCTTGTCCTTGTAAATTCTCGCATTCTCATATGCTTCGTTCCGGATTTCTGCAAGTTCATTCAATTGTAATTTGCGCAACGAGCTTGCCTTGTCAGAATTGAAATTCATCTTCTTAATTGCCCAATATGCCCTATGTTCCAACTCCACAGGCAAGTGACAAGCCTTCCCATAGACAAGTCTATAGGGAGACATTCCAATAGGGGTCTCAAAAGCAGTACGGTAGGCCCAAAGCGCATCGGTAAGCCGAAGCGACCAATCCTTGCGATCAGTGTTCACCGTTTTCTCCAAAATGTGTTTAATCTCCCTATTGGATATCTCAGCTTGCCCACTCGTTTGTGGGTGATAGGGAGTGCTCACTTTGTGTGTGACGCCATATTTCTTCATTAAAGTTTCAAAAGGGCGATTACAAAAGTGAGACCCTCCATCACTTATGATGACTCGAGGTGTTCCAAACCGGGAAAGAATATTCTCTTTTAAGAAGCGAATGACCGTTTTATTGTCATTATTCCGGCAAGGGATGGCCTCGACCCATTTGGAAACATAATCAACGGCAAGCAGGATGTATGTGTTTCCAAAAGAAGATGGGAATGGACCCATGAAATCGATGCCCCAACAATCAAAAATTTCGATTATTAAGATGGGATTGAGTGGCATCATATTTCTACAGGAGATTCCTCCCAATTTCTGACAAGGTTCACATGTTTTGCAAAACTCATGTGTGTCTTTGAACATGGTGGGCCAATAAAACCCACATTGCAGAATTTTCGCTGTGGTCTTTTTAGCCGAGAAGTGGCCACCACATGCCTGAGAATGACAGAAGGAGATGATACTTTGTTATTCATCATCTGGGACACATCTCCTTATGATTTGATCGGGACAATACTTGAATAAATATGGGTCGTCCCATAGGAATTTTTGCACCTCAGTGAAGAATTTATCCTTATCTTGCTTTTTCTAATGTGTAGGAATTGTACCTATAGCAAGATAGTTAGCAATGTCCGCATACCATGGCAATTGCGAAACAGCAAAAGTTGTTCATCAGGGAACATGTCATTGATCGCAGTCGTTTCAGGGGAATCAGTGAGGACAAGTCGAGAGAGATGGTCAGCTACGACATTTTCTACTCGTTTCTTATCACGTATTTCTATGTCAAATTCCTGGAGTAGAAGGATCCATCTTAACAACCGTGGTTTAGCATCCTTCTTAGAGAGAAGGTACTTAAGCGCGGCATGGTCAATGAATATGATGATCTTGGATCCAATCAAGTAGGACCTAAACTTGTCCAATGCAAAAACTACGGCTAAAAGTTCTTTCTCAGTAGTAGTGTAGTTTGCTTGGGCTGAGTTTAGAGTTCTACTAGCGTAGTAGATGACACATGGCTTTTTCTCTTTTCTTTGGCCTAGCACGGCCCCAATAGCATAGTTGCTAGCATCACACATAATTTCAAAAGGAAGGCTCCAATCAGGTGGTTGCATTATGGGAGCACATGTCAACATACCTTTAAGGGTGGTAAAGGCCTTTTGACATTCTTCATTCCACTCGAATGAATTTTCCTTTTGAAGTAGGTTACATAAAGGACGAGAGAGTGAACTGAAGTCCTTTATGAACCTTTTGTAAAATCCTGCGTGTCCTAAAAAGGACCGTACAGCTCGTATGCTCTTGGGTGGTGGAAGGTTAGAGATAAGATCAATTTTCGCTTTGTCCACCTCAATTCCATTTTGTGAAACAATGTGACCAAGTACAATTTCCTTTTGAACCATGAAGTGACATTTCTCCCAATTCAGCACAAGGTTCTTCTCTTCACATCTTTTCAGCACAGATTTCAAGTGCATAAGGCACTCATCAAAGCTACAATCAAATACAGAAAAATCATCTATGAAGACTTCGAGAATTGTCCCCACCATGTCAGAAAAGATACTCAATATACAACGCTGAAAGGTGGCAGGGGCATTACATAGTCCAAACAGCATCCGTCTATCGGCGAAAGTGCCGAATGGACATGTGAATGTAGTCTTTTCTTGGTCTTCACGGGCAATATCTATTTGGTTGTACCCTGAATAGCCATCAAGGAAGCAAAAGTGGGAATGACCCGCCAGCCGTTCTAAAATTTGATCAACAAATGGTACGGGGAAGTGGTCTTTCGTCGTGACAGTGTTTAGCTTCTTGTAGTCAATGCACATTCTCCAACCGGTAGTGACTCTAGTTGGCATGAGTTCATTATTGGCATTGGCTACGATGGTTATTCCGGATTTCTTAGGCACCACCTGAGTTGGGCTCACCCACTGACTATCGAATATTGGGTAAATAATACCCACATCCAATAGTTTTACCACTTCGGCCTTAACCACATCCTTCATGTTTGGATTTAGTCGTCATTGTGGTTACCTAGATGTCTTCGCATTCTCCTCAAGGTGTATGCGATGAGTACAAATCAGTGGGTCTATGCCCTTGAGATCCGCAATGGACCATCCAATGGCACTCTTGTGCTCTAATAGAGTGGCCATTAGCCTACTCTCTTGTTCCTCATCCAAGTTGAAAGAAATCACCACTGGATATGTCTCATCTCGACCCAAATAAACATATTTCAGCTCACTTGGTAATTGTTTTACGTCGAGTGTTGGTGCCTTGATGTTGGATGGGAGGGCCTTGTTCTCGTTTACAGGCAAAGGCTCAAATAGGGCCCTCCATCTTTTATTATCAAGCACCGACATCATATCTAGAATGGCATCCATCTCTTGTATTGTGTCATCATTTATCTCGTGAGAATGGGCCACACATGCCTCCAAAGGGTCGGAAGATAGTGACAAGGGGAATGTATCTTCCACGAATGATTCAATCATGTTTAGTTCGTGGATATCATCATCAACCTCCCGTGGTTGTTTTCATAAATCAAATATGTTAAGCTCAAGGGTCATATTTCCAAAGGACATTTGTACAAGTCCGTTTCTACAATTGATAATTGCATTTGAAGTAGCTAGAAACGGTCGGCCAAGTATGACGGGAATTTGAGCACCGGTGCCTATAACAAGATGTGTATCCAAGACAATAAAGTCTACTGGGTAGTAGAATTTATCAACTTGGACTAGAACATCCTCAATCATTCCTCTCGGTATACGGATGGATCTATTAGCAAGTTGGAGTGTGGTTTTGGTCGGTTTCAATTCACCTAACCCAAGTTGCTCGTAGACTGAGTATGGAATGAGATTCACACTTGCCCCCAAATCGAGTAAGGCTTGTTTAATCCGGTAGTCTCCTATGATGCATGAGATGGTTGGACTACCCGGATCCTTGTATTTTTGGGGCACCTCTTGTTTGATGATAGCGCTCAAATTCTCAGTCAAAAGTACTTTGTTGTGAACATTGTGTTTCCTTTTGACTGTACACAATTCCTTTAGAAATTTGGCATAAGATGGTATTTATTTTATGGCATCCAACAACGGGATGTTGATCTTCACCTGCTTGAAAACTTCTAAAATTTCTAGATTTTTATCTAAAGGTTTAAGTGAAATCAACCTTTGTGGAAACGGGGCAACCGGCTTATATTGCCTTTCCGGTTCTTTCTCTTGTGGAGTGTTGTTTGAGCTATCATCATCTTTGGAAATTTTCGAATCCTTAGGCTTTGGGGCCTTCACCGGATTAGATTTGTTAATTTCTTTTCCACTTCTTAAAGTGGTGATAGCTTGAACATGCTCCGTATGTGTTCGCTCGCCTCAAGTGTAAGGCTGCGATGTAGTAATAAAAACTCGGTAAGACCGAGGTCGATCTACAAGGAAATAGTAACAGCTCCCAAATCACTCCAGCAACTCAGTTTTATAGAGGAAATTCAGATTCAATTGAATGTTTACTTAAAACAAGAACTTAATGAAAAATCAGAGATATAAAGTACTAAGACTTTCAAGGATCCACTTGTAGCAATCCCATGTCAATTCAGTCAATCCAAGTAGAGAACACAACTAGAATTGAAGTCCTATCTCTCATCTAGTTGGAAAATAAGGCATTCACACACATTCCATCACATTCAAGTTGAACTTCCAAGTTCTAGTTCCATTCAATCAATACAAAACTCAAAACTATAGCCTGCGGAGTAACAACCATGCCTCTGGACTATGGCCTGCTCAAGGATTACTATAATCCGAATTAAGATAAACAAACATGATAATCTCAGAGAATTAAAAGGAATTCATGTCCGGAGCACATAAACTCAGATAAAACATCTCAAACTACCATTATTTAGAACTAAACCATGCAAAAATCCAAACTTGAATGTAAATTACTTGAATTAAACTGAAATTAACATGGAATAAGCTACAAGCTTCACCTCTCAGCCTTAGCTGAGAGGTTCTAGCCGAGCATTGTCATGCTACAACTAAAAACTCTGAAATAAAGCATAAAAATAGAAAAACCCGAATAGGAGAGTTGCAGCCGCTCCACAATCGCCTTCACTCTCTAAACTCACGTTCCTTAGCCTCTCTGATACCCTAGGAAGAGCCCCTAGGTGTCCTTTTATAGCAAGCAACCTCCCTTGCGTCGGATTCTGCGAAAGACTAAGCATTGCGCAGCAATTTTCGGAGTCCTAATATAGAAAGGACTTTCCATACGCAGAGCCGACCGGTCGTGACCGGTCGGACTAGCCTTTCAATCATTCCAGGGGGTGCTGCCGACCGGTCGAGACCGGTCGGACAGACCTGTCCACGGTCCAGCGTGCATGCCCGACCGGTCATGACCGGTCAGGCTTTGTTTCCACCTTGTCCAGAGAGCATGGCCGACCGGTCATGACCGGTTGGCCCTTCATCAATATGATCAGCCTTCATGGCCGACCGGTCATGACTTGTCGGCCTGTCTTCCATTTGATTCTTCTTCTCTTCTTTTTCTCCTTTTTCTTCTTCTCTCTCTTCTCTTTGCTTTCTCCTTTCTTTGGTCTTCTTTCATCTTCATCCAAAAGATCTAGAAGCGTTCTTTTGGCTTGTAATTGAATGAAGTCCGCTCTCATCCCTATAATCACAAAACATGTGTTAGGTGGGCCTTTAAACCATGAAAATCATGCAAACCTTGTCATGTAATGGGCAATGTAATGTATAAATTGGAGGTTCAACACACCCCCCAACCATCTTTTTGCTAGTCCCGAGCAAAACATTCGTAAAACAATTTCAAACCTCCAAACCCAACTCTCTTCCAGAATCCATGTTTCTATCCATTCCAAGATGCAGAAGTATAAAATTTGGAGAAATTAGGTGATAGAAGCTGAACCTTGGAATCTCAAAACATAAGAAGTGTTTACATGAAGTTCCCGCTGACTGATTGATAAATAGAGGAACTCGAACAAATTCAACCTAGTGTGCATAGTGAAAGTTCATCTCATGAGTTCCTGGAATCATCTTCTTCATAGATTAAGTAAACCAAGGATTTTAAGGTGCACAGAGCAACAGCAAGCCTATGACAGGAATTTGCCTTACCGTCCTTCCGACGGATTTCACACTACGTCCCATTTCCGGCTTTGGTTACGGTTCGACCATCCCCCGGTTGGTAATAGGTAGCCCTTTTCGGAATTTTCCACCATTTTTCTTTCCTTCCCGATTTCATCCTTTCTTTCCTTTTTCTTTTAAATTAGATAGGATTTTTAGAAATCCATATCTTCTGTTATTTTCCCATGGACAAGGATGGACAAAATACCCCGGCTTGGCTACTCAACACCTTTAAATCAAATTCTAGCTAATCCACAAATCACATAAACCTGTCACTCATGAAAATCGTGTAATGTGAACTAGGTGTAAAAAGTGTTCAAATTTTTCTATCAATCACAACAATAGGGGAACTATCATATAACACCATTATGTTGGGAGAAATTCAAGACTACAACATCACACACTTCGTTTCTCCTCCTCTTCTACTCATAGCCTCTCGAATGTATAGAAACAAGATTTTCTAAAAGATTTTTGAGATATTAGAAAATTCGAAAAAATTTGCCGCATATGAAGCTCGAAATGTTGCAATATGCTAGATGAGGGATCTCATCTCACCCCCCAACCAAATCTTGCATTGTCCTCAATGTAAAGAGATAGTCAATTAGCATGAACATGAGAGCAATGGTAAAATATGAGAGAATGAGAACAATAATACCTAAGAGAGCGATCATGAAAGTCTGCAACTACAACAACTAAAACTTATTAAAACAGAAGAACAAAACTAAACCTACCTATGCTATACCTCCATCAGACTAGGAGATCAACCATCCTGATAGACAGGATAATTCGCTGAATCAAATTTCTCAACAAATTTCTTTGACTTTCTCTGAATCAAATTTCTCAACAAATTTCCTCTGAATCAAATTTCTCAACAAATGGTTTAAGGCGTTGTCCATTAACTTTGAAACAGTCACCATTCGCTGCATTCTCAATCTCAACAGCCCCATGAGGAAAAACTTCTTTGACAATATATGGGCCGGTCCATCGAGATCGTAATTTTCCCGGAAAAAGATGAAGTCGAGCATTATACAAGAGCACTTTATGTCCTTCATGGAAAGATTTCCTTAAGATGTGCTTGTCATGAAAGGCCTTCATCTTGATCTTGTAAATTCTCGAATTCTCATATGCATCGTTCCGGATCTCATCAAGCTCATTTAATTGAAGTTTGCGAAGCGAGCTAGCCTTGTCAATGTCAAAATTTAGAGCCCGAATTGCCCAATAGGCTTTGTGTTCTATCTCCACAGGCAAGTGGCAAGCTTTCCCATAGACAAGTCTATAAGGGGACATTCTAATGGGTGTCTTGTAGGCAGTACGGTGAGCCCAAAGTGCATCATCTAATCTTAGGGACCAATCCTTGCGATCCGGTCTCACCGTCTTTTCCAAAATCTGCTTGATTTCCCTATTGGAGATTTCAGCTTGCCCACTTGTTTGTGGGTGGTATGGGGTACTCACTTTGTGCCTAATACCATATTTCTTCATCAAAGTTTCAAAAGGTCTATTGTAAAAGTGAGAACCACCATCACTAATAATGGCTCGAGGTGTCCCAAATCTAGAAAGTATGTTTTCTTTGAGGAACTTGAGAACCGTACGATGATCATTGGTTCTACATGGGATAGCCTCTATCCATTTAGACACATAGTCTACGGCAAGCAGAATATAGACATGCCCAAAAGATGAGGGGAATGGTCCCATGAAATCGATGCCCCAACAGTCAAAGACTTCAAGATGTTGAATTGGGGTGAGAGGCATCATATTTCGACGGGATAATCCTCCTAGCTTCTGGCAGCGCTCGCACGCTTTGCAAAACTCGTGGGTGTCCTTAAATAACGTGGGCCAATAAAAACCACATTGCAGAATTTTTGCAGTTGTTTTCTTGGCTGAAAAATGACCCCCACATGCTTGATCATGATAAAAGGAGATGACTGAATTGTGTTCATCATCGGGGACGCATCTCCTTATGATTTGGTCTGGGCAATATTTAAACAATAGAGGTTCATCCCAGAAGAATCTGCGCACTTCCCTTAAAAATTTACGTTTGTCTTGCGCAGTCCAATGAATCGGCATCGCACCTGTGGAAAGATAATTGGCTATATCAGCGTACCATGGTGGATGCATAGCAACAAAGAGTTGCTCATCAGGGAATGAGTCCTCAATAGGTGACTCGTCAATGGAATTTGGTAGGACCAGGCGGGATAGATGATCCGCCACCACATTTTCTACCCCCTTCTTATCTTTGATCTCCAAGTCGAATTCTTGAAGGAGTAGGATCCATCTAAGCAAACGGGGCTTAGCATCCTTCTTAGACAGAAGATATTTCAGCGCCGCATGATCCGTATACACAATAACTTTGGATCCTATTAAGTATGGCCTGAATTTGTCCAAGGCAAAAATGACAGCTAGGAGCTCTTTCTCCGTAGTCGAATAATTAACTTGGGCAGGATTCAAGGTCCTACTTGCGTAGTAGATGACATGGGGCTTTTTATCTTTCTTTTGGCCTAACACCGCCCCAATAGCAAAATCGCTCGCATCGCACATCAACTCAAAAGGCATGGACCAATCTGGTGGTTGCATGATAGGAGCGGTTGTCAGCATGTCTTTTAGCTTTGAAAAAGCTAATTGACATTCGGCACTCCACTCAAATTGGTTCTCCTTTTCTAGAAGGTTGCATAAAGGCCTTGAGATGTGACTAAAGTCGTTTATAAACCTTCGATAGAAACTGGCGTGTCCAAGGAAGGACCGCACATCGCGTATGCTTTTGGGTGGTGGTAGATTGGAAATTATGTCAATTTTCGCCCGGTCTACCTCTATTCCATTGGACGAGATGATGTGTCCAAGGACTATTCCTCTTTGTACCATGAAATGGCACTTTTCCCAGTTTAATACAAGTTGCTTTTCCTCACACCTCATCAAGACCAACTTCAAGTGCTCGAGATACTCATCAAATGTACAACCAAAAACAGAAAAGTCATCCATGAATACCTCAAGAAACTCACCCACCATGTCAGAGAAAATACTCAACATGCATGTTGGAATGTGGCGGGTGCATTGCATAACCCGAATGGCATCCTTCGATAAGCGAAGGTACCAAACGGGCATGTAAATGTGGTTTTCTCTTGGTCTTCCGGAGCTATCTCAATTTGGTTGTATCCGGAATAGCCATCTAGGAAGCAATAATAGGGATGGCCTGCCAACCTCTCCAAAATTTGATCCATAAATGGGAGAGGGAAGTGGTCTTTCCTAGTGACCGTGTTGAGCTTCCTATAATCAATGCACATACACCAACCGGTGGTCACCCTAGTCGGTATAAGGTCGTTGTTGGCGTTTTCAATGATGGTAATACCGGATTTCTTGGGGACAACTTGGGTAGGACTTACCCATTGGCTATCTGAGATGGGGTAGATGATCCCCACATCCAATAGCTTTAATACCTCGGCTTTGACAACCTCCATCATGTTTGGATTTAGCCGTCTTTGAGGTTGTGTTCACTCGCCTCAAGTGCAAGGCTGCGATGTAGTAATAAACTCAGTAAGACCGAGGTCGATCCACAGGGAAGGAAGTAAACAATTCTAACTATCCTAATAACTAGAATCAAAGAGGTTTGTGAAATTGATTTTTAACATAAAATAGAAAATCTAATAATGAAAAGATAACTAGAGCATCAAGGATCCACTTATAGCTCTTCTTAGATGCATAATTCGATATGGTTTCTTACTTTCTCAACTAGAATCGACATTCCTGTCTATCTAGTCGGATGATAGAGCTGTTAAACCAAACAGTCTGTCATATGTAAGTTCTATGTATAGGATTCACTCAATGTAGGCTGAGCTGAGCATGCTCAATTGCATAGGTCATTCCCCTTTCCAAAAGGTCCAGTTCACAATCATAGCCATCCTCAAGTCCTCTCACAAGACAAGGCTAGATCATGATTTGAACTAGATTCAAATCACATGCACAATCCATACATATTCAGAAAAACAGAAAAATAGAACTTTGGTAGGAAGTCCCTTCATGAAGAGCTTAGTACTAGAGCGCACTCCGATTCCTCGGATCATACAGGTCTAGACTGTTGCAAACGAATTAAGAAGATAAGTAATTCATCCAAACATCCATGAGTCATCACAAGACTAAGAAAAATTACTTAAAAACTTGTATAAACTTCAAACCTTAGTTCATAATCATGAATTCCAAACTAAAAACCAATAAAACGAATTAAACAATCTAAGAAAACTATAAGGTTCACCTCTTAGCTCTAGCTAAGAGATTAGCTAATAAAAAGCATATTAAAAACTAGAACTAGAACTAAGAAAAGGAAGAAAAACTAGCTGGAGGAGGCTAGGAAGCCTCCTATGACTTGAACTCCTTGCTCCCCACGTCCTTTGTTGCCCTGGAATAGAAGAGAGCACCTCCTTTTATAGTGCAGTACTAGTACAGCAATATAGCAGAATTTGTTTCGCTTGGTACGGCTTAACCAATGGTCGGATTGCCTTCAAATTTGATTTGTAGCTTCCTTGTAATGTGATCTTCCTCATAGATGATTTAGATTTCCAAGATTATCCTCTGAATGGGCCCACCAATCACATCACCGACCGCCTCTCAAAATCGTGCACTTCGGGTACCTTCAGAACCAGTCATCTTGCTTTCAACGCTCCGGAGTGTACAGAGGTCGGATTGATCTCAAAGTTTGAACATGAGTAGAAAACTTCCTCCTCTACATGATAGACGGATTAGATTGTCCAAAACGATCTCAAAATGTGGTCCGAAAATTAGAACAATTAGGGCTTTTATAAACTCTGCGCAGTTGGAGCTTTCTGGATGGTCCATCTTTCTTCAACCGGTACGATCAAACCACACATTCTTTTGATCTGAAACTTTTGTGGTTATTCATATATGGATGTGGTATAAAAGATTGTCAAAGTAGATTTTTCATATCCTCAATGATGGGCCACCTGGACCGGCCAGAGTGGAACAGCGAAATCTGGAACTTTCTGGACAGTTCGTATTGTTTTGGTCACCACGATCAATCCGTAACTCCGATCGACACGAAACCACTTGGGTTAGTTCGGCGTCGAGTTCCTCTTCGACATGGATGTGTTGGATTTCCAAATATCATCAAGATCGGCCCAGAAAACTGGTCTGAAAAACCAGGTGCGGGAATGCATTGCTGTTTTAGAATATGGAATCTGAAACTTGCATGGCCGACCGGTCACGACCGGTCAGGCCCTCTTTGGCATTACTCCAGCAAGCATGGCCGACCGGTCAAGACCGGCCGGTCTCTTTTTCTTCTTGTTTTCTTCCTTTCTTTCTTCTATTTTCTTCTTTCTTTGCTTCTTTCTTTGCTTCCTTCTTCCTTCAGCCCTCCTTGGGTCTTCATCCAAGGTTCTAAATCAGCTCTTTTGGTCATCAATTCGGCAAAGTAACTCTCATTCCTACAACCACAAAACATGTATTTGATTAGTCTTTAAATTATGAAAACCATGCATAATGAGTGATGAATTGGGATTAAAATATGCACAATTAAGAGCTCAACAGGTTGTCTAGTTGTTTTTGCATTTTCTTCAAGGTGTATACGGTGAGTGCAAACCGAAGGATCTATCCCTTTGAGATCCGCTATTGTCCAACCTATGGCTTCCCGGTGTTTTTTGAGTAACTCAATCAACTTGAGCTCTTGGTCTTTCTCTAGGTGGGAGGCAATGACAACTGGGAAAGTTTCCTCTTGACCCAAATATACATATTTAAGCTCGGATGGCAGTGGTTTGAGGTCAAGCTTTGGTGGTTTGATGTTAGACGGTAGAGGTCTTGATGTGGTTGGTGGTAATTTCTCAAAATGGGGCCTCAACCGGCTAATATCTACCACCGGTCTTTCTATATTTAATGCCTGCACAATCTCACTAATGATGGGATCTTCAGAATCCATGAAATGTGCTAAGCATGTCTCCAAGCTTTCTAGTGGTTCAAGTTGGAGGAGTTCTTCTTCTTCAAAAGTTTCGAGCATGTTCACATCGAAGAACTCATCATCATCGACATCCCTATGTCTTTTACCCAAGTGAAACACATTCACCTCTAGTGTCATGTTTCCAAAAGATAGTTGCATCACCCCATTCCGGCAATTGATGATTGCGTTTGATGTGGCAAGGAATGGGCGGCCTACGATTACCGGTATTTGGGTGCTAGCATCCAAAACCGGTTGTGTGTCCATAACTATAAAATCTACCGGGTAGTAGAATTTGTCAACCTGGACTAGAACATCCTCAACTATCCCCCTCGGCACACGGATAGATCTATCAGCGAGTTGCAATGTGGTTTTGGTGGGTTTTAATTCATCAAGACCCAATTGCTCATATACCGAGTATGGGATCAAGTTCACACTCGCCCCCAAGTCTAACAAGGCACGTTCAATCCGGTAGTCTCCAATGATACATGAGACGGTGGGACTACCGGGATCTTTGAATTTTTGGGGGGTCTTTTGAGTGAGGATGGCACTAACTTGCTCAGTTAAGAAGGCCTTTTGCTGCACATTATATTTGCGTTTTGTTGTGCATAGGTCTTTTAGAAACTTGGCATAAGAGGGAATTTGTTTGATGGCATCAAGCAAAGGGATATTGATCTTGACTTGTCTGAAAATTTCTAGAATATCTTGAGAGTTTGGGAGAGATTTTGGGGCAACCAATCTCGAAGGGAATGGTGCTATGGGCTTGTAAATACGTTCCGGTTGTTGTGGGGCTAAGTTAGATCCATTTTCATCCTCAGAATTTACCGGATCATTAGGCTCATCGGCCTTCACCGGAATAGTTTTGTCAATTTGTTTACCACTTCTCAGGGTGGTAATGGATTTAGCTTGCTCCATGTTTTGGTTGGAAGGATTAGGGATGCTTACTTCATGTACTTGCTTTGGATTAGGCTGAGGTTGGGCCGGAAAGGTCCCTTCCCTAGCATTCAAGCGTCCCTTAATTTCATCAACCGAGACTTTAAGCTCTTGGAACATTTGCTGATTCGATTCATTTATTTGCGCTTGCCCTTGCATAAATGCTCTCAAGGTATCCTCCAATGAGAATTGAGGTGGGGCCATATTTTGCATGGGTGGCCCTCTTTGGGAGTTGGTAGGATTGCCCGTAGGAGCATTCTTCCAACTGAAATTCGGGTGGTTCTTCCAACTCTCATTGTACGTATTACCTACCGGTCCATTGAAGGGCCGTTGATAACCATATCTGGCATTGGCTGTCTCTTGTAGCACTTCCTTAAATGCAGGAATTGTGGGACAATCTTGCGTAGCGTGTAAGTCGGTGAGACAAATCCCACATGTGGTTTCAACAGCTTCCTTGGACTTGGAAACTCCACTTTTGCTAAGTTCCATGGCCTCAACCTTCCTTGTGAGGTTGGCTATCCTTGCATTTACGTCGTCTTCCACTTTAAGGACATAGATCCCTCCTTTCTCTTGAGTGGGCTTGAGGTTCTTGGGTTTATCCGAGGTATCCCAAGATTGGGCGTTTTCAGCCAACATGTCCAAGTAACTCCAAGACTCATCTGGATTTTTACTCATAAACTCACCATTGCACATCATTTCCACAAATTGGCGCATATTGGAACTTAATCCATCATTGAAAAAATTTATAACTCGCCAACTCTCATAGCCATGATGTGGGCAAGCAAGCAGGAGTTCCTTAAATCTTTCCCAACATTGAAAGAAAGATTCACCTTCTTTAGCCGAAAAATTCATTATGGCTCTTCGAAGAGTGTTTGTTTTATGAGCCGGGAAGAACTTTTTCAGGAATTCCCGGTTCATCTCAACCCATGACCCAATCGAATGTGGTCTAAGAGAGTGAAGCCAATCTTTGGCTCTTTCTTTCAAAGTGAAGGGAAAAAGTTTAAGTCTGATAGTATCCTCAGAAACATTGGGATAATGCAAGGTGGCCAACACTTCTTCGAATTCTTGCAAGTGTAAGTATGGGCGGTCAGAGTCTAGCCCATGGAATTTAGGTAAAAGTTGAATTACGCCCGGTTTTATGTCAAGGGTTCCACCGTTAGCTGGTAGAATAATGCAAGAAGGTGTAATTGCACGGGCAGGTTGTAGAAAGTCCCGTAGTGATCTCATTGGAGGAACATTATGTACCTCATTCTCTCCTACTCCTTCCTGATTTGCGTTTGTCGTTGGAGTAGGGGGGGAGGATTCCTTACAGGTGTTTGATCCATACTCCCCAAACTTTCACAATGCTCTTGATAATTCCGGACTCGTCTATGGACTGACAATGGTCCAACTAAACCACCTTCAGATTGGAGACGATTCGAGTGATTACGTTCCCAACGGGACATAAACCACTCAACCAGAAACTGAAACAAATCCTATCCTAGAAACTAAAATCTGAAACTAATCTGAAAAAAAATTCTGCAGAAGCTAAGTTAGAAAGGTATCACCTGATGCGCTTAAACTAGAGAAAAATTCCTACAAAACAGAAAAACTTGTTAGTTCTAAGAAAATCAGAAAAAAAAAACTATCTACTGCTACTTCTACAGCTACTGAAGCTATTCGAAAACCGTTATCTAATTTCCCCGGCAGCGGCGCCAAAAACTTGTTCGCTCGCCTCAAGTGTAAGGCTGCGATGTAGTAATAAAAACTCGGTAAGACCAAGGTCGATCCACAAGGAAATAGTAACAGCTCCCAAATCACTCCAGCAACTCAGTTTTATAGAGGAAATTCAGATTCAATTGAATGTTTACTTAAAATAAGAACTTAATGAAAAATCAGAGATATAAAGTACTAAGACTTTCAAGGATCCACTTGTAGCAATCCCATGTCAATTCAGTCAATCCAAGTAGAGAACACAACTAGAATTGAAGTCCTATCTCTCATCTAGTTGGAAAATAAGGCATTCACACACATTCCATCACATTCAAGTTGAACTTCCAAGTTCTAGTTCCATTCAATCAATACAAAACTCAAAACTATAGCCTGCGGAAGTAACAGCCATGCCTCTGGACTATGGCCTGCTCAAGGATTACTATAATCCGAATTAAGATAAACAAACATGATAATCTCAGAGAATTAAAAGGAATTCATGTCCGGAGCACATAAACTCAGATAAAACATCTCAAACTACCATTATTTGGAACTAAACCATGTAAAAATCCAAACTTCAATGTAAATTACTTGAATTAAACTGAAATCAACATGGAATAAGCTACAAGCTTCACCTCTCAGCCTTAGCTGAGAGGTTCTAGCCGAGCATTGTCATGCTACAACTAAAAACTCTGAAATAAAGCATAAAAATAGAAAAACCCGAATAGGAGAGTTGCCGCCGCTCCACAATCGCCTTCACTCTCTAAACTCACGTTCCTTAGCCTCTCTGATACCCTAGGAAGAGCCCCTAGGTGTCCTTTTATAGCAAGCAACCTCCCTTGCGTCGGATTCTGCGAAAGACTAAGCATTGCGCAGCAATTTTTGGAGTCCTAATATAGAAAGGACTTTCCATACGCAGAGCCGACCGGTCATGACCGGTCGGACTAGCCTTTCAATCATTCCAGGGGGTGCTGCCGACCGGTCAAGACCGGTTGGACAGACCTGTCCACGGTCCAGCGTGCATGCCCGACCGGTCATGACCGGTCGGGCTTTGTTTCCACCTTGTCCAGAGAGCATGGCCGACCGGTCATGACCGGTCGGCCCTTCATCAATATGATCAGCCTTCATGGCCTACCGGTCATGACCAGTCGACCTGTCTTCCATTTGATTCTTCTTCTCTTCTTTTTCTCCTTTTTCTTCTTCTCTCTCTTCTCTTTTCTTTCTCCTTTCTTTGGTCTTCTTTCATCTTCATCCAAAAGCTCTAGAAGCGTTCTTTTGGCTTGTAATTGAATGAAGTCCGCTCTCATCCCTATAATCACAAAACATGTGTTAGGTGGGCCTTTAAACCATGAAAATCATGCAAACCTTGTCGTGTAATGGGCAATGTAATGTATAAATTAGAGGTTCAACAGTATGATGGGAAGATGAGCTTGCATCTTGTATCTCAAACTGGGTTCTTGGGCTAGGAAGAGGTTGGGCAGGAAGTGTGCCCTTCTCTCTAACACTAAGATGAGATTCAACTCTGTTAGTGCACAAATCAGTGCATCGTTTTGTCAATTCTGTGACTATGTAAGTCAGTCAAGTCTCGTGAGCCCCGATGAAGATTGAAGACTCTAGACTTGAAGACCAAGGCAACTTTCCATACTCAAATTCAAGCCAGATCAAGCTCGGAAGGTAAGTTGCATATAGACAGCCTATAGGATCCCGAAACATCCAAGTCCATGGCATTCGAATCAGCATTTTATGTTTGCCAATTGATCCACAGGCTTAAGGTCAAGATGATCAGTCTTGGACCTCCATTATGTAGGTGTCAATCAGTTGAAAAAGATAGGAAATCCATCTCTTTGAGCACCATTAAAATCGAGGGAGTTCACCCCATTTCAGGCCAAGAAATGAGCCTGACGACCGGTCGGCCGACCGGTCGGTTGGAACAGGATTCAGTCAGATAGCTTTTAAAATGAAAAACTATTTTATTTCTGGCTGAGGACCGGTCTGAAGACTGGTCGCTGGTCACCTAGGACCGGTCGTACGACAGGTCGCATTTGGACAAAAAACGTCCAGCGACCAAATGGAAAAATAAGTTAAAGGGGGACCAGGTCGCACGACCGGTCACTGACCTCCCACGACCGGTCGCAAATGGGCCAAAAACTGTCTAGAGACCCAGGTTTTTTCTGTTCAAAAGGAAGACCGGTCGGAGACACAGTCAAGACCGGTCGTTGAGATGTTTAGACAGGTCGCATGTGACAGTTTTCTATCCGTTGGAGCCCGATTCTTGGAGCTTATAAAGGCATATTTCAAGGGCTTTGAGGGCAGAACTTTCACACCCATTTAGAGCATTAAGAGAGGCTATTAAGGCTTTCATCTAATCTCTTTTGCTCATCATAATCTTGAGTTCATCTTTCAAACCTAGCCATTAATGGCACTACATTGAGTATTCAAAGCTCGGTTTGAACAATGAACTCAAGCATGGCATTCATGGCTGTCCCTATCATTCAATCTTCATCTTGAAGTCAATTATAGCCATTGAATGATCCAATTGATGGTTCCTTCATTATCCATTGCATTGTAATAGGCATATGGAACATCAATACCTTCTCCCACCTACCGAGCACTAGTCTAGGAACATCATATGCATTGGTAGCTGATCGTGGGAGCTTGGAGAGGAGCTAAGGCACTCGTGGAAGCTGAAGCTACTCATCAAAGGCGTTGAATCGGGGTTCAATCGTCTAGGTATGTCTAGTTTTTGAGAGTCTAATTATTGAATCTTTATTCCCTAGATTGGGAAACTCCGGCGGGAGGGTACGTGACCATCCTTGGATTAGAATTGGTGAGAGTTTGAGATCCAAACTCGTCAAGTCCCTGGATTGGGCCATCGGCGGATGGTAAACGCGGTCCTAGATCAAAGGATGTGAAGGTTGATGGTTAACCTGATTTAAAACCACGACTATAGTGAAATCCGGTGATCTCATAGGTTAAGATCGGGAACCGGGAGTGGAGGAGGGAAACCGAACCACTATACATCGTGTGCAAGTGGTGAATGCATTTTGTCTATTTTGCTCCTTGTTGATCAATCTTATAAGTGCTTAACTGTATGCCCATCTTATGTTTGACAAAATACTCATATGCCATCCTTGAATGATTGACACAAGCATGCATATGAACTGTTTGACTAAATGCTTCTCTTAGAAGAGATGTCAAATTGAGTTGGATCTTGGGTGATCAATTGCTATCATTTACATGTGCTTAATTGGTATATTATAGTATAAATCCAATTGAGCTTTTGAATTTGCAAGAAAAATTAAAAAGTCCTATTCACCCCCCCTCTAGGACATAAGCATACCTTCAAGCTTATCTCACTAGCGGTAAAACCGCAATTTCAAACTCTAGCTATTGATGTTTTCAATTCATTGATGGCTTGAGTTGAATTTTGATTGAATTTCAATTGCTCTTGCATGAACCCATCAATTTTCAAAGAATTTATCTTGTTATACTCAGCTTGGACCGATACGAATGCACCCAACATCTCCTCTAGCGTCACTTTTGGAGTAATGACTAGAGATGGACCTAGTATAGGTTGAGCTTGAGGGATAGGGGTTGCATTCGCAGTGGGTCCATTCCTCCAACTGAAGTTGGGATGGTTCTTCCAACTAGCATTAAACGTGTTTGAGTTTGGAGCACCAAATTGCCGTTGATAACTGTTTATGGCATTTGATTGTTCTTGTAAGATGTCTTGAACTGCTGAAATTGTGGGACACTCTTGTGTTGCATGTTGATTTCCGGCACAAATTCCACAAACAGTTTCAACGTCATTGGAGTTAATCGTCTTTCCTTTCCTCAATTCCATGGCTTCGACCTTTCTTGTGAGGCTAGCCACCCGTGCACTTATGCTATCCTCTTCCGATAAGACATACATTCCTCCTCTTTCCTTTTGTTGGCCAGTCTTGGAATTTGTTGGTTTTGATGTATCCCAAGACTGTGCATTCTCAGCCAATTTTTCCAAATAATCCCATGCTTCATCAGCCTCCTTATTCATGAACTCCCATTACACATCATCTCTACGAATTGGCGCATGGGTGAAGTCAGTCCTTCATAAAAAAAGCTTATAACCCGCCAAATTTCATAGCCATGATGTGGACATGCGTTTAATAGGTCCTTAAACCTCTCCCAACATTGGAAGAAGGTTTCATCTTCCTTTTGGGCAAAGTTCATGATAAGGCGCTTCAAAATGTTTGTTTTTGAGTAGGGAAGAAATTTTTTTATGAATTCCCTATGCATATCAGTCCATGCACAAATTGATCTTGGCCTTAATGCATGAAGCCAACCTTTAGCTTTATCTTTGAGAGTAAAAGGGAAGAATTTAAGTCTCACCACATCATCAGTCACATTAGCAAAGTGCATGGTGGTTATTACCTCATCAAACTCCTTAAGGTGTTGATAGGCACTTTCACTGTCTAATCCATGGAATTTAGGGAGAAGTTGGATCACTCTCGGTTTTAAATCCACATTCCCTGCATTTTGTGGAAAAATTATGCATGAGGGAGTGCTCACTTTTGCTGGTTGCAAGAAATCACGTAGAGTTCTTGGTCGGGGAACATTCTCAACCACATTCTCCCCTGTTTCAGTTTGGTTTTGGCCCAGATTAGGATTGGCCATTGAATTAGGTTGATTCAAAGCTATATCTTCAGACAAAATTGGAGAGTTTAGATGTCTCCTAGCACGTGGCTCTCTGTCAATTCCTTCTACTATCCCCCCTTCACTTATGAGTCGGTTACTGGAATCCCGAGCCCAATGTGGCATGCAAAACCAAAAAAATATGAAACAAAGAAAAGAAGAATTCTTCCTCTCTTTCTTTACTCTTCTCTAGGACCGAAGCACAAGGTGTCTTGCAATGGCTAAGCCAGAAGCAAAGATAGAGACCGATTTCTCCTGGTCAATAGGGGTTCAGAGAACTCCCCACCCACTCTTTGAATCTTTTGAGAGAAAGTGCAGAAAAAAGAGAAAGAGGAATAGAGGTGAGAAAAGAAATCTCTAAGCACAAGGTGATCCAAGACAGTAGAGCCGACCAATAGGAATCCAAGTGGCACAAGGCCTACCTTTCAGAGATCCAAAAGGAGTCTCCACCCACTCTACAAGAGATGAATATGATAGGAATGAATAGGAGAAGGAGAAGAGTAAGGTTTAGAAAGATAGAACCTGATTCGAGCACTTGAGATCCTTACGTCCTCTTCAACTTCCTAGAAATCCCTGAAAAAGAAAAACAAATCAAAATAAACTAAGTTAGAACTGTTCCTAAAAATCCTAAATAGATTCTATTTTCAGAAATTTGTGAAAAACCGTCAAAATCCTCTGCAGCGACGCTAAAAACTTGTTCGCTTCCCCAAGTGTAGGGTTGCGATGTAGTAATAAACTCGGTAAGACCGAGGTCGATCCACAGGGACTTATTTAGGATTTCACAAACACATCCAATAGTATATATTGATAAGCTAACAATCAGTTTTTTGTATGACATTGATGTAAATAACAACTTTAAACTAATTTGAAGGTAAACAATTCTAAAAAGGCACTAGGGGTTCAAGGATCCACTTGTAGCAATCCTTGATGTTCAATCCGCTGTGGTTTCTCACTTTCTCAACTAGAATCGATATTAAGATCTATCTAGCCGGATGATAGAGCTGTTAAACCAACAATCTGCCATATGTAAGTCCAATGCATATGATTCACTTAATGTAAGCTAGGCTGAGCATGCTCAATTGCATAGGTCAGTCCCAATTCCAATAGGCTCAGATCACAATCACAACCATCCTCAAGCCCTGTCACAAGACAAGGCGAGATCATGATTTGAACTTGATTCAAATCACATGCACAGTCCCATACATAGCACAGAAATTCAGAAAAGTAGAACTTTGGTAGGAAGTTCCCACATGAAGATCATAGTACTAGAGCGTACTCCAATTCCTCGGATCATACAGGTCTAGACTAATACAAACCAATTAAGAATTTAAGTAATTCTCCCAAACATCCATGAGTCATCATAAAACTAAGAAAAACTACTTAAAACTTTATAAACTTCAAACCATTGTTCATAAACATGAATTCCAATCTTAAAACCAACTAAATACGAATTGAAACATCTTAGATCCACTACAAGCTTCACCTCTTAGCCCTAGCTAAGAGGTTTAGCTGCTCATGATCCAAGGAAACATGAAACAACTTAAGAAAAGCATAAAACAGTAAAAACAAACTAGAAGGAGTTGTGGAACTCCGAAATCCACTTCCGCCGCCTCCAACCTTGCTTAAACTCTTCTAAGATGCCCTAGGAACGATCCCTAGGTGTCCTTTTATAGTGGGGAGGCTCCGCAACTTCAGAAGACTCAAGAATCTGCGTAATACTTACGCAGTGCGCAGAGAAATTCGGCGCTAGAATTAGAAATTCGCATCTTACGCACGGCCGACCGGTCGGATGATCGTTCTGAGTAACTGGCCGACCGGTCGCGACCGGTTCGTGCCTCACTGGGAAAATAGTTCAACGGCCTCTGGAGTTTAAAATACCTTCTGGCCGACCGGTCTGGACTGGTCGGACTGGTCTGGGCGACCAGTCACGACCGGTCGAACTGTGTTTGGCTTAGGTCCAGCGAGCTCAGCATGCATGGAAAGCTGGCCGACCAGTCGCATGACCAGTCTGACCTTCCTGGCCGACCGGTCACGACCGGTCTTGGCCTGTTTCTGGTTCAATTTCTTCTTTCCTTGCTTCCTTCTTTCTTTGGTCCTCCTTCGATCTTCATCCAAATAGTTCCAAATAAGCTCTTTTCATCTTCAATTAGGCGGAGTCCACTCTCAATCCTGCAATCACAAAACATGCATTCCATTAGTCTTTAAATCATAAAAATCTCGCACAATGAGTGATGAATTGGGGTTAGAATATGCACAATTAAGAGCTCAACACTAAGAAAGTTGGTGAATTATAAACTTCTTTTATGATGGATTGAATTCCAACATGCGCCAATTTGTAAAGATGATGTGCAATGGCGAGTTCATGAGCAAAAATCCAGATGAGGCATGGAGTTACTTAGACATGTTGGCCGAGAATGCCCAATCATGGGATACCTCGGACAAGTCTAGTAACCTCAAGCCTCCTCAACAAAAAGAGAAAGGAGGGATTTAATCCTTGAGGAAGATAATGTAAACGTAAGGATAACCAACCTCACAAGAAAAGTCGAGGCTATGGAACTAAGTAAAAGTGGAGTTTCTAAGTCCACGAAAACCATTGAAAACGTATGCGGAATTTGTACCGCTAGTGTACACTCTACAAAAGATTGTCCTACAATTCATGCGTTTCAAGAGGTGTTACAAGAACAAGCAAACGCCGCATATGGTTATCAACGGTCTTTCAATGGACCGGTAGGTAACACATATAACTTTACTTAGAAGAACCATCCAAATTTCAGTTGGATGAATGGCCCTACGGGTAATCTACCAACTCTCAAGGAGAGCCACCCATGCAAAACATGGCCCCACCTCAATTCTCAATGGAGGACACTTTAAAGGCGTTTATGAAAGGGCAAACGCAAATTAATCAATCAAATCAACAAATGTTCCAAGAGCTAAAAACGTCGGTTTATGAGATTAAAGGATGCTTGAATGCTAGGGAAGGGACCTTTCCAGCCCAACCTCAGCCTAATCCTAAACAAGCACATTAAATAAGCATCCCTAACCTCCCTAACCAACATGTGGAGCAAGCAAAATCCATCACCACTCTTAGAAGTGGTAAGCAAATTGACAAATCTATTATAGTGAAGGCCGGCAAGCCTAATAATCCGGCAAATTCTGAGAATGAGGATGGATCTAACTTAGCCCCACAAGAAATGAAACTCGTTTACAAGCCCGTAGCACCATTCCCTTTGAGATTGGTTGCTCCAAAATCTCTCCCAAACTCTCATGACATTCTAGTGGTTTTCAAATAAGTCAAGATCAGCATTCCTCTACTTGATGCCATAAAACAAATTCCTTCCTATGCTAAGTTTCTAAAGGACCTATGCACAACCAAACGCAAATACAGTGTGCAACAAAAGGCTTTCCTCAATGAGCAAGTGAGTGCCATTTTCACCCAAAAGACCCCCACCCCACCCCCAAAAAAAAAAATACAAGGATCTCGGTAGTCCCACAATTTCATGTATCATTGGTGACTACCAGATTGAGCGTGCATTGCTAGATTTGAGGGCAAGCGTAAATTTGATCCCATACTCAGTATACGAGCAATTGAGCCTTGGTGAATTAAAACCCACCAAAACCACATTGCAACTCGCTGATAGATCCATCCTTATAACAAGAGGGATGGTTGAGGATGTATTGGTCCAAGTCGACAAATTTTATTACCCAGTGGATTTTAACGTCTTGGACATGCAACCGGTTATGGATACAAGCACTCAAATACCAGTGATTTTAGGCCGCCCATTCTTGGCTACATCGATGCAATTATAAATTGTCAAAATGGGGTGATGCAATTGTCCTTTGGGAACATGACATTGGAAGTGAACATGTTCCATATGTGCAAAAAGCAAAGGAATGAGAACGATGATGAGCTCTTCGAGGTAAACATGCTTGAATCTTTTGAAGAAGAGGAGCTCCTCCAACTTGAACCACTAGAAAATTTGGAGACATGGTTAGCACATTTTGAAAATTCTTAAGATCCCATTTTGTGCGATATTGCGCAAGCATTGAGTAGTGAGAAATCAATAGTTGATACTAACTGGTGGAGGCCTCATTTTGAAAGATTGCCACCAACCACATCAAAGCCTCTACCGTCTAATATCAAACCGCCGAAGCTTGACATTAAACCTTTCTCATCCGAGCTGAAATATGTATATTTAGGTCAAGAGGAAATATTCCCAGTTGTCATAGCCTCTCACCTAGGAAAAGACCAAGCGCTCAAGTTGATTGAGCTACTCAAAGAACATAGATGAGCCATACGTTGGACAATAGCGGACCTTAAGAGTCTAGTATTTGAGAGTCCATCTATTGTGTTGTCTTTCCCTGGATTGGGAAGCTTCAGCGGGAGGATATGTGGCCATCCTTGGATTATGATTGGTGAGAGTTTGATATCCAAACTCAACAAGACACTGGATAGGGCCATCGGAGAATGGTAAACGCGGTCCTAGATACTTAGGATGTAAAGATTGATGGTGAACCTAATTTAAAATCACGAACGTTTTTTATAAGTAAGAGATCTTCATCAGGGAAGAATATTTCGAGCGGTTGATAATCCAGGAGAGAATGAGCGGTGAGATAATCGACAAGGGCCTACCCTTTGATTGCCTTCTGAGTGACATAGGTGATGTCGAATTCAGACAGGAGTAATTGCCACTTAGATATCCTTCCAGTGAGTGCTGGCTTCTCGAACAGGTATTTTAGCGGATCCAATTGGGGTCGCTGAGTTGCCCAGGCTAGGGCGAAGCAAGTCTTCTCAATTGAGAAATACCTGGTCTCGTAGTCAGTGAACTTTCGGCTCAAATAGTATATTGCTTGTTCCTTCTTCCCGGTATCGTCGTGTTGGCCGAGGACACTACCAATGGCTTCTGCTGCTACCGAGATATATAACAATAGGGGTGTTCGCTTCCCCAAGTGTAGGGTTGCGATGTAGTAATAATCTCGGTAAGACCGAGGTTGATCCATAGGGACTTGTGTACGAACTCACAAAACACTTCCAATGGTTTCTAATTGAGGACTAACTAAACAGGATTTTGGAATTGAATATAGATAAATATTTTGAACTAAAAGTGAATGTAAATAATGTAAAAGAGCACTAGGGGTTCAAGGATCCACTTGTAGCAATCCTTGATGCTTAATTCGCTGTGATTTCTCACTTACTCAACTAGAATCGAAATTAAATCCTATCTAGCATGATGATAGAGCAGTTAAAATAAACAATCTATCATAAGTGTGATTCAAGTACATGATTCCCTCAATTCAAGTTAGGACTTGAGCATACTCAATTGCATAGGTTAATCCTAGTTCCAATAGATTAAAATCACAATCATAATCATCATTAAACTCAGTCACAAAGCATAACTAGATCATTATTTAAACTTCATTCAAATCACATACACAATCACACATAAGCAGAAATTCCAGAAAAGTAGAACTCTTGGCATGAAGTTCCCACATGAGAATCAAAGGTCTAGAGCGTATTAAATTTGATTCGTCGGAGCGTACAGGTCTAGAACCATTCAAAATAATTAAGAACTCAAGCAATTCTTCTAAACATCCATGAGCCATCATAAGATTAAGAAAAACTACTTAGAACTTTATTCAAACTTCAAACCATTGTTCTTCACTAATAATCCAACTTAAAAAAAAATGAATTAACACATCTTAGATTCACTACAAGCTTCACCTCTTAGCCCTAGCTAAGAGATTTAGCCGTTCATGATCCAAGGAAACATGAAAGCAACTAAGAAAAATATAAAACTAGAAGAACAAACTAGGAGGAGTTGTAGAACTCCGGATCCGAATTTCGCCACCTCCCACCGTAGTAATTCTCTTCTAAGATGCCTTAGGAACAAGCTAGAGGAGTCCTTTTATAGGTTTGAGACCCTAGATGCGAAGAAACTTTGAGAAAATCGCAGTAAATTTCGGAGCTTGTAGAAGAAGCTCTATTACGCAAATGACCGGTTTAAGCTCGTGGACGACCGGTCGTAAAAGGCCAAAAATCGTCCAGTGAATTTTCTGGAAATTCGAACCCAACTTTTTAATTCAACGACCGGTCGGACAACCGGTCTAAGTAGTGGACGACCGGTCGTGATTGGTCCAACAATGTTGGCAGCGGTGGTCCTCCTGTTGAGTGTTCAGACCAGTCGGACGACGAATCCTGGGCTATGGACGACCGGTCTGACAACCAGTCTTCAATGCAATTTTCTACACTTCCTTCTTCTCTCCTTTGCTTTCTTTCTTCCACCCTTTGGCGCTTGGTCTTTTAATCTTCAATGCTTGTAAACAGCGTCTCTAAGCCTTCAATTAATGATTTCTCTCTCTCATTCCTATAACCACAAAACCATGCATTAGTTGGGTCTTTAATCATGTATTTCAAGCATAGTTAGTGATAAAATGGGGTTAGAGTATACACATTTAAGAGTTTAACAAACCCCCAACCAGCATTTTGTTAGTCCCGAGCAAAACATGCGTGAAACAAGTTTCATTCTCCAAAGCCTAACTTTCCTTCATAAACTAAGCTTCTATACACTCCATAACGTGCAAGTGCAAAAATCGGAAATACTTATTGATAGAGGTTGAAACCTTAAGTTTCTCATAACATAAGAAGTGCTCATATGTAATTCTCGCTGATTGATTGATAAATAGAACAATTCAAATAAGTTAACCTAGTGTGCTTAGTGAATGCTCATCTCATGGATTTTCGAGATTATCTTCTTCATAAACTAGATAAAATATGGATTTAAGGTGTACAGATTAACAACAAGCCTATGATAGGAATTTGCCTTACCGTCCTTCCGACGACTTTCACACTACTTCCCATTCCGGCTTTGGTTACGGGTAGACCATCCCCCGGTTGGTAATAGGTAGCCCTTTTCAGAATTTTTCCACTATATTTTCAATCATTCCCATATTTTCATCCTTCCTTTCCTTTTCATACACATTAGACGGGATTTTTAGAAATCCATATCTTTTGTTATTTTCTCATGGACAAGGATGGACAAAGTACCTCGACTTGGTTTCTCAACACCTTAAATCCAAACCTAGCTAATCCACAAATCTAATAATTCGTTCAAAACATGAGAATCGTGAAAGTGAAGTAGGTGTAAAAGTGTTTTAATTTTTTCTATCAATCAAATCAATAGGGGAATCCAATTAGAAAACCATCATGTTACAAGTCTTTAAGAGTTTCAAAATCATCTCACTATATCTTTCTTCCTTTCATACTTACGACATCCCAAGTGCATATAAACGCGGTTTTCCAAAAGAGTTTTGAATTTTCAGAAAAATTGAAAAAAATTTACATAATTGCTTGAAATGTTATAAAACACTAGATTCATCCTAGTGATCCCACACCCCCCAACCAAATCTTGTATTGTCCTTAATGTAAAAGATATGCAATAAGCAAAACATGAGAGCAATTATAAAATAAAGGGAGTGAGGAATGAGAGTACTTGAGAGAAGAAAAAAACTAGGATTCTACCTCCTTCAAACAAACCTATGAAAAAACAAACCAAAAGAAGCAAAATTATAATCCTAACTACTCTATACCTCCATCAGACTAAGAGATCAAATACCCTAATACACAAATCAGTCAGAGGTATGGACATACCTTCTGAAGGAAAATTCTCAAAAGAACGGCTTTAATCGCTGACCATTCGCTTTAAAGATATTATCGTTCGTTGGATTCAACAACTCGGCAATCCCATATGTATAAACAGTTTTCACAATGAAAGGATCAGTCCATCGAGACTTCAATTTCCCCAGAAATAAATGTAGACAAGAATTATACAGAAGGACCTTTTGATTAATCGTGAAGGTCTTATGAAGGATGTTCTTATCATAGAACACCTTCGTCTTGTCCTTGTAAATTCTCGCATTTTCATATGCCTCGTTCCGGAGTTCTGCAAGTTCATTCAATTGAAGTTTGCGCAACAAACTTGCTTTGTCAGAATCAAAATTCATCTTCTTTATCGCCCAATATGCCCTATGTTCCAACTCCACGGGCAAGTGACAAGCTTTTCCATAAACAAGTCTATAGGGAGACATTTCAATGGGTGTCTTGAAAGCAGTACGGTAAGCCCAGAGTGCATCGGTAAGTCGAAGCGACCAATCTTTGCGTTTGGGGTTCACTGTTTTCTCCAAAGTATGTTTAATTTCCCTGTTGGATATCTCGGCTTGTCCACTTGTTTGTGGGTGATAGGGAGTGGTCACCTTGTGATTTACGCCATATTTCTTCATTAAAGCTTCAAACGGTCGGTTACAAAAATGAGATCCTCCATCGCTTATAATGACTCGAGGTGTTCCAAACCGGGAAAGGATATTTCTTTTAAGAAATGAATGACTATTTTATGGTAATTGTTCTGGCATGGAATCGCCTCGACCCATTTTGAAACATAATCGACGGTAAGCAAAATATATAAATTTCCAAAAGAAGATAGGAATGGACCCATGAAATTGATGCTCCAACAATAAAAAATTTCGATTGGTAAGATGGGATTGAGTGGCATCATATTTCTACGGGATATTCCTCCTAATTTCTGATAAGGCTCACGCGTTTTACAAAACTTGTGGGTATCTTTGAACATGGTGGGCCAATAAAACCCATATTGCAGAATTTTAGCTGTGGTCTTCTTAGCCAAAAAGTGGCCACCACACTCCTGAGAATGACAAAAGGAGATGATACTATGTTGCTCATCATCCGGCACACATCTCCTTATAATTTGACCAGGACAATACTTGAATAGATATGGGTCGTCCCACAAGAATTTTCTCACCTCGTTGGAAAACTTATCCTTATCTTGCTTGTTCCAGTGTGTTGGAATTGTACCTGTAGCAAGATAGTTAGCAATGTCCGCATACCATGGTAATTGGGAAACTTTAAAGACTTGCTCATCAGGGAACATGTCATTGATCGCGATCGTCTCAGGGGAATCGATGAGAACAAGTCTAGAGAAATGGTCAGCCACTACGTTTTCTACTACTTTCTTATCATGTATTTCTATGTCAAATTCTTGGAGTAGGAGGATCCATCTTAACAAGCATGGCTTAGCATCTTTCTTAGAGAGAAGGTACTTAAGCGCGGCATGGTCGGTGAATATGATAATCTTGGATCGGATCAAGTAGGACCTAAACTTATCTAAAGCAAAAACTATGGTCAAAAGTTCTTTTTCTGTAGTAGTATAGTTAGCTTGAGTCGAGTTTAAGGTTCTACTTGCATAGTAGATGACGCAATGGCTTTTTCTCTTTCCCCTGGCCTAACACAACCCCAATAGCGCAGTCGCTCGCATCACACATAATTTCAAAATGAAGGCTCCAATCAGGTGGTTGCATTATGGGAGCACATGTCAACATACCTTTAAGCTTGTCAAAAGCATTTTGACAATCTTCATTCCACTCAAATGAGTTTTTCTTTTGAAGTAGGTTACATAAAAGGCGAGAGAGTGAACCAAAATCCTTTATGAACCATCTATAGAATCCAGCATGTCCCAAAAAGGACCACACATCTCGTACGCTCTTGGGTAGTGGAAGGTTAGAGATAAGATCGATTTTAGCTTTGTCTACCTCAATTCCATTTTGTGAGATGATGTGACCGAGGACTATTCCCTTTTGAACCATGAAGTGACATTTCTCCCAATTTAACACGAAGTTCTTTTCTTCACATCTTTTCAAAAGGTTTTTATGTGCACAAGGCACTCATCAAAGTTACAACCAAATACTGAGAAATTGTCCATGAAGACTTCGAGAGTCATCCCCACCATGTCAGAAAAAATACTCAACATACAACGCTGAAAAGTGGCCAGGGCATTGCATAGTCCAAACGGCATCCTTCGATAAGCAAAAGTGCCGAATGGACATGTGAAAGTTGTCTTCTCTTGGTCTTTTAGGGCGATCAGTATTTGGTTATACCCTGAATACCCATCAAGGAAGCAAAAATGAGAATGACCCACCAACCTTTCTAAAACTTGATCAACAAATGGTAAAGGAAAGTGGTCTTTCCTTGTGACAGTGTTTAGCTTCCTGTAGTCAATGCACATTCTCCAACCGGTAGTGACTCTGGTTGGTACGAGTTCATTATTGGCATTGGCTACGATGGTTATTCCGGATTTCTTAGGCACCACCTGAGTTGGACTCACCCATTGACTATCGGATATTGGGTAGATGATACCCACATCCAATAGTTTCACCACTTCGGCCTTAACCACCTCCTTCATGTTTGGATTGAGGCATCTTTGTGGTTGCCTAGATGTCTTGGCATTTTCCTCCAGGTGTATGCGATGAGTACAAATCAGTGGGTCAATGTTGGGCTCTTAAATGTGCATATTCTAACCCCATTTTATCACTAACTATGCTTGAAATACATGATTAAAGACCCAACTAATGCATGGTTTTGTGGATATAGGAATGAGAGAGAAGACTCATCAATTGAAGGCTTAAAGGCGCTATTTACAAGCATTGAAGATCACAAGACCAAGCGTCAAAGGATAGAAGAAAGAAAACTGAAGAAGACACTGAAGATCGATCGTCCGACCGGTTTGAATAGTCAACAAAAGAGGCCACACTGCAAATCTCACTGGACCTATCAGGATCGGTCGTACGACCGGTCGTCCACTTCTTAGACCGGTCGTGCGACCGGTCCTTGAATTAAATTTATGGGGTCTGAAATTATGAAAACTCTCTGGACGTTTTTTGCATTTTTTAGACCGATCGCAGGAGCTCAGACCGGTCGTGCGACCGGTCGTCTACATAACAGTGCCTGTTCTACAAGCTCCGATTTTCTCTGCGCAGTCCGAGATTTCTTGCGCAATCTGGAACCTTCCATACTATGCTATAAAAGGGGACCTATGGCTTCTTCCTAAGGCGTCCTAGAAGTGATTGAGCACGGTGGGAGACGGCGGAAGTCGAATTCGGAGTTCTACAACTCCTCCTAGTTTGTTTTTCTAGTTTTATGCTTTGTTTAGTTTGTTTCATGTTTTCTTAGATCATGAATGGCTAAACATCTTAGCTAGGGATAAGAGGTGAAGCTTGTAGTGAATCTAAGATGTTTCAATTCGTTTGATTTGGTTTTAAGTTAGATTATTAGTGAAGAACAATGGTTTGAAGTTTAAATAAAGTTCTAAGTAGTTTTTCTTAATCTTATGATGGCTCATGGATGTTTAAAAGAATTGCTTGAGTTCTTAACTATTTTGAGATAGTCCAGACCTGTATTATTCGAGGAATTGGATTCAATACGCTCTAGATCTATGATATTCATGTGGGAACTTCTTACCAAAGGTCTATTTTCTGGAATTTCTGAAGTGCGTAAGATTGTGTCTGTGATTTGGATCAAGTTCAAATCATGATCTAATTTTATCTTGTGACAGGATTTAATTATGGTCATGCTTGTGATCTTAACCTATTGGAATCAGGACTGACCTATGCAATTGAGTGTGATAAAGTCCTAGCTTGAATTGAGAGAATCATGTACATGAATCATGCATATGACAGATTGATTGTTTTAACTGTTCTATCATCCGACTAGATAGAACTTAATTTCGATTCTAGTTGAGAAAGTGAGAAACCATAGCAAATTGAGCATCAAGGATTGCTACAATTGGATCCTTGAACCCCTAGTGCCTTTTATTAATTGTTTACCTTCAGTTTAATTCAAAGTTACTATCTACATTAATCTTCTACAAATCTGTTAGTTATATCTTCAGTAGAACTATTGGAGGTGTTTTGTGAATTCCTACATAAGTCCCTGTGGATCGACCTCGGACTTACCGAGATTATTACTACATCGCAACCCTACACTTGGGGAAGCGAACAAGTTTTTGGCGCCGTTGCCGGGGACTTTGACGATTTTTAACAGAATTTCTGAAGATAATTTCTATTGAAATTTTTAGGAATAATATTAACTTAGTTTGTTTTGTTTTGATTTTTTTATTTTGCAGGGATTTTAGGAAGTTGAAGAAGAAGCTAGGGGTCTTAGGTTCTCAAATCAGTTTTTATCTTTCTAACCTTACTCTTCTTCTCTTATTCTTTCCTATCATATTCATCTCTTGTAGAGTGGGTGGAGAATCCTTTTTGGATCTCTGATAGGTTGGCCTTGTGCCGCCTTGATTCCTATTAGTCGACTCTACCGTCTTGGATCACCTTGCGCTCAGAGATTTCTCTTCTCAATCCTATTCCTCTTCCTTCTTTTTCTGCACTTTTCTCAAAAGACTCAAAGAGTGGGTGGGGAGTTCTCAAAACCCCTATTAACTTGGAGAAATCGGTCTCTATCCTTGCTTCTGGCTCAGCCATTGCAAGACACCTTGTGCTTCAGTCTTAGAGAAGAGTAAAGAAAGGAAGGAAGAATTCTTTTCTTGTTTAATTCTTTTAGGATTTGCATGCCACCTTGGGTTCGAGATTTTAATAACTTACTCGTTAGTGGAGGGGGAATAGTAGAAGGAATTGATAGAGAGCCACGTGCTAAGAGACATTTAAATTCTCCAATTTTGTCTGAAAGTATGGCTGTAAATCAACCCAATCCTATGGCTGTTCGCTTGCCTCAAGTGTAAGGCTGCGATGTAGTAATAAAACTCGGTAAGACCGAGGTCGATCCACAGGGAAATAGAAACAATTTCAAACTACTCCAGCAACTCAATTTTGCAAGAATATCAAATTCAATTTGGTAATTAACTAAAAGAGTAACTTTAATAGAAAATCAGTGATATAAAGTACTAAGGCATTCAAGGATCCACTTGTAGCAATCCCATGTCAATTCAATCAATCCAAGTAAGGAACACAACTAGATTTGAAGTCCTATCTCTCCTCTAGTTGGAAAATAAAGCATTCACACACATTCAATCCAGATCAAGTTGAACTTCCAAGTTCTAGTCCCATTCAAACAATGTAGAATCCAAATCCATAGCCTGCGGAGTAATAGCCATGCCTATGGACTATGGCCTGCTCAAGGATTACTATAATTCGAATCTAGATAAGTATCATATGATAATCTCAGAGAATTGCAAGGAATTCATGTCCAGAGCACATGAACTCTCATAAAACATCTCAAACTACCACTTTAAGAAACTAGAACATGAGAAAAAATCCAAACTTGAATTAAAATTACTTGAGTTAAACTGAATCCAACATAGAATTAGCTACAAGCTTCACCTCTCAGCCTTAGCTGAGAGGTTCTAGCCGAGCATATTCATGCTACAACTAAAAACTCTTAATAAAAGCATAAAACTAGAAAAACTGGAAATAGGAGAGTTGCAGACGCTCCACGACAGCTTCCCCTCCTTAGAACCACGTCCCTTAGCTTCTCTGATGCCCTAGGAAGAGCCCCTAGGTGTCCTTTTATAGTAAAAAAGCTCCCTTACGTCGGAAACATCCAGAATCTGCGAAAGGTTATGCAGTGCGCAGCAATTTTCGGAGTCCCGATTTAGAAAGGACTCTGTTTACGCAGAGCCGATCGGTCGGACTGGTCTTTTAAATAGTCCAGGGAGCACAGCCGACCGGTCAAGACCGGTCGGGCTTGTTTTAACAAGATGGACAGCGTGCATAGCCGACCGGTCAAGACCGGTCGGACTTCATTCTAGCCTCCAGTGTGCATGGCCGACTGGTTAAGACCGGTCTGGCTCCTCTGGCCGACCGGTCGGACCCTCTTCAACTTGTTCGTATTTCTTTCTTTTCTCCTCTTTTTTCCTTCTTTCTCTTCTCCTTGCTTTCTTCTTTCTTTGGTCCTCTTTCATCCTTCATCCAATGGCTTCAAAGGCTTTCTTTTAATCCCTAATTGAATGAAGTCCGCTCTCATCCCTATATTCACAAAACATGTGTTAGATGAGCCTTTAAGTCATGAAAATCATGCAAACCATGTCATGTAATGGGCAATGCAATGTATAAATTGGAGGTTCAACAATGGCCAATCAAAATCTAGGCCAAAACCAAACCGAAACGGGAGAAAACGTGGTTGAGAATGTTCCCCAACCCAGAACATTACGTGATTACTTGCAGCCAGCAAAAGCGAGCACTCCCTCATGCATAGTTTTTTTTACAAAATGCAGGGAACGTAGATTTGAAACCGGGAGTAATCCAACTCCTCCCAAGATTCCATGGACTAGACAGTGAAAGTGCCTATCAACACCTTAAGAAATTTGATGAGGTGATAGCCACCATGCACTTTGTAAACGTAACTGATGATGTGGTGGGACTTAAATTATTTCCTTTTACCCTTAAAGATAAAGCTAAAGGTTAGCTTCAGGCATTGAGGCCACGATCAATTGGCACATGGACTGAGATGTCTAGGGAGTTCATTAAAAGTTCTTCCCTACTCACAAAACGAACATGTTGAGGCGCCTTATCATGAATTCTTCCCAAAAGGAGGATGAGACTTTCTTCCAATGTTGGGAGAGGTTTAAGGACTTATTAAATGCATGCCTACATCATGGCTACGAAATTTGGCAGGTTATAAGCTTTTTCTATGAAGGGCTGACTTCACCCATGTGCCAATTTCTAGAGATGATGTGTAATGGGGAATTCATGAATAAGGAAGCTGAAGAAGCATGGGATTATCTTGATGAATTGGTTGAGAATGCACAGTCTTGGGATACATCTAGACCAACAAATTCCAAGACTAGCCAACAAAAGGAAAAATGAGGAATTTATGTCCTCTCAGAAGAAGATAACATAAGTGCAGGTGTGGCTAGCCTCACAAGAAAAGTCGAGGCCATGGAATTAAAGAAAGGAGAGACGATCAACTCAAAAGACGTTGAAACTGTTTGTGGATTGTGCCGAAAATTGTTGAGCTCTTAATTGTGCATATTCTAAACCCAATTCATCACTCATTATCCAAACAGGCCCCGACCGGTCAAGACCGGTCGGCCAACACTACTGCCCTCTACAGAAGCTGCTGGAACAGGCCCCGACCGGTCTTGACCAGTCGGCCAGCCCTATCGGACCGGTCTTGACCGGTCGGCCATGTAAATTTCAGCTTCCAGATTCCAGACAGCAGACCATTCCCGTTTCTGATTTTTTGGACCAGTTTTCTGGGCCCATCTTAATGATATTTGGAAATCCAATACATCCATGTCGAAGAGGAGCTCGATGCCGAACTAACCCAAGTGGTTTCGTGTCGATCGGAGCTACGGATTGATCGTGGTGGCCAAAACAATACGAACTGTCCAGAAAGTTCCAGATTTCGCTGTTCCACTCTGGGCCGGTCCAGGTGGCCCATCATTGATGATATGAAGAATCTACTTTGACCATCTTTTATACCACATTCATATATGAATAACCACAAAGTTTCAGATCAAAAGGATGTGTGGTTTGATCGTACCGGTTGAAGAAAGATGGACCATCCAGAAAGATCCAACTGCGCAGAGTTTATAAAAGCCCTAAGTGTTCTAATTTTTGGACCATATTCTGAGATTTTTTTAGAAAATCTAATCCATCTATCATGTAGAGGAGGAAGTTTTCTACCAATGTTCAAAATTTAGGATCAATCCGACATCTGTACACTCCGGAGCGTTGAAAGCAAGATGACTGGTTCTGAAGGTACCCGAAGTTCGCGATTTTGAGAGGCGGTCGGTGATCTGATTGGTGGGCCCATTCAGAGGATAATCTTAGAAATATAAATCATCTATGAGGAATATCACATTACAAGGAAGCTACAAATCAAATTTGAAGGCAATCCGACCATTGGTTAAGCCGTACCAAGCGAAACAAATTCTGCTATGTTGTTGTACTATTGCTGCACTATAAAAGGAGGTGCTCTCTTCTATTCCAGGGCAACCAAGGACGTGGGGAGCAAGGAGTTCAAGTCATAGGAGGCTTCCTAGCCTCCTCCAGCTAGTTTTTCTTCCTTTTCTTAGTTCTAGTTTTATTTTTAATATGCTTTTCATTAGCTAATCTCTTAGCTAGAGCTAAGAGGTGAACCTTATAGTTTTCTTAGATTGTTTAATTCGTTTTATTGGTTTTAAAGTTGGAATTCATGATTATGAACTATGGTTTGAAGTTTATACGAGCTTTAAGTAGTTTTTCTTAGTCTTATGATGACTCATGGATGTTTGGGAGAATTACTTAAATTCTTAATTGGTTTGCATCAGTCTAGACCTGTATGATCCGAGGAATTGGAGTGCGCTCTAGTACTATGATCTTCATGTGGGGACTTCCTACCAAAATTCTACTTTTCTGAATTTCTGTAATATGTATGGATTGTGCATGTGATTTGAATCAAGTTCAAATCATGATCTAGCCTTGTCTTGTGACAGGACTTGAGGATGGTTATGATTGTGAACTGAACCTTTTGGAATGGGGAATGACCTATGCAATTGAGCATGCTCAGCTCAGCCTACATTGAGTGAATCCTATGCATTGAACTTAGATATGAAAGATTGTTTGGTTTAACAGCTCTATCATCCGACTAGATAGATCTTAATATCGATTCTAGTTGAGAAAGTGAGAAACCATAGCGAATTATGCATCTAAGGAGAGCTATAAGTGGATCCTTGATGCTCTAGTTATCTTTCCATTATCAGATTTTCTATTTTATGTTAAAAATCAATTTCACAAACCTCTTTGATTCTAGTTATTAGGATAGTTTGAATTATTTTACTTCCTTCCCTGTGGATCGACCTCGGTCTTACCGAGATTATTACTACATCGCAACCCTACACTTGGGGAAGCGAACAAAAATCAACATACAACATAAGATTGTCCCACAATTTCAGCAGTCTAAGATATCTTACAAGAACAATCAAATGCCATAAATAGTTATCAACGGCAATTGAGTGCTCCAAACTCAAACACTGTATAATTCTAGTTGGAAGAACCATCCCAACTTCAGTTAGAGGAATGGACCCACTGCGAATGCAAACAATGCTCCTCAAGTTCAACCTTTACTAGGTCCATCTCTAGTCATTACACCAAAAGTTACACTAGAGGAGATGTTGGGTGCATTCGTATCGGTTTAAGCTGAATATAACAAGACTAATTCTCTGAAAATAGATGGGTTCATGCAAGAGCAATTAAAATTTAATCAAAATTCAACTCATCAAGCCATAAATGACTTGAAAACCTCAATGGCTAGAGTTGAATCTCACCTCAGTGTTGGGGAGAAAGGCACACTTCCTGCCCAACTTCTTCCTAACCCAAGGACCCAATTTGAGATACAAGACGCAAGCTCATCCTCCCAACATACGGAGCATGTTCAAGATATCACCACTTTGAGAAGTGGAAAAATAATCGATAAATCTAATCTGTTAAAGTCCCAAAGCCTAATGATCCGAAAAATTCCAAAGAGCCACGAGAAAGAACCGGAAAGGCAATACAAGCCGGTTGCCCCGTTTCCCCAAAGGTTGATTTCACCCAAACCTTTAGACAAAAACCTGAAAATTTTAGAGGTTTTGAAGCAGGTGAAGATCAACATTCCTTTGTTGGATGCCATAAGGCAAATACCATCCTATGCCAAATTTCTAAAGGAATTGTGTACAGTCAAAAGGAAACACAATGTTCACAACAAAGTACTTTTGATTGAGAATTTGAGTGCTATTATCAAACAAGAGGTGCCCCAAAAATACAAGGATCCGTGTAGTCCAACCATCTCATGCATCATAGGAGACTACCGGATTAAACAAGCCTTACTCAATTTAGGGGCAAGTGTTAACCTCAATCCGTACTCGGTTTATAAACAACTTGGGTTAGGTGAATTGAAACCTACCAAAACCACACTCCAACTTGCTGATAGATCTATTCGTATACCGAGAGGAGTGATTGAGGATGTTTTAGTTCAAGCTGATAAATTCTACTACCCAGTAGACTTTATTGTCTTGGATACACACCCCGTGATAGGTACCGGTGCTCAAATTCCCGTCATACTTGGCCGCCCTTTTCTAGCTACTTCCAATGCGATTATCAATTGTAGAAACGGGCTTGTACAAATGTCCTTTGGAAATATGACTCTCGAGCTGAATATATTTGATTTATGCAAACAACCACGGGAAGTTGATGATGAGATCCACGAGATAAATGTGATTGAATCATTCGTGGAGGATACATTCCCCTTGACATTATATTCCAACCCTTTGGAGGGATGTGTGGCCCAATCTCATGAGATAAATGATGACACAATACAAGAGATGGATGCCATTTTAGATGTGATGCCGGTACTTGATAACAAAAGATGGAGGGCATTATTTAAACCGTTACCCTTAACGAGAACAAGCCCCTCCCATCCAATATCAAGGCACCAACACTCGACCTAAAACCATTACCAAGTGAGTTGAAATATGTATATTTAGGTCGAGATGAGACATATCTAGTGGTGATTTCTTCCCACTTGGATGAGGAACAAGAGAGTAGGCTAATAGCCACTCTAATAGAGCATAAGAGCGCCATTGGATGGTTGATTGCTGATCTTAAAGGCATAGACCCACTAATTTGTACTCATCGCATACACCTTGAGGAGAATGCGAAGACATTTAGGCAACCACAAAGACGACTCAATCCAAACATGAAGGAGGTGGTTAACGCCGAAGTGGTGAAACTATTGGATGTAGGTATCATTTACCCAATATCCGATAGTCAATAGGTGAGCCCAACACAAGTGGTGCCTAAGAAATCCAGAATAACCATCATAGCCAATGCCAATAACGAACTCGTACCAACCAGGGTCACCACCGGTTGGAGAATGTGCATTGACTACAGGAAGCTAACACAGTCACGAGGAAAGACCACTTCCCCCTACCGTTTGTTGATCAAATTTTAGAAAGGTTGGCGGGTGATTCCCATTTTTGCTTCCTTGATGGCTATTCAGGGTATAACCAAATAGAGATCGCACTAGAGGACTAAGAGAAGACAACATTCACATGCTCATTTGGCACTTTCGCCTATCGAAGGATGCCATTTGGACGATGTAATGCCCCTGCCACTTTTCAACGTTATATGCTAAGTATTTTTTCTGATATGGTGGGGACAATTCTTGAAGTCTTCATGGATGATTTCTCGGTATTTGGTTGTAGCTTTGATGAGTGTCTTATGCACTTGAAATCTGTGTTGAAAAGATGTGAAGAGAAGAACCTTGTGTTGAATTGGGAGAAATGTCACTTCATGGTTCAAAAGGGGATTGTACTTGGTCACATCATCTCACAAAATGAAATCGAGGTGGACAAAGCAAAAATTGATCTTATCTTTAACCTTCCACCACCCAAGAGCGTACGAGATGTGCGGTCCTTTTTGGGACATGTTGGATTTTATAGACGGTTCATAAAGGACTTTAGTTCACTCTCTCGTCCTTTATGTAACCTACTTCAAAAGGAGAACTCATTCGAGTGGAATGAAGATTGTCAAAATGCCTTTACTAAACTTAAAGGTATGTTGACATGTGCTCCCATAATGCAACCACCTGATTGGAGCCTTCCTTTTGAAATTATGTGCAATGCGAGAGACTATGCTATTGGGGCTGTGCTAGGCGAAAGAAAAGAGAAGAAGCCATGTGTTATCTACTATGCAAGTAGAACTTTAAACTCAGCCAAGCAAACTACACTACTACAGAAAAAGAACTTTTAGCCGTAGTTTTTGCCTTGGACAAGTTTAGATCCTACTTGATTGGATCCAAGATCATCATATTCACCGACCATGCCGCGCTTAAGTACCTTCTCTCTAAGAAGGATACTAAGCCACATTTGTTAAGATGGATCCTCTACTCCAAGAATTTGACATAGAGATACGTGATAAGAAACGAGTAGAAAACGTAGTGGCTGACAATCTCTCTGGACTTGTTCTCACCGATCCCCCTAAGACGACCGTGATCAATGACATGTTCCCTGATGAACAACTGTTTAAAGTCTCACAATTACCTTGGTATGCGGATATTACTATCTTGCTACATGTACAACTCCAACACATTGGAAAAAGCAAGATAGAGATAAGTTCTTCAACGAGGTGAGAAAATTCCTGTGGGACGATCCTTACTTATTCAAGTATTGTCCTGATCAAATTATAAGGAGATGTGTGCCGGATGATGAGCAACACAGTATCATCTCCTTTTGTCATTCTCAGGCGTGTGGTGGCCACTTTTCGGCTAAGAAGACCACCGCCAAAATTTTACAATGTGGGTTTTATTGGCCCACTATGTTCAAGGACACCCATGAGTTTTTAAAACATGTGAGCCTTGTCAGAAATTGGGAGGAATCTCCCGTAGAAATATGATGCCACCCAATCCCATCTTAATAATCGAAATTTTTTATTGTTGGGGCATCGATTTCATAGGGTCCATTCACACCTTCTTTTGAAAACGTATATATCTTGCTTGCCGTTGACTATGTGTCCAAATGGGTCAAGGCAATCCCATGCCGAAATAATGACCATAAAACAGTCATTTGTTTCATAAAAGAGCATATTCTTTCCCAATTTGGAACACCTTGAGTCATCATAAGTGATGGAGGGTCTCACTTTTGTAATCGCCCATTTGAAACCTTAATGAAGAAATATGGCGTTAATCACAAAGTGAGCACTCTCTATCACCCACAAACAAGTGGACAAGCTGAGATATCCAATAGGGAGATTAAACATATTTTGGAGAAAACGGTGAACCCCGATCACAAGGATTGGTCGCTTCGACTTACCGATGTACTATGGGCTTACCGTACCGCTTTTAAGACCCCTATTGGAATGTCTCCCTATAGACTTGTCTATGGGAAGGCTTGTCACTTGCCTGTGGAGCTGGAACATAGGGCGTATTGGGCAATAAAGAAGATGAATTTTAATTCTGACAAGGCAAAATTGTTGCGCAAACTTCAATTAAATGAAATTGCGAAAATCCGGAACGAAGCATATGAGAATGAGAGAATTTATAAGGACAAGACGAAGGTATTCCATGATAAGAACATTCTTTGTAAAACATTCACGATTAATAAAAAAGTCCTTATGTATAATCTCGCTTACACTTATTTTCGGGGAAATTGAGATCTCGATGGACCGGTCCCTACGTTGTATAAACCATCTACCCATATGGGACCGTCAAGTTGTTGAATCCAAGGAACGGCAACACCTTTAAGGCGAATGGTTAGCGATTAAAGCCGTTCTTTAAGAAGTTTCTTCAGAAGGTATGTCCAACCTCTGACTGATCCTGTGTATCAGGATGTTTGATCTCTTAGTCTGATGGAGATATAGAGTAGTTAGGATTAGGATTTTGTAGCTTTTGTTTCCTTGTTCATAGGTTTGATAGAAGAAGGTAGAATTCCACTTCTCATTCTCTTAGCTACTTTCATTGCTCACTCCCCTTTAATTTCAAATTGCTCTCATGTTTTACTCATTGCATATCTTTTACATTGAGGACAATGCAAAATTTGGTTGGGGGGTGTAGGATCACTAAGATGAATCCAGTGTTTTGTAACATCTCGAGCAATTATCAATTATGTAGGAACTTGTTCAATTTTTCAAAAAATTCAAAACTCCGCTGGAAAACTTTATTTCTATGCATTTGAGATGGAGTCAGTATAAGAAAGAGGAAAAGTAAAGTGAGTGAAGTTGATTACCTTGAGCAATCTCTAACATACTAGTTTTATATGTGAATTCTCCTATTTTTATGATTGATAGAACTTCTAAACACTCTTACACCTAGTCCACATTAAATGATTCTCACGCTTTGAAAGGATTATGTAGAATTGTGGATTGGTTAAGTTTGGATTTGAGGTGTTGAGAAACTAAGCCGGGGTATTTTGTCCATCCTTATCCATGGGAAAATAACGAAAGATATGGATTTCTAAAAATCCTATCTAATGAAAAAGAGAACGGAAAGGAAGAATGAAAATGGGGAATGATGGAAAACATGATGGAAAATTTCGAAAAGGGTTACCTATTACCAATCGGGGGATGGTCTACCCATAACCAAAGCCGAAAATGGGACATAGTGTGAAAGCCATCGGAAGGACGGTAAGGCAAATTCCTGTCTAGGCTTGTTGTTGATCTATACACCGATGAATCCATACCTTAATCAATTCACAAGGAAGGTAACCCCGGAAATCCATGAGATGAGCATTCACTGAGCACGTTAGGATAAACTGTTTGGATTCTTCTATTTATCAATCAATTAGTGGGAATTTCATATAAATACTTGTTATGTTATGAGAAGGTTAAGGTCTCAACTTCTATCACTAAGTTTTCTTGGTTCTTACACTCGCATATCATTAAGTATATAGAAACATGGTTTCTGAAGGAGAGTTGGGTTTGAAGAATGAAATTGGTTTCACGCATGTTTTGCTCGGGACTAGCAAAATGCTGGTTGGGGGGGTGTGTTGGGCTCTTAAATGTGCATATTCTAACCCCATTTTATCACTAACTATGCTTGAAATACATGATTAAAGACCCAACTAATGCATGGTTTTGTGGATATAGGAATGAGAGAGAAGACTTATCAATTGAAGGCTTAAAGGCACTATTTACAAGCATTGAAGATCACAAGACCAAGCGTCAAAGGATAGAAGAAAGAAAGTTGAAGAAAACACTGAAGACCGGTCGTCCAACAGGTCGTCCATAACCCAAGACTGGTCGTCCGACCGGTCCGAATACTCAACAGAAGAGGCCACATTATAAATCTCACTGGACCTATCAGGACCGGTCATACAACCGGTCGTCCACTGCTCAGACCGGTCGTGGGACCGGTCCTTAAATTAAATTTATGGGGTCTGAAATTATGAAAACTCTCTGGACTTGTTTTGCGTTTTTGAGACCGATCGTGCGACCGGTCGTTCAGGAGCTCAGACCGGTCGTGCGACCGGTCGTGCGACCGGTCGTCTACGTAACAGTGCCTGTTCTACAAGCTCCGATTTTCTCTGCACAGTCTAGGATTTCTTGCGCAATCTGGAACCTTCCGTACTATGCTATAAAAGGGGACCTAGGGCTTCTTCCTAAGGCATCCTAGAAGTAATTGAGCACGGTGGGAGACGGCGAAAGTCGAATTCGGAGTTCTACAACTCCTCCTAGTTTATTTTTTTAGTTTTATGCTTTGTTTAGTTTGTTTCATGTTTCCTTGGATCATGAATGGCTAAACCTCTTAGCTAGGGCTAAGAGGTGAAGCTTGTAGTGAATCTAAGATGCTCCAATTCGTTTGATTTGGTTTTAAGTTGGATTATTAGTGAAGAACAATGGTTTGAAGTTTAAATAAAGTTCTAAGTAGTTTTTCTTAATCTTATGATGGCTCATGGATGTTTAGAAGAATTGCTTGAGTTCTTAACTGTTTTGAGATAGTCTAGACCTGTATGATCCGAGGAATTGGATTCAATACGCTCTAGATCTATGATCTTCATGTGGGAGCTTCTTACCAAAGGTCTATTTTCTGGAATTTCTGAAGTGTGTAAGATTGTGTGTGTGATTTGGATCAAGTTCAAATCATGATCTAATTTTATCTTGTGACAGGATTTAATGATGGTCATGCTTGTGATCTTAACCTTTTAGAATCGGGACTGACTTATGCAATTAAGTGTGCTCAAGTCCTAGCTTGAATTGAGAGAATCATGTATATGACAGATTGATTGTTTTAACTGCTCTATCATCCGACTAGATAGAACTTAATTTCGATTCTAGTTGAGAAAGTGAGAAACCACAGCGAATTGAGCATCAAGGATTGTTACAAGTGGATCCTTGAACCCCTAGTGCCTTTTATTAATTGTTTACCTTCAGTTTAATTCAAAGTTACTATCTACATTAATCTTCTACAAATCTGTTAGTTAGATCTTCAGTAGAACTATTGGAGGTGTTTTGTGAATTCCTACATAAGTCCCTGTGGATCGACCTCAGTCTTACCGAGATTATTACTACATCACAACCCTACACTTGGGGAAGCGAACAATCTATGCCTTTGAGATCCGCAACTGACCATCCGATGGCGCTCTTATGCTCTATTGAGTGGCTATTACCCTACTCTCTTGTTCCTCATCCAAGTGGGAAGAAATCACCACCGGATATGTCTCATCTCGACCTAAATAAACATATTTCAAATCAGTGGGTAATGGTTTTAGGTCGAGCTTCGGTGTCTTGATATTAGATGGAAAGGCTTGTTCTCGCTTAAGGGCAAAGGCTCAAATGATGCCTTCCATCTTTTATTATCAAGTACAGGCATAACATCCAAAATGGCATCCATCTCTCGTATTGTGTCATCATCAATCTCATGATAGTGGGCCAAACATGCCTCCAAAGGGTCGGAATAGAATGCTAAGGGGGATGTATTCTCCACGAATGGTTCAATTAGATTTATTTCGTGGACTTCGTCATCAACTTTCCGTGGTTGTTTGTATAAATAAAAAATATTCAGCTCAAGCGTCATATTTCCAAAGGACATTTATACTAGCCCGTTTCTACAATTGATAATTGCATTTGAAGTAGCTAGAAAAGGGCAGCCTAGTATAACAAGAATTTGAGCGGCGGTACCTATCACGGGATGTGTATCCAAGGCAATAAAATCCATTGGATAGTAGAATTTATCGACTTAGACCAAGACATCCTCAATCATCTCCCTCGGTATACGAATAGATCTATCACCAAGTTGGAGTGTGGTTTTGGTGGGTTTCAATTCACCTAACCCACGTTGTTCATAGACCGAGTATGGGATGAGGTTAACTCTTGACCCTAAATCGAGTAAGGCTTGTTTGATCCGGTAATCACCTATGATGCATGAGATGGTAAGACTGCCTGGATCCTTGTATTTTTGGGGCACCTCTTGTTTGATAATAACGCTTAAATTCTCAGTCAAAAGTACTTTGTTGTGAACATTGTGTTTCCTTTTAACTATACACAATTCCTTTAGAAATTTGGCATAGGATGGTATTTGTTTTATAGCATCCAACAACGAAATGTTGATCTTCACTTAGTTAAAAACCTCTAAGATTTCCAAGTTTTTGTCTAAAGGTTTGGGTGAAATCAACCTTTGGGGAAAAGGGGCAACCGGCTTGTATTGCCTTTCCGGTTCTTTCTCATGTGGAATGTTGTTGAGCTCTTAATTGTGCATATTTTAACCCCAATTCATCACTCATTATGCATGGTTTTCATGATTTAAAGACTAATCTAATGCATGGTGTTTACGTCTAATTTAGTAACAGGATCCTCTAGACGTTCACCTTCCTTCGAGCAAGCTTCCCTCCAAACCTGAAAGCGTAAAGGAGAAAACTAAGGGTGGCCGGCGTTCAGTTGTTGGCCCTCCGAAGCTTAAGTTAGACGAGATATGGTAGTAGAGTAAAAGGTAGGAAATAAGCTTAGAGGTTGTGTCCCTTTACCATCTGTGGGACCATCTATTTATACAAATCCGGGTGATCTAGTCTGTTACGTAAGCCGTTAAGATCAATGCTGATTTTAAGGGACAAGATGCTTATCCTGCTAATCCTTAGATGATATAACCGTTTTAGGTGTTTAGCTGATTACGTTTCTTGATAGAGAAGTTCAGAGCTATAAATGGAAACAAGCCCAAACCAGCCTATACGGGCTGCTGGTACTAAAAAGGTGGAGGATGCTCGGGCTCGGGGATTGTTCACTCCCCAAGTGTAGGGTTGCGAAGTAGTGATAATTCGGAAAGATCGAGTATCGTTCCCACAGAGATTTATGAATGGGTATTCTCAGAATTTGTCTAAAATAACTAATAATTAAGATCCTATTAAGAACTAAAGCTGAAAAATAATGATTTGGGTTAAACAGTGAATGTGTAAGGTAATATCAATCTAAAAAGGAACTAGAGCGCCAAGGATCCACTTTTGATAAGTTTCAAAGCATCAACACAACTAGGTCTCTCATAACTCAATCGGAATTGAATTCATATCTCTATCCGATTGGAATATAGAGCGGTTCAATCAGCAATTATCCAAAACAAGTGTTTATTCATTGATTCAATTCCCACATCAATGCTCAGGCCTTGGGCACACTCAATTGTGTAGGCCAAGCCTCTTCCCAATCTAGTTGAGATTCACAACCATAGCTTTCATCAAATCCTGTCACTAGACTTGATTACAACTAATTATCAGAACTCTAATTAAATCAAAATTAATTAATAAACAGTTATTTTATATTACTACAAAAGATAAGAACGATAGTTGAATGAGTTCCCACATGAAGATCGGGCCATTATACACAAGGCAATCAAAGAATCTACCATGCCCGGAGTCGATGATAGATCAATGAACTACACAAGCATAAACAATGCTCAGAAGGTAAGCTACCAAGCTTAGAATCACTAAGAATCACATGAGCCCGAAGTCATCAAGAGATCAAAGTAAAACCAAACTAGTACTTGATTCAAACTCACATTAACTAAAATTCATCAATTAAATCATAAAAAGAAACCTAGGTTGTATCAATCCATTAAAAACAAATCAAAAGCTTCACCTCTTAGCCCTAGCTAAGGGGTTTTAGTTCATCTCTAACATCCTTGAACTAGAAGCCTCAAAAACATAAAAACTACTAAAACAGGAAAAAAACTAAGAAAACTTGAAGTAGAATCCGTCTCCCAAGCAATCCCCACGTCCTAGCATGCTTTGGTATGAAGAGAAGTCCTTTTATAGCTTGGAGGTGTCCATTGCGTAAAAAACCTCTAGATTTTGCGTAAAGATACGCACTTGCGCAGAGAAATTCGGCCCCCGAAATAGAAACCTTGCTGTTTACGCATGTCCGACCGGTCGCACGACCGGTCTGAGCCTGTGGATGACCAGTCGCACGACCGGTCTCAAAACTGCATAATCTGTCCAGAGAGTTTTTGTGTTTCTGGACTACTCTCGACTTGTCTGGCGACCGGTCTAAGAGGAGAAAAAAATAGTCCAAAAAAATACACTTAAGACCTGTCTGTCGACCTGTCTGGCGACCGGTTTGGCGACCGGTCTACAGACAGGTCTAAGAACAAAAGTTCAGTTTTTCTTCTTTATCTCTTCTCTTTCTTTCTTGCTTCTTTCTTCCACCTTTTGGTACCTGTTATATTGATTTTCAATGCATATAAAGTGACTCTTTTAACCATGAATTGGTGAAGTCTCCTTCTCATTCCTACAATCACAAATCCATGCATTAGATTAGTCTTTAAATCATGAAACGCATGCATAATGAGTGATGAATTGGGGTTAGAATATGCACAATTAAGAGCTCAACAAGGATAACCTCGTTCGACAACCACGATCCGAGCTACTCGCATGTGGAAATGCGATCCCTTTCGACGACCATGAGCCGAGCTGCTCTTTTACAACCAAGGAGTAAATGCAGGTGAATTATGAAGATGCCCCCATCTGATGACCAGCAACCAAGCCTGCTTGCATATTCAGGAGTGTATACCATACTTTCATGATATGCGAGCTTTAACCATAAGGGCTCACAGGTTGAACACTGAAGCCAAAAAGGCGCTCGCAGGTCTTGAGTCTTCGATATCTTTGACTACCGATTTTATGCTATAACAAATGCCCCCAAGTCCTTGCCGTCGAGAAGTCTAAGGGAAGGACTTGCTCATCAGCACGTATAACCGCCTTATGAGTTTCTTGGATGGGAAGCCGTACATGATTGGGCCTTCATTTATGAGCGCCAGCTTTCCGCAGCTTTCGGCAGAGAGGAAATGAAGCGGCGCTCGCCACGTATCTCCGAAATTAGTGATCATACCCGTTCGACTGTCGCGCCAAATGAATAGTCGCCGCTTGTCGTCAAATCTTGAGGAATGACTGCTTATAAATATACAAAGCCTACGAAGATTTCAAAATTTCATCGAAGGATTTTAAAAGTTCTTCTTCTCTCCTTGCTTCCATTTTCTCTCTGGTGTCCCTATCTTTCTCTGGTGCAACTTCCATTTCCCATTTCCTTCAAGGTATTCTACTCTCTTATTCTATCCCTTAAAGAACAATGGTGAGAGATTCTGATGAGGAGACTGTCCCTCTGGGGGATGCAACTCCGGACTCTTCTTCCTCCAACAACGCAAGAGTCCTTGCGGGGAGGTACTCTGCGTCCGGATATCCTTCAATAATGCGGAGGAACGGCTAACTGAGTTACGGGAAAAATATCGGGTTCCCGACTCCATCATTTTCTGGTTACCTGGAGAGGGAGAGACTCCGGATTTCCCACCCCCTGGTTGTGTAGCCTTGTATGATTACTTTTTCATTCTTGGCGTGCGTCTTCCCCTTCACCCTTTTATTCGCGACGTACTCCGTACCTATAAAATTGCCCCAGGGCAACTTATTGTCAATGGTTGGAGGGTGGTCCTTAGTTCTTTCGTTCTCTAGAAGCAAGCCGGCAATGGAGATTTAACCGCCAAGGAGTTCCTTAGAATATTCCACCTCAAGAAAGCTCCCTCGAGCGAAGGCTGATATTACTTATGTTACTGGCACCGGGATAATTATGTCTTGGGAAACCCACTTCGAATTATCCTGGATGGAGGAAACGCTGGTTTTTTACCTCCGAGAACTGGGAATCTAAAACGGGATCCACCCCTGGGGCCATAATGTGAGCCACTTCTTTGGCGAAGGTGGGTGAAACTTCACTCTGCCCCAATTTCTATCATGATTTTGAACTTTTATTTACCTGACCTCTACTCGTATTCGCAGGTATTCCGACAGGGGAAAAAATGAGCTTGAAGGGAGGAATCAATGAGAAGATTGTAAAAATTTACAAGTTATCAGCTCGTGGCAGGAATATCAAGGCCTGTCTTTCACTCTCTCGACTCGCAGCTTCTGGATTGATATCCCAAGAGGAGGCTACCATGGTGAATGTAGGAGAGAAGAGGGGATTGCTGCCACGCCTGAGGGGCACCGACTCCAAAAGACAGAAGAAGACGTCGGCTGGTCCATCTCACCCGTCTAATCGGTTGGGTGAGCCTGCCTAAAGCTCACAACCACGTGAGCCTCTCCCTGAGCCTGCGACAGCTGCTCCGGTGGTTCCTCCCGAGCCACCTGTCATCGACATTGTTGACAATTCCCCAAGGAATGATGGGGCGGGGATAAGTTGCCCCCTGACTGAAGAACCTTGCGAGCCCAAAGATGCACACGAGTTGATTCCTACTCGCGAGCAACCCGTTGCTCAAGATGCGAGCCCTGCTGGGCTAGTCGTAGCCCAGCCTTCTGGAGTTAGGATGTTTACCATTCCAAGCCACTTGCACCCAATTTGTAAATTTTTGTTCGACAACATCTCCCCTTAGAGTTTTGGGACTCTTCCCGAACCCAGTCCCAAGGACCTCTCTCTAGATGCAGGAATGAGGATGGTCCAGGTAAAAATACTTCAATTTTAACTTATTTCTTCCTTTCTTTACTAGTTTTCTGGTGATCATATTATAATCCTTCTTCTCCTTGAATAGGGACTGGACCTCATCATACGGACCAGGTGTGACATCCTCACTGCTCGCCGTATCATAGATGAGGCTGAGGGGAAGAGAGTTGCCTTAGAGAAAGCAGTCTAAGGGAGGGACCAGGTAGTTAAATCTCGTGAGACCTTAATTGTGAAGATGACTGAGGAGAGGAAAATTCTCTTTGATAAGGTCCAAGTCCTGACCGACAGGTATCAGTCCTTAGACACAAACTTTGCTAGGCTCATAGAGATGAAGGAGAAGATAGAGAAAGAGAGAGAGATCTTTCGCCAAGATAAAATCTCTCTGGAGGAGCAGCTCGCTGAGAGCAGGTTGCGACTAAAAGGAGTCAGCGACAATCTAGAGAAAGAACGATTCACCCTTGCGCAGTTCAAAGACGATTCTATTCAATGGGAGGAGGAGAGAGTGGCCTTCATTAATATGTTGTCCGAAGAGGGACCCCGTGCTATCATGGAGTTCCGTACCTCGCAGCTGTACGACGATGAACGATATGAGTCATACAACGCTGGTCGTGACTTTGCACTACGAGTGGTGCAGCGGATATCTCTGCCATTTGATATGGGAGAGTTCGAGAAGGTCGCTGCTATCATTGCTGCAGAGGAGAGGGCAGCCGCTGAAAATGAAGTTACTGAGGTTACACAAGCTGCGGGGGTCCCGGAAGCAGGCCATGATGCGCAAGAATGATCATCTCTTTTCTTTTCTCTTTCTAACTTATGTAAAATTTTATCGCTCTTCTGTTGTAAAACGATCTGAATATTTTACTCAATAGAATGAATGAAATCTTTTTGATACTGTGGTGTTTTATAAGTAGTCGATGGTTCATATGTTGAATGCCTGTATACTTAACTCACAAATAATGAGTTAGGCTCAATCTGGGGGTCTTGGTGACCATGTCCACATAGAGATAGACTGATCTATCGATTGAGGCTTTGACTCTGCCGAGAGCAGAAGATTTGATCAAGGAAATGTATGTATTCCCTTCGGGGCTATTCGGGTCCAACTAATGGACTAGCAACCAAAAGAAAATCTATTTTTATTTGAACGTCGTTTGGATTTACATCGGGTTAGGGAAAATATCGGATTAGATGCTCTACGTGCCAAGGGTGACGTAAGGGTTTTCCTCGCATATCTTCGAGGTAATAAGTACCTGGTCGCACGATCTTGATACCCCGGTAAGGGCCTTCCCAATTTGGATCCAACGATCGAGTAGGCATTCTGAGATTTTGTCTGAGGACCAAATCGCCGAGCTAAAACACCCTAGGTAGGACCTTTGCGTTGCGGTAGCGAGCTATACGCTGTTGGTAAGCTGCTGCTCGAAGTTGAGATGCATCCCTCCTTTCTTCCAGGAGGTCAAGATGGAGCCTCAGACCTTCTGGATTGCTTGTGGAATCGTACTGCTCAATGCGATACGAGGGTACTTCGACTTCGACAGGGACAACTTCGTCGGTGCCGAATACCAAAGAAAAGGGAGTTTCTCCAGTTGACGTGCGAGTTCTCGTCTTGTAAGCCCATAAGACTTCAGGTAGAAGCTCTGGCTACATACATTTGCATTCATCGAGTTTAGTTTTTAGATGATGTTTGATGATCTTATTGACTGCTTCAACTCGTCCATTAGCTTGGGGATGATACGGAGAGGTTCGAATACTTCGTATCTTCCATTTTTCAAAAACTCTGAGAACGCGGCGTTGTCAAACTTCTTTTCATTATCTATGATTATAGTGTGAGGGAGCGCATAACGGCATATGATGTTTCTCCACATGAACCTGGTGGTCTACTTTTTAGTGATCGTGGTTAACGGTTCTGCCTCGACCCATTTGATAAAATAATCAACTGCTACAATTGCAAACCTATTATGACCTTTCCCGGTGGGCAATGGTCCGATGATATCAACTCCCCATTGGGCCAAGGGCCAAGGGCCGTCCATCGGCGCCATCTACTCAGATGGTACATGAGGTATGGGAGAATATCGCTAGCATTTGTCACATTTTTTGAAAAATTCGATTGCGTCTGCCTTCATGATAGGCCAGTAGTACCCTTGCCTCATTGCTTTATATGCTAAAGATCGTCCCCTAGGATGGTTACCGCATGCCCCCTGGTGTCTTTCATCAAGAATGTCATGTGCTTCTTCTGAATGGAGACACCTTAAATATGGTAAAGTAAAGCTTTTACGTAGTAAAATTCCATTTTGTAAAGTGTACCTGGCAGCAAGGTGACGAATTTGTCGCGCAGATTTTTTTATCATCTGCGAGTTGTCCGTCTTTGAGGTAAAGGACGATGGGGTCCATCCAACATGGGGAGGAATGCACTGTGACTACTTGCTCTAGGGCAAAATGACTAATACTAGGAGCATGAAGATGCTTGATAAAAATAGATTGCGCTAAATCAGACTCTGGTGCGGAGGCTAGCTTTGCTAGGGAATCTGCGAGCTTATTCTTCTCGCAAGGGATGTGAATTATTTCATATTTGCTTAGCTTTGCGAGTAGGATAAGTACTCGAGATTTGTATAAGGCCATTCGCTCTTCTTTTGCCTCGAATTCGCCGAGCACTTGATTGACTATGAGTTGAGAGTCACTATGAGTAAGTAAATTCTGTATCGCGAGCACGTTCGCTAGTTCAAGGCCGACAATCAGAGCCTCATATTCCGCTTCGTTGTTAGGGACATGAATGTCAAATTGTAAAGCATATTGAAAATGCGACCCGTCAGGAGCAATTAAGATCAAGCCTGGCTCCACTACCCGTGGCGCATGAAGACCCATCCACAAAGAGCGACCAAGGGGTGTGGTCACTGGTTGCAGAGTCATTGCTAGAGGAGGAATCTACTGGAGTCGAATACGTGAATTCAGCGATGAAATCAGCCACGGCTTGACCCTTAATGGCAGTTCTTGGACAGAAGAAATGTCATGCTCACTGATCTCAATTGCCCATTTAGTCAATCGCCCTGAAACCTCAGGCTTTTGAAGGACTTGTCTTAATGGATGATTCGTAGGTACCAATATAGAGTGGGCTTGGAAATATGGTCGTAATTTTCGAGCTACAATTACTAAGGCAAGAGCTAATTTCTCCATATCAGAATATCGAGTTTCGGCATCCACCATCGCTCGACTAATATAGTAAATAGGCCTTTAGAACCCGGAATCTTCTCTTATTAAGACGGCACTAACGGGTGTGGAAGATACAGATAAGTAAAGAATGAGCTGCTCGTGTGGAACAGGTGTTGATAAGATAGGAGGCATACTCATATATTGCTTCAGTCGTTGAAATGCCTCTTCGCACTGCTGAGTCCATACCCAGTCGACTTTTGCGGTAGCGCGGAGAAGCTTAAAGAAAGGAAGACACTTATCAGAGGCACGCGAAATAAACCTATTCAATGATGTGATGTGACCAGCCAATCGTTGAACATGTTTGAAAGTGGATGGAGACTTCATTTCAATCAAGGCCTTTATTTTCTCGAGATTTGCTTCGATTCCCCGCTGACAAACCATGAACTCAAGGAATTTTCGGCAAAGACTTTGAAGGCACATTTTTCAGGATTTAACTTCATCTGGTACTTTCTCATCAAGTCCAAGGCTTCCTAGAGATCTGCGAGGTGATCGTTGGCTACGACTCTTTTTACGAGCATGTCGTCGACGTAAACTTCCATATTCTTACCGATTTGTGCAGTGAACATTTTATTTACCAAACGTTGATAGGTGGCACCTGTATTTTTTAAACCAAAAGCCATTACTTTGTAGCAATACAAGCCTCGATCAGTAATAAAAGCAATGTTTTGAAGATCGGGGGGATGCATCATGATCTGGTTGTAACCAGAATAGGCGTCCATAAAATTGAGCAGGGCATGCCCTGCTGTTGAATCAACTAATTGGTCGATGCGGGGAGTCGAGAAGCTATCCTTCGGGCATGCTTTGTTCAGATTGGAGTAGTCAATGCACATTCTCCATTTACCATTAGTTTTTCGAATGAGGACCACGTTCGCGACCGATTCTAGGTAATCAACTTCCTCGACGAAATTGATGGCCAATAACTTTTCGACCTCAGTTTTAATCACCATTTGTCTTTCTGTGGTGAACGCTCGTCGGTGCTGATGCGCAGGTTTATACTTCGGATCAACATTCAGACGATGGACTGTAACGTTGCGGTCGATAACTGGCATGTCTTTGTGAGACCAAGCGAATACATCTTGATATTCGGTCAGAAAATGAGTCAGATTCGCTCGAAAAACATCGCTTAAAGAGGATCCGATGTAAACCTTCCTGAACGAATCATCTTTGGATAAATGGATTTCGACCGTATCTTCCCCTAGGGTCCCTGATTGATGAGCGTTCTCCCTTAGGTCCAATGTTGAGCTCTTAATTGTGTATATTCTAACCCCAATTCATCACTCATTTTGCATGCTTTTCATGATTTAAAGACTAATCTAATGCATGGATTTGTGATTGTAGGAATGAGAAGGAGATTTCACCAATTCATGGTTAAAAGAGTCACCTTATATGCATTGAAGATCAATATAACAAGTGACAAAAGGTGGAGGAAAGAAGAAGAAAGAAAGAGAAGAAAATACGGAAGACCTATCCCAAGACCTGTCCCAAGACCGGTCGCCAAACAGGTCTACACAGCTAAACCGGTCGCCCAACAGGTCGAGATGAGTCCAGAAACACAAAACTCACTGGACTGTTTTTGAGGTTTTGAGACCGGTCGTACGACCGGTCGTTCATGAGCTTAGACCGGTCGTGCGACCGGTCGTCAACGTAACAAAGCTTGTCCGTGAAGCTCCGATTTTCTCTGCGCAATTACGTGATTTCTAGCGCAATCTGGAATCTTCCGCTCCAACTTATAAAAGGCCACCTCCACTCTCTTCCTAGGGTATCTAGCAACGTGGGGAGCAAAGGATTCAAGACCTAGGAGGCTTCCTGGCCTCCTACAACTAGTTTTCTTCTTCTTCTAGTTCTAGTTTTAGTTTTGTTTTTAATATGCTTTTCATTAGTTAATCTCTTAACTAGAGCTAAGAGGTGAACCTTCTAGTTTTCTTAGATTGTTTAATTCATTTTATTGATTTCAAGTTGGATTTCTATTGAAGAACAATGGTTTGAAGTTTAAATAAAGTTCTAAGTAGTTTTTCTTAATCTTATGATGACTCATGGATGTTTGAAGAATTGCTTGAGTTCTTAATTGTTTTGAACTAGTTTAGACCTGTATGATCCGAGGAATTGGAATACGCTCTAAATCTATGATTTCATGTGGGAGCTTCATACCAAAAGTCTACTTTTCTGAAAATTCTGAAGTATGTGAGACTGTGTATGTGATTTGGATCAAGTTCAAATCATGATCTAATTATGCTTAGTGACAGAGTTTAATGATGGTTATGATTGTGATCTTAACCTATTGGAATTGGGACTAACCTATGCAATTGAGTATGCTCATCCTAGCTTGCATTGAGTGAATCATATACATGGATCATACATATGTCAGGTTGATTGTTTTAACTGCTCTATCATCCGACTAGATAGAACTTAATTTCGATTCTAGTTGGGAAAGTGAGAAACCATAGCGAATTATGCATCTAAGGAGAGCTATAAGTGGATCCTTGATGCTCTACTTATCTTTTCATTATCAGATTTTCTATTTTATGTTCAAAACCAATTTCACAAACCTCTTTAGATTCTAGTTATTAGGATAATTTGAATTGTTTACTTCCATCCCTGTGGATCGACCTCGGTCTTACCGAGATTATTACTACATCACAACCCTACAATTGGGGAAGCGAACAAGTTTTTGGCGTCGTTGCCGGGAAAAGAGATTAAATGGTTCTAATTGTTCTAGTAGCTATAGAGTAGTCTTAGTTAGGTAGGATTTTTAGTTTTTCTAGAAGTAGTTTTCTGATTTTTTTCTAAATTACTAACAATTTTCTGTTTTTGTGTTTGTAGGAACTTAGTTGTTGACATAGTTCTCACTTTCACGGGTAACATCTCCCCATCTCCCCTTCTTCTTTTTGTTTTTTTTTTCTAGATTGGGTCTGTTTCAACTTCTTATAATTTCATTATGAATGATTGGACGGGTGGATTGTCTAAATACCTTTCGGAAGATGAGAGGTCGAACCAAATCAAAAATCATTATGATTGGAACCATTACAAGCATAAATATTTTTCTATGACTCAATCTACTTCTAATACTCCCCCACGTAAGACCTTGCGAGATTACCGGAATGACAACAATGTGCATAACTTTTCGCCAGGTAAGACAATGGGAGAGTATCGAAAAGAGATGAATAATGTTTCACCGGTTAGGACAATGTATGATCACTTGTTTGGCTACAAATATCAACAACCATCTAAAAGCCCAACATATGACATGCATAATCTAAATTGGTGGGAGCATCAAAATTTCAACTTAGAAGATGAGCCAACCATGGATGCCAAATTGGTGGTCAAGACCGGTCGGACTACATTGAATTTTTAGTCCAGAGAGTTTCCAACAGCCACCGACTTGTTGGCCGACCGGTCTTGACCGGTCGGACCAACTGGTCCTTCTGTCCAGTGCTTTCCAGAGGTGCCGGCAGGTCGGCCTACCGGTCTGGACCGGTCGGCCCTTGATCATCTTCTTCTTTTTCTTCTTTTCTTTCTTCTCTTTTCTCCCTCTTTCTTCTTCCTTCTTTGGTCCTCCTTCAACCTTCATCCAATGGCTCTAAACGTCTCATTTTGGTCTCCGATTAGATGAAGTCCGCTCTCATTCCTACAATCACAAAACATGCGTTAGATGGGCATTTTAAACATGCAAACCATGCATATAATGTGATGTAATGGCCTATGCAATGTATAAATTGGATGTTCAACATCGTGCGACCGGTCGTCCCGAAGATCAGACCGGTCGTGCGACAGGTTGTCTTTGTAATGAGGCGTGTTCTACAAGCTCCGAATTTCTTCGTGCACTGCGTATCCTTACACAACTTTTGGAAGATTTCGACACTGCGGAGCTTCCCCATTATAAAAGGACACCTAGGGATCGTTCCTAGGGTATCTTGGAGGGGATTGAGCATGGTGGGAAATGGTGGAAGTCGGATTTGGAGTTCTACAACTCTTCCAAGTTTACTTTCTAGTTTTATGTTTTATTTAGTTGTTTCATGTTTCCTTGGATCATGAACGGCTAAACCTCTTAGCTAGGGCTAAGAGGTGAAGCTTGTAGTGAATCTAAGATGTTTCAATTCGTTTGATTTGGTTTTAAGTTGAATTTCATGTTTAAGAACAATGGTTTGAAGTTTAATTCAAGTACTAAGTAGTTTTTCTTAGTCATATGATGACTCATGGATGTTTGGAAGAATTGCTTGAGTTCTTAACTGTTGTGAACTAATCTAGACCTGTATGATCTGAGGAATTGGAATACGCTCTAGATTTATGAGCTTCATGTGGGAACTTCTTACCAAATGTTTACTTTATGGAAATTCTGGACTATGTAAGACTGTGTATGTGATTTGAATCAAATTCAAATCATGATCTAGTTTTTTCTTATGACAGGATTTAATAATGGTTATGATTGTGATCTTAGCCTATTGGAATTGGGACTGACCTATGCAATTGAGCATGCTCGTCCTAGCTTGCATTGAGTGAATCATATACATTGATCTTACATATGGCAGATTGTTTGGTTTAACTGCTCTATCATTCGACTAGATAGATCTTAATTTCGATTCTAGTTGAGAAAGTGAGAAACCATAGTGAATTGAACATTAAGGATTGCTACAAGTGGATCATTGGATCCCTAGTGCCTTTTAATTAATTGATTACCTTCAGTTTAGTTCAAAATTACTATTTACATCAATCTTCTACAATCTATTTGTTAGCCTTTTTAGTAGTACTATTGGAAGTGTTTTGTGGATTCCTACATAAGTCCATGTGGATCCACCTCGGTCTTACCGAGATTATTACTACATCGTAACCCTACACTTGGGGAAGTGAACACGAGCATATGCTTTTCTTGACGCTTGAGAATCTCCCCCACAAGCTGGACCTCCAGCAATGGTCCGGATCTCACCAGTGGGTTATGTATCTTCTTGCGGAGGATGATGTTGAGGTGACTTTTTCCTTCATGATGGAGCATCGATTCTCTTAGGTGACCGATCTTGTCGCGCAACATAATCCCGGAGATGGCCCTTCCGAATTAGAGCTTCAATGTGATCTTTCAATGATAAACAATCTTGGGTGTTATGCCCATGATCTTTGTGGAAATAGCAGAACTTTCTCTTGTCTCTTTTTTTCAGGATCAGACTTAATCCTTGGAGACCACTTCACATAAGATTTGTGCTTGATCTCCATTAATACTTTCTCAGGAAATTGGTTGAGAGGTGTATAATTATGATATTTACCAGAATAGGGCTTCTTAGGGGAACGATCCCACCAATCGCGTCGGTATTTCTTATCAGGAGGAGAAATCTCCTCAGACTTACGCTTCTTGCCCTGTATACCGTGACGTGTCAAAGCGACTTCTTCCGCATTGATGTATTTTTTAGCCTTGGCTTAGCATCATGATTTTCGAAGGGTTTTTGTCCAGGGCGAACCAAAATTTTTCGTTTGTGATTCCGGCTATAAGGACGGTGAGGCCTTTGTCTTCGGTATAACCTTCAATCTGGACGGCTTCTGCAGTGAACCGAACTGTGAACTCCTTAATTGTTTCCCCATGTTGTTGCTTTAGATCCGTTAAATGAGATGCAGGATTTTTTGTGCGGATGCTTCCCATGAATTGAGAAAGGAAGAGATCCGATAATTGGGAGAAGGACTCGATAGATCGAGGTTTCAGGCCTCGAAACCATGTACGTGCTGCATCCTTTAGAGTTAAGGAAAAAGCCCTGCACATAATTTCTGAACCATATCCTTCTAACTCCTTGAGAGACTTATAGGTCTCCAGATGTTCGAGAGGATCGCCGATATCGGTATACGGGGCGATGCTAGGCATTCAATATTTTCTAGGCAAAGGGGCCTCCACAACCTCACGGGTGAAGGGAGGTTCAGATCGATGGATTGATGCAAAAGCGACAGGTGGGAGGTCAAACCGATACCGTTGCTCCATATTGGCGAAGCGATCTTCGATTCTCTTGAGATCTCCTTCCCAAGGTAAAGTGTAACTCGACGTTTCAACAGCAAATCCCTGAGATCGTTGATTGCTAAGAGCTACTGGAATGTATAGATTGTGGAGGAGGTACCGGAACTTGATTGACGAGTGGCATTCGATTTGAAGGAGGCTTTTGCTGGATTCGTGGCTCACCTGCAGAATGTCTGGAGGCAACTGGTACAGATCATAGTGGCGGCCCTTCTGGAAGTTTTTGTGGCTCAGGGAAATGCTGATCAAACCGATTAGATAAAGTTTGAAGCCCAGCTTTGAGGGTAAGGAGCGTATCTTCGACAAAGCGCATAATGTCATCGTGACCGCCAGATACATCGTGAAACGGGTTCTGTGGCGGCAGGTTGGACTCTATCGGAGGAATGCCCATGGATGCGGTCTGAGGGAGATTGGATGTTGGTTTAGAGATGTCAGGTAGAGGTAACATCTGCTTTGAAGTGGAAGCACGAACCGTCTTTTTGGGAGGCATAGTGGGAGATAACGATCAGCGAGGAGAATGGCTAATTCTGAAAGTGTTCCCACAGACAGCGCCAATCTGTTTACATCTAATTTAGTAACAGGAGCCTCCAGACGTTCACCTTCCTTCGAGCAAGCTTCCCTCCAAACCTGAAAAAGTAAAGGAGAAAACTAAGGGTGGCCGGCATTCAGCTGTTGGCCCTCCGAAGCTTAAGTTAGACGAGATATGGTAATAGAGTAAAAGGTAGGAAATGAGCTTAGAGGTTGTGTGTTCGCTTCCCCAAGTGTAGGGTTGCGATGTAGTAATAAACTCTGTAAGACCGAGGTCGATCCACAGGGACTTATGTAGGAATTCACAAACACTTCCAATAGCTTCAATTGAAAAGCTAACAACAAGATTTGAGAAGATTGATGTAAATAGCAATTTTGAACTTAAACTGAAGTAATCAATTAATAAAAGGCATTAGGGTTTCAAGGATCCACTTGTAGCAATCCTTGATGCTCAATTCACTGTGGTTTCTCACTTTCTCAACTAGAATCGAAATTAAGATCTATCTAGCCGGATAATAGAGCAGTTAAACCAAACAATCTGCCTTATGTAAGATCAATGTATATGATTCACTCAATGCAAGCTAACACGAGCATACTCAATTGCATAGGTCAATCCCAATTCCAATAGACTAAGTTCACAATCATAACCATCATTAAGTCTTATCACAAGACAAAGCTAGATCATGATTTGAACTTGATTCAAATCACATACACAGCCCCACATAGTACAGAATTTTCAGAAAAGTAGAACTTTGGTAGGAAGTTCCCATATGAAGATCATGAATCTAGAGCGTATTCCGATTCCTCAGATCATATAGGTCCAAATTAATTCACAACAATTAAGAACTCAAGCACTTCTTCCAAACATCCATGAGTCATCATAAGACTAAGAAAAACTACTTAGAACTTGAATAAAACTTCAAACCATTGTTCATAAACAAGAAATCCAATCTTACAACCAACTTAAACGAATTGAAACATCTTAGATTCACTACAAGCTTCACCTCTTAGCCCTAGCTAAGAGGTTTAGCCGTTCATGATCCAAGGAAACATGAAACAACTAAGAAAAACCTAAAAACAGTTAACAAACTAGGAGGAGTTGTGGAACTCCGAAATCCACTTCTGCCGCCTCCCACCGTGCTGGTTCCGTTCTAGGATACCTAGGAACGATACCTAGGTGTCCTTTTATAGTGGGGAGGCTCCACAGCATTAGAATCTTCCAGAAATTGCATAACAGTACATAGTGTGCAGAGAAATTCAGGACTTGTAGAACACGCTCAGTTACACAGACGACCGGTCGCACGACTGGTCTGAGCTCCTGGACGACCGGTAGCACGACCGGTCTCAAAAATGTAAAAAAACGTCCAGAGATTTTTGGAATTTTTCAACCCAGAAAATTTATTTAAGGACCGGTCGCACGACTGGTCTGAGCAACGGACGACCGGTCGCACGACCAGTCGTGGACAGTCCAGTGAGTTGTGGCCCTGTGGCCCCTCCTGTTGAGTGATCGGACCGGTCGTGGACCGTTCCTTAGCTATGGACGACCTGTCGGATGACCAGTCGTGGGCCTCTTCTTCTGCTTTCTTTCTTCTTTTCTCTGACTTCTTTCTTTCATCCTTTGATGCTTAGCCCTTTGATCTTCTATGCTTGTAAATGGCTTCTTTAAGTCTCCAATTAATGAATCCTCTCTCTCGTCCTACAATCACAAATTCATGGATTAGATTAGTCTATAAATCGTGAAAACCTTGCATAATGAGTGATGAATTGGGGTTAGAATATGCACAATTAAGAGCTCAACATTGTGTCCCTTTACCATTTGTGGGACCATCTATTTATACAAATCCGAGTGATCCAGTCTGTTACGCAAGCCGTTAAGATCAATGTTAATTTCAGGGGACAAGATGCTTATCCTGCTAACCTTAGATGATATAACCGCTATAGGTGTCTAGCTGATTACGTTTCTTGATAGAGATGTTTGGAGCTATGAATGGAAACAAGCCCAAACCGGCCTATACGGGATGCTGGTTATAAAAAGGCAGAGGATGCTCGGGCTCGGGGACAACCTCGTTCGACAACCACGAGCCGAGCTGCTCACATGCAGAAATGCGATCCCTTTCGACGACCACGAGCCGAGCTGCTCACATGCGGAACGTTTGTTTTATAACCAAGGAGTAAAGGCAGGCGAATTTTGAAGATGCCCCCATCTGATGACCAGCGACCAAGCCTGCTCGTATATTCGGGAGTGTATACCATACTTTCATGATATGCGAGCTTCAACCATAAGAGCTCGCGAGTTGAACACTGAAGCCAAAAAGGTGCTCGCGGGTCTTGAGTCTTCAATATCTTTGACCACCGATTTTATGGTATAACACATGGATTTGTGATTATAGGAATGAGATGGAGACTTCACTAATTCATAGTTAAAAGAGTCACTTTGTATGCGTTGAAGATCAATATAACAAGTGCCAAAAGGTGGAGGAAAGAAGAAGAAAGAAAGAAAGAAAAGAAAATATGGAAAAACTGTCTCAAGACCTGGCGCAAGACCTGTCCCAAGACCTGTCCTAAGACCAATCGCCAAACAGGTCTACAGAGCTAGACCGGTCGCTAGACAGGTCAACAAGAGTCCAGATAAACATAGTTTGCTGGACTTTTTTTTGTTTCTTAGACCGATTCTGATTTTCAAGGCCAAGTTTCCAAATTGAGAAAGGATTCCGCAGATTCTCAAAGTTTCCAAGTTGGTGAGGGATTAATCTTATAAAAGGCCACCTTCACTCTCTTCCTAAGGCATCTAGCAATGTGGGGAGCAAAGGATTCAAGACTTAGGATGCTTCCTAGCCTCCTACAACTAGTTTTCTTCTTCTAGTTCTAGTTCTAGTTTGTTTTTATGCTTTTCATTAGCTAACCTCTTAGCTAAAGCTAAGAGGTGAAACTTATAGCTTACTTAGATGTTTTAATTCATTTTATTGGTTTCAAATTTGGATTTAGTGAAGAATAAAGTTCTAAGTAGTTTTTCTTAATCTTGTGATGGCTCATGGATGTTTGGAAGAATTGCATTAGTTCTTAATTGTTTTGCATGGTTCTAGACCTGTACGCTCTGAGGAATCGGATTCAATACGCTCTAGACTTGGATCATCATGTGGGAACTTCAAACCAAAGTTCTACCTTTTGTTAGTGCACTTTTCTGTGGCATACTAGTTCACCTTGTTTGTCAATCACTTACGTCAATAAGTCTAGTGTCGGTTGAGCCTAATGAAGACAAAGACCGAAGACTCAAGTAGCCCTGCTGCATCAAGGAAGAAGATACAGGTAAAAGTGATGCCTTGATGTGCCTTAACCTTGACCAAAACCCAACCCTTAACCTCTTTGATGACCTTGACCATATTAGGGAACCTTTAGTCATCATAGATTGGCCTTAGGTGTCCCAAAACATCACCTAAATCTTGGCCTAAGTTAGTGGGTTGAAGAATGCATGGGTCAGCAATCAAACTGGCTGAACCCAGGCCTGTCCGACCTGTCACGACCGGTCGGCTGGACTGGACCGACTGGTCACGACCGGTCGGACAGGCACAGTCCAGAGTCCAGCGTGTGCAAGCCATTGGGGCTGACCGGTCTTGACCGGTCGACTGGGCTGGTCTGACCGGTCGCAACCGGTCGGAGACCCGTCCCCCCCCCCCCCCCCCCCCCCCCCCCCCCTTCTCAGACAGTTAGTTTTCTGTCGTGTTCTGGCTTTTGGCCGACCGGTCGGGACAGGTCGGCAGAGCCGTTTTTTGCCCGTTTTATGACCGTTGGAGCTCACTTTCCCTATATATGGAGCTCAATTTTTGGCATAAGTGAAAGGGTTTTGAGAGCCCATTACCCACACACTTTGTACATCATTTGGGGCCTCAAAGAGGAGAAGTTTCAAGTCATATCCCTTGTGTTTAATCACAAGTGAGGGCATTCAAATGCAAACATAGGGATGACTTGATTCCTCTCTCAATTCTAGAGGTAAGACACTATACCATATAGTTATATCTCTTGTTCAAGACCTCTAGAAGACCCTCTGGTGAATCTCCTCGTAAGAACAAGCTACATATCCCATGTAGGAGATTCAACCATCCTCCTATCACCTTGGGCATCTCAAAAGCATCACATGCAAGGTGTTTGATCGAGTGTAGCTGAGGCATTAGCGACGCAACGGCAACACGATCGTGGGAGCAAGGGAAGCTGATTGAAGCACGGGAGAGCGGAGATCAAGCAACCCAAACCAACGCTGAATAAGGGGCTCATCCGACAAGTAAGGTTGTCTTAATTGAGAGTCCATTTAGAGTTTGTTCGTAAAACTCGATCGAGGGACGTTAGCCGTTCCTTGGCCCGTTAGCCGGGCCTAAACTAAGTCTCTAAGGGGGAGCCTCCGACACGGGAGTGAACGTGCTTCGGGTTGAGAGTTAGCTATTCAATCCCCAAGTGTAGGGTTGCGAAGTAGTAATAATTCGGAAAGACCGAGTATCGTTCCCACAAAGATTTATGAATGGGTATTCTCAGAATTTGTTTAAAATAACTAGTAATTAAGATCCTATTAAGAACTAAAACTGAAAAATAGCAATTTGAGTTTAAACAGTGAATGTGTAAGGTAATTTCAATCTAAAAAGGCACTAAAACGCCAAGGATCCACTTTTGACCAGTTTCAATGCATCAACACAACTAGGTCTCTCATAACTCAATTGGAATCGAATTTATATCTCTATCCGATCGGAATATAAAGCGGTTAAATCAACAATTATCCAAAACAGTTGCTTATTCATTGATTCAATTCCTACATCAATGCTCAGGCCTTAGGCAAACTCAATTGTGTAGGCCAAGCCTCTTTCCAATCTAGTTGAGATTCACAACCAAAGCTTTCATCAAATCCTGTCGCTAGACTTGATTACAACTAATGATTAGAATTCTAATTAAATCAAAATCAATTAACAAACAGCTATTCGAGATTATAACAAAAGATAAGAACTTTAGTTGAATGAGTTCCCACATGAAGATCGGGCCATTGTACACAAGATAATCAAAGGGTCTACCATGCCCGGAGTCGATGATAGATCAATGAACTACACAAGCATAAACAATGCTCAGAAGGTAAGCTACCAAGCTTAGAATCACTAAGAATCACATGAGCCCGGAGTCATCAAGAGATCAAAGTAGAACCAAACTAGTACTTGATTCAAACTCATATTGAACTAAAATTCTTCAATTAAAACATAAAAGGAAACCTAGGTTGCATCAATCCATCAAAAACGAATCAAAAGCTTCACCTCTTAGCCCTAGCTAAGAGGTTTTAGTTCATCTCTAATATCCTTGAACTAGAAGCCTCAAAAACATAAAAACTACTAAAACAGGAAGAAAACTAAGAAAGCTCGAAATAGAATCCGTCTCCCAAGCAATCCCCACGTCCTAGCATGCCTTGGTATGAAGAGGAGAAGTCCATTTTATAGATGGGTGCGGAAGATTCCAGATTTAGCAAGGAATTACGCAATTGCGCAGAGAAAATCAGAGCTTTACGTACAATCTGTTACGCTGTCGATCGGTCGCACGACCGGTCTGAGCTGTGGACGACCAGTCGCACGACCGGTCTCAAAACTGCTTAATTTGTCCAGAGAGTTTTTGTGTTTCTGGACTACTCTCGACCTGTCTAGCGACCGGTCTAAGAGGAGAAAAAACAGTCCAAAAAATACACTGTAGACCTGTCTGTCGACCTGTCTGGCGACCGGTCTACAGACAGGTCTAAGAACAAATTTTCAGATTTTCTTCTTTATCTCTTCTCTTTCTTTCTTGCTTCTTTCTTCCACCTTTTGGCACTTGTTCTATTGATCTTCAATGCATACAAAGTAACTCTTTTAACTATGAATTAGTGAAGTCTCCCTCTCATTCCTACAATCACAAATCCATGCATTAGAATAGTCTTTAAACATAAAATCCATGCATAATGAGTGATGAATTGGGGTTAGAATATGCACAATTAAGAGCTCAACACAGCCTATGTCCAAAACTCCATTTGGGTTGAGAGTTAGCCCTTTGTCCAAAACTCCGGTTACGGTTGAGAGGTGAACCAGTAAAACCTCCGTGTAAAGGTTGAGACGTGAACCTCATTTAAAACCTCCGATAGTGAATGCCGGTGTGCTCAAAGGAGTTGAGTACTAGACCCGGGAGTGGAGTAGACCCAAAGTCGAACCACTATACATGCTTGTGTTTGTGATTGAATTGAGCACATTGATATCTTAGCATTGGATGTTTAATTGTTTAATTATGAATGCTTGATAAGAATGTATGCTAAGCACTTGATTGGCACATCCACACACAAGATGTACTTTCACTAGGTGTGTAGACTTGAGCTCATTGATCCATTCTCATAAGTCTATATAGGTTGCATAGGTTAGGAGCTTGATTAGTTAAATCATTTATTTACCTATGCATGCTTAGACTAGGATTGTTTATTGCTTAATCATATGCTAGTCTTCTGATTGGACCCACTTAGGCTTGGAAGCCGAAGTGTTCTTGCTTACTTAGCTTAATTTGTTGAATTGTGTAAGTAGGCAAAAAGAATTTCAAAAAGGTCCTAATCACCCCCCTCCTATGGTTTAGCCATAATTCTAGTTGCTCTTTAAGCTTCCGCACATACGTAGGTGTCGTGTTAGACTACCGACGTACTTTCACCTTTTTGTTCTAAATTCTAAATATTGTGTTGATTGTTCATATGATTTGAATGAAGTTCAAATCATAATATAGTCAAGTCTTGTGACAGGGAAGCGAACAAGTATTGTTCGGGCTATCATCCTCTTTGGAAATTTCCAGATCATTAGGCTTTAGGGCCTTCATCGGATTAGATTTATCAATTATTTTTTCACTCCTCAAAGTGGTGATAGCTTGAACATGCTCCATATGTTGGGAGGATGAGCTGGGGTCTTGTATTACAAATTGGGTTCTTGGGTTAGGGAGAGGTTGGGTAGGAAGTGTGCCTTTCTCCCTAATACTGAGATGAGATTCAACTCTAGTCATTGAGGTTTTCAAGTCATTAATGGCTTGAGATGAATTTTGATTGAATTTCAGTTGCTCTTGCATGAACCCATCAATTTTCAGAGAATTAGTCTTGTTATATTCAGCTTGAACCGATACGAATGCACCCAACATCTCCTCTAGTATAGCTTTTGGTGTGATTACTAGGGATGGACCTATTAAAGGTTGAGCTTGAGGGGTGTTGTTTGCATTTGTAGTTGGTCCATTCCTCCAACTAAAGTTGGGATGGTTCTTGCAACTAGAGTTAAACGTGTTTGAGTTTGGAGCACTAAATGGCTGTTGATAACTGTTTATGACATTTAATTGTTCTTGTAAGATTTCCTGGAATGCAGAAATTGTGGGACAATCCTGTGTTGCATGTTGATTTTCGGCACAAATTCCACAAACAATTTTAACGTCCTTTAAGTTAATCGTCTCTCCTTTGTTCAATTCTATGGCCTCGACTTTTCTTGTGAGGCCAGCCACAAGTGCACTTATGTTATCTTCTTCTGAGAGGACATAAATTCCTCCTTACTCCTTTTGTTGGTTTGTCTTGGGATTTGTTGGTTTAGATGTATCCCAAGACTGTGCATTCTCAGCCAATTCATCAAAATAGTCCCATGCTTCCTCGACTTCCTTATTCATGAATTCTCCATTACACATCATCTCTACGAATTGACGCATGGGTGAAGTCAGTCCTTCATAGAAAAAGCTTATTACCCGCCAAATTTCGTAGCCATGATGTGGGCATGGATTTAACAAGTCCTTGAACCTCTCCCAACATTGGAAGAAGGTCTCATCCTCTTTTTGAGCAAAATTCATGATAAGGCTCCTCAACATGATCGTTTTGTGAGTAGGGAAGAACTTTTTAATGAACTCCCTAGTCATCTCAGTCCATGTGCCAATCGATTTTGGCCTTAATGCATGAAGCCAAGCCTTAGCTTTTTCTTTAAGGGAAAAAGAAAATAATTTAAGTTTCACTACATCATCCGTTACATTTTCAAAGTGCATTGTGTTGAACCTCCAATTTAGACATTGCATTGCCCATTTCACGACAACGTTGCATGATTTTCATGGTTTAAAGGCCCACCTAACATATGCTTTTGTGATTATAGGGATGAGAGTGGATTTCATCAAATTGGAGCCAAAAGAATGTATTTGAAGCTATTGCATGAAGTCTTAGGATGGACCAAAGAAAGAAGAAGAAAGAGAGAGAAAAGAGGATGAAGAAAAGAAGAAAAAGCTGAAGAATAACAAGGCTGACCGGTCGTCCGACCGGTCAGACACATCAGAAAGGAGCAATGGAAGAAGGCCGACCGGTCAAGACCGGTCGGCCATGAAGGCAGAAGACATTGAGGAAGGGCCGACCGGTCATGACCGGTCGGCTATAGGCTCTGGACGAGGAGGAAATAAAGCCCGACCGGTCACGACCGGTCGGGCATGCACGCTGGAATATGGATAGGTTGGTCCGACCGGTCATGACCGGTCGGCCACACTTGCTGGACTTTTTGGATGGTTTGAAAAATCAGTCCGACCGGTCACGACCGGTCGGCCCTGCGTAAGAAGATTCCTTTCTAAATTGGGACTCCGAATTTCACTGCGCAATGCGAAGGCTTTCGCAGAATCCAACGCAAGGGGGGTTTGTTGCTATAAAAGGGCACCTAGGGGCTTTCCCTAAGGTATCAGAGAAGAGAAGGAACTTGAGTTTGGAGGCTGAAGGCGACTGTGGGGCGTCTGCAACATCTATCTTCGGGTTTTTCTAGTTTTATGCTTTATTTTTGAGTTTTTAGTTGTAGCATGACTATGCTCGGCTAAAACCTCTCAGCTAAGGCTGAGAGGTGAAGCTTGTAGCCAATTCTATGTTAATTTCAGTTTGATTCAAGTATTATTCAATTCAAAGTTAGAATTTTCTTATGTTCAGTTCAAAAGATGGTAGTTTGAGATGTCTTATCTGAGTTCATGTGCTCCGGACATGAATTCCTTTTAATTCTCTGAGATTATCACAGGTTTCTTGTTTAGATTCGAATTATAGTAATCCTTGAGCAGGCCATAGTCCATAGGCATGGCTATTACTCCGCAGGCTATGAATTTGAATTCTACATTGATTGAATGGACTTGAACTTAGAAGTTCAACTTGAATTGGATGAATGTGTGTGAATGCTTTACTTTCCAACTAGATGAGAGATAGGACTTCAAATCTAGTTGTGTTCTATACTTGGATTGACTGAATTGACATAGGATTGCTACAAGTGGATCCTTGAAAGCCTTAGTACATTATATCTCTGATTTTTCATTAAGTTACTGTTTTAATTAAACATCCCATTGAAATTGAATTTATTCTATTAAACTGAGTTGCTGGAGTAATTAGGAAGCTGTTACTCTTTCCCTGTGGATCGACCTCGGTCTTACCGAGTTTTATTACTACATCGCAGCCTTACACTTGAGGCGAGCGAACAAGTTTTTGGCGCCGTTGCCGGGGAAATTAGATAATAGTTTTCAAATAGTTTCAGTGGCTGTAGAAGTAGATAGGTTTTTTTTCTGATTTTTCTTAGAACTAACAAAGTTTTCTGTTTTGTAGGAATTCTTCTTTCAGTTCAAGCGAATCAGGTGATACCTTTCTAACTTAGTTTTTTTTAGAATTTTTAGATTGCAGTTTTCTAGGTTAGGATTAGTCTTGATTGAGTGGTTTATGTCCCGTTGGGAACGTAACCATTCAAATCGTCTCCAATCTGAAGGTGGTTTAGTTGGACCATTGTCAGTTCATAGACGAGTCCGGAATTATCAAGAGCATTGTGAAAGTTTGGGGAGTATGGAGCAAACACCCTTAAGGAATCCTCCACCCCCTACTCCAACCACAAACGCAAATCAGGAAGGAGTAGGAGAGAATGAGGTACATAATGTTCCTCCAATGAGATCACTACGGGATTACCTACAACCTGCTCGTACAATTACACCTTCTTGCATAGTTCTACCAGCTAACGGTGGGACCCTTGACATAAAACCAGGAGTAATCCAACTTTTACCTAAATTCCATGGGCTAGACTCTGACCGCCCATACTTACACTTGCAAGAATTCGAAGAAGTGTTGGCCACCTTGCATTATCCCAATGTTTCTGGGGATACAATCAGACTTAAACTTTTTCCCTTCACCTTGAAAGAAAGAGCCAAAGATTGGCTTCACTCTCTTAGACCATATTCGATTGGGTCATGGGTTGAGATGAACCGGGAATTCTTGAAAAAGTTCTTCCCGGCTCATAAAACAAACACTCTTCGAAGGGCCATAATGAATTTCTCAGCTAAAGAGGGTGAATCATTCTTTCAATGTTGGGAAAGATTTAAGGAACTCCTGCTTGCTTGCCCACATCATGGCTATAAGAGTTGGCGAGTTATAAATTTCTTCAATGATGGATTAAGTTCCAATATGCGCCAATTTGTGGAAATGATGTGCAATGGCGAGTTTATGAGTAAAAATCCAGATGATGCTTGGAGTTACTTGGACATGTTGGCTGAAAACGCCCAATCTTGGGATACCTCGGATAAACCCAAGAACCCCAAGCCTACTCAAGAGAAAGGAGGGATATATGTCCTTAAAGAGGAAGACGACGTGAATGCAAGGATAGCCAACCTCACAAGGAAGGTTGAGGCCATGGAACTTAGCAAAAATGGAGTTTCCAAGTCCAAGGAAGCTGTTGAAACCACATGTGGGATTTGTCTCACCGACTTACACGCTACGCAAGATTGTCCCACAATTCCTGCATTTAAGGAAGTGCTGCAAGAGACAGCCAATGCCACATATGGTTATCAACGGCCCTTCAATGGACCGGTAGGTAATACATACAATGAGAGTTGGAAGAACCACCCGAATTTCAGTTGGAAGAATGCTCCTACGGGCAATCCTACCAACTCCCAAAGAGGGCCACCCATGCAAAATATGGCCCCACCTCAATTCTCATTGGAGGATACCTTGAGAGTGTTTATGCAAGGGCAAGCGCAAATAAATGAATCAAATCAGCAATTGTTCCAAGAGCTGAAAGTCTCGGTTGATGAGATTAAGGGACGCTTGAATGCTAGGGAAGGGACCTTTCCGGCCCAACCTCAGCCCAATCCAAAGCAAGTACATGAAGTAAGCATCCCTAATCCTTCCAACCAAAACATGGAGCAAGCTAAATCCATTACCACCCTTAGAAGTGGTAAACAAATTGACAAAACTATTTCGGTGAAGGCCGATGAGCCTAATGATCCGGTAAATTCTGAGGATGAAAATGGATCTAACTTAGCCCCACAACAACCGGAACGCATTTACAAGCCCATAGCACCTTTCCCATCGAGATTGGTTGCCCCAAAATCTCTCCCAAATTCTCAAGATATTCTAGAGATTTTCAGACAAGTCAAGATCAATATCCCTTTGCTTGATGCCATCAAACAAATTCCCTCTTATGCCAAGTTTCTAAAAGACCTATGCACAACAAAACGCAAATATAATGTGCAGCAAAAGGCCTTCCTAACTGAGCAAGTTAGTGCCATCCTCACTCAAAAGACTCCCCCAAAATTCAAAGATCCCGGTAGTCCCACCGTCTCATGTATCATTGGAGACTACCGGATTGAACGTGCCTTGTTAGACTTGGGGGCAAGTGTGAACTTGATCCCATACTTGGTATATGAACAATTGGGTCTTGGTGAATTAAAATCCACCAAAACCACATTGCAACTCGCTGATAGATCTATCCGTGTACCGAGGGGGATAGTTGAAGATGTTCTAGTCCAAGTTGACAAATTCTACTACCCGGTAGATTTTATAGTCTTGGACACACAACCGGTTTTGGATGCTAGCACCCAAATACCGGTGATATTAGGCGGCCCATTCCTTGCCACATCAAACGCAATCATCAATTGCCGGAATGGGGTGATGCAATTATCTTTTGGAAACATGACACTAGAGGTGAATGTATTTCACCTGGGCAAAAGACATAGGGATGTCGATGATGATGAGTTCTTCGATGTAAACATGCTTGAAACCTTTGAAGAAGAAGAACTCCTCCAACTTGAACCACTAGAAAGTTTGGAGACATGCTTAGCACACTTCATGGATTCTAAAGACCCCATCATCAGTGAGATTGTGCATGCATTAAATATAGAAAGACCGGTAGTTGATACTAGCCGGTGGAGGCCCCATTTTGAAAAATTGCCACCAACCACATCAAGGCCTCTACCGTCTAGCATCAAGCCACCGAAGCTTGACCTCAAACCATTGCCATCCGAGCTTAAATATGTATATCTGGGTCAAGAGGAAACTTTCCCAGTTGTCATTGCCTCCCACCTAGAAAAAGACCAAGAGCTCAAGTTGATTGAGTTACTCAAAAAACACCGGGAAGCCATAGGTTGGACAATAGCGGATCTCAAAGGGATAGATCCTTCGGTTTGCACTCACCGTATACACCTTGAAGAAAACGCAAAAACGACTAGACAACCTCAAAGACGGTTAAATCCAAACATGATGGAGGTTGTCAAAGTCGAGGTGTTAAAGCTATTGGATGTGGGTATCATCTACCCCATCTCAGATAGCCAATGGGTGAGTCCTACCCAAGTTGTCCCCAAGAAATCCGGTATTACCATCATTAAAAACGCCAACAACGAGCTTATACCGACTAGGGTGACCACCGGTTGGCGTATGTGCATTGATTATAGGAAGCTCAATACGGTCACTAGGAAAGACCACTTCCCTCTCCCATTTATGGACCAAATTTTGGAGAGGTTGGCAGGCCATCCCTACTATTGCTTCCTAGATGGCTATTCCGGATACAACCAAATTGAGATAGCTCCGGAAGACCAAGAGAAAACCACATTTACATGCCCGTTTGGTACCTTCGCCTACCGAAGGATGCCATTCGGGTTATGCAATGCACCCGCCACATTCCAACGATGCATGTTGAGTATTTTCTCGGACATGGTGGGTGAGTTTCTTGAGGTGTTCATGGATGACTTCTCTGTTTTTGGTTGTACATTTGATGAGTGACTCGAGCACTTGAAGTTGGTCTTAATGAGGTGTGAGGAAAAGCAACTTGTATTAAACTGGGAAAAGTGCCACTTCATGGTACAAAGAGGAATAGTCCTTGGACACATCATCTCGTCCAATGGAATAGAGGTAGACCGGGCAAAAATTGACATAATTTCCAATCTACCACCACCCAAAAGCATACGCGATGTGCGGTCCTTCCTGGGACACGCCGGTTTCTATCGAAGGTTTATAAAGGACTTTAGTCACATCTCAAGGCCTTTATGCAACCTTCTACAAAAGGAGAACCAATTTGAGTGGAGTGCCGAATGTCAATTAGCTTTTTCAAAGCTAAAAGACATGTTGACAACCGCTCCTATCATGCAACCACCAGATTGGTCCATTCCTTTTGAGTTGATGTGCGATGCGAGCGATTTTGCTATTGGGGCGGTGTTAGGCCAAAAGAAGGATAAAAAGCCCCATGTCATCTACTACGCGAGTAGGACCTTGAATCCTGCCCAAGTTAATTATTCAACTACGGAGAAAGAGCTCCTAGCTGTCATCTTTGCCTTGGACAAATTCAGGCCATACTTAATAGGATCCAAAGTTATTGTTTATACGGATCATGCGGCACTGAAATACCTTCTTTCTAAGAAGGATGCTAAGCCCCGTTTGCTAAGATGGATCCTACTCCTTCAAGAATTCGATTTGGAGATCAAAGATAAGAAGGGGGTAGAAAATGTGGTCGCGGATCATCTATCCCGCCTAGTCCTACCAAATTCCATTGATGAGTCACCTATTGAGGACTCATTCCCTGATGAGCAACTCTTTGTTGCTATGCATCCACCATGGTACGCTGATATAGCCAATTATCTTTCCACAGGTGCGATGCCGACTCATTGGACTGCGCAAGACAAACGGAAATTTCTAAGGGAAGTGCGCAGATTCTTCTGGGATGAACCTCTAATGTTTAAATATTGCCCAGACCAAATTATAAGGAGATGCGTCCCCGATGATGAACACAATTTAGTCATCTCCTTTTGTCATGATCAAGCATGTGGGGGTCATTTTTCAGCCAAGAAAACAACTGCAAAAATTCTGCAGTGTAGTTTTTATTGGCCCACGCTATTTAAGGACACCCACGAGTTTTGCAAAGCGTGCGAGCGCTGCCAGAAGTTAGGAGGATTATCCCGTCGAAATATGATGCCTCTCACACCAATTCAACATCTTGAAGTCTTTGACTGTTGGGGCATCGATTTCATGGGACCATTCCCCTCATCTTTTAGACATGTCTATATTCTATTGGCCGTAGACTATGTGTCTAAATGGATAGAGGCTATCCCATGTAGAACCAATGATCATCGTACGGTTCTCAAGTTTCTCAAAGAAAACATACTTTCTAGATTTGGGACGCCTCGAGCCATTATTAGTGATGGTGGTGCTCATTTTTGCAATAGACCTTTTGAAACTTTGATGAAGAAATATGGTATTAGGCACAAAGTGAGTACCCCATACCACCCACAAACAAGTGGGCAAGCTGAAATCTCCAATAGGGAAATCAAGCAGATTATAGAAAAGACGGTGAGACCGGATCGCAAGGATTGGTCCCTAAGATTAGATGATGCACTTTGGGCTCACCGTACGGCCTACAAGACACCCATTGGAATGTCCCCTTATAGACTTGTCTATGGGAAAGCTTGCCACTTGCCTGTGGAGATAGAACACAAAGCCTATTGGGCAATTCGGGCTCTAAATTTTGACATTGACAAGGCTAGCTCGCTTCGCAAACTTCAATTAAATGAGCTTGATGAGATACGGAACGATGCATATGAAAATTCGAGAATTTACAAGAGCAAGATGAAGGCCTTTCATGACAAGCACATCTTAAGGAAATCCTTCCATGAAGGACAGAAAGTGCTCTTGTATAATGCCCGACTTCATCTTTTTCCGGGAAAATTACGATCTCGATGGACCGGCCCATATATTGTTAAAGAAGTTTTTCCTCATGGGGCTGTTGAGATTGAGAATGCAGCGAATGGTGACTGTTTCAAAGTTAATGGACAATGCCTTAAACCATTTGTTGAGAAATTTAATTCAGAGGACATGTCCATCTCCCTGAATGATCCTGTCTATCAGGATGATTGATCTCCTAGTCTGATGGAGGTATAGCATAGGTAGGTTTGGTTTTGTTTTGCTGTTTTAGTAGGATTTAGTTGTTGGAATTGCAGACCTCCATGATCGCTCTCTCAGGTACTATTGATTCTCACTCTCTCATATTTTACCATTGTTCTCATGTTCATGCTAACTAACTATCTTTTTACATTGAGGACAATGCAAGATTTGGTTGGGGGGTGAGATGAGATCCCTCATCTAGCATATTGCAACATTTAGAGCTTCATATGCACAAAATTTTTTTCGAATTTTCTAACATCTCAAAACTCTTTTAGAAAATTTTATTTCTATACATTTGAGAGGCTATGAGTAGAAGAGGAGGAGAAATGAAGTGTGTGATGTTGTAGTCTTGAATTTCTTCCAACATAATGGCTTTATATGTTAATTTCCCCATTGTTGTGATTGATAGAAAATTTGAACACCTTTACACCAAGTTCACATTACACGATTTTCATGAGTGACAGGTTTATGTGATTTGTGGATTAGCTAGACTTTGGTTTAGAGGTGTTGAGCAGCCAAGCCGGGGTATTTTGTCCATCCTTGTCCATGGGAAAATAATGAAAGATATGGATTTCTAAAAATCCTATCTAAGTTAAAAGAAAAAGGAAAGAAAGGATGAAATCGGGAAGGAAAGACAAATGGTGGAAAATTCCGAAAAGGGCTACCTATTACCAACCGGGGGATGGTCGAACCGTAACCAAAGCCGGAAATGGGACGTAGTGTGAAAGCCGTCGGAAGGACGGTAAGGCAAATTCCTGTCATAGGCTTGCTGTTGCTCTGTGCACCTTGGAATCCCTGGTCTACTTAATCTATGAAGAAGATGGTTCCAGGAACTCATGAGATGAACTTTCACTATGCACACTAGGTTGAATTTGTTCGAATTCTTCTATTTATCAATCAGTCAGCGGGGATTTCATGTAAACACTTCTTATGTTTTGAGAGTCCAAGGTTCAGCTTCTAACACCTAATCTTTCCAAATTCCACACTTATACATCTTGGAATGGATAGAAACATGGTTTCTGGAAGAGGGTTGGATTTGGAGGTTTGAAACTGTTTCACGCATGTTTTGCTCGGGACTAGCAAAAAGCTGGTTGGGGGGTGTGTTGAACCTCCAATTTATACATTGCATTGCCCATTTCACGACAACGTTGCATGATTTTCATGGTTTAAAGGCCCACCTAACATATGTTTTTGTGATTATAGGGATGAGAGTGGATTTCATCAAATTGGAGCCAAAAGAATGTATTTGAAGCTATTGCATGAAGTCTTAGGATGGACCAAAGAAAGAAGAAGAAAGAGAGAGAAAAGAGGATGAAGAAAAGAAGAAAAAGCTGAAGAATAACAAGGCTGACCGGTCGTCCGACCGGTCAGACACATCAGAAAGGAGCAATGGAAGAAGGCCGACCGGTCAAGACCGGTCGGCCATGAAGGCAGAAGACATTGAGGAAGGGCCGACCTGTCATGACCGGTCGGCTATAGGCTCTGGACGAGGAGGAAACAAAGCCCGACCGGTCACGACCGGTCGGGCATGCACGCTGGAATATGGATAGGTTGGTCCAACCGGTCATGACCGGTCGGCCACACTTGCTGGACTTTTTGGATGGTTTGAAAAATCAGTCCGACCGGTCACGACCGGTCGGCCCTGCGTAAGAAGACTCCTTTCTAAATTGGGACTCCGAATTTCACTGCGCAATGCGAAGGCTTTCGCAGAATCCAACGCAAGGGGGGTTTGTTGCTATAAAAGGGCACCTAGGGGCTTTCCCTAAGGTATCAGAGAAGAGAAGGAACGTGAGTTTGGAGGCTGAAGGCGACTGTGGGGCGTTTGCAACATCTATCTTCGGGTTTTTCTAGTTTTATGCTTTATTTTTTGAGTTTTTAGTTATAGCATGACTATGCTCGGCTAAAACCTCTCAGCTAAGGCTGAGAGGTGAAGCTTGTAGCCAATTCTATGTTAATTTCAGTTTGATTCAAGTATTATTCAATTCAAAGTTAGAATTTTCTTATGTTCAGTTCAAAAGATGGTAGTTTGAGATGTCTTATCTGAGTTCATGTGCTCTGGACATGAATTCCTTTTAATTCTCTGAGATTATCACAGGTTGCTTGTTTAGATTTGAATTATAGTAATCCTTGAGCAGGCCATAGTCTATAGGCATGGCTGTTACTCCGCAGGCTATGAATTTGAATTCTACATTGATTGAATGGACTTGAACTTGGAAGTTCAACTTGAATTGGATGAATGTGTGTGAATGCTTTACTTTCCAACTAGATGAGAGATAGGACTTCAAATCTAGTTGTGTTCTATACTTGGATTGACTGAATTGACATAGGATTGCTACAAGTGGATCCTTGAAAGCCTTAGTACATTATATCTTTGATTTTTCATTAAGTTACTGTTTTAATTAAACATCCCATTGAAGTTGAATTTATTCTATTAAACTGAGTTGCTGGAGTAATTAGGAAGCTGTTACTCTTTCCCTGTGGATCGACCTCGGTCTTACCGAGTTTTATTACTACATCGCAGCCTTACACTTGAGGCGAGCGAACACATTGTGGCTATCACCTCATCAAATTCTTTAAGATATTGATAGGCACTTTCACTGTCTAGTCCATGAAATTTGGGAAGGAGTTGGATTACTCCCGATTTAAGATCTATGTTCCCTGCATTATGTGGAAAAACTATGCATGAGGGAGTGCTCGCTCTTGCAGGTTGCAAGTAATCACGTAGTGTTCTGTTGAGCTCTTAATTGTGCATATTCTAACCCCAATTCATCACTCATTATGCATGTTTTTCACGATTTAAAGACTAATCTAATGCATGAATTTGTGATTGTAGGAATGACAGGGAGACTTCACTAATTCATAGTTAAAAGAGTCACTTTGTATGCATTGAAGATCAATAGAACAAGTGCCAAAAGGTGGAAAGAAAGAAGCAAGAAAGAAAGAGAAGAGATAAAGAAGAAAAACTGAAATTTTGTTCTTAGACCTGTTTGTAGACCGGTCGTCAGACAGGTCGACAGTGTATTTTTTTGGACTGTTTTTCTCATCCTAGACCGGTCGCTAGACTGGTCGCCAGATCAGTCGCCAGACAGGTCGAGAGTAGTCCAGAAACACAAAAACTCTCTGGACAGATGATGCAGTTTTGAGACCGGTCGTGCGACCGGTCGTCCACAGCTCAGACTGGTCGTGAGACCGGTCGTCAGTGCAACAGCATGTGCGTGAAGCTCCGATTTTCTCTGCGCAATTGCATAATTCCTTGCTAAATTTGGAATCTTCCGCGCCAATCTATAAAAGAGACTTCTCCTCTTCATACCAAGGCATGCTAGGATGTGGGGATTGCTTGGGAGACGGATTCTGCTTCAAGTTTTCTTAGTTTTCTTCCTGTTTTAGTAGTTCTTATATTTTTGAGGCTTTTTAGTTCAAGGATGTTAGAGATGAACTAAAACCTCTTAGCTAGGGCTAAGAGGTGAAGCTTTTGATTTGTTTTTGATGGATTGATGCAACCTAGGTTTCCTTTTATGTTTTAATTGAAGAATTTTAGTTCAATATGAATTTGAATCAAGTACTAGTTTGGTTTTACTTTGATCTCTTGATGACTCCGGGCTCATGTGATTCTTAGTGATTCTAAGCATGGTAGCTTACCTTCTGAGCACTGTTTATGCTTGTGTAGTTCATTGATCTATCATCGACTCCGGGCATGGTAGACCCTTTGATTGCCTTGTGTAAATGGCCCGATCTTCATGTGGGAACTCATTCAACTAAAGTTCTTATCTTTTTATTATAATCTGAAATAGCTGTTTGCTGATTGATTTTGATTTAATTAGAGTTCTAATCATTAGTTGTGATCAAGTCTAGTGACAGGATTTGATGAAAGCTATGGTTGTGAATCTCAACTAGATTGGAAAGAGGCTTGGCCTACACTATTGAGTGTGCCCAAGGCCTGAATATTATTGTGGGAATCGATTCAATGAATGAGCAACTGTTTTAGATAATTGTTGATTGAACCGCTCTATATTCCGATCGGATAGAGATATGAATTCAATTCCGATTGAGTTATGAGAGACCTAGTTGTGTTGATGCATTGAAACTTATGAAAAGTGGATCCTTGGCGCTCTAGTGCCTTTTTAGATTGATATTACCTTACACATTCACTGTTTAAACCCAAATCATTATTTTCTAGCTTTAGTTCTTAATAGGATCTTAATTATTAGTTATTTTAAACAAATTCTGAGAATACCCATTCAAAAATCTCTGTGGGAACAATACTCGGTCTTTCCGAATTATTACTACTTCGCAACCCTACACTTGGGGAGTGAACAAGTTTTTGGCGCCGCTGCCGTGGATTTCTATGCGGTATTTTTAGAATTTGCTGAGATAGCTTTTAGTTGAGATTGTGTTAAGATAGGTTTAGGATATGTTTTGCCTTCTAGGCTAAGTTTTGTTTTAATTTCAGGATACTAACTTAGTTTGTTTTGATTTTACAGGATTCTAACATAGATCTACTTCAGGGATTTTTAGGAAGTTGAAGAAGAAGTAGGAATCTCAAGTGCCAAATCAGGTTCTATCATTCTAACCTTACTCTTCTTCTTCTCCTACTCATTCCTACCATATTCATCTCTTGTAGAGTGGGTGGAGACTCCTTTTGGATCTTTGATAGGTTGGCCTTGTGCCGCCTGGATTCCTATTGGTCGGCTCTGCCGTCTTGGATCACCTTATGCTTAGAGATTTCTCTTCTCAATCTTATTCCTCTTTCTTCTTTTTCTGCACTTTTCTCAAAAGACTCAAAGAGTGGGTGGGGAGTTCTCTGAACCCCTATTGACCAGGAGAAATCGGTCTCTATCCTTGCTTCTAGCTTAGCCATTGCAAGATACCTTGTGCTTCGGCCTTAGAGAGGAGTAAAGAAAGGAAGGAAGAATTATTTTTCCTTTTTGTCTCATTCTTTTTGGATTTGCATGCCACATTGGGCTCATGATTCTAATAACCGACTCAATCGTGACGGAGTAGTTGTTGAAGGGATTGATAGAGAGCCTCGTGTTAGAAAACGTCAAAATTTTCCTGAAATTACTAGAGAGATGGCTGAAAATCAACTAAATCAAGGGGCTAATCAACATCAAAATCAAGCCCAAAACCTTACTGAATTGGATGAGAATGAAGTGGGGGATGTACCTCAACCTAGAAATTTACGTGACTATTTACAACCAGCTAGGACGAGTACTCCCTCTTGCATAATTTTCCCTCACAATGTGGGAAATATCGATTTTAAACTGGGGTTGATCTAACTTCTTCCTAGATTCCATGGACTTGACTCTGAAAGCGCTTATTTACATATTAAGGATTTTGAAGAGGTTATTGCCACAATAAACTATGACAATATAACCAAGGATACTATAAAACAAATTATTCCCTTTTTCCTTGAAAGAGAAGGCTAAATCATGGCTACATTCCTTAAGGCCAAGGTCTATTGGAACATGGGCTGAGATGACTAGGGAATTTCTAAAAAAATTATTCCCTACTCATCGAACCAATGCACTAAGAAGGGCCATAATGAACTTCGCACAAAAGGAAGAAGAAACTTTTTTCCAATGTTGGGAAAGGTATAATGAGCTATTAAACGTATGCTCACATCATGGCTATGAACGGTGGAGGTTGATTAGTTTCTTCTATGATAGATTAAACTCAACTATGCGCCACTTTGTGGAGATGATGTGCAATGGGGAGTTCATGAACAAGGAAACGGAGGAAGCTTGGGATTATTTTGACATGTTGGCTGAAAACACACAAGCATGGGATACATCTAAGCCAACAAGTTCGAAACAACCCCAAGCCAAGGAAAAGGGAGAAATTTATGTTTTAAATGAGAAGGATGATATAGGTTCTAGAGTGGCTAATCTCACACGAAAGGTCGAAGAGATGGAATTAAGGAAAGTGGATACAACCCAACAAAGGAGGACTGTTGAAACTATTTGTGGTATTTGTGCTTCCAATGTACATCAAACGCCAGATTGTCCAACAATTTATGTGTTTCGAGAACTTTTATATGAACAATCAAATGCTTTGAATAGTTATCAACGACCTTTTAGTACTCCAAATTCAAACACGAACAATTCTAGTTGGAGAAACAACCCTAACTTCAATTGGGCGAATGGAAATACGGCTAACCAAAGTAATCCTCAAAGGGGGCCCCCAATGCAAATTCCTATGGTCCCACCTCAAATGCCTATAGAGGATACATTGAAAGCATTCATGGAAGGTCAAGCTCAAATAAATCAATCCAACCATACGATAATGCTTGAGCTTAAAAATTCGGTGGAGGAAATCAAGGCTCGCTTAAACGCAAGGGAAGGGATTCTTCCAGCCCAACCCATACCAAATCCGAAACCTCAATGCGAAATAAACGTGCCTAGTTCCTCTAACCAACACATGGAATATGCTAAGGCCATCACCACTCTTAGAAGTGGTAATATTATTGAAAAATCTGACCCGGTGAAGGCCTTAACGCCTAATGATCCGGTATCTTCCAAAGAGGATGATGGACCTAGCACCGCCATGAATGAAAAAGAGCCATTGAAAGAATATAGGCCTGTTGCTCCATTCCCCCAACGCTTGATTTCAGCCAAACCTCAAGATAAATATCAGGAATTTTTGAAGGTTTTCAAGCAAGTCAAAATCAACATCCCATTATTGAATGCCATTAAACAAATACCGTCATATACTAAATTTTTAAAAGACCTTTGCACGGTGAAAAGAAAAATACATGTGCAAAAGAAGGCATTTTTGACAGAGAATGTAAGTGCCATTATAAATCACGGGATGCCTCAGAAATACAAAGATCCCGGTTGTCCGACAATATCATGCATAATTGGAGACTACCGGGTGAAACATGCTTTACTCGATCTAGGGACAAGTGTGAACTTAATTCCCTTTTCGGTCTATGAACAATTGGGTTTAGGTGAATTAAAACCCACCAAAACCACATTACAACTTGCTGACCGATCAATTCGTATTCCGAGAGGGGTGATTGAGGACGTCCTTGTCCAAGTTGACAAAGTCTACTACCCGGTGGACTTTATTGTCTTGGACACACAACCCATGGTTAATATTGGCCCTCAAATTCCTATCATACTTGGTCGTCCATTCCTAGCTACATCAAACGCTATCATCAATTGTAGGAGTGGGGTCATACAAATGTTTTTTGGCAATATGATGATTGAGTTGAATGCTTTCAATATTGAAAACCAACAAGAGGATGAGGATGAGGAGGTCCACGAAATAAACATGATCAATTCTATTGTGGAAAATGAGTCCCTCTCACCTTTTTACTCCTGTCACTTAGATGAAGATATGACTTACTCCCTTGATGAGAACGATGATATGATAAGGGATATGGTCACACTTTTCGAGTCGGTATCGGCATATGACGTTAGCCGAGAGAAGGATGTGGAAACAATACCTTTTGTGCAGAGAAATCAATTCATATTTTCACACCTTTGTGGATCATGCACACTGAACTCCACCAACCCTGGGATGATCCATACCTGCAATATCAATGCCCAAGAAAATCTGATTGGAGACATAGTTTTTCTGATAAATATGATGTTGTCTCCCCTTATACATGTGGTGCACACATTAAGGAACCTGCTGATATTCATTTTTGGGATTTTCAGTGGTTTATCTACACACATGTTTATTGTAAAGCAGGATATTGGATGACGTTACTGCGAAACCTTTTGATCCATCTAATGATTCTGCTTGACTTTATACTTTTGGATGAGTTGTTGGGATTAACCTCCTAGTCTGACGGAGGATGATTTTCTAGACTGCTTTCCCATTAGGATTTGCTTTGATAGTTGAATTAGTTGTGAAGTAATCCATCTCCAAAAGTTAATCTTGCCATGAAATATATGCTTCAGGTGATATCTCTCTTTCTCACTCCTTTTTATTTTGTCATTTCTCTCATGTGTTGCATTCATTGTACACGTTCTTACATTGAGGACAATGTGAAGTTTTGATTGGGGGGTGAGAGATTCCTTAGATGAATCTACTAGTTTTTGTGACATTTCGAGCAATGATGTAGAAAATTTTCAATTTTTCAATTTTTCAAAACTCTTTGGAAAACTTTGATTCTATGCATTCAAGATAGCATGAGTATAAGAAGAGGAGATACGAAGTGAGGGATGTTGCAAGCTTTGAACTTCTCTTAATATAATGATTTTATATGTGAATTCACCTATTTTTATGATTGATAGAAAATTTGAACACCTTTTGCACCTAGTTCACATTACACGATTTTCATGATTTGAAAGGATTATGTGATTTGTGGATTAACTAAACCTTAATTTAAGGTATTGAGAAACCAAGCCGGGGTACTTTGTCCATCCTTGTCCATGGGAAAATAACGAAAGATAAGGATTTCTAAAAATCCTATCTAATGTAAAAGAAAAAGGAAAAGGAAGGATGAAATTGGGAATGATGGAAAATTGTGGAAAATTTCGATTAGGGCTACCTACTACCAACCGGGGGATGGTCTACCCGTAACCAAAGCCGAAAATGGGACGTAGTGTGAAAGCCGTCGGAAGGACGGTAAGGCAAATTCCTGTCATAGGCTTGTTGTTACTCTAAACACCTTGATATCTATAGTTTAGTTGATCTATGAAGAAGATAATCCCGAAAACTCATGAGATGAACTTTCACTATGCACACTAGGTTGAATTTGTTCAAGTTCTTCTATTTATCAATCAATCAGCGAGAATTTCATATAAACACTTATTATGCTCTAAGAGTTTAAGGTTTCAACCTCTATCACCTAATTTCTCTGATTTTTATGCTTGTGTGTCTTGGAATGTATAGAAGAATAGTTTCTAGAGAAGAGTTGGGTATTGGAGAATGAAACTTGTTTCACGCATGTTTTGCTCGGGACTAGAAAAATGCTGGTTGGGGGGTTTGTTGAGCTCTTAATTGTGCATATTCTAACCCCAATTCATCACTCATTATGCATGCTTTTCATGATTTAAAGACTAATCTAATGCATGGATTTGTGATTGTAGGAATGAGAGGGAGACTTCACTAATTCATAGTTAAAAGAGTCACTTTGTATGCATTGAAAATCAATAGAACAAGTGCCAAAAGGTGGAAGAAAGAAGCAAGAAAGAAAGAGAAGAGATAAAGAAGAAAAACTGAAATTTTGTTCTTAGACTGGTCGCTAGACCGGTCGCCAGACCGGTCGTCAGACAGGTCGACAGTGTATTTTTTTGGACTATTTTTCTCATCTTAGACCGGTCGCCAGACCGGTCGCCAGACAGGTCCGAGAGTAGTCCAGAAACACAAAAACTCTCTAGACAGATTATGCAGTTTTGAGACCGGTCGTGCGACCGGTCGTCCACAGCTCAGACCGGTAGTCAGTGCAACAGCATGTGCGTGAAGCTCCGATTTTCTCTGCACAATTGCGTAATTCCTTGCTAAATCTGGAATCTTCCATGCCAGTCTATAAAAGGGACTTCTCCTCTTCATACCAAGGCATGCTAGGACGTGGGGATTGCTTGGGAGACGGATTCTACTTCAAGTTTTCTTAGTTTTCTTCCTGTTTTAGTTGTTTTTATGTTTTTGAGGCTTTTAGTTCAAGGATGTTAGAGATGAACTAAAACCTCTTAGCTAGGGCTAAGAGGTGAAGCTTTTGATTTGTTTTTTATGGATTGATGCAACCTAGGTTTCCTTTTATGTTTTAATTGAAGAATTTTAGTTCAATATGAGTTTGAATCAAGTAGTAGTTTGGTTTTACTTTGATCTCTTGATGACTCCGGGCTCATGTGATTCTTAGTGATTCTAAGCTTGGTAGCTTACCTTCTGAGCATTGTTTATGCTTGTGTAGTTCATTGATCTATCATCGACTCCGGGCATGGTAGACCCTTTGATTGCCTTGTGTACAATGACTCGATCTTCATGTGGGAACTCATTCAACTAAAGTTCTTATCTTTTTATTATAATCTGAAATAGCTGTTTGCTGATTGATTTTGATTTAATTAGAGTTCTAATCATTAGTTGTAATCAAGTCTAGTGACAGGATTTGATGAAAGCTATGGTTGTGAATCTCAACTAGATTGGAAAGAGGCTTGGCCTACACAATTGAGTGTGTCCAAGGCCTGAATATTGTTGTGGGAATCAAATCAATGAATGAGGCAACTGTTTTAGATAATTGTTGGTTGAACCGCTCTATATTCCGATCGGATAGAGATATGAATTCGATTCCGATTGAGTTATGAGAGACCTAGTTGTGTTGATGCATTGAAATTTATCAAAAGTGGATCCTTGGCGCTTTAGTGCCTTTTTAGATTGATATTACCTTACACATTCACTGTTTAAACCCAAATCATTATTTTCTAGCTTTAGTTCTTAATAGGATCTTAATTATTAGTTATTTTAGACAAATTCTGAGAATACCCATTCGTAAATCTCTGTGGGAACGATACTCGGTCTTTCCGAATTATTACTCGCAACCCTACACTTGGGGAGTGAACATGTTCTAGGTCGGGATTTTGAAATTGAATGTAGATAAATATTTTGAACTAAAAGTGAATGTAAACAATGTAAAAGAGCACTAGGGGTTCAAGGATCCACTTGTAGCAATCCTTGATGCTTAATTCACTATGGTTTCTCACTTACTCAACTAGAATCGAAATTAAATCCTATCTAGCCGGATGATAGAGCAATTAAAACAAACAATCTGTCATATGTGTGATTCATGTACACGATTCAATCAATTCAAGTTAGGACTTGAGCACACTCAATTGCATAGGTCAATCCTAGTTCCAATAGATTAAAATCACAATCATAATCATCATTAAACTCTATCACAAAGCCTAACTAGATCATGATTTGAACTTCATTCAAATCACATACACAATCACACATGAGCAGAAATTCCAGAGAAGTAGAACTCTTGGCATGAAGTTCTCACATGAGAATCAAAGCTCTAGAGCGTATTGAATCCGATTCCTCGGAGCGTATAGGTCTAGAACCATTCAAAATAATTAAGAACTCAAGCAATTCTTCTAAACATCCATGAGCCATCATAAGATTAAGAAAAACTACTTAGAACTTTATTCAAACTTCAAACCATTGTTCTTCAGTAATAATCCAACTTGAAACCAAAACAAACGAATTAACACATCTTAGATTCACTACAAGCTTCACCTCTTAGCCCTAGCTAAGAGATTTAGCCGTTCATGATCCAAGGAAATATGAAAGCAACTAAGAAAAATATAAAACTAGAAGAACAAACTAGGAGGAGTTGTAGAACTCCATATCCAAATTTTACCGCCTCCCACCGTGGTAATTCTCTTCTAGGATGCCTTAGGAACAAGTTAGAGGAGTCCTTTTATAGGTTTGAGGCCCTAGATGCGAAGAAACTTCGAGAAAATCCGCAAAAATCTGCGCTTTACGCAGCAAATTTCGGAGCTTGTAGAAGAAGCTCTGTTATGCAGACGATCGGTCTTTTACATTGTTTACATTCACTTTTAGCGCATGGACGACCGGTCGTAAAAGGTTAAAAATTGTCTAGTGAGTTTTCTGGAAATTCAAACCCAAGTTTTTAATTCAACGACCGGTCTGAGTAGTGGACGACCGGTCGTGATTGGTCTAACAATGTTGGCAACAGGGGTCTTTTTTAGTGTTCGGACCGTTCAGACGACCGATCTTGGGCTATGGACGACCGGTCTTCGGTGTAATTTTTTGCACTTCCTTCTTCTCTCCTTTGCTTTCTTTCTTCCACCCTTTGGCGCTTGGTCTTTTGATCTTTAATGCATGTAAACAGCGTCTCTAAGCCTTCAATTGATGAATTCTCTCTCTCTCATTCCTACAACCACAAAACCATGCATTAGTTGGGTCTTTAATCATGTATTTCAAGCATAGTTAGTGATGAAATGGGGTTAGAATATACACATTTAAGAGCTTAACAAGGGGTCATCTGGGAGTGGGTGGCACTAGAACTGGAGGATTCATGTGATATTTCTTGATACAGTTGAAGGCGACTTGGAATCGTCATTCCATTCTTTTGGAATGTTCTTCCGAAGGAGCTTGAATGTGGGTTCACATATAGGTGTGAGCTGTGCAATGAAGTGACTGATGTATTGAATTCTGTCGAGGAAGACACGAATTTCTTTCTCAGTTCTTGGAGGGGCCATCTCGATGATTGCTCTAGTTTTGGTCTTGCCGACCCTGATGCCATCCTCGGTTACCATAAAGCCAAGGAGTTTTCCTCTTGTTGCGCCAAGGACACATTTTTTAGGGTTAAGATGGAGCTTGTACTTTTCTAACCTGTTGAATAACTTCTTCAGATCTTCAAAGGGTCCTTCAAACGTGCGAGATTTGATGATCATATCGTCAACATATACTTCAAGCTCTTTGTTCATCATATCGTGGAATAATGTTGTCATTGCACGCTGATATGTTGCTCCCGCATTCTTCAGATCGAACGGCATTACCCTGTAACATAAGGTTCCCCATGGAGTCATAAACGATGTCTTCTCACGATCTTCGACGGCCATCTTGATCTGATTGTAGCCTGAGAATCCGTCCATGAATGAGAAGATCTTATACCCTGCAGTGTTGTCGACCAGAGTGTCGATATGTGGCAGAGGGAAGTCATCTTTAGGACTAGCTTTGTTGAGATCTAGGAAGTCGATGCACATTCAAACCTTGCCATCCTTTTTCAGTACTGGTACATGTTTGTTCGCCTCAAGTGTAAGGCTGCGATGTAGTAATAAATCTCGGTAAGACCAAGGTCGATCCACAAGGAAAGAAGTAAACAATTCCAATTACTCTAATAACTAGAATCTAAGAAGTTTAAGAAAATAATTTTTCACATAAAATAGAAAAATCTGAAAATAAGAAGAACTAGAGCATCAAGGATCCACTTGTAGCAGTCTAATGCCAATCCATTCATCCAAGCACAACACAATTAGAATCAAAGTCCTATCTCTCATCTAATTTGAGAATATAACATTCAAGCACAAACAATCCCACTTAAATCTAGAAATCAGATTTCTAGTTCTAATGAAGCACATAAAACTTGAACTTGTAGACTTCGGAGTAACAGCCTATGCCAAGAGACTATGGCATGCTCAAGGGTTACTACAATTCGAATTCAAACAACCTAATCATGGTAATCTCAGAGAATTGCAAGGAACTCATGTCCGGAGTACACAAACTCTCACAAAACTTCTAAAAAACCAAACTTTATTCAAACTAGAACTTGAAAATACATAATTAAAGTAAAGGGTATGTGAAGGAATGAATTAAAGCATTGAAACAAACTACAAATTTCACCTCTTAGCTCTAGCTAAGAGGTTAACTAGAAAAAAGCATTAAAAACTAGAAACTAAAACTAGAAGAAGAAGAAAACTAGTTGTAGGAGGCTAGGAAGCATCCTAGGTCTTGATCTCTTTGCTCCCTACGTTGCTAGCTGGGTCAGGAAGAGGCTGTAGGTGTCCTTTTATAGCTTAGTGTTGAACCTCAAATTGATACATTGCATTGCCCATTACATAGCATTATATGCATGGTTTGCATGCTTAAAAGGCTCATCTAATGTTTGTTTTGTGATTGTAGGAATGAGAGCAGACTTCACCCAATTGGAGACTAAAAAGAGCCATTTGAAGCCATTGGATGAAGGTTGAAGAAGGACTAAAGAAAGTAGAAAGAGAGGAGTAAAAAGGAAGAAAGAAGCCAAAGAAGAAAGCAGGAAAAAGTAGCCAAGACCGATCGTCAGACAGGTCGTCCATAGCCAGGACCGGTCGTCCGACCAGTCAGACTACTCAACAGAAGAAGATCACATTGCAAGGCTTGCTAGACTATCCATGACCAGTCGCTCAATGCTCAGACCGGTCCTTGAATTAAAATTTAAATATCGGATTTCAGCAAAACTCGCTGGACTGTTTTTGCAATTGTGAGACCGGTCGTGCAACCGGTCGTCCAACAGCTCAGACTGGTCGTGCGACCGGTCGTCTGCGTAACAGGGCTTGTCCGTGAAGCTCCAATTTTCTCTGCACAGTCTGGGATTTCTTGCGCAATCCGGAACCTTCCGCACTATACTATAAAAGGACACCTAGAGCTTCTTTCTAAGGCATCATGAAGCTAAGGGACATCGTGGGAGAGGAAGGAAGTCGTCGTGGAGCGTCTACAACCCTCCAGACGCTGGTTTTTCTAGTTTTATGTTTTTCTTATTTGAGTTCTAGTGTAGTATGACAATGCTAGGCTAGAATCTCTCAGCTAAGGCTGAGAGGTGAAGCTGTAGCCAATTTCATGTTTGATTCAGTTTAATTCAAGTAATTCTACTTCAAGTTTGGATTTTTACTTAATCTAGTTCTTAAAAGTTGATAGTTTGAGATGTTTTATGAGAGTTCATGTGCTTCGGACATGGATTCCTTGCAATTCTCTGAGATTATCATATTGTGCTTGTTTAGATTCGAATTATAGTAATCCTTGAGCAGGCCATAGTCCATAAGCATGGCTGTTACTCCGAAGGCTATGATTTTGAATTCTACATTGTTGAATGGGACTAGAACTTGGAAGTTCAACTTGAGTGGGACCGAGTGTGTTTAATGTTTTATTTTCCAACTAGATGAGAGATAGGACTTCAAATCTAGTTGTGTATTTTGCTTGGATTGATTGGATTGACATGGGATTGCTACAAGTGGATCCTTGAATGCCTTAGTGCCTTTAAACTACTGTTTTCATTAAGTTACTGTTTCAATACAGAATTCTCAATTGAATCTCTTATTTACTGCGAAATTGAGTTGCTGGAATAAGTTGGAACCTGTTTTCCAATTCCCTGTGGATCGACCTCGGTCTTATCGAGTTTTATTACTACATCGCAGCCTTACACTTGAGGCGAGCAAACAAGTTTTTGGCGCCGCTGCCGGGGAATTTAGATAACGGTTCTGAATTGTTTTAGTGGCTATAGAATAGAAGTAGTTAGGATTTATTGATTCTCTTAGGATTAATTTTTCTGAATTCTATAACTAACAAAGTCTGTTTTGTTTTGTAGGAAGTTCTTATAGTTCAAGCGAATCGGTACTATCCTTCCAACTTGAACTCTTTTAGCTTTTGATTTTATTTCAGATTTTAGGACTAGTTTAGTTTTTAGTTGAGTGGTTTATGTCCCGTTGGGAATGTGATCACTCTAATCGTCTCCAATCCGAAGGTGGTTTAGTTGGACCATTGTCAGTTCATAGACGAGTCCGGAATTACCAAGAACGTTGTGAAAGTTTGGGGAGTATGGATCAAACACCTTTAAGGAATCCTCCCCCTCCTACTCCAACTATAAACGCAAATCAAGAGGGAGTAGGAGAGAATGAGGTACATAATGTTCCTCCAATGAGATCACTACGGGATTACCTACAACCAGCCGGTGCAATTACACCCTCTTGCGTGGTTCTACCACCAAACGGCGGAAACATTGACATAAAGTTGGGTGTAATTCAACTTATACCAAAGTTCCATGAGCTAGACTCTGACAACCCATATCTACACTTAAAAGAATTCAAAGAAGTGGTGGCTACCTTACAATACACCATGTTTCAGAAGATACCATTAAACTTAAACTCTTTCCCTTTTCATTGAAAGAAAGAGCCAAAAATTGGCTTCATTCTCTTAGACCACATTCGATTGGGTCATGGAATGAGATGACCCGGGAATTCTTGAAAAAGTTCTTCCCGGCTCATAAAACGAACACCCTTCGAAGAGCCATAATGAATTTTTCGGCTAAAGAGGGTGAATCTTTCTTCCAATGTTGGGAGAGATTTAAGGACCTCCTACTTGTTTGCCCACATCATGGCTATGAGAGTTGGCGAATTATAAACTTTTTCAACGATGGATTAAGTTCCAATATGCGCCAATTTGTAGAGATGATGTGCAATAGCGAGTTTATGAGCAAAAATCCAGATGAGGCTTGGAGTTATTTGGACATGTTGGCTGAAAATGCCCAATCTTGGGATACCTCAGATAAACCCAATAACCCCAAGCCTACTCAAGAGAAAGAGAAAGGAGGGATCTATATCCTCAAGGAGGAAGATGACGTGAATGCAAGGATAGCCAACCTCACAAGGAAGATCGAGGCCATGGAACTTAGTAAGAGTGGAGTTCCAAAGTCCAATGAAGCTATTGAGCCCATATGTGGAATTTGTCACACCGATTTACACGCTACGCAAGATTGTCCCACAATTCCTGCAATTCAAAAGGTGTTACATGAACATGTAAATGCCACATATGGGTATCAACGACCTTTCAATGGACCGGTAGGTAATACGTACAATACTAGTTGGAAGAACCACCCCAAATTTCAGTTGGAAGAATGCTCCCACGGGCAATCCTACCAACTCTCAAGGAGGGCCACCCATGCAAAATATGGCCCCACCTCAATTCTCAATGGAGGATACCTTGAAAGCGTTTATACAAGGGCAAACACAAATTAATCAAACGAATCAGCAAATGTTCCAAGAGCTTAAAGTCTCGGTTGATGAGATTAAGGGACGCTTGAATGCTAGGGAAGGGACTTTTCCGGCCCAACCTCAGCCCAATCCAAAACAAGTACATGAAGTAAGCATTCCTGATCCCTTCAACCAACATATGGAGCAAGCCAAATCTATCACCACTCTTAGAAGTGGTAAACAAATCGACAAATCTATTCCGATGAAGGCCGACAAGCCTAATGATCCGATAAATTCTGAGGATGAGGACGGACCCAACTTAGCCCCACAAGAAAAGGAAGGCATCTATAAGCCCGTAGCACCATTCCCTTCGAGATTGGTTGCCCCAAAATCTCTTCCAAACTCTCATGATATTCTAGAGATTTTCAGACAAGTCAAGATAAACATTCATTTGCTTGATGCCATCAAACAAATTCCCTCTTATGCCAAGTTTCTAAAGGACCTATGCACAACTAAACGCAAATATAACGTGCAGCAAAAGGCCTTCTTAAATGAGCAAGTGACTGCCATTCTCACTCAAAAGACCCCCCCAAAATTTAAAGATCCCGGTAGTCCCACAATCTCATGTATCATTGGAGACTACCGGATTGAGCGTGCATTGTTAGATTTGGGGGCAAGCGTAAATTTGATCCCATACTCGGTATATAAGCAATTAGGTCTTGGTGAATTAAAACCCACCAAAACCACATTGCAACTCGCTGATAGATCCATCCGTGTACCGAGGGGGATGGTTGAGGATGTTCTAGTCCAAGTTGACAAATTCTACTACCCGATAGATTTTATCGTCTTGGACACACAACCGGTTTAGATGCTAGCACTCAAATACAGGTGATCTTAGGCCGCCCATTCCTTGCTACATCAAATGCAATCATCAATTGTCGAAATGGGGTGATACAATTATCCTTTGGGAACATGACATTAGAGGTGAATGTGTTCCACTTGAGCAAAAGGCATAGGGATGCTGATGATGTCCACGAGGTTGATATGATTGATTCAATCGTGAAAGAGGAGTTTGCTTTAAGGCAGAATTTTGATCCTCTAGATGTTGTTAGCTTTGATCCCTTTGAGTATTGGGACGATAATGATGACCCCATTAGGTAAACATGATAGAATCTATGGAAGATGAGGGATTTTTCCAACATGATCTACCTAAAAGCTTGGGGACATGTTTGACACATTCTTAGGATGAATTCAATTCTAATTTTAATAAGACCTTGGAAGTGTCAATTTTTGAAAATTTATTTGACTAGTCACCAATTTCTGATTTACACAAATTTGGTTATGCAGGATTTGGAAGAATTGGCACTTGACTTGCCTACAGAGAAGCTAATTTCTGAAAGTGTAGAGGTTGAGGACCCACTCCAACCTACACAAAAGTCTAAGAAGGAGGAAGACGTGAAGGGTCCAAATCTGAAAACTTTCTCTCCTGAGGTCGCCTACACACTCGAGGAGTGTTTAGCGTATTTTGGAGATTGGGATGATCCCATGATTCAGGACATAGTAAATGCTTTGGGAGAGAGACCTCATGCACCTAAAAAGCTTCCTTCCACGGAGTGCCAAATTGAAGAATCAACTGTGGAAGCGCAAGCAACAAATGATTATGTGGAGACCATCCCAATGTTTGAGGATGAAGCGATTGAAGTCTCCACATCTCTTTGGTTTGTTCAAACCAAAGAACAATTCTGGGATGACCCATATTTGACATACTTGAATAATTTTTGCCCAGACAAGAAGGAAAGGAGATCTATAATCAATGAATTTCAACCAATGCAAATCTCCTTTCCTACTACATGTGACAATTTTCTTGAGGAACCCGCTGAAATTTTTCAGTTGGATTTTCAATGGGTTAGAATGATCGATGTCACCAATGTACTTTCCAAAGCAGGATAGTGGATAGTTCTTCTGAATAATTTGTTACACCACTTGATGATCTTGCTCAACCTTGTCCTTTTGGATGTTTTACTAATAATCGATCTCCTAGTCTGATGGAGATCCTCATTTTTAAAAAGGACGGGTTAGGTATCTTTATTGCTTTCCATAGTTTAGGTTTAATTTTATTTAATTTTATGTTTTAGTAGGATTTTGGACTTGCCGACTTCCATGATCGACTCTCACAGGTACTATTGTTCTCACTCTCTTATATTTTGCCATTGCTCTCAGGTTCATGCTCATTGCATATCTTTTCACATTGAGGACAATGTAAGATTTGGTTGGGGGGTGAGATGAGATTCCTCATCTAGCATGTTGCAACCTTTAGAGCATCATATATGTTTAAGTCGGATTTTGTAACAGGATCCTCCAGATGTTCACCTTCCTTTCATGATGCTTCCTCCAGGACCTGAAAAGAGATAAAGGAAAACTACGGGTGGCCGGCGTCCAGCCGTTAGCCCTCCGAAGCTTAAATCAGATAGGATATGGTTATAAAGGAAACCAACAGTCTAAGGGTTTAGAGATTGTGTATTGTGTACCTTTATCTTCTGTGGAGTCATCATTTATACAAGTCCGAGTGACCCAATCTATTACGCAAGACACTTAAGATTACTGCTCATTTACCGGGGATAAGAGGATTTATCCGATGAATCCTTAGATAAGCGGATAGTCCTAACCCAATTGGACATCTAGCTAATTACATTCCCTGATGGTGCTCCCCTGAGAATTGGAGTCATGAATAAAGATAAGCGCAAGACCGGCCTATACGGGCTGCTGGTACTAAAAAAGCGAAGGATACTTAGACTCGGTGGACTGCTTGCATTTGGGATGCGACCCCTTTCGACGAGCACGAGCCGAGCTACTCGTATTTAGGATGCGACCCCTTTCGACGAGCACGAGCCGAGCTGCTCGCATTTGGAATGCGACCCCTTTCGACGAGCACGAGCCGAGCTGCTCGCATTTGGGATGCGACCCCTTTCGACGAGCACGAGTCGAGCTGCTCGCATTTGGGATGCGACCCCTTTCGACAAGCACGAGCCGAGCTGCTCACATTTAGGATGCGACCCCTTCGACGAGCATGAGCCGAGCTGCTCGCATTTGGAATACCTGGCCGTGCCTTCTCTCAATCATTCTTCAATTACATTCTTGATAGTCAACTTTATCCTACAACAGATGCCCCCAAACCCTTGGCATTGAAGAGCTATGTCAAGGGTTTTATTTGTATGCATGACCGGCTTTTGGGAGGGAATCGCGCGTGACTCATACGGAGAGATCCTGCATTTATGATGGCCAGCTTTATGCAACTTTTCGGCCGTGAGACGTGAAGCGTTGCTCGCCACGTGCCTTCGTAATTAATGCTTATGCCCGTTCGTCTGTCGCGCCGGATGAGAAGCCACGGCGTGTCAACCAAATCAAATGGAATGATTGCGTATAAATATCGAGTCCTACGGAGTTTGCTTTATTTTCGAATTTCTGCTGCAAAGAGTTCTTCCTTCTTTTCTTCCTTTGGCGCAAACCTCTTCGCGGAGGTAATCTTTCTTCTTATTTTCCTTTTCTCTTCTCTTTCTTTCTTTTACAATGGCGGGGGTTTCCGATGAAGAGATTGTCCCTCTGGGAGATGATACCCCCGACTCATCCGAATCTAATAATGCTCGAGTACCGGCTGGAAGTTATTTCGCCTCCAGTTATCCCTCTATTATGACGGAAGAGCAGCTCTCGAACTTTCGAGAAAGGTACCGGGTTCCGGAGTCCGTTATTCTCAGGTTACCTGGGAGAGGGGAGACAGCCGATGCACCACCACCAGGCTGTGTAGCCTTTTATGAATATTTTTTCCGGGTTGGTGTGCGTCTTCCCCTTCACCCATTCATCCAAAACTTCCTTCGCACTTATAAGATTGCCCCCGGCCAACTTATCATAAATGGCTGGCGGGTGCTTATAACTGCTTTTGTCCTCTGGAAGCAAGCAGGTAATGGTGACTTAACCGCTGAAGAGTTTTTGCGACTATTCCAGCTGAAAAAGGCCCCGGCTACCGAGGGTTGGTACTACCTCTGCTTTTGGCACCGGGACAACTTCATTCTGGGAAACCCTTCCTCCAATTGCCATGGGTGGAGGAAAAAATGATTTTATGTCTCCGAAAATTGGGAGTCAGATGTGGGCTCCGACCCTAAAGGCCATAATGTTATCCGCCACTTTGGCGAAGGTGGGTTTGAATTTCTGCCCCTTCAACTGAAGAAAGTAAAAGGAAATTTGCTTCGCTTACATTGACTGATGTGCCCTTATATTCTTTTTGCAGGCATTCCGATAGGAGCTAGACCAAACTTACGGGGAGGACTTAACGAAAAACTCGTAAAGGTCTCCAAGCTTTCAGCGGTTGCACGCAACGTCAACGTTGCCTTAGACCCATGCTGCCTCTGCGCCGCAGGCTTGATATCCCAAGAAGAGATGGTGAACGTGGGAGACAAAAGGGACGCGCTGGGAGTGCTCCCCCGTCGAAAGGGTACTGCCTCGAAGAGGCAAAAGAAGTCAGAGGCTGGACCTTCAGCTGCGCCAGCTCCAGCAGAGGGGTCTGCTCGCGGCGCACAGCCGCATACTACTACAAAAGAGGGGATTTTCACGAGCCCTCGCACTACTGCGACCCCTCCTGTCTCTGCGACTCCTCCGGCTGGCCCCCATAACCAGCCGATAATCGAAGTCGTTGACAATTTGCCGAGAGGCGATCAAATAGAGGAAGGTCTCCCTCCAAGGGAGACATCATGCGAGCCCATCACTGCTCGCGATTCGACGACACCTGCTTCGGGGGCTGCGAATGCTTACGAGGTAAGTTCCAACGAGATGGTTGTAGCCCAGCCCTCCGGATCGGGAGTCTTTGTCATCCCGCCATACTTGCATCCGATATGCAAGTTTATGTTTGAGAATATTTCCCCCAACTCCTTCGGGGGTCTTCCTGAGCCAAGTCCAGAGGCTCTCTCCACAGACATAGGAGTTAGATTGATCCAGGTGACAACTTCACTCCATTCCTCATTCTTTTTGAATTATTTATGTGGCGGGTTACTCTAATTCTTCTTTCTTTGTCTGAGCAGAGTTTGGACCTCACGCTCCGAGTTAGACGCGACATTGATGCCGCCCGCCGCGTCGTTGATGATGCGGAAAAGAAGAAGGCGATGGAAGGTGAGGTCCAGGGAAGGGACCGCATAATAAAAGCCCTGGAAGCCCAAATCGCCAAAATAAATGAGGAGAAGCAGATTCTTCTCGCCAAGATCCAGGCCATGACTGATCACGTTCAGTCACTGGATCTACAGTTTGCAAAGCTCCAAGAAATTCATACCAAGTCCTAGAGGGAGAAGGAGATCTTTCTCTAGGACAAGATCCCTCGAGGAGCAGCTCAAGGACTCTCGGGCTGAGCTTGAGGAGACCAAGAAGACTCTCGACCAGCTGAAGGATGATTCCATTCACTGGGAGGAGGAAACAATGGCCCTTGTTAAGATGGTATCTGACGAGGGTCCTTGTGCAGTCCAAGAGTTTCGAACCTCTCCGCTCTACGACGAGGAGCGTTATGAGGCGTATATCGCTGGTCGAGATTTTGCGGTCAGAGTTATGCAACAAATTGCTCCTTCCTTCAATTTTGAGGAATTTGAGAGAGTGGGCTTCGAGGTCGCAGCTAAAGAGCAGCTGCAGCCGAGAATGAGTTCACTGGAGCTACTGATGCCGCGCCTGCTGCAGAGATCGGTCCTAAAGCGGAGAGTCTCAAGCCAGCTCAAGACGAGAACGACCGATCTTAAAGTCGTCGCCCTTCGATCTCTCCCTTTTTCTTAATATTTTGAGAAGAAAATGTATTCATGTAACTGATCTGACTTTTTAGTCACCTTTAATGAGAGTTGCGTTTTCTCGACACCATGTGCTTTTTCTCGCTTTGTTTCCCTTTGCCGATCGCATGTTGAATGCTCGTATACTTAACTCATGTAGTAATGAGTTAGGCTCAATCCGGGGGTCGTGGTGACCATGTCCGCGTTAAGATAGATTGATCTATCGATTGAGACTTCGATTCTACCAAGGGTAGACAATTGGCCAAGAGAATGTGTGTATTCTCTTCGGGGCTATTCGGGTCCAATCAAATGGAGTAGCGACCAAAGGACATCCATTTCGATTCTACCAAGGGTAGACAATCGGCCAAGAGAATGTATGTATTCTCTTTGGGGCTGTTCAGGTCCAATCAAATGGAGTAGTGGCCAAAAGACTGATCTTTATTCGAATGTCATTCAAAATTACACCGAATTAAGGAAAATACCGTAGCAAATGTTCCACATGCCAAGGGCGACGTATGGGTCTTCCCTGCATATCTTCGAGATAAGAAGTACCGGGTGTTCCACATTCTGATGACTTGATACGAGCCTTCCCAATTTGGATCCAGCGAACGAGCAGGAACTCCGAGGTTCTATCTAAGGACCAAATCACCAAGCTGGAAAGCCTTAGGATGAACTTTAGCATTACGATAGGGAGCAATGCGTTGCTGATATGCTGCTGCTCGCAACTGGGAAGCATCCCTTCGCTCTTCCAAGAAGTCGAGATGGAGTTGGAGACCTTCCTGATTACAAGTGGGATCATACTGCTCTATTCGATATGAAGGTACTTGAACTTCGACCGGTACTACTACGTCGGTGCCGAATGCCAAGGTGAAAGGAGTTTCACCTGTTGATGTGCGAGTCGTAGTCCTATATGCCCATAAGACTTCTGGCAGGAGTTCTGGCCACATACCTTTCCACTCATCGAGCTTAGTCTTTAAATGATTTTTGATGATTTTATTCACCGCTTGAACTTGCCCATTTGCCTGAGGATGATATGGGGAAGTGCGGACATTGCGTATCTTCCATTTTCGTAAAATTCATCAAAAGCGGCATTGTTAAATTGCTTTCCATTATCGGTGATTATAGTGTGGGGGAGACCATACGGCATACGATATTCCTTCATACGAACTTGGTGGTCTGTTTCTCGGTGATTCTGGCTAATGGTTTTGCCTCGGCCCATTTTGTGAAGTAATCGACCGCCACGATTGCGAACCTATTTTGACCTTTCCCGATAGGTAAGGGCCCGATGATGTCGACTCCCCATTGGGCGAAGGGCCAAGGACTATCCATTGGCGTCATTTGCTCGGACGGTATATGAGGTATAGGAGAATATCGCCGACACTTGTCACATTTCTTAGAGAATTCGACCGCGTCCGCCTTCATAGTGGGCCAGTAATATCCTTGCTTCATCGCCTTGTATGCTAGAGATCGTCCCTTTGGGTGGTTACCACATGCCCCCTGGTGTATTTCAGCCAGGACATGATGTGCTTCTTCTTGGTGAAGACACCTTAAGTAGGGCAAAGAGAAACTCTTATGTAATAACATTCCATTTTGTAAAGTATACCTGGCAGCTCGATGGCAAATTTGTCGTGCGGATTTCTTGTTGTCTGGAAGATGCCCATCCCTAAGATAGAGGACAATGGGGTCCATCCAACATGGAGAGGGATGGACCACGATCACTTGCCCAGGAATTGCTTGGTCGATACTCGGGGTCCGAAGGTGCTCGACGGGAATTGAATGTGATAACTCAGATTCTGATGCGGAGGCGAGTTTAGCCAAAGAATCTGCGAGTTTGTTCTTCTCGCGAGGGATGTGGATTATTTCATAATTCTTCAGCTTCGTGAGTAGGATGAGCACTCTCGATTTATATAAGGCCATCCTTTCTTCTTTCGCCTCAAATTCGCCGAGTACCTGATTAACTATGAGCTGAGAGTCATTATGAATGCGAAGACTCTGAATCAAAAGGACGTTTGCCAGTTCGAGGCCGAAGATCAGAGCCTCATATTCTGCTTCATTATTTGAGATGCGGGAATCGAATCGTAGAGCGTATTGGAAATCCGACCCGTCTGGAGCAACTAGAATTAGGCTCGCTCCGCTACCGGTGGCCCGTGAGGATCCGTCCACGAAGAGTGACCAGGGTGGCTAGTTGCTGATCGCGGAATTATCATCGGGAGAGGAGTAAGTGAATTCGACAATGAAATCGGCCACGGCCTGACCCTTGATGGCGGTCCTGGGGCAGAACGAAATATCGTGCTCGCTGACCTCGACTGCCCATTTAGTTAATCGCCCTGAAACCTTAGGTTTTTGTAGGACCTGCCGTAATGGATGATTTGTTGGCACTAATATAGCGTGGGCTTGGAAGTAGGGTCGTAACTTTCGGGCAGCCGTGACTAAAGCAAGGGCCAACTTCTCCATATCAGAATACCGGGTTTCAGAATCCACCATTGCTCAACTAATATAATAAACGAGCCTTTGTACCCTGAAATTTTCTCTTATTAAAGCGGCACTAACGACCGTAGAAGACACAGATAAATAAAGAAGAAGTTGCTCGTGCACCACAGGTTTAGATAAAACGGGGGATGCACTCATATATTGCTTCAGTTGTTGGAATGCTTCTTCGTATTGTGGTGTCCACTCCCAATCAGATTTTGTGGTGGCCCGGAGGAGCTTAAAGAATGGTAAACACTTGTCCGAGGCCCGCGAAATGAACCTGTTCAATGATGCGAAGCGACCAGCCAAACGTTGGACATCTTTGAGAGTGGTCGGTGACTTCATTTCAATCAACGCTTTTATTTTTTCAGGATTTGCCTCGATTCCTCGTTGGCCAACCATAAATTCGAGAAATTTACCAGCAGATACTCCGAACGCACATTTCTCAGGATTTAGCTTCATCTGATACTTCCTCATCAAGTCGAAGGCTTCTTGAAGATCGGCAAGGTGGTCGTCTTCTACGATACTTTTCACGAGCATGTCATCGACGTAAACCTCCATATTCCTGCCGATTTGTACGGCGAATATTTTGTTGACGAGGCGCTGATAGGTGGCCCCTGCATTTTTAAGACCAAAAGGCATTACCTAGTAGCAATACAGGCCTTGATCAGTGATGAAAGCAGTGTACTGGCTATCAGGTGGATGCATCATGATCTGGTTATAACCGGAATAGGCATCCATAAAACTGAGCAAGGCATGCCCTGCCGTTGAATCAACCAGCTGGTCGATTCGCGGGGTTGGGAAGCTATCTTTGGGGCATGCTTTGTTCATATCCGAATAATCAATACACATTCTCCACTTACCACTCATTTTTCGAACGAGAACCACGTTCGCAACCCACTCTGGGTAGTCAACTTCTTTTATAAAACTGACTGTGAGCAACTTCTCAACTTCAGCCTTGATTACCATTTGTCTCTCTGCAATGAAAGCACGTCGGCGCTGATGAACAGGTTTGTACTTCGGATCAATGTTCAGACGATGTGCTATGACGTTGGGGTCGATGCCCGGCATGCCTCTATTGTTAGTGCACTTTTCTGTGGCATACTAGTGCACCTTGTTTGTCAATCACTTACGTTAGTGAGTCTAGTGTTGGTTGAGCCTAATGAAGACGAAGACCGAAGACTCAAGTGGCCCAGCTGCATCAAGGAAGAAGAATCAGGTAAAAGCGATGCCTTGGTGCCTTAACGTTGACCAAAACCCAACCCTAACCTCTTTGGTGACCTTGACCATCTTAGGAAAACCTTTAGTCATCTTAGATTGGCCCTAGGTGTCCCAAAAGAGCACCCAAAATGTGGCCTAAGGGACAGGGTTGTAAAACACTTGGGTCAGCAAACAGCTGGGCTGAACCCAGACCTGTCCGACCGGTCAAGACCGGTCAGCCAGGTTGCCAAACCTCACAGGGAGTGCTGGAATGATCAGGCCATAGGGGCCGACCGGTCGTGACCGGTCGGCTGGGCTGGTCCGACCGGTCAAGACCGGTCGGACAGACCTCCCACCTCAAGACAGCAACCTTTGTCTTCAATATGGCCTATGGCCGACCGGTCGTGGACCCTGGACGACTGGTCATGGACCCCTGGCCGACCGGTCAAGACCGGTCAGCACTAGCCGTTATTTGCCCGTTTTGTATCCGTTGTACCTTCTTTTATAAAAGGGCTTGGCTTGTTTTGAGTAAAAAAAAGAGGGATTTCGAGAGGAGTGAAGCCACCATTGTTGGAGACCATTTGAGGCTCATTCACAACCTATGCAAGTCATCTTCCTTGTGCTTTAACACAAGATTAGAGCATTCCAAGCTCATGAAGAAGATGACCTTCATCCCCTCTTGATCTCTAGAGTTTGGAACCTTCTTGATTGGAAAATCCTTGTCCAAAACTCTAAGATGAGATCGTTGTAGGAGAGAACCTCTACGCAACCCATTCTCATCAGTTGTAGAGTTCTCAAACCTATTCTCCTATCACCTTGGGCATCTCAAAGGCATCACATGTAAGGTGTTTGATCAAGTGTAGCTGAGGCAATGGCGACGCATCGGCGACACGATCGTGAGAGCAAGGGGAGCTGATTGAAGCACGGGAGAGCAGAGATCAAACAACTCGAACTAGCGCTAAACAAGGGGCTCATCCGACAAGTAAGGTTGTCCTTTTTTAGAGTCCATTTAGAGTTTGTTTGTCAAACTCGATCTAGGGACGTTAGCAGTTCCTTGGCCCGTTAGCCGGGCCTAAACTAAGTCTTCAAGGGGGAGCCTCCGACATGGGAGCATACATGCGTTCAGGTTGAGAGTTAGCCTATGTCCAAAACTCCGTTTGGGTTGAGAGTTAGCCCTTTGTCCAAAACTCCGGTTATAGTTGAGAGGTGAACCGGTAAAACCTCCGTGTAAAGGTTGAGAGGTGAACCTCATTTAAAACCTCCGATAGTGAATGCCGGTGTGCTCAAAGGAGTTGAGTACTTGAACCGGGAGTGGAGTAGACCCAAAGTCGAACCACTATACATGCTTGTGTTTATGATTGATTTGAGCTCATTGATATCTTAGCATTTGAGTTTAATTGATTAATTATGAATGCTTGATAGGAATTGTTGGGGTCCCAAATAGTGGACATTCTCAAAATAAGTCAAGTAACCATATACCTCTGAAGGAATCACGCGAAGAACGCCTTCCGGCGCCCGCAAAACAGAAGTGTACGCAACTTCCCTAGACTTGGCCGAAATTCCCTAGTGGGCCCCGCCGATCACCATGTTCGGAACCGCCCGAAAATGGACCCGCGACTCCGTCACTATTTATGATGAACAGTGCAAGTGATTGCGCAACGAAACGGGCCAATCGGTGGAGCCCACATTTACGTGTCCAACGCACCCTGAAATCCGAGCACCCCTACGCATCCAACGCACCCTTAAAAACAGCACGTTGGCCCACCATTCGCGAAGGCCCACGCATCCAACGCACCTTGAAAATCGATCAACGCACCCCCACAATCCATAGACGAATAAGAGATGGGTTCCAGATGCGTGGAGCCTCACGCACCCGACAAATGAACCCACGCACCCGAATGATTTTCAGACACTTGCAATCAAATAAACAGGTGCGTTGCGGACATTTGACAGATGCGTGATACGTGGCAGCTTCCTATTGGCCGACTTCGCCTATAAATACCCCTCGACCCGCTCATTTACACACGACAAAAAAACAAGAGGGAGAGCAGCCGCTGCCGGAAACCCAAAAAAAACCCCGCCGGAATCCTAGCCGGAACACCTCTCCGTCCATCGGAATCTTGTTTTCGGGCGCGGACACGCTACTACAGGTCCGGATTTCATGTATTTAAAATGCACCTGTAAAAAGGCCTCACGCATCTGAAAGTGTCCCACGCATCTGTCAATCCGCCCCCATGCGTCCATAAATTCAGCAACAACCAAAATTGGCAAAATGAACCCACGCATCCTGAATATACATCAACGCACCCCCAAATTCGTCTCAAAATCGACATTGTATTGATAGGTGCGTGGAGCCCCACGCACCCGTAAATCAAGTCTCACGCACCCGGAAATCAGCCAATTGCGGAACATGCTAGCAGGTGCACCGGGCTCAATTTTGAGTATTTTCGAGGTCCGCCGGAGCCGGTCTTGGGTATTTCGAGCATTCCGGACGCAATGGCACGGCTAAATGAATGTTTCAAGAACTTTAAATGAGTAGAATCGAGCATCTTCAAGACTTAACCCTACTCGACGTAATGAACGGGATAACTTCCCGGAAAGGAGTCGCCAACATCCAGAGCTATGCAGATATGCTGATATTTATGTTCACTGAAAAGGCATGATCCGATTTGTGCCAAAAGCTAGACCAGCAGGGCCTTGATTACCACAATGAACCGTGCTGAAGAGTTTTTTGATTCTCTACAAACCAATTACTCAACTGCCACAACACAACAGTCGATGCCCTACCCATCTAGACGGTATCCGCCGGTTAGACTGCGCAGGTACACACAACTGTAGAATGGACTTCCCGAGGTCACCTGTCCCTACATTGACAGGCGCGGGCCCAGAGTCATCCATCTCAGTAATAAACCCTGACAGTTTCAACCCGGGTATTCCGCCAAAATATGGGACATAGACATCCGACTAATATAACGGTGGTTCAGTACACAGCAGAGCAAATACAGGCCCCATGGCCACAAACTCTAGAACCATAGTCCCTGCTGACTAGCCTTTTGCCTTCTAATCAAGGGTCATCGATCATTCGATGTAATTAAGGGTCTGTGCCAGACCACGTCCTGGAATGTACAAGATCTCGGAATCTCTGGAATAAAATTCGCCTTGCGATATCTCTTCTCTTGTGTACCTTTGTGAATGCTTGTAATTGTCTATGAATGTGTCCATTATTCGGAACCCCAGAACAATAAAACACAACATTTCGAGGAAAATGTCCCCTTTGGGAGTTCATTTTTCCTAGTTCAAACAAACTGGCGACTCCGCTGGGGATTGAACCCAGAATCTCTGGTTGTATCTGAATATGGAAACGCTCTAGGATCAACTACTCATAGACATGAATTTGCACATAGGAAAGCTACCGCGAGGCGTAATGTTCGGCGCCCCTCGGGCGTCAAACTGGCGACTCTCAACGGGAACGTTCTTCCCTTCATCTTCAAGGCAATAGACGTTTAAAAGGTTTTCAAACCCACAAATTTCCACAACTACACGTATTTGTCTCCGCCTTGCTTATTTCTGTCGGCTTATGCACTGCGATCGATGGGCTCATACTCCCGACCGCACTTGTGAATTGTTCTAATGATTTTATGACACTACAGAATTAGCAAGATACTAGGACAGACAAAGGAAATGGCGTGCTCAATGAACAGTTTGTGCACTTTCTTTGCCACCGGAGGCTTCAGCTTCCCTCGCTTCATCCCGACCACGACAACCGCCTCTGATTCAGGATGGCAGTTGGTTGAAACGCGCCGACAAAAGAAAGAGCAGAAGAAAGCAGCCAGTTTAGCAGCATATACAAAGGTAGATGTCACAAGACCTCGTCCTGTAAATAAGAGACAATGGCGGCCAAAGCAGGGACAGAAGACCCTTACAGACAGGAGGTTGCGCCGGCAGAGCCCGCAATGCCCGCAATAACAATCGAGCAGTTCCCGCCGCTGCCCAAAACCTCTCGTACCCCACGAAGGACCGCCGGGCTCGTAAAAGAAAAGCCCGAGTCCACGACGATCCTCATACCAAGACAAGGACCGGTCCGAGAAATCCAGTTGGCGCAAGTAGTGATGGTACAGGTGGCCGCAGAGGCAGAGGAAGAATTGTACGAGACGGAAGAGTTACCTCCGTTACAAGATCAGATGGACAGGTTGGTAGAGGCTAACCGTGAGACAAACGAGTGAATGAAGGCCATCCGGGAGGCCTTGACCACTCTGATAGCACAAAATGCCGCCAGAAGTATCGCACCACCCACCCGCCAGTCGGCGGAGGAATCTCAAGGTGCAGCAGAAGGTCCGGTTGAGCCAGAGCCGCCCATCCAACCTAGAGTCATACCAGTAGGACGCGCACCGTTCTCCACATCTCACGTATCACGAGAAAAGCTGTCCCAAACGATAGCCCACGTGATGCAACAGGAAAAGGAGAAAGAGAGGAAAGGTAGTTACAAATATCGGGTTTCATACCCTCCAGAAGTAGAGGAGGTACCATTCCCGGCCAACTTTAGATGCCCGGACTTCGGAAAATTCGACGGCAGAGGGTTGCCAGAGGAGCACATCACCCACTTCCTGACTACACTGGGAAACTGGTCTGCAGTCCCGCAATACTGCATGCGGCTATTTGGATCTACCCTGACAGGGAAAGCTTTCCAATGGTACATGTCACTACCAGCCAGCTCTGTGAGAACATGGGAGCAGATGCAAGATGCCTTCATCTCAAAATTCTTCGCAACAGAGAGAGAGATCTCGTTAATAGATCTTGCAATGGTCAGACAGAGAAATGGTGAGCCAGTTGAGAAGTTCATCGACCGATGGGGAACCACGGCGGCTCAATGTCGAGAATTACACAGCGAAGGCGAGCAGATGAAAATGTGTCTAAGAGCCTTAGACCTGATGATTTCGTATGGCCTGTCAGGCAACACCTTCAACTCCTTTCGCGAATTAGCAACAAAGGCACACTTGGTAGAGGAAGCAGCATCTCGAGTAAGCTTCCGGCCCGAGAGACAGAAAAGAGAGACAGGGAGAGTGGTGGAGACCCACCAGATCGATAGAAGCAGGGACCCGAAAGACCGAAAACGCCCTGCTACGAATCATGGGACAGAGGTGAAGATGGCAGATGTACCAGATAAAGGTAAAAGGCCCTATGTGCCCAAACGTGTATCTATAGCCGAAAGAGAAAAGGCGAACGGCCCCTACACATTCGACATGGCCGATTTAGTTCCGATCATGGAACAGTTAATCGAAGAGGGCCTGATACGCCTACCAGAGCCAATTCGCCCCCACGAGGTCGGACGAACGAACGACCCTAAATACTGCAAATATCACCAATGCAAATACTGCAAATATCACCAGTGCATCAGCCATCAGACGAAAGATTGCTTCTCCCTAAAGGGAAGGATACAGCGATTGATCAATCAAGGGGTCATCAGCATGAAGGTACCTGAGACAGTGAAGGAGGCAGTCGGGGCAATCTCAACAGTCCTGATAGAAGGAGAAACCGGCCGATCAACCCTGCTCCCTAAGCCGAAGGAACCATGGACCCCAGCCAGTAGCAAGAAAAGACTTGAGAACGGACAGAGGCTCGTGAGGCGAAAGAAGAACAGAGGGGTGAAGTCGCAGGGGCGGGTGCAACTCAGGACGATCATGGCCCGCTGCAGAATGGTGTCGTTCGCCAAACAGGCATCATCTGAAGAAACGCCGCAAGTAGTGAAGAGGGAAGTTGACGCAGTCATCCTATGGTCAGGAAGGCAAATGCCTGACCGTACTCTCCCCAGACCAGACAACCCGATACCGGAAGACGGTACCCCTGACAGATCGCAGGAAAGACCTCGCATGCAAAAGTCGAGAGAAAAAGTCGTCGAAGCTACGACCAGTCAGCCAAACCCTAGGCCAGTGGCATATGACATTGTGTCACAACTACGAAAGGTCCCCGCCCGCCTGAGCATATACAATGCCCTATGCCTCTCAAAAGTATACAGGGAAATGTTAATCAACGCCTTGCTTGACAATGAGGTCAGAGAGGTCACGATAATAGAGATAGAAGAAGAAATGAAAGATTCAGATAAATTCTGGGAAGGGTATATGCCGGTGTCGCAAGTTATGCCTGTCAATCACCCTTCGACCATCACATTCTCAGAAGAAGACCGCACGATAGAATCAACAGACCACAACCGTCCGCTAATGGTCACAGGAATAATCAAGGATACCGAGGTCAAGAGATGTATGCTGGACGACGGGTCGGCTGTAAATATCATGCCCTTGACAACATTGCAGACGCTAGGTTACATGCAATCGGCGTTGCGCTCGAGTTTTATGATGATTCAAGGTTTCAATCAAGACAGTCAGCGTACACTCGGATCAATCACGGTAATGTTAGAGATCGAAGGATTGACCACAAAAGTGACATGTCAGGTGATCGATGCAGTTACAACATACAACCTCCTTTTAGGAAGGCCTTGGCTCCACCAAAATCGCATAATCCCCTCGACATATCACCAGTGTTTTAAATACAGCAGAGACGGAGTCCAGTACAGGGTAACGGCGGATCCAAAGCCATACACGATAGCCGAGTCATATTTAGCCGACGCAAAATACTACAGCTCGGCTGACGGCAGTGAGACCAGCGAAAGGACCGAGGTATCAGAGAAGGGGCAAAGGGTAAAAACTCGAACAAAGCAGTTCACGCGGGGAAGCGAGCCTCAAACCACCACCCGAGGGAGATCCCGACATCCGCTGGAAAGTCACTCTCGGCCAACCACGAAAAAGTTTTATGTGATACCGCAACATTTACGTCAGCCAGGGCAGTTTGTGTTAAAACTGATCTCAGATCAAGACATGAGCGTGCTCAAGTCCAGCTTCAACATACCGGTACCCAAGATAGGAAGAACCAAACCCTTTCCAAAAGCCCCAAGCCAGTTCATCGTGCCGTCAAGAGATGTCACCCAGAAAGACATCAAGTTTCACTCAGGGCCAAGTCGGCCAGCACCATCAGAAGAAAGAGGAGAAGGAAGGGGACTCGCCCAGCCTCGACCAATAGAAGAGAAGAGATACAGCAGAGCCAACCGAAAGATTATGAAGAATATGGGATTCCCCGACCAAAGCATGGACACAGAAAGGAGGTTACTAGCTCCATTTGAAGAACATAGGCGAGTCTACCGCAATGGAGAAGGCCTAGGGACTAGGGCAAGTGTAAACATGGTGACCATCGGCTGGCAGAAGAAACCCAGTCGCAGGACCCTATCGATGTGGTCCAGCCAAGTATCGCACCTGTGCAACTGGAAGATGGTGGACAGCCAACGATCGACGAACTCGAGGAGATAAACCTAGGAACCCCCGAAGAACCCAGGAATACATACTTGAGCAGAAACATCCCAGAGGGTGAGAAGGAGAGATACCTGCAACTGCTAAAGGAGAATAAAGATATATTTGCCTGGACGTATTCAGAAATGCCCGGGCTTAGCCCGACAATCGCCATGCACAAACTAAGTATCATGAAGGAAAAGAAGCCGGTAAAACAACCGCAACGACGGTTTCATCCGGACATCATACCAAAGATTGAGGAAGAGGTCAAGAGATTAATTCAGGCTGGGTTCGTTCGGGAGGTGAAGTACCCCCGGTGGATCTCAAACATCGTGCCAGTCAAGAAGAAGAGCGGACAAATCCGAATATGTGTTAATTTTCGAAACCTGAATGAAGCCTGCCCTAAGGACGATTTTCCCCTCCCGATTCCTGAGATGTTAATTGACAACACAACGGGGTATGCAGTGATGTCTTTCATGGACGGGTATTCGGGATACAATCAAATTCGCATGGCCCTAGAAGACGAAGAAGCCACGGCTTTCCGCACCACTCTCGGCATCTACTGCTACGCGTAATGCCCTTCGGATTAAAAAATGCAGGGGCAACCTACCAGCGCGCCATGCACGTTATATTCCAGGACATGATGCATAAACACGTTGAATGCTATGTAGATGATTTAGTCGTCAGATCGACCGATCACGAGCAGCACAGGGAGCACCTAAGGCAAGTGTTCCAACGATTGCGTAAGAAGAGTCTCCGCATGAATCCGCTAAAATGCGAGTTCGGAGTTGCATCTGGCAAATTCTTGGGTTTCGTAGTCAGACACAGGGGCATAGAAATCGATCCCGCAAAAATTAAGGCCATCATAGAAATGCCACCTCCAAAGAACTTGAAGCAGCTGAAAAGCTTTCAGGGCTGCGTAGCATACCTGAGGAGATTCATCTCAAACCTAGCTGGTCGTTGTCAGCCGTTCTCCCGACTCAACAAGAAGAATGTCAAGTTCGAATGGGACGCTACCTGTCAGAAAGCTTTTGATTCATTAAAAGAAATGCTCAGGAATTCGCCAGTCCTTGCTGCCCCTAATCAAGGGCAAACCACTGATTCTATACATTGCAACGGGTGATAACTCGCTAGGAGCGCTCCTGGCGCAGAAGAACGAAGAAGGCAAGGAGAACGCACTGTATTATTTAAGTCGCACGTTAGTAGGGGCCAAGTTTAACTACTCAGTGATCGAGAAGATATGTCTGGCCCTCATCTTCGCCGTGAAGAAACTTAGGCATTACTGCCTCTCACATCAAATAACATTGATATCCAAGGCTGATTCGATCAAATTTCTCATGAATCGGCCCATGTTGTCTGGGCGCTTAGCAAAATGGGCCCTTCTCCTTTTGGAATTCGATATCACTTACGTCCCGGCTCGAGCCGTTAAAGGACAAGCGATTGCAGACTTTCTCGCCGCGCACCCCGTTCCAAGCAATGAAGAAATGGAATGCGATCTCCCAGACGACCAGGTTATGATGATCGAAGAACTGCGACCCTGGCAAATGTACTTCGACGGAGCCGCTAGGTCCACAGGGACAAGAGCGGGAATTATATTCATTAGCCCGCAGAGAGATCTACTGCCCTATGCATTCACGATCGTGCCGGTTTGTACCAACAACGAAGCAGAATACCAAGCCCTTATTATCGGACTACAGCTCGCCCTCGAGATGCGTATCAAGGCAATACAGATATACGGCGACTCCAGGCTAGTCATTAGATAGCTAACAACGGAATATGAGGTTCGTAAGCCCGAGTTGTCGCCCCTCTGCCGCCAAGCGCAATCGTTATTCGACCAATTTCAGCAATGGCAACATTTCACATATACCAAGGCAAGAGAACATACAGGCCGACGCGTTAGCCAGCCTGGCCGCTGCCCTGGCTAATCCTGGAGGCAGCCCTCTTCAAGTAACAATCGAAGAAAGGAGGATCTTACCAACTACCCTACCGCACAGCGACGAATCGAGCATGAATCCCATCTGTTGCTTCGAAATCACAGAAGAAAACAACTGGAAGAGACCGTTCGCCAACTACTTGAAGTACGGGTTTTTACCGGAAGAGCCCAAGATGCGCACTCAGGTCAGGAGACGTGCCAGTTCGTTCATAATACAGAGTGACACCCTTTACAAGCGCTCGTACGAGGGAGTGTTGTTACGCTGCCTAGACCAGGATGAGGCATACGCCATGCTAAAAGAAGCACACGGAGGGGAGTGCGGTGCTCACCAAGGGGGTAGGAACTTGCATCACCGTGTCCGACATATGGGGTATTATTGGCCCACAATGATGAAAGATGCAATAGACTACGTCAAAAAGTGTCATCAATGCCAGATACATGCAGATATAATACACTCACCACCAGAAGAGTTACATCAGTCAGTGATATCTTGGCCTTTCGCCTCCTGGGGCATAGACATGATAGGGCCGATCAACCCGCCATCCTCTCAGGGGCACCAGTACATCCTTGCTGCGACCGATTATTTCTCTAAATGGGCTGAAGCCGTTGCCTTAAGAAACGTGAAAGCCAGACACGTCGAAAGTTTCATCCGTCATTCCATATTGTACCGGCACGGTATCCCTGAAAGAATCACCACCGACAACAGGACACCCTTCAAGAATGTCACTATCGATAGGCTATGCGCAAAGTTCAAGATCAAGCATTGCTATTCGTCACCCTACTACCCTCCTGCGAATGGGTTAGCCGAAGCGTTCAACAAGACTATCGTAAAGATCCTGAAGAAGACGGTGGCAGAAAATAAGAAGGACTGGGACAGACGATTACCCGAAGCACTATGGGCACACAGGACCACGTACCGCACAGCCACCCGAGCCACACCCTACTCATTGGTGTACGGTAAGGAAGCCGTGATCCCGATGGAAATGCAGGTGGAGTCATTGCGGGTTGCGCTCCAACACTCCTTGACAACCGAATACAATGATAAAATCAGAATGATCGAGCTCGACGACCTGGATGAAAAGAGACTCGCCGCTCAGCAAAGGCTTGAAATGTATCAAAAACGAATCTCAGCTTCGTACGATAAACGAGTCCGAGGAAGGTCATTCAAGAGAGGCGACCTAGTGCTAATGATAAAACGTCTGGCGTCGATGCAAGGCCCAAAAAGTAAATTCGATCCAAAGTGGGATCCAGTGTGCATAATAGATGAGGTGTACTCTAATGGAGCCTATCGGGTAATAGATTGCAAAGGACAGGGCGTCAGTACGCTAGTGAATGGTCGGTTCTTGAAAAGATGATGGAAGTCTATCATCATATTTTGTAAACGCCCCATTAGAGGGATGATGTAATGTAGAAAATACCAAAAGAAATGATACCGCATGAAGTTCGGGGCAAAATACTAATTATCTACCTTTTCTTCCACAGGTGTCAGGAAGTCGCCCAGGCTCAGAATACGTCAGGAATAACACCCCGCCCTTCAAGGTAATTAAGAAAGGGGGCAAGCCCTTAATAAAGACTTGATCACATCCATGTTCGTACAAGCACAGGTTTGGGTCCTAACAGGGGGACGCTCTTCCCAAATGACTCAGTCAGTTCGCATTCAAAGTTCAAAAATTTAATTATTATTATAAATAACTTAGTAGCGTAACATGAATCTAAAATCAGGAGTAGTATACATATTGACACAATATTTGTTACAACGTGTTCTAAAATTAGTATTAAGTACAAATGGAGGTCACTACAGCTCAATTGTTTAAAGTTTTCAAACATTGGTCTAATAAGTCTGCTGCAGACTCCTCGACCGCCTTCCGTGCCGCCTCGGCCTCAGTTAGAATTAGAGCAGGGTCGGGAATGTCCCTGAGAGACTGCTCCAACTCCGCAACTTGGACTTTCACGACATCGCGCTCCGCCACCTGCTGATCAAGGGAAGATTGCAAACGAGTCCTCTGACCTCTAAGCTTGGATAGTTTAAGGTGGATGATCGAGCGTTCGGCTTGCAGTCGAGCCACCTCATGGTCTATTTCTGCCAAACGAGCGGTAGCCTCTCGACACCCATCGTCAACAATCTGGCAGTCTTTCTTCGCCGCGACCACCCCTGCCTCGTGTAACTCCAGTTTCGGGAGAAGGGACCGCAAGTGACCGCGCTTTTCCTCAGTAGAAGGGTCAATTTGGGGGCTTTTCTCCTCGCATTCTCGGGCCACCCGTTCCTTAAATAGAGTCACTTGACCGATTACGGAGGACAAGTCAATCCCAAGCCAGGCAGCGTTAAGCACTAGTGCCTGCAACGCCTCGTCTAAGATAGGCCATTCCTCCTCACGTCTTAAAGAGTCGGTGATGTCAGACAGAAGACCCTTGAGAAGGTTTGACTTGGTCCTCGATAGACCCCGAAGGGATGAGGCGAACGATTCTAACAGCGCCACCGGCACTGAGGCATCAGCAGGAGCAGCTACTGGCATAGAAAGTGGAAAACGTTAGTACAGAAAAATCATCATCGTCAGAAAGGAAGCAGTCAAGACAGTAAAAGCAAACGACATACCAGCAACGTCAAGAATGCCAACAGCAACGACGTTGGATGAAGTGGTAGGCACAGGTGACGCTGGGGCCGGCTCCGTTGTTCCCTCAGTCAACGGCTCAGGCAATTCTGGGGAGGATATCACCACGACCTCGGGAATGTCGACATCAGGCGCTGGCCCAGCAACAGGAGGAATTGCGATGGCAGGCTCGACTAGCAACGACGTGGCAACAGGCGGAGCTTCAACAGCAGGTTCAATCAACAATGGTTCAGCAGAAGGAGGGGCCCCCACAACCGGATCGAGCACGCTCGACTGAATAGTAGTAACCACTACCCCTTCCACAACGGCGACGATCGCTTCCGGAACTCCACTTGAAACTTCAGCGTCCACCACAGAAGGATTGGGGGGAAGGACGAACTCGGCAGGCTCCTCATCATCCAAGTCCATGAAGATTGCCCCCACGTCCTCTTCAGGGACGGACCTATCATAAACAGGCTCATTCTCATTGCTCCCCCGGGTAGGGCAGCCCTCGCTCAGGTTGGCTTGAGAGCTTAGCTCGCCCTCTTCCCTGGCCTCTCCCGTGTTAACGATAGGAGTGTCGCCAGCCTCCTTCGAAAGCTGCTCCCGCAGGCGCTCGGCTCTGCGCAGTTTCCACAAATCCTTTATTTTCTTACCGCCGCAAACAACGGGAAGACGAGGAGCAGTTTTCACCCGAGGGCCGGCATGCTCAACCCATACACCCTCATCGCCCTCATCACCGACCATCATCACCATCATCACCATTATTATCACCATCATCACCATCAGAGCCTCCGCCTCCGCTACCTCCCGCATCATCTTCACCTCCGCCGGCTCCGCCTATAACATCATCGCCGTCCCTATCACCACCATCGCCTTCCGCGGCAGCGTCATCTTCCTCATCCCCTGCCTCGGCCATGTCATCATCATCATCGTCGCCTTCTTCACCATCATCACCGTCATCTCCCCCTCTCAGAGCATCGCCCCCGGCAGGCAACTCATCGATAGGGCCGAGAGACGGGAACTCTGGCCCCACTGCTGTCACATTCCTTTCCCCGTAGGCGATCCAGCCTTCCAGGGTGTGCTCCGGCTTTTCATGATCGATCACCACGTTCAAGGAGGTTTGCAATCTCTCCGTGCCTGGCACTGCAGGTTGATGAAGATTCTCCGATACATAGCCGAGCCCGTTGGCAGGAGTAGGCGTAACAATGGGGGGCGTGACGAAGACGAGCTCGGTAACGAGCATCTTATTCCGCACCAGTGCGTATTGGTGGGCCCACCACCTCATCCACCCAAAGGTGGCCCCGGCAAAACACTGCGTCCCTGGAATCACGAAGGAACAGCCGGTTCCGGTCAGCAGAAGTTGCCGCCACATCCACTTCCAATGAATAGGCCCGACACCGTACGCCCGCTGCTCGCGCGTCACTGGCTCTAGGGTCACCGGCACTCCCTGATCATACCCGAATTGGCGGGAAAAATGATTTGGATAATAAGGCTCCCTCCAGAACTCCAGCCCTTCGCGGAGCGGCAGTGACGAAGGACGAATCGTGATCAGGAAGGAACGCTCGTAATAATCAATACTATCGTCATCCGTGCACAGGACCGGCTCTTCGCTACGGGTACCAGAGAAGTGATAGAAGTACACGTCATCAAGCCCCGCGATCCTATCCTCGATAGTGTTTAGGTTATGGCTGATCATCCTCTTCTTCTGGAAAAAGTGTAGCGGGAGTTTCCCCTCTCTGATATAATCTCCGCGCCTTACGCATAGACCCAGGGGAAGTATACCCCGAGCCAACCAGAGAAAAAGTGCCATCCGCAGTAAGCGGAGTTCATCCCATAAGCAGCGCGCTCCTTATTGCTGATGACGTAACCGAATGCTCGGTATATAGAACATAAGACCACCGGAGCTAGCTCGTACCGGTGATCGTTCGCCAGGGCCCCTGCGACGGCGAAGCAAGACACTCAGATATTATCCGCCTGCTTGGAGTTCGGAAGCGCCACGCAACTAAGCCAATATGCCAGGAAGCCAGCTAGCTCATAGGAGGGGGAGAGTTTGTTGGGGCGCGGGAAGTTCTCCCTCATTCGTTTCCCCAAAAGCGCCTTATCACCACGACCCTCGTCGAAGGCCGCGTAGTCCAAGCTGGATAAGGGAAAAGACGAAGTGTTAGCAGAAAGAAAGAAGCGTGACAGAACAGTAAGGCACAATTCATTACAGAAAACTTACTTCAAGCCGTGGCTGAAATAGACCAGCCAGTCCTCGAACAGGAGCTTATCTTTGAGACCCCAAAATTGGGGTAGTTCGGCAAACAGCTCGTAACAGGCCTCAGAAAAGAAGCCTTCATTGACGCCTTTCTTCTTCCGCGACAGCTCATCGTCGCTCGGGACCCATTCATCATAAATCCTCCCGCGAATGGGGAGCCCCGCAATCCTATTGAGATCCCAGAGCGAGATGCTCATCTCGCCACATGGCATGTGAAAGGAATTGGTGATGGAGCACCAGTGGTTGAGAAAGCCCTTGTATACCCAGGGCTCCCGGCAAAAGTAGCTTGATGTCGCTTCGATCGCCTTGTACAGACCCACCGCCCGTAGGGTCGCTCTGTGCTGTTCCAAGATCTGGTTCGCCCACGCCTCGTAGCCCGGATGAAGGACCAGATGGCCGCGAGTCCGAAACACCCCGGACAACCAGACCTCGGCATCCCCCAGATGGTGAAACCTCTGATGGAGAGTCTCGAAATAATGTCTGGAAAAGGGCTGATGGGGACTGTGATTCGGCTCTAGGAAAATCATATCCTTCACACCCAGGACCGACTGTTGTTTCCCGTTCTTGGAGAGAGAACAGCTGAGGAATGACGATGGGCCGGATGTCCAAACATCGACTCCATAAAAGGAGTTGTTCCTGCAGATGTCGGATGGTTCGATGCTCGGGAGAGACCGCTGCCGTTGATAACTCTTCGCATAACGAATATACTCCCAAGTGTAGGGATTCCTCACCACGAGTGGCGCGGTGACAAGCTTGGCACTAGACCAGGCCACCTTCATCTTGTCTGATCTAGACTTGGTCTGGTTCTCTAAGTACACTTGCTTGGCACCTTTGCCAGCCCTCTTCGGGCGACCGCACCTGGTAGACTGGGTAGGGATCGACGGACTCGCCTCGCCCTCTTCAGAACCCGTTGCCCCGTCACTCCGAAAACCCCGGAGAGGAGCGTACCATGCATCCCATTGCTCCTGTGTGCCCCTGTATGGAGGAGACGGCACGATCCTATCGCAAAGGATCCTCTTCTGTATATCCTTCGACAAGGTGAGGATGCGTTCATAAAAGTTGAACGTCTCTGGAGGGAGAAACCATTATGAATTTTCAGCGGACGGTCTGACGACCTGCTTGGCAGCAGCACGCTTACGCTTGGAAGGAGTTTGGGGAGGACCCGAAGGACCGGCCTGTGAAGGATCGCTGGCCATTGTAAACCTGCAAACGATATGCAAAACTCAGGTACGAAGTGAAGGGGAAGTGTTCGCACAAAGTCGATCAAACCATGCATAAAAGACAAAGGGACACAAAGCAGCAAATGAACAAAGCACAAGCGTCGACATGAGCCACTGCGGAACACACTCGAAATCGATGGAAGAAGTGAAACGAACAACATTCACAACCGCAACATCATCGTCACAGAATATACAAGCAGGAAAAGACAGAACTGAAGCAAAAGAGTATAAATTAGTATTCATCAACCATAAGGGCCATTCCACATGGCTAAATTGTCAATAACAACTGTTTGAATGATCAAATGACAATAGTCAATATAAGACGACTCAAAATTGTGGGGACTCCTCCCCGAAGCCAGAAAGCAGGGGCCTCAGTCCTGCGTCAGCGGGAGAACCCGAGCCTTCAACTCATCAACCATCGCCCGGACCTGGCCTTCCTTGAAGATCAAGTCCACCAAAATGGAAATACAATGTTGCACGAGATCGAAATTCAAGTGCTCGGCGTTCGCATAGTTCCTTATGATCGAGACGTCGATCGCCAGGTCGTCATGTTCTCGCATGGCCTCCCTGACCATTCTCCAGATGCCGGCGCGGCGATCCGGGTACTCGGCCTCCGCCAACGGGACAAGCCAAGCTAGAAACCGCCTACTCTCCCTCTTCTCCTCCTTCAAGAAGCTGAGACGTTTCGACAGGGATAAGAAGGAAGCAGCCAGAGAAGGCTCCGCCGCCTCTAAGACCGCCAATTCCTCCAAAAGGGAAGAATCGTCGATGAAGCTAGAGATGGCCTTCTTACGCTCGTCTGAGATGGAGGCCATCGCCGAGACATTCTGGATAGCTCGGAGGATGGGGCGGGATTCAGCGCCGAGATGAGTCAAGGCTTCGGCCACCTCGTCGCATTGACCGGCAAGAGATGACCAAGCCTCGGGATGGTCTAGAGCAGTTAGAAGTCGTCTCAGGCAGTCGCGGGCCTCACGGAGGGAAGCGCGTGTTACGACCATCGTCTGCCAGGAAACAAGGCTGATGAACCGATACAACAGTCCGACAAAAGAGAAAGAAGAAGAAAGAGAAGGGGCAAAAAGACATGCTCAGGTACATTCGAAACATTACTTAAGGTCACCGTAGGTATTTCCTCCAAAAAAAACTAATGCGATCTAGAAAGCTCGAAAGTCTATGAGACCCTACGCCTCTTCAAAATCTGAATATGTGTGCCCAAATACGAGGCAGAGGTTAAGGGGCTCATACACTTCAACGTCCAGCTTCGCAGAGGATTACTTAACACGAAATTTTACAAGTCCTGCAAACCAGATGCGTGAGTCTCCACGCACCCCGAAATTCGAGAGGATGACAAAATCACATTTCCAGGTGCGTAAGACCCCACGCACCCTTAAACTTATGTAGACCCCATTTTTGGGTGCGTGAAGGGCAATATCTCAAACAAAATCGACTGAAGGGTGCGTGAAGCTTCACGCACCTAATAAATACATCCTTTTTCGGCCAAGTTCTTCAGCTGGGTGCGTGTGCGTCTAACGCACCCTTAAAAAAAAGGGGGGTCCGCTCAACCCAATTTCATGGTGCATGAGGCACCAAGGCCTGCCCAGTTTGACGAAGGGTGCGTGGACACTCACGCACCCAAAAAACTAGGGATGTCCACAAAATCCAAGAGGTTTACAGGTGCGTGCCACCTTACGCATCCAAAAGGGGATACTCAGTCCCAAGTTCAAATTATAAGGTGCGTGTGCATCCACGCACCTCTAAAAATCCCTTCTACCTTGAATAAGTGGGTGCGTACGGATTAAATGGATGCGTTGGAGACAGTTGTTGGGTGCGTTGGAGAATAAAAGGGTGCGTGGGCTTGATGTGAAATGTGGGGTAAAGAGCAGTGAAATGACGAGAATGAGCCGACTCATCTATTTATAGTGGGACCCGGGAAGTTCGGTGCGTCGCACCAGCCGATCATGCGCCTGTCGCGACCCACCGGAGGGGCATCTGTTGGGGTCCCAAATAGTGAAAATTCTCAAAATAAGTCAAGTAACCATATACCTCTGAAGGAATCATGCGAAGAACGCCTTCCGGCGCACGCAAAACAGAAGTGTACGCGACTTCCTTAGACTTGGCCGAAATTCCCTAGTGGGCCCCGCCGATCACCATGTTCGGAACCGCCTGGAAATGGACCCGCGACTCTGTCACTATTTATGATGAACAGTGCAAGTGATTGCGCAACGAAACGGGCCCCGCAAACCCTCCGAAAATTAAAACCCAATCGGTGGAGCCCACATTTACGTGTCCAACGCACCCTGAAATCCGAGCACCCCACGCATCCAATGCACCCTTAAAAACAGCACGTTGGCCCGCCATTCGCGAAGGCCCACGCATCCAACGCACCCTGAAAACCGATCAACGCACCCCCACAATCCATGACGAATAAGAGATGGGTTTCAGATGCGTGGAGCCTCACGCACCCGGCAAATGAACCCACGCACCCGAATGATTTTCAGACACTTGCAATCAAATAAACAGGTGCGTTGCAGACATTTGACGGATGCGTGATACGTGGCAGCTTCCTATTGGCCGACTTCGCCTATAAATACCCCTCGACCCGCTCATTTACACACGACAAAAAAATGAGAGGGAGAGCAGCCGCTGCCGGAAACCCAAAAAAAACCCCGCGGAATCCTCGCTGGAACACCTCTCCATCCATTGAAATCTTGTTTTCGGGAGCGGACACACTACTACAGGTCCGGATTTCATGTATTTAAAACGCACCTGTAAAAAGGCCTCACGCATCTGAAAGTGTCCCACGCATCTGTCAATCCGCCCCCATGCGTCCATAAATTCAGCAACAACCAAAATTGGCAAAATGAACCCATGCATCATGAATATACATCAACGCACCCCCAAATTTGTCTCAAAATCGACATTGTATTGACAGGTGCTTGGAGCCCCACGCACCCGTAAATCAAGTCTCACGCACCCGAAAATCAGCCAATTGCGGAACATGCTAGCAGGTGCACCGGGCTCAATTTTGAGTATTTTCGAGGTCCGCCGGAGCCGGTCTTGGGTATTTCGAGCATTCCGGACGCAATGGCACGGCCAAATGAACGAATTAAGAACTCTAAATGAGCAGAATCGAGCATCTTCAAGACTTAACCCTACTCGACGTAATGAACGGGATAACTTCCCGGAAAGGAGTCGCCAACATCCAGAGCTATGCAGATATGCTGATATTTATGTTCACTGAAAAGGCATGATCCAATTTATGCCAAAAGCTAGACCAGCAGGGCCTTGATTACCACAATGAACCGTGCTGAAGAGTTTTTTTATTCTCTACAAACCAATTACTCAACTGCCACAACACAACAGTCGATGCCCTACCCATCTAGACGGTATCCACCAGTTAGACTGCGCAGGTACACACAACTGTAGAATGGACTTTCCGAGGTCACCTGTCCCTACATTGACAGGCGCGGGCCCAGAGTCATCCATCTCAATAAACCCTGACAGTTTCAACCCGGGTATTCCGCCAAAATATGGGACATAGACATCCGACTAATATAACGGTGGTTCAGTACACAGCAGAGCAAATACAGGCCCCATGGCCACAAACTCTAGAATCATAGTCCCTGCTGACTAGCCTTTTGCCTTCTAATCAAGGGTCATCGATCATTCGATGTAATTAAGGGTCTGTGCCAGACCACGGCCTGGAATGTACAAGATCTCGGAATCTCTGGAATAAAATTCGCCTTGCGATATCTCTTCTCTTGTGTACCTTTGTCAGTGCTTGTAATTGTCTATGAATGTGTCCATTATTCAGAACTCCAAAATAATAAAACACAACATTTCGAGGAAAATGTCCCCTTTGGGAGTTCATTTTTCCTAGTTCTAACAGGAATGCATGCTAGGCACTAGATTGGCACATCCACACACAAGATGTACTTTCACTAAGTGTGTAGACTTAAGCTCATTGATCCATTCTCATAAGTCTACATAGTTTGCATAAGATAGGAGCTTGATTAGTTAAATCATTTATTTACCTATGCTTGCTTAGACTAGGATTGTTTATTGCTTAACCATATGCTAGTCTTGTGATTGGACCCACTTAGGCTTGGAAGCCGAAGTGTTCTAGCTTACTTAGCTTAATTTGTTGAATTGTGTTAGGAGGCGAAAAGAATTTCAAAAAGGTCCTAATCACCCCCCTCCTATAGGTTTAGCCATAATTCTAGTTGCTCTTTTAAGCTTCCGCACATACGTAGGTGTCGTGTGAGACTACTGACGTACTTTCATCTATGAGACCAGGCAAACACATCTTGGTATTCGGTGAGGAAGCGGACCAGATTTTCCTAAAAGACGCTGCTCAAAGAGGATCCCACATGGACAACTTTCGATGTGTCGTCTTCAATTAAATGGATTGCTACTGTCTCTTCCCCGGGAGTTCCAAATTTGAGAGCATTCTCTCTCGGGTCCAGCGAGGTAGCCGTCGGAGGACTTTGTGGATCTTGTGCCACCATCATCATTGGTGTCGTCTGAGCCTTCTTTCGATCTTGTATTGCTATCTCATAACATGATCGGGCTTCCTTTTGATTTCCTCGTACAACCCCAACACCATTCGGGGTAGAAAATTTGACACATAAATACAGAGGATGTAAAGCTGCTCCAACCTTATTGAGCGATGGTTGCCCTAAAATGGCGTTGTATGCTGACCTTCGGTCTACCACGAGGAAATTAACGAAGATAGTCATTTTCGTTGGACATTCTCCAAAGGTGACTGGGAGGTCGATGCTTCCTTCCAGCGTTACCACCTCGCCCCCAAAGCCGACGAGGGGAGTTGAGACTGGTTTGAGTAGGCTTCTGGCGAGTGTCATTTTGTTGAAAGCCTCCAAGTAAAGAATATCCGTAGAGCTACCTGTATCCACCATAATGAGATGAGTCAGATAATTTGATACCTTCAGTGCGACCATGATGGAGTCTTCGTGAGGGAAGTGGATCCCCTCTGCATCCTCGAGGGAGAAGGAGATTGGAGGATGGCCGAATTCTGGCTTGTTGGGCGCCTGCTCCAACCAGTAAATATGCTGGGGTTTTCTAGACGCCTTACGAGTGTATGCTTTCCTCGAAGCTTGAGAGTCTCCCCCACAAGCTGGTCCTCCGACAATGGTCCAGATCTCCCCGGTAGGTTCAGCATCTTCTTGTGAAGTATGATGGTGAGGTGACTTCTTCTGGTGTGGTGAGGCTTCCACCCTTTTAGGTGATCGACCTTGACGGACAACATAATCTTGAAGATGACCTTTTTGAATGAGAGCCTCGATGTGATCTCGCAGAGATAAAATCTTGGGTACTATGCCCATGATCTTTATGGAAATAACAAAACTTGCTCTTATCTCTCTTTTTGGGATCTGATTTGATCTTCGTAGGCCATTTCACGTATGGTTTATGCTTGATTTCCATTAGTACCTATTCAGGGGATCGATTGAGAGGAGTATAGTTATGGTATTTACCCGAATAAATCTTCTTGGGAGAGTGGTCTCGTCCATCACGCCAATATTTCTTATCCTGGGGAGAGGTTTCCTCTGGCTTGCGCTTCTGCCCTGTATACCATGACTTGCCAAAGTAACTTCTTCTGCATTGATATATTTCTGAGCTTTTGCTTGGAATTTCGCCATGGTTTTAGGAGGGTTCTTATCTAGGGCGAATCTAAATCTTTCGCTTGTAATTCCGGCTATAAGGGCGGTGAGGCCTTTTTCTTCAGTATAACCTTCAGTTTGGAGAGCTTCTGCAGTGAACCGTACTATAAACTCTTTTATCGTCTACCCATGCTGTTGTTTCAAATCCATTAGGTGAGATGCTGGCTTTTTAGTACGGATGCTCCCCATGAATTGAGAGAGGAATAGCTCCGATAGCTGTGCGAAGGACTCGATGGATCGGGGCTTTAGCCCCCGGAACCACGTACGAGCTGCCTCCTTTAAGGTTAGAGAAAAAGCTCTACGCATGATTTCTGACCCATGTCCCTCCAGCTCCATAAGAGACCTATACGTTTTCAGGTGTTCGAGAGGATCGCCTATAGCTGTATACGGGGTGATAACAGGTGTGCAGTACTTATTAGGTAGAGGTGCTTCCATGACCTCACGGGTGAAAGGAGATTCGGATCGATGTATCGATACCACAGCAGCAGATGATCGGTTTGCCTGATAACGTTGTTCCATATCATCAAAACGATCATGGATTCTCTTGAGGTCTCTTTCCCACGGTAAGGTATAACCTGACGTTTCGACAGTGGACCCCAGAGATTGCTGTTCCCGGGAAGTACTGGAGTGAATGGAATGGAGAGGTATTACCGGGGCTTGGTTGCCGAGTGGCATTCGATTAGAAGGAGGAGCATTTGGTTGGACTTATGGCTCGTCCGCGAAATGTCTGGAGGCCACTGGTATAGGTTGTGCCGGCAATCCTTTAGAAGGTTGTCGCTAGGTCTCCGGGAAGTGCTCATCAAGCCGATTAGATAAGGCTTGAAATTCGACGTTGAGGGTTAGGAGCGTGTTTCCGAGGAAACGCATGACATCCTCTTGATTTTCGGAAGTATCAAATAACGAGTTTTGTGATGGCATGCTGGGATCTCCTTGGGGGAGGCCCGTCGAAGTAGTTTGAGGGATGGACGCTGGTTCGGTAACGTCAGGCTGAGGTAGCGTCTGCCTTGAAGTGGAAGGATGAACTGTCTTTTTGGGAAGCATGGTGGGAGGACTTCGATCAGTGATAAGAGCGGCTAATCTTGGTGATCAAGCTTCCCACAGACGGCGTCAATCTGTTTAAGTCGGATTTTGTAACAGGATCCTCCAAATGTTCACCTTCCTTCCATGATTCTTCCTCCAGGACCTAAAAAGAGATAAAGGAAAACTATGGGTGGCCGGCATCCAGCCGTTAGCCCTCTGAAGCTTAAATCAGATAGAATATGGTTATAAAGGAAACCAACAGTCTAGGGGTTTAGAGATTGTGTATTGTGTACCTTTATCCTCTGTGGAGTCATCATTTATACAAGTCTGAGTGACCCAGTCTATTACGCAAGACGCTTAAGATTACTGCTGATTTACCGGGGATAAGAGGATTTATCCGATGAATCCTTAGATAAGCGGATAGTCCTAACCCAATTGGAAATCTAGCTAATTACGTTCCCTGATGGTGCTCCCCTGAGAATCGGAGTCATGAATAGAGATAAGCGCAAGACCGGCCTATACGGGCTGCTGGTACTAGAAAAGCAGAGGATACTTAGACTCGGTGGACTGCTCGCATTTGGGATGCGACCCCTTTCGACGAGCACGAGCCGAGCTGCTCGCATTTGGGATGTGACCCCTTTCGAAGAGCATGAGCCGAGCTGCTCGCATTTGGGATGCGACCCCTTCGACGAGCACGGGCTGAGCTGCTCGCATTTGGAATGCGACCCCTTTCGAAGAGCACGAGCCGAGCTGCTCGCATTTGGGATGCGACCCCTTTCGACGAGCACGAGCCGAGCTGCTCGCATTTGGGATGCGACCCCTTCGACGAGCACGAACCGAGCTGCTCGCATTTAGAATAGCTAGTCGTGCCTTCTCTCAATCATTCTTCGATTGCATTCTTGATAGTCAACTTTATCCTACAACAATATGTGCAAATTTTTTCAAATTTTCTCAAATTTCAAAACTCCTTTAGAAACCTTATTTCTATGTAATTGAGATGATACGAGTTTAAGAAGAGGAGATACGAAGTGTGTGATGTTGAAAGTCTTGAACTTCTCCTAATATAATGGTTTTATATGTTAATTCCCCTATTGCTGTGATTGATAGATAATTTGAACACTTTTACACCTAGTTCACATTACACGATTTTCATGGGTTGAAAGGATTATGCGATTTGTGGATTAGCTAGACTTTGATTTAAAGGTGTTGAGAAACCAAGCCGGGGTATTTTGTCCATCCTTGTCCATGGGAAAATAATAAAAGATATGGATTTCTAAAAATCCTATCTAATTTAAAAGACAAAGGAAAAGGAAGGATAAAATTGGGAATGATGGAAAAATGGTGGAAAATTCTGAAAAGGGCTACCTATTACCAACCGGGGGATGGTCTACCCATAACCAAAGCCGGAATGGGACGTAGTGTGAAAGCCGTCGGAAGGACGGTAAGACAAATTCCTGTCATAGGCTTGTTGTTGCTCGGTACACCTCGAGATCTATAGTTTAGTTAATCTATGAAGAATATAATCCCAAAAATTCATGGGATGTGTTGAGCTCTTAATTGTGCATATTTTAACCCCAATTCATCACTCATTGTGCGAGATTTTTATGATTTAAAGACTAATCGAATGCATGTTTTGTGATTGCAGGATTGAGAGTGGACTCCACCTAATTAAAGATGAAAATAACTTATTTGGAACCATTTGGATGAAGATCGAAGGAGGACCAAAGAAAGAAGGAAGCAAGGAAAGAAGAAACTGAAGAAAAATAAGGCCAAGATCAATTGGTGCATGGACTGATATGCATAGGGAATTCATAAAAAAATTCTTCCCTACTCACAAAACAAACATGTTGAAGCGCCTTATCATGAACTTTGCCCAAAAGGACGATGAAACCTTCTTCCAATGTTGGGAGAGGTTTAAGGACCTATTAAACGCATGCCCACATCATGGCTATGAAATTTGGCGGGTTATAAGCTTTTTCTATGAAGGACTGACTTCACCCATGCGCCAATTCGTAGAGATGATGTGTAATGGGGAATTCATGAATAAGGAGGCTGATGAAGCAAGTGATTATTTGGAAGAATTGACCGAGAATGCACAGTCGTGGGATACATCTAAACCAACAAATTCCAAGACTGGCCAACAAAAGGAAAAAGAGGGAATTTACGTCTTATCGGAAGAAGATAGCTTAAGTGCACGTGTGGCTAGCCTCACAAGAAAAGTCAAGGCCATGGAATTAAGGAAAGGAGAGATGATCAACTCTAAGGACGTTGAAACTGTTTGTGGAGTTTGTGCCAGAAATCAATATACAACACAAGACTCAGCAGTTCAAGACATCTTACAAGAACAAGCAAATGCCATAAACAGTTATCAACGGCAATTTGGTGCTCCAAACTCAAATACGTATGATTCTAGTTGGAAGAACCATCCCAACTTCAGTTGGAAGAATGGACCCACTGCGAATGCAACCAATATCCCTCAATCTCAACCTATACTAGGTCCATCTCTAGTCATTACTCCAAAAGTTTCGCTAGAGGAGATGTTGGGTGCATTTGTATCGGTCCAAGCTGAGTATAACAAGACTAATTCTCTGAAAATAGATGGGTTCATGCAAGAGCAATTGAAATTTAATCAAAATACAACCCAAGCCATCAATGACTTGAAAACCTCAATGGCTAGGGTTGAATCGCACCTCAGTGTTAGGGAGCAAGGCACACTTCCTGCCCAACCTCTTCCTAACCCAAGGACCCAATTTGAGATACAAGATGCAAGCTTATCCTCCCAACATATGGAGCATGTTCAAGCTATCACCACTTTGAGAAGTGGGAAGATTATTGATAAATCTAATCCGGTGAAGGCCCCACAGCCTAATGATCCAGAAATCTCTAAAGAGGATGATAACTTGAACAACACTCCACAGGAGAAAGAACCGGAAAGGCAATACAAACCGGTTGCCCTGTTTCCACAAAGGTTGATTTCACCTAAACCTTTAGATAAAAATCTGGAAATTTTAGAGGTTTTTAAGCAGGTGAAGATCAACATCCCATTGTTGGATGACATTAAACAAATTCCGTCATATGCTAAGTTTTTGAAGAATCTTTGCACAATAAAAAGAAAAATACATGTGCAAAAGAAGGCATTTTTGACAGAGAATGTAAGCGCCATTATAAATCACGGGATGCCCAAGAAATACAAAGATCCTGGTAGTCTGACAATATCATGCATAATTGGAGACTACCGGGTGAAACATGCTTTACTTGATCTAGGAGCAAGTTTGAACTTAATACCCTTTTCGGTCTATGAACAATTGGGTTTAGGTGAATTAAAACCCACCAAAACCACATTACAACTCGCTGACCGATCGATTCGTATTCCGAGAGGGGTGATTGAGGACGTTCTTGTCCAAGTTGACAAGGTCTACTACCCAGTGGACTTCATTGTCTTGGACACACAACCCATGGTTAATAGTGGCCCTCAAATTCCTGTCATACTTGGCCGTCCATTCCTAACTACATCAAACGCTATCATAAATTGTAGGAGTGGGGTCATACAAATGTCCTTTGGTAATATGACGATTGAGTTAAATGCTTTCAATGTTGACAACCAACAAGAGGATGAAGATGAAGAGGTCCACGAAATAAACATGATCAATTCTATTGTGGAAGATGTGTCCCTCTCAACTCCTTACCCCAATCACTTAGAAGAAGATGCGGCCTATTCTCTTGATAAAAATGTTGATGTGATAGGGGACATAGTCGCACCTTTTGAGTCGGTATTGGCATATAACGTTAGCCAAAAGAGGGATGTGGAAACAACACTTTGTTGTACTGAGAAATCAATTCATATTTCTGCACCTCTATGGATCATGCATACCGATCCCTACCAACCTTGGGATGATCCATATTTGCAAATTCAATGCCCAGGAAAATCTGAATGGAGACATATTTTTTCTGATAAATATGACGATGTCTCCCCTTATACATGTGGTAAAAACATTAATGAACCCACTGAAATTCTTTTTTGGAATCTTCAGTGGCTTATCTGGATCACTCACACACATGTGTATTGTAACGCAGGATATTGGATGACGTTATTGCAAAACCTTTTGATCCATCTAATGATTCTGCTTGACTTTATGCTTTTGGATGAGTTGATGGAATTGATCTCCTAGTCTGACGGAGGTATAGAGTAGTTAGGATTAGGATTTTGTTGCTTTTGTTTGCTTTCGCTTAGGTTTGTTAGAAGGAGGAAGAATTTCACTTTTCACTCTCTCAGGTACTATCGTTCCTCACTCCCTTTTATTTTCAAATTGCTCTCATGTTTTGCTTATTGCACATCTTTTACATTGAGGACAATGCAAGATTTGGTTGGGGGGTGTAGGATCACTTGGATGAATCCAGTGTTTTGTAACATTTCGAGCAATAATGTAGAAATTTTTTTATTTTTCTAAATTCAAAACTCTTTTGAAAATTTTGATTCTATGCATTCAAGATGATATGAGCGTAAGAGGAGGGGATATGAAGTGTATGAGGTTGTAAATCTTGATCTTCTCTTGGCATAATGGTTTTATATGAGAATTCCCCTAATTCTGTGATTGATAGAAAATTTGAACACTCTTACACCTAGTTCACATTACACGATTTTCACGAGTTGAAGGGACTATGTGATTTGTGGATCAGTTAGATTTTGATTCAAGGTGTTGAGACATCAAGTCGGGGTACGTTGTCCATCCTTGTCCATGGGAAAATAACGAAAGATATGGATTTCTAAAAATCCTATCTAATTTAAAAAGAAAAAGGAAAAGGAAGGATGAAATTGGGAATGATGGAAAAATGGTGGAAAAATTCGATTAGGGCTACCTACTACCAACCGGGGGATGGTCTACCCGTAACCAAAGCCGGAAATGGGATGTAGTGTGAAAGTCGTCGGAAGGACAGTAAGGCAAATTCCCGTCATTGGCTTGTTGTTGCTCTATATACCTTGAGATCCATGGTCTAGTTGATTTATGAAGAAGATAACCCTGGAAACTCATGAAAAGAATTTTCACTATGCACACCAGGTTGAATTTGTTCAAGTTCATCTATTTATCAACCAATCAGCGGGAATTTCATATGAATGCTTATCATGTCTTGGGGGTTTACGGTTTCAACTTCTGTCACCAAATATTTCTGAGTCTTACACTTGTGTGTCTTGGGACGTATAGAAGAATGGTTTCTGAAAGAGGCTTGAGTTTTGAAGAATGGAATTAGTTTCACGCATGTTTTGCTCGGGACTAGCAAAATGCTGGTTGGGGGGTGTGTTGAGCTCTTAATTGTGCATATTTTAACCCAAATTCATCACTCATTGTGTGAGATTTTTATGATTTAAAGACTAATCGAATGCATGTTTTGTGATTGCAGGATTGAGAATGGACTCCACCTAATTGAAGATGAAAAGAGCTTATTTGGAACCATTTGGATGAAGATCGAAGGAGGACCAAAGAAAGAAGGAAGCAAGGAAAGAAGAAAAGAGGAAAGAAAGAAGAAACTGAAGAAAAATAAGGCCAAGACCGGTCGTCACACCGGTCGGCCAAGAGAGCCAGACTGGTCAAGAGCGGTCGGCCAGAATTGTGGCCTGGACGGTTACTGGACTAAATATAAAGGAGGTCCGACCGGTCGTGACCGGTCGGCCAGGAAGGTCAGACCGGTCGTGCAACCGGTCGGCCAGCTTCCCATACATGCCAGAGCTTGCTGGACTGTTGCACAGTGAGGTCCGACCGGTCGCGACCGGTCGGCCAGCTACTCAGACCGGTCGCTCCGACCAGTCGACCACATGAAAAAAATCAGGACTTTCTATTTTCAGTCCGATTTTCTCTGCGCACTGCGTAAGTGTTACGCAGATTCTCGAATCTTCTGAAGTTGCGGAGCCTTGCCACTATAAAAGGACACCTAGGGATCGTTCCTAGGGTATCTTAGAAGGGTTTAAGCAAGGTTGGAGGCAGCGGAAGTGGATTTCGGAGTTCCACAACTCCTTCTAGTTTGTTTTACTGTTTTATGTTTTTTTAAGTTGTTTCATGTTTCCTTGGATCATGAGCAGCTAAACCTCTTAGCTAGGGCTAAGAGGTGAAGCTTGTAGTGAATCTAAGATGTTTCAATTCGTATTTAGTTGGTTTTAAGATTGGAATTCATGTTTATGAACAATGGTTTGAAGTTTATACAAGTTTTAAGTAGTTTTTCTTAGTCTTATGATGACTCATGGATGTTTGGGAGAATTACTTAAATTCTTAATTGGTTTGTAGTAGTCTAGACCTGTATGATCCGAGGAATTGGAGTACGCTCTAGTACTATGATCTTCATGTGGGAACTTCCTACCAAAGTTCTACTTTTCTGAATTTCTATATTGTGTATGGACTGTGCATGTGATTTGAATCAAGTTCAAATTGTAATCTAGCCTTGTCTTGTGACAGGACTTGAGGATGGTTATGGTTGTGAACTGAGCCTTTTGAATTTGGGACTGACCTATGCAATTGAGCATGCTCAGCTTAGCTTACATTGAGTGAATCCTATGCATTGGACTTACATATGACAGATTGTTTGGTTTAACAGTTCTATCATCTGACTAGATAGATCTTAATATTGATTCTAGTCGAGAGAATGAGAAACCACAGTGGATTGCACATCAAGGATTGCTACAACTGGATCCTTGAACCCCAAGTGCCTTTTTATAATTATTTACCTTTAATTTAATTCAATTTTGTTACTCACATCAAATTCATACAAAATCTGGTTGTTAGCTCTCAATAGACACTATTGGAAGTGTTTGTGAATTCCTACACAAGTCCCTGTGGATCGACCTCGGTTTTACCGAGTTTATTACTACATCGCAACCTTACACTTGGGGAAGCGAACAGGATGGACTTTCACTATGCACACTAGGTTGAATTTTGTTCGAATTCTTCTATTCATCAATCAATCAGCGAGAATTTCATATAGATACTTATTATGCTTTGAGAGTTAAAGGTTTCAATGTCTATCACCTAATTTTTCCGAATTTGATACTTGTGAGTCTGGGAGTGGATAGAAACATAGTTTCTAAAGGAGAGCTGGGTTTGGAGGTTTGAACTTATTCACGCATGTTTTGCTCGGGACTAGCAAAAAGTTAGTTGGGGGGTGTGTTGAACCTCAAATTTATACATTGCATTGCCCATTACATAGCATTATATGCATGGTTTGCATGCTTAAAAGGCCCATCTAATGTTTGTTTTGTGATTGTAGGAATGAGAGCGAACTTCACCCAATTGGAGACTAAAAAGAGCCATTTGAAGCCATTGGATGAAGGTTGAAGAAGGACCAAAGAAAGTAGAAAGAAAGGAGAAGAAAGGAAGAAAGAAGCCAAAGAAGAAAGCAGGAAAAAGTAGCCAAGACCGGTCGTCCATAGCCAGGACCAGTCGTCCGACCGGTCCGACTACTCAATAGAAGAAGATCACATTGCAAGGCTTGCTGGACTATCCACGACCGGTCGCTCACCGCTCAGACCGGTCGTCCAACCGGTCCTTGAATTAAAATTTAAATATCAGATTTCAACAAAACTCACTGGACTGTTTTTGCGGTTTTGAGACTGGTCATGCGATCGGTCGTCCAAGAGCTCAGACCGGTCGTGCGACCGGTCGTCTACGTAACAGGGCTTGTCCGTGAAGCTCCGATTTTCTCTGCGCAATCTGGGATTTCTTGCGCAATCCGGAACCTTCCGCACTATACTATAAAAGGACACCTAGGGCTTCTTCTTAAGGCATCATAGAAGCTAAGGGATGTCGTGGGAGAGGAAGGAAGTCGTCGTGGAGCGTCTGCAACCCTCAAGACACTGGTTTTTCTAGTTTTATGTTTTTCTTATTTGAGTTCTAGTGTAGTATGACAATGCTCGGCTAAAATCTCTCAGCTAAGGCTGAGAGGTGAAGCTTGTAGCCGATTTCATGTTTGATTCAATTTAAATAAAGTAATTCTACTTCAAGTTTGGATTTTTACTTAATCTAGTTCTTAAAAGTTGATAGTTTGAGATGTTTTATAAGAGTTCATGTGCTTCGGACATGGATTCCTTGCAATTCTCTGAGATTATCATATTGTGCTTGTTTAGATTCGAATTATAGTAATCCTTGAGCAGGCCATAGTCCATAAGCATGGCTATTACTCCGAAGGCTATGATTTTGAATTCTACATTGTTGAATGGGACAAGAACTTGGAAGTTCAATTTGAGTGGGACTGAGTGTGTTTAATGTTTTATTTTCCAACTAGATGAGAGATAAGACTTCAAATCTAGTTGTGTATTTTGCTTGGATTGATTGGATTGACATCGGATTTCTACAAGTGGATCCTTAAATGCCTTAGTGCCTTTAAACTACTGTTTTCATTAAGTTACTGTTTTAATACAGAATTCTCAATTGAATCTCTTATTTACTGCGAAATTGAGTTGCTGGAATAAGTTGGAACCTGTTTTCCAATTCCCTGTGGATCGACCTCGGTCTTACCAAGTTTTATTACTACATCGCAGCCTTACACTTGAGGCGAGTGAACACTTAGAGGCGTCACCGACTTGGAAGAAACGCGAAACTATGGAGTCCTCCGGCACTTAGGAAACCCAAAAATCAGATTTAGAAGGTTGTAACTCGTTGCATGTGGCCAACCGGTCTTGACTGGTCGGACTGCGCTGGCCGACCGGTCTTGACCTATCCTTTGACAGTCCAAAGAGTGGACTACCTGTTGGCCGACCGGTCTTGACCGGTTAGGCCTTTGCCTTCTATTTTCTTCATTTTCCTTCTTTCTTTCTTCTTTTTTCTCTTCTCGTTCTTCACCATTCCTTGGCACTTGTTCTATTGATCTTCAATGCATACAAAGTGACTCTTTTAACCATGAATTGGTGAAATCTTCTCTCATTCCTATAATCACAAAAACATGTATTAGATTAGTCTTTAAACATGAAAACCATGCATATAATGTCATGTAATGGGCTATGACATGTATAAATTGGAGGCTCAACAGTACAGTGTTGGCAAACCATTCAGGGTTGTTGGAGACTACCAAGAATCTCGCATTGTACTAGTTTGATGACTTCATTGCGAACTTTCAGGGCCCAGGCTTCATTCTTTGGAGTTTCTGCTTCACTGGCTTCATATCTGGCTTTGTTGGAAGATGATGTACAACGAGCTCTTCATCGAGCCCCAGCATGTCTTCATACGAGAACGCGAAGTTGGACAGTCTTGAAGCAAGGAACTCTATCATTCTCTGTTTCATTTCTGGTGGCAACAATTTCCCAATGCGTACATCCCGAAGGATTTCAAGTGTCCCCAAGTTTACTACCTTAAAATCATCGGCTACAATATTGGCTTTAGATTTGAACTTTTTGAGGAGGTCCTCTAGTTCAGGAGCCGGGTCACATCTTCCATATCCTGAGCTTTGTCTAGACCCATGAGTTCGAAGTCTAATTTGATATCAAAATCATATGACTTGACTTCGAACTCATGCAACTTTTCAGACGAACTTAGGCACATTATTGAATGCAGGAAATGAAATGTTTTTTGGTTTTTGAGAATTTTTTGGAATTGAAATGCTAGATGTTTTTTGCTTTAAAAGTTTTTTTATTTTTTTGGATTTTTGAACTTCATGGGACCCTAAAGAAGCGGGTATTGCAAACCATGATTGATCACAACTTGCCCCAGGGTACCAATCGATGCTTAAACTGGTGTTTTTTTTTTTTGGAAGCTAGAGCCCTCAAATGACACTCTGGCTGATTCAGAAATTAAGGGAATAGATGACCATTCAGGACCCCGCACTCCTTCCCCTAGAGAAGTGGGGGCTGATGATTTGGGTAGAGAATCATAGTCTGGCCCAATGATCATGATTCTCGCTGGTCGGGTTTGAGATCTGAGTCATACTCAGTCCCTCCCGGATCAATTACCTTGCATTGCAGTTCCTCTGGTTCCATGGTGAGACACGACCTTGGAATCTGAACATCGGACCAATCCAGGGCTGGCCATTTCCCTTTCTTGGTCCAATGGATGGGCTGCTTTTATCCCTGGCTGATGGTTGATGGTGTTGGTTCTGCACAACCGGGCGGGTTGTGCCCCTTATTGATTGATGCTGAGATGGGTAAGTTGTACCCCCGGTTGACTGAAATTGAAGTGGGCAGGTTGTGCCCCTGGTTGACTGGAATTGAAGCGGGCAGGTTATGCCCCTGGTTGACTGGTGGTGATGTGACGAGAGCAAGTATCAGAGTACCCTGGTCCTAAAGCTGCTGTATTTGATTTTCTTCTTTGTCTTCATCCTCTTCTTCTTCTTCTGGAGGCTTAGATGGTTCGAGAATTCAGTCCCATCAAATGGGAGGCCACATGGCCCAGGCTAGGCTCATCAGAAGGCCTTTGTGTAGTGCGGTCGGTAGATTTTTTTTCTTGGATCTCTACAAGGCTCTCCAGGCCTGATGAATTGAATGGGTGAGCACCGAAACTTCTTTTTTCTTTTGTCCATGATGACTGACCTGTACCTGAGTCCCCATTTGTGTTAATTATATACCAGCAGCGTCTTTCTAAACTTGAAATGATTCTTCATACGGTACTTGAGACTCAAACGTTCTACTGGTGAGAAAACACGATCCACACTTATCGGTTCTGGATTGGCGATAATGATCACGGTCTCGAATTTGAAACTATGAAACAGGACGTCTTCTTCAGAGTGTTGGATGTCAATGACAGGGATATCTAGTTCAGTGGCAGCAACATTGGAAGGAATGATGGGCTCCTTCTCTGCATGGACAGAGATCATTTGATTTCCACAGATATACTTCACCCATTAATGTAAAGTTGATGGCATGGCTCCAACGTTATGTAGCCAAGGTCGTCCGAGTAACATGTTGAAAGAGGCTGATATATCCAGGATTTGAAATGTGATGGTGGAAACTTCCAGACCTATCTGTACCTCTATGTCGACTTCTCCTTCCACTGATCGATGGGTGTTGCCGAATGCTCTGATGTACATGGTGCTGGGTCGAAATGAGGAGAGACTAATTCCCAAGCGTTCTGCAAACTTGAGTAGGCAGACATTTAAGCTTGAGCCATTATCGATAAGGACCAACGAGACACAGAGGTCTTTATATCGTAAGGCTATGTTGAGGGACCGCCCATGGTCATGTCCTTCTGGTGGCAACTAATTATCAGTGAAGGTGATGGCGCGCGGAGCCAGGAGTTGTCCGATCATCAATGCTATCATTTCAGGTGTTATATCGGAGGAGACGTGGGCATCGCTTAGGGTTTTGGCGAACATTTCTCGGTGTATGCGAGATGTGAAGAGTAGCTCCCATATCGAGATTTGGGCAGGGATTGACTTGAGCTGAGCTGCAACATCATATGCAGCTTCGTTTTTGTTGCCGAGGCTGTTGAGCCTCCAATTTATATATGATCTAGCCCATTACATCACATTATATGCATAGTTTACATGTTTAAAAGACCCATCTAATACATGATTTGTGATTGTAGGAATGTGATAATGATTTCACTGATTCAAGGTAACAAAGAGCCTTTTACATGCATTGAAGATCAAGGAACCGACTGCCAAAGGATGGAAGAAAGAAGCAAGGGAGAAAGAGAAAGAATGAAGAAGAAGTGCAGAATAAATGGCACTAAAGACCGGTCGTCCGACCCGTCTGCAATTCAATAGAGACCCCCCTTTGCTGTACATATTACTGGACCAAGCTAGACCGGTCGACCAGCACTCAGACCGGTCATCAAACCAGTCGAGCACTCAACAGAGAGGGGAAGGAAATACCAAAAACTCACTGGACTGTTTTTGCTATTTTACAACCGATGGTCCAGGAGCTCAGACCGATTTTTCGACCGGTCGGCTGCGTAACAGAGCTTGCCCTACAAGCTCCGATTTTCTCTGTGTAACTCTGTGATTTCTTGTGCAATCTAGAATCTTCAAACTATTCTATAAAAGGAGACCTAGGGCTTCGTCTAAAGGCATCCTAAAAGAGATTGGAGGTCGTGGGAAGTGAAGAGAGCAACGTGGAGCGTCCACAACTCCGTCGATTCCAGTTTTTCTAGTTTTTATGTCTTTTTCATTGAGTTCTAGTTGTAGTATGACAATGCTCGGCTAGAATCTCTCAGCTAAGGCTAAGAGGTGAAGCTTGTAGCCAATTTCATGTTTAATTCAGTTTGATTCAATTACTTTCACTTTAAGTTTGGATTTTGAATGTTCTAGTTCGAATAAAGTTGATCTTTTTATAAGTTTTATGAGAGTTCATGTGCTTCGGACATGGATTCCTTGCAATTCTTTGAGATTATCATGTTTTGCTTGATTAGATTCGAATTATGGTAACCCTTGAGCATGGCATAGTCCATAGGCATGGCTGTTACTTCGAAGGCTATGATTTCGAATGCTATGTGATTGAATAGGACTAGAACTTGGAAGTTCAACTTAAGTGGGATTGAATGTGTTTCAATGCTTTATCTTCCAACTAAATGAGAGATAGAACTTCAAATCTAGTTGTGTTTTATGCTTGGATTGATTGGATTGACATGGGATTACTACAAGTGGATCCTTGAAAGCCTTAGTTCCTTTAAATTACTAAATTTCTTAAGTTACTGTTTTGAGTTAGATTTCTTAATTGAATCTCTAAATTGTTTCAATTTAAGTTGCTGGAATAGTTTAGAATTTGTTTTCTAATTACCTGTGGATCAACCTCGGTCTTACCGAGAATTATTTCTACATTGCACCTTGTACTTGAGGCGAGCGAACAAGTTTTTGGCGCCGTTGCGGGGGATTTTAGATAAACCGTTCTAGATTGTTTTAGTGGCTGTAGAAGTAGAAGTAGATAGGTTTTCTCTGATTTTCTAGGACTAACAAGTTGTTTTTTTGTACGAATTCTTTCATAGTTCAAACGAATCAGGTAATTGTTCGCTCGCCTCAAGTGCAAGGCTGCGATGTAGTAATAATTTCGATAAGACCGAGGTCGATCCACAGGGAAAGAAGTAAACAATTCCAACTACTCTAATAACTAGAATCTAAGAAGTTTAGGAAAATAGTTTTTTCACATAAAATAGAAAAATCTGAAAATGAAAAGAACTAGAGCATCAAGGATCCACTTGTAGTAGTTCAATACCAATCCATTCATCCAAGCACAATACAATTAGAATCAAAGTCCTATCTCTCATCTAATTGGAGGATATAACATTCAAGCACAAACAGTCCCACTTAAATTTGGAAATTAGATTTCTAGTTCTAATGAAGCACATAGAACTTGAACTTGTAGCTTTCAGAGTAACAATCATGCCAAGAGAATATGGCATGCTCAAGGGTTACTACAATTCGAATTCAAACAACCCAATCATGGTAATCTCAGAGAATTGCAAGGAACTCATGTCTGGAGTACACAAACTCTCACAAAACTTCTAAAACTCCAACCTTTATTCAAACTAGAACTTGAAAATCCACAAATAAGTAAAAGGGTACTTGAAGAAACGAATTAAAGCATTGAAACAAACTACAAATATCACCTCTTAGCTTTAACTAAGAGGTTAGCTAAAAGAAAGCATTAAAAACTAGAAACTAGAACTAGAAGAAGAAGAAAACTAGTTGTAGGAGGCTAGGAAGCCTCCTAGGTCTTGATCTCTTTGCTCCCTACGTTGCTAGATGGGTTAGGAAGAGGCTGGAGGTGTCTTTTTATAGCTTAGAGGCGTCACCGACTTGGAATAATCGCGGAACTACGGAGTCCTCCCACACTTAGGAAACCCAAAAATCGGAATAGGAAAGTGCAACTCAATGTCTACATGTGGCCGACCGGTCTTGACCGGTTGAACCTGTCTGGGAAAGTGTCCAGGGAGTGCAAAAGGGGTCCGACCTGTTGGCCAACTGGTCTTGACCGGTCGGACTCACCTGGTCCTTTGTCCAGTGTAACATCAAAGGGGCAACATAGCTAGCCGACCGATCTTGACCGGTCTGGCCTCTCTGGCCGACCGGTCTTGACCGGTCGGACCTCTATATGGCTGATTTTTCCTTCTTTCTTTCTTCCTCTTCCTCCTCTCTTTCTTCACCATTCTTTAGCACTTGTTCTATTGATCTTCAATGCATACAAAGTGACTCTTTTAACCATGAATTGGTGAAATCTTCTCTTATTTCTATAATCTCAAAAACATGTATTAGATTAGTCTTTAACATGAAAACCATGCATATAATATGATGTAATGGGTCAGCAAATGTATAAATTGGAGGCTCAATAGTAATATCCTTCTAACTTAGTGCTTTTTACAGATTTTTCAATTTTTAGATTTTTTAAATTCTGTTTTAGGACTTAGGATTAGTTTAGATCTTAGTTGTGTGGTTTATGTCCCGTTAGGAACGTGACCACACCAATCGTCTCCAATCTGAAGGTAGTCTAGTTGGACCATTATCAGTCCATAGACGAGTCCGAAAATACCAAGAGCTTTGTGATAGTTTGGGGAGTACGGATCAAACACCTTTAAGGAATCCCCCCCCCCCCCCCCCCCCCCCCCCCCTACTCCAACTACAAATACAAATCAAGAGGGAGTAGGAGAGAATGAGGTATAGAATGTTCCTCCAATGAGATCTTTACGAGACTACCTACAACCGGCCCATACAACTACACCCTCATGTGTGGTCTTACCACCAACCGGGGGAAATATTGATATAAAGCCGAGTGTGATTCAACTTTTACCAAAGTTCCATGGGCTAAACTCTAAGAGCCCATACCTACACTTAAAGGAATTTGAAGAAGTGGTGGCTACTTTGTAATACACTAATGTTTCAGAAGATGCTATAAAACTTAAACTTTTTCACTTCTCATTGAAAGAAAGAGCCAAGAGTTGGCTCCACTCTCTTAGACTACACTCGATAGGGTCTGTTCGCTCGCCTCAAGTGTAAGGCTGCGATGTAGTAATAAATCTCGGTAAGACCGAGGTCGATCCACAAGGAAAGAAGTAAACAATTTCAACTACTCTAATAACTAGAATCTAAGAAGTTTAAGAAAGTAGTTTTTCACATGAAATAGGAAAATCTGAAATTAAGAAGAACTAGAGCATCAAGGATCCACTTGTAGTAGTCCAATGCCAATCCATTCATCCAAGTACAACACAATTAGAATCAAAGTCCTATCTCTCATCTAATTGGAAGATATAACATTCAAGCACAAACAGTCCCACTTAAATCTGGAAATCAGATTTCTAGTTCTAATGAAGCTCATAGAACTTGAACTTGTAGCGTTCAGAGTAACAGCCATGCCTATGGACTATGGCATGCTCAAGGGTTACTACAATTCGAATTCAAATAACCCAATCATGGTAATTTCAGAGAATTGCAAGGAACTCATGTCCGGAGCACACAAACTCTCATAATTCATCTAAAAAACCAAACTTTATTCAAACTAGAACTTCAAAATCCAAAATTAAGAAAAGGGTACTTGAAATAAAAGAATTAAAACATTGAAACCAACTACAAATTTCACCTCTAGCTCTAGCTAAGAGGTTAGCTAAGGAAAAGCATATTAAAACTAGAACTAGAACTAAGAAAATGAAGGAAAAACTAGCTGGAGGAGGCTAGGTAGCCTCCTGGGACTTGAACTCCTTGCTTCCCACGTCCTTGGTTGATTTGGAATAGAAGAGAGCACCTCCTTTTATAGTGCAGCAATAGTACAGCAACATAACAGAATTTGTTTCGCCTGGTACGGCTTAACCAATGGTCGGATTGCCTTCAAATTTGGTTTGTAGCTTCCTTATAATGTGATCTTCTTCATAGATGATTTATATTTCCAAGATTATCCTCTGAATGGGCCCACCAATCACATCACCGACCGCCTCTCAAAATCGCGCAATTTGGGTGCCTTCAGAACCAGTCATCTTACTTTCAACGCCCCGGAGTGTACAGAGGTCGGATTGATCTCAAATTTTGAACATTGGTAGAAAACTTCCTCCTCTACATGATGGATGGATTAGATTGTCCAAAAAAATCCCAGAATATGGTCCGAAAATTAGAACACTCAGCTTTTTTATAAACTCTGCGCAGTTGGATCTTTCTGGATGGTCCATCTTTCTTCAACCGGTACGATCAAACCACACATCCTTTTGATCTGAAACTTTTGTGGTTATTCATATATGGATATGGTCTAAAAGATGGTCAAAGTAGATTCTTCATATCATCAATGATGAGTCCTCTGGACCGGCCCAGAGTTGAACAGCGAAATCTGGAACTTTCTGGACAGTTCGTATTGTTTTGGCCACCACGGTCAATCCGTAGCTCCGATCAACACGAAACCACTTGGGTTAGTTCGGCGTCGAGCTCCTCTTCGACATGGATGTGTTGGATTTCCAAATATCATCAAGATAGCTTCAAAAAAGTGGTCCGAAAAATCAGAAACGGGAATGGCCTGCTGTATGCAATCTGGAAGTTGAACTTTGCATGGCCGACCGGTCACGACCGGCCGGACAGGGCTGGCCGACCGGTCATGACCGGTCGGACAAAGCTGGTCTTGCTCCAGGGAGTGCATCCGACCGGTCATGACCGGTCGGGCCTTCTTGGCCGACCGGTCTTGACCGGTCGGACCCAGTTTTGCTTGTTTTTCTTCTTTCTTTTCTTCTCTCCTTCCTCTCTCTTTGCTTTCTTCTTTCTTTGGTCCACCTTGGGCCTTCATCAAAGGCTCCAAATGGCCCCTTTTTGGTCTCTAATTGAGTGAAGTCCGCTCTCATCCCTACAATGACAAAACATGCATTAGATGGGCCTTTTAATCATGAAAACCATGCATACCATGTCATGTAGTGGGCAATGCAATGTATAAATTGGAGATTCAACAGGGTCATGGAACGAGATGACCCAGGAATTCTTGAAAAATTTCTTCCCGGCTCATAAAACAAACACCCTTCGAAGAGCCATAATGAACTTTTCGGTTAAAGAGAATGAGTCATTCTTCCAATGTCGGGAAAGGTTTAAGGACCTCCTACTTGCTTGCCCACATCACGGCTACGAAATCCGGCGAATCATAAACTTCTTCAACGATGGATTAAGTTCCAACATGCTCCAATTCGTAGAGATGATGTACAACGACAAGTTTATGAGTAAAAATCCAGATGAAGCTTGGAGTTACTTGGATATGTTGGCCGAGAATGCCCAATCATGAGATACCTTGGACAAATCTAGTAATCTCAAGCCTCCTCAACAAAAGGAAAAATGAGGCATCTATATCCTTAAAGAAGAAGATGATGTGAACGCAAAGTAGCCAGCCTGACAAGAAAGATCGAGGCCATGGAACTTAGTAAGAGTGGAGTTTCAAAGTCAAATGAAGCTATTGAGAACATGTGTGGAATTTGTGCCGCTAATATACACGCTACGCAAGATTGTCCTACAATTCCTGCATTTTAAGAGGTGTTACAAGAACATGCAAATGCCATATATGGTTATCGACGGCCTTTTAATGGACCGGTGGGTAACACGTATAACTCTACTTGGAAGAACCACCCAAATTTCAGTTGGAAGAATAATCCCACGGAAAATCCTACCAACTCTCAAGGAGAGTCACCCATGCAAAACATGGCCCCACCTCAATTCTTAATGGAGGATACTTTAAAGGTGTTTATGCAAGGGCAAACGTAAATCAACCAATCAAATCAGCAAATATTCCAAGAGCTTAAAGTCTCAATTGATAAGATAAAGGGACGCTTGAATGTTAGGGAAGGGACCTTTTCGGCCCAACCTTAGCCCAAGCCAAAGCAAGTACATGAAGCATCCCTAGTCTCCCCAACCAACATGTGGAGCAAGCCAAATCCGTCACCACTCTTAGAAGTGGTAAGCAAATTGACAAATCTATTCCGGTGAAGGCCAACAAGCCTAATGATCCGATAAATTCTGAGAATAAGGGCTGATCTAACTCAGCCCCACAAGAAATGGAACGCGTTTATAAGCCCGTAGCTCCATTCCCTTCGAGATTGGTTGCTCTAAAATCTCTCCCAAACTCTCATGATATTTTAGAGGTTTCCAGACAAGTCAAGATAAACATTCCATTGCTTGATGCCATTAAACAAATCCCCTCTTATGCCAAGTTTTTAAAGGACTTATGCACAACTAAACGCAAATATAATGTGCAACAAAAGGCCTTTTTGAATAAGCAAGTGAGTGTCATTCTTACTCAAAAGACACCCCTAAAATTCAAGGATTCGGATAGTCCCACAATTTCATGCATCATTGGTGACTACCGGATTGAACGTGCATTGCTAGACTTAGGGGTAAGCGTAAATTTAATCCCATACTTGGTATACGAGCAACTAAGCCTTGGTGAATTAAAACCCACCAAAACTACGTTTCAACTCGCTGATAGATCCATCCGTGTACCGAGAGGGATAGTTGAGGATGTATTGGTCTAAGTCAATAAATTCTACTACCTAGTGGATTTCATCGTTTTAAACACACAACCGGTTATAGATACTAGCACTCAAATACTGGTGATTTTAGGCCGCCCATTCCTGGCTACATCAAACACAATTATCAATTGCCGAAATGGGGTAATGCAATTATCCTTTGGAAACATGACATTGGAGGTGAATGTGTTCCATTTGGGCAAAAGGAATAGGGATGATGATGGTGAGCTCTTCAAGGTAAACATGCTCGAATCTTTTGAAGAAGAAGAGCTCCTCCAACTTGAACCACTAGAAAGCTTAGAGACATGGTTAGCACATTTCGAGGATTCCAAGGACCCCATTATTAGTGAAATTGTGGAAGCATTCACTATTGAAAAATCGGTAGTTGATACTAGCTGGTGGAGGCCCCATTTTGAAAGATTGCCACCAACCACATCAAGGCCTCTACCGTCTAACATCAAACCACCGAAGCTTGACCTTAAACCATTGCCATCCGAGCTGAAATATGTATATTTAGGTTAAGAAAAAACATTCCCGATTGTCATCAGCCTCTCACCTAGGAAAAGACGAAGAGCTCAAGTTGATTGAGCTACTCAAAGAACATAGGGGAGCCATAGGTTAGACAATAGCGGACCTCAAGGGGATAGACTCTTCGTTTGCACTCACCGTATACACCTCGAAGAAAATGCGAAAATAATTAGACAACCTCAAAGAAGGTTAAATCCAAATATGATGGAGGTTGTCAAAGCCAGGGTGTTAAAGCTACTAGATGTGGGTATCATCTACCCCATCTCGGATAGCCAATGGGTGAGTCCTACCCAAGTAAGAAGTCTTATATTGCCATCATAGAAAATGCCAACAACGAGCTTATACCGACTAGAGTGACCACCGGTTGGCGTATGTGCATCGATTATCGGAAGCTAAACACGATCACTAGGAAGGACCACTTCCCTCTCCCATTTATGGATCAAATTTTGGAGAGGTTAGCGGGTCACTCCTATTATTGCTTCCTAGATGGCTATTCTGGTTACAACCAAATTGAGATAGCCCCAGAAGACCAAGAGAAGACCACTTTTACATGCCCGTTTGGCACCTTTGCATATCAAAGGATGTCATTCGAACTATGTAATGCACTGCCACATTCCAACGATGCATGTTGAGTATTTTCTTAAACATGGTGGGTGAGTTTCTTGAGGTATTCATGGACGATTTCTCTATTTTCAGTTGTACTTTCGAGGAGTACCTAAATCACTTGAATTTGGTCTTAACAAGGTGCGAGGAAAAGAACCTCGTTTTAAACTGAAAAAGTGTCATTTCATGGTATAGAGAGGAATAGTCCTTGGACATATCATCTCGTCTAATGGAATAGAGGTAGACCGGGCCAAAATCGATATAATTTCCAATCTACCACCACCTGCACTTTACTTTTTCAGGACAATTTAGGACTTTTAACATGATTTCTTCAAGGTTTTTCTTCTCTTCTTTCGCTTATCAAAGCTTGGTCTTCAATGTAATTAAAGTGCTCTCTTAAGCCTTAAATTAACGAAATCTCTATTTCATTCCTACAATCACAAATCATGCTTTAAAGTAGTCTTTTAATCATGCAACCCATGTATAATATGTGATGAATTAGAGTTAGAATATGCACAATTCAGAGCTCAACATAAGCCCCGTTTACTTAGATGGATCCTACTCCTTCAAGAATTCAATTTGGAGATCAAAGATAAGAAGGGAGTAGAAAATGTGGTGGCGGATCATCTATCTCGCCTAGTCCTACCTAATTATATTGGCGAGTCACCTATTAAGGACTCATTCCCTGATGAGCAACTCCTTGTTGCTATGCATCCACCATGATACACTGACATAGCCAATTATCTTTCCACAGGTGCGATGTCGATTCATTGGACTGCGAAGGACAAACGAAAATGTCTAAGGGAAGTGCGCAGATTCTTCTGGGATGAACCTTTACTGTTTAAATATTACCTAGATCAAATTATTAGGAGATGTGTCCCTGATGATGAACATAATTCTATCATCTCTTTTTGCCATGATCAAGCATGTGGGGGTCATTTTTCTGCCAAGAAAACCATTGTAAAAATTCTACAGTGCGGTTTTTATTGGCCAACTCTATTTAAAGACACCGACGAGTTTTGCAAAGCATGCGAACGCTGTCAAAAGCTAGGAGGATTGTCCCATCGGAACATGATGCCTCTTACCCCAACCAAATATCTTGAAGTATTTGACTGTTGGGGCATCGATTTCACGGGACCGTTCCCCTCATCTTTTGGACATGTCTACATATTTCTTGCCATAGACTATGTGTCTAAATGGATAGAGGCTATTCCATGTAGAACCAACGATCATCATACGGTTCTAAAGTTCCTTAAAGAAAACATACTTTCCAGATTTGGAACACCTCGAGCCATCATTAGTGATGGTGGTTCTCACTTTTGCAATAGGCCTTTTGAAACCTTAATGAAGAAATATGGCATTAGACATAAGATGAGTACCCCATACCACCCACAGACAAGTGGGCAAGCTGAAATTTTCAATCGGGAAATCAAACAAATTTTGGAAAAGACGGTGAGGCCGAATCGCAAAGATTGGTCGCTTAGATTAGACGATGCTCTTTGGGCTCACCGTACCGCTTACAAGACCTCATAGGAATGTCCCCCTATAGACTTGTCTATGGGAAAGCTTGTCACTTGCCTGTGGAGATTGAACACAAAGCCTATTGGGCAATTCGGGCATTAAACTTTAATGTTGACAGGGCTAGCTCGCTTCGCAAACTCCAAATGAATGAGCTTGATGAGATCCGGAACGATGCTTACGAGAACTCGAGGATTTACAAGAGTAGGATGAAGGCCTTTCATCACAAGCACATCTTCAGGAATCTTTCTATGAAGGTCAGAAAGTGCTCTTGTATAATTCTCGACTTCATCTCTTTCCAGGAAAATTACGATCTCGATGAACCGACCCATATATTATTAAAGAAGTTTTTCCCCATGGGGCTGTTGAGGTAGAGAATGCGGCGAATGGTAACTGTTTTAAAGTGAACGGATAATGCCTTAAACCATTCAGTTGAGAAATTTGATTCAGAGGACATGTCCATCACTCTGGATGATCCTGTGTATCAGGACGATTGATCTCCTAGTCTGACGGAGGTATAGCAGTAGGATTTGGTTTTGTTTGATTTTCTGTTTTAGGTTTATTTCGTTAGTAGTTTAGTTGCTGGAGTTGTACACTTCCATAATCGACTCTCTCAAGTACTATCATTCTCACTCTCTTTTATTTTCCCATTGCCTCATGTTCATGCTCATTGCATATCTTTTACATTGAGGATAATGCAAGATTTGGTTGGGGGGTGAGATGAGATTCCTCATCTAGCAGTTTGTGGACATTTCGAGCATTATATGTCAAAAAAAATTATTCTTCTGAAAATTCAAAACTCTTTTAGAAAATTTTGTTTCTATGCATTCGGGATGATACGAGTATAAGAAAAGGAGATACAAAGTGAGTGTTGTTGCAAGTCTTGAACTAATTTTAATATAATGGTTTTATATGTGAATTTCCCTATTTATATGATTGATAGAAAATTTGAACACTTTTACACCTAGTTCACATTACACAATTTTCATGTTTTGAAAGGATTATGTAGCTTTGTGGATTAGCTAGACTTAAACTTGAGGTGTTGAGGAACCAAGCCGGTGTACTTTGTCCATCCTTGTCCATGGGAAAATAACAAAAGATATGGATTTTTAAAAACCCTATCTAATATATAAAAAAAAGGAAAAGAATGATGAAAACATGGGAATGATGGAGAATATGGTGGAAAATTCTGAAAAGGGCTACCTATTACCAACCGGGGGATGGTCTACCCATAACCAAAGCCGAAAATGGGACGTAGTGTGAAAGTCGTCGGAAGGACGGTAAGGCAAATTCCTTTCATAGGCTTATTGTTGATTTGTACACCTTGAGATCCATAGTTTAGTTGATCTATGAAGAAGATAATCCCAGAAACTTATGACATGAACATTCACTGTGCACACTAGGTTGAATTTGTTCAAGTTCTTCTATTTATAAATCAATCAGTAGGAATTTCATATGAACACTTATTATGTTTTGAGAGTTTAAGGTTTCAACTTCTATCACCTAATTTTTCTGATTTTTTTACTCTTGTATATCTTGGAATGGATAGAAGCATAGTTTCTGAAGGAGAGTTGATTTTTGGAGATTTGATCTTGCTTCACGCATGTTTTGCTCGGGACTAGCAAAATGCTGGTTGGAGGTGTTGAGCCTCCAATTTATACATGATCTAGCCCATTACATCACATTATATGCATGGTTTGCATGTTTAAAAGACTCATCTAATACATGATTTGTGATTGTACGAATGTGATGATGACTTCACTGATTCAAGGCTACAAAGAGCATTTTACATGCATTGAAGATCAAGGAACCGACTGCCTAAGGATGGAAGAAAGAAGCAAGGGAGAAAGAGAAAGAATGAAGAAGAAGTGCAGAATAAACAGCACTAAAGACCGGTCGTCCGACCGGTCTGCAATTCAACAGAGACCCCCCTTTGCTGTACATATTACTGGACCAAGCTAGACCGGTCGACCAGCACTCAGACCGGTCGAGCACTCAACAGAGAGGGGGAGGAAATTCCAAAAAGTCACTGGACTGTTTTTGTTGTTTTACGACCGGTCGTCCAACCGGTGGTCCAGGAGCTCAGACCGGTCGTCCGATCGGTTGGCTGCGTAACAGAGCTTGTCCTACACGCTCCAATTTTCTCTGCGCAACTCCGTGATTTCTTGCGCAATCTGAAATCTTCCGAACTATTCTATAAAAGGAGACCTAGGGCTTCGTCTAAAGGCATCCTAGAAGAGATTGGAGGTCGTGGGAAGTGAAGGAGAGCAACGTGAAGCGTCCACAACTCAGTCGATTCTGGTTTTTCTAATTTTTATGACTTTTTCATTGAGTTCTAGCTGTAGTATGACAATGCTCGGTTAGAATCTCTCAGCTAAGGCTAAGAGGTGAAGCTTGTAGCCAATTTCATGTTTAATTCAGTTTGATTCAAGTACTTTCACTTTAAGTTTGGATTTTGAATGTTCTAGTTCAAATAAAGTTGATATTTTTAGAAGTTTTATGAGAGTTCATGTGCTCCGGACATGGATTCCTTAGAATTCTCTAAGATTATCATATTTTGATTTATTAGATTCGAATTATGGTAACCCTTGAGCATGTCATAGTCCATAGGCATGGCTGTTACTCCAAAGGCTATGATTTCGAATGCTATGTGATTGAATAGGACTAGAACTTGGAAGTTCAACTTAAGTGGGATTGAATATGTTTTAATGCTTTATCTTCCAATTGGATGAGAGATAGAACTTCAAATCTAGTTGTGTTTTATGCTTGGATTGATTGGATTGACATGGGATTGCTACAAGTGGATCCTTGAAAGCCTTTGTTCCTTTAAATTACTGAATTTCTTAAGTTACTATTTTGAGTTAGATTTCTTAATTGAATCTCTAAATTGTTTCAATTCAAGTTGCTGGAATAGTTTAGAATTTGTTTTCTAATTCCCTGTAGATCGACCTCGGTCTTACCGAGAATTATTACTACATTGCAGCCTTGCACTTGAGGCGAGCGAACAGAGGCTTGAGAGAGCGCTTTTGGGATCTTCTTTGTTCTGATTATCTCTTCGGATGCAACGCCCATTGGGATTCATGTTTCCTACCTTCTGCACATTCTGGATAGTGCCATGGGACTTCTTTGTAATTTTCCTTTCCTTTGCTTTCTAGTACCACCGGTTCTTGCGATGTGCTGGTGCGGATATCAGGTCTTCCTCATATGGAGCTTTTGCCTTGAGGACTACATTGTTGCCTGTGCTGAAGGGGTAATATCGAGGCTTGTCTTCATAGATCACATAAGGTCGTGGCCCTGGCTTGACTGTTCCTGGAGCAGGAGGTTCCCAAGGGATGAACACTGGTCCTCTTGATATGGCGAGGGGTCTCTCTGTTCGACCCAGCTATTATAGCGTAATTGATATACTTCCAGGACATCTTTGTGGCTCGGGGACAGGATTTGCTCATTGTAATATGACTGGCTCGATTGGAGGAGCCCCTTCTAAGACAATGGGTTCTTGCTGCTGATACGTATAATCCCTCCACTACGGATTGGATTGTTCCTGAGCTGAAGTTGCCCCTTGCAAAACAACAGGTATGACTGTGCTCCTTCCAGAATGACTGGCTCCCAGCATAAATGATTTAAGGTGCTTCTTATAAAGGGACAGGCCCTTAGACGACTGGTGCATCATATGGAGGTGCTTCCTCGAGTACTAACGGCTCGAAGACTAAAGGGAAAAAAGGATTTTCCCCTTGCGAGATCGAAGGAGAATTTGTTGGCCCATAAGTGTAGGCATGAATGGACTGGATAGGGGAGAAGAAGCAATCGGGGCGTTCTCCCTCTTATATGCTGTTGACGGTAGGGCTGCAAGATGAACTGGAGTCCGTCGAATGCTGAGGTAGAGATTCTGAAGGATGTTGGTAGGAGCAGCTGGAGGAGTTCCAAGGACCGAAATGACGATCTTGAGGTCGTCAATTAGATTTTGAATAGCATTCTTCAAAGTCATGCATCGATCAGTGGTGTGGCCACGCCCTTGATGGTAGGCACAATATTCATTTTCTCGGTAGTTCAGAGGCAAAGGATTTGGAGGAGGCATGGGTGCCATCAGAGTGAGTAACTGCTTTTGTACTAGCATAGTCATGACTTGACTGAGTGGCTTAGTGAGAGGATTGAATTTCTGAACTCCATGTAATTCTGCCTGTTTTGATATGAGTATAGCCATTCCCCCTGAACTGCTGCTGCTATCGAGGTGGTTGTGGCTGTGGTTGAGGATTTGGTTACGGTGGGGGTGGCTGCGGTTGGTACCTCCGAGGTTGATGCTGAGCCTGATTCTGCTGATATGGTTGACGTCCCTGTGGGGGAGCATATTGGTTGCCCTACGAAGTGGTGATGATGTTGTTTACCTCCGTCGAGCGAGGAGGAGAACCACTGCGGTTTCCATTCCCGTATCCAATAGGTCTTCCTTCCACTTTGTTCCATTTGACTAGGGTGGCCTGATGAGGCCATGGGGAGATTGTCCCTGCACGGATTCCTGCTTCGACTTGCTCTCCAGCACGAATCAACTGAGAGAAATTTGCATATGGATGTGAGATGAGATATCCAGATATGCCAGGATATATTGAATGAACAATCATGGAGATTTGTTCTTCGTCATCGATGGGTGTCCGCATTTTGGCTGCCATAGCTCGCCAACGTCCCAAATAGGCTAACAATGTTTCGTCACTTCTTTACCTGAGAGCTGCGAGGTTTGCTCTCCTGGGTGCCATGTTAAGATTGTATGCGAATCTGTCAAGGAAAGCCTAGGAAAGCTGTTTCCAAGTCCTGCTGCGATGACAGTCCAATGGTGTATACCAATCTAGGGCATCGCCCTTCAGAGATTTTTAAAACAAGCGAATGAGGGCCCCTTCATTTCCTGCAATTGTACTCAACTCTCCACAGAAAGCCTTGATATGTGCTGTGGGACAACCGCTGCCGTAGTATCTTTTAAATTTTGGGACCTCAAAGTTTTGAGGTATCTGAGCATCTAGAAAAGGACACAAGTCTCTGAACTTGGTCGAGGGTAGATTGATTCCCTGTTGCCGCTGTAGTTGATTTTGCAAGATCTGGAACTGCTCCCGCAACTCGTCTAGTCCTGCATGATCTACTCAAGCGATTGGTACCTCTTGCAGTAAGGCACGTTCTTCTTCGACATAGTGGTCGATGTCTTCAACCCTATGGCCTTGCTGAAAAACAACTGTGGGTTGCTGAAATTGATTTGATGATTGAACTGGATTTTGACGAATTCGTGCTTGAAATGACTATAATTGAGCTGGAGACTGAACTAAAGGTTGTACTGGAATTTTCTGGAAATTAACTGGAGATTGTTGAATTGAAGATTGCTGGAAATTGACTGGAGTTTGTTGAATTGAAGATTGCTAGAAATTAACTAGAATCCCATCGGTGGGGATGTGCTGGAATTGAAAAGTGCTCCTATTTGTAGGAGGCTAAGATGTCGGGAAGTGACCCCCTTATTGGGTATTTGCTACTATCCACTTATTGATGTGGGCTTGACACTGACCCTATTGTGGGCATTCACCAGTGTTGTCCCTGCTGCTAGAAATTGAATTAAAATCTCATCGGTGGGGATATGCTAAAATTGAGTAAAGGTCCCATCAACGGGGACGTGCTGAGAAAGAAAAGAGGTCCCATTGGTAGGGACATGTTGGAATCTACTAAGATTGTTGCTTGTAAGATTAACTGGAATTTGACTGGAGGTTCCTGCAATGGGAATGTTATGAGATGGTCTTGTCGTCACAGGAAGGTATTGAGAAGGATGCCCCACAATAAAGGGCTGAGATGGCTGTTGTTGGTAGTCTTGAGCAGACTCCAACGGTTGTGCTTGATTTGAACTGGACACTGGAAGGGCCTGGAATGGCTGTTGAGATTGCTGAAGTGGGCCAACTTAATTGTTGGCTACTACGGTAGCTTGTGCTTGCATGAATTGCAAGAACATTTCTAGCATTGCTTTCATTCCTTGTGTCAATTATTGCATGATTGGCGTATTCTCAATCAGTTGCTGCACTGGAGGTTACGCTTCGGCCATGTCGAGGGCAGGAAAAAGGTGACCTTCCTTTTCGTGGTCAGACATGGCTTGCTGAGCTCTGGTGCGGATTATGCTGTGGAAGGGAAGTTGTTTCCAAAGACGTTGAGCTCGAGGAGGTGCAATGGTTAGGAATATGCTCTACTCTCTCTCTTTTTTGGGTTTTGGGAATTTCTTTTTTTTTTTGTTTATGGATGAATAGCTATGCTGCTCGCTCGCCTCAAGTGCAAGGCTGCGATGTAATAATAATCTCGGTAAGAGAGAGGTCAATCCACAGGGAAGGAAGTAAATAATTCGAATTATCCTAATAACTAGAATCTTAAGAATGGTGTATGAAATCAATTTTAAACATCAAACAGGAAAATCTGATAAAAAAGAGAACTAAAGCATCAAGGATCCACTTATAGCTATCTTTGATGTATAATTCGCATAGGTTTCTCAATTACACAACTAGAATCGAAATCAAATCCTATCTAGCCGGAAGATAGATCGCTTATAACAAACAATCTGTCTTATGCATGATTCATATACATGATTCCCTCGATTCATATACATGATTCCCTCAATTCAAGTTAGGACTTGAGCACACTCAATTGCATAGGTCAATCCTAGTTCCAATAGGTTAAGATCACAACCATGATAATCATTAAACTCTGTTACAAAGCATAACTATACCATGATTTGAACTTCATTCAAATCACATAAAAAATTACACATAATTCAGAATTTCTAGAAAAATAGAACTTTGGTTTGAAGTTCCCACATGAAGATCCAAGCTCTAGAGCGTCTTGAATCCGATTCCTCGGAGCGTATAGGTCTAGATCTTTGCAAAACAAGTAAGAAACTAATGTAATTCTTCCAAACATCCATGAGTCATCATAAGATTAAGAAAAAGTACTTAGAACTTTATTCAAACTTAAGAAAAACCATTGTTCAATATTAAATTCAAACTTGAAACCTCAAAAACAAATTAAACAATCTAAGAAAACTATAAGGTTCACCTCTTAGCTCTAGCTAAGAGATTAGCTAATGAAAAGCATATTAAAAACTAGAACTAGAACTAAGAAAAGGAAGATAAACTAGCTGGAGCAGGCTAGGAAGCCTCCTATGACTTGAACTCCTTACTCCCCACGTCCTTGCTTGATTTGGAATCGAAGAGAGCACCTCCTTTTATAATGCAACAATAGTACAGCAACATAGCACATTTTGTTTTGCTTGGTGCTGCTTAACCAATGATCGGATTGCCTTCAAATTTGATTTGTAGCTTCCTTGTAATATGATATTCCTCATAAATGATTTAGATTTTCAATATTATCTTCTAAATGGGCCCACCAATCAAATCAGTGACCGCCTCTCAAAATCGCGCAATTCGGGTACCTTCAAAACCAGTCATCTTGCTTTCAACGCTACAGAGTGTACATAGGTCGGATTGATCTCAAATTTTGAACATTGGTAGAAATCTTCCTCCTATACATGATAGATAGATTAGATTGTCCAAAATAATTCCAAAATATGGTCCAAAGATTAGAACACTTAGGGCTTTTTATAAAATCTGCTGCAGTTGGAATTTCTCTGGATGGTCCATCTTTCTTCAACCGGTACGATCAAACCACGCATCCTTTTGACCTAAAAATTTATGCTTATTCATATATAGATGTGGTCTAGAAGATGGCTAGATTAGATTCTTCATATCATCAATGGTGGGCCTCCTGGACAGGCACAGAGTTGAGTAGGCGGAATCTGGAAACTTTCTAGACAATTCATATTGTTTTGGCTGCCACGGTCAATCCGTAGTCTGATCAACATGAAACCACTTGGATTATTTCGGCGTCGAGCTCTTCTTCGACATGGATGAGTTAAATTTCTAAATATTCTCAAGATGGGCCCTAAGAATGGGCCGAAAAATAAAAAATGGGACTGCCTTTTTGAAATCTGAATTTAGAAAACACTTTAGCCGACCTGTCAATCGGCCGGCCTGCCGGCCAGTCCATCCAGCTAGCTGGTCAAGGGATTGGCCTTCACAAAATTGGTCCAAGGATTTGGTCGTTCTAGAGGGTTTGGCCAGCCAGCCGGTGGCAGTGGCCGACTAGCTGGTTGGCATGAAAATGTGATTTTTTCTATCTTTTCTTCCTCCATTTCATTGCATCTTTCCTCCATCTCTTGTCCTTTATTTCTTTAATCTTCATGGTATATAAGAAGGGCCTCTATGTATCCGAATGGCGAGGCATCTCTCTCATTCCTACAATTACAAACTATGCATTAGATTAGTCTTTAAATCATGAAAACCATGCATAATGAGTGATGAACTGGGGTTAGAATATGCACCATTCAAAGCTCAACACACCCCCCAACCAGCATTTTGCTAATCCCGAGCAAAATATGCGTGAAACAAGTTCAAATCCCCAACCCAACTCTCCTTCAGAAACTATGCTTCTATACATTCCAAGACATACAAGTGCAAAAATCAGAGAAACTTGATGATAGAAGCTGAAACCTTAAATTTTCAAAAACAAAACAAGTGTTCATATGGAATTCCCGCTGATTGATTGATAAATAGAAGGATTCAAGAAAATTTAACCTAATGTGCATAGTGAATGTTCATCTCATGAATTTTCGGGATTATCTTCTTCATAGATCAACTAAATTAGGGATCTAGGGTGTACAGATCAACAACAAGTATATGACAGGAATTTGCCTTACCGTCCTTCCAACGACTTTCATACTACGTCCCATTTCCGGCTTTGGTTACGGGTAGAACATCCCCCGGTTGGTAATAGGTAGCCCTTTTTGAAATTTTCCACCATATTTTCAATCATTCCCATATTTTCATCCTTCCTTTCCCTTTCATACGCATTAGACAGGATTTTTAGAAATTCATATCTTTCGTTATTTTCTCATGAACAAGGATGGACAAAGTACCCCGGCTTGGTTTCTCAACACCTCAAATCTAAACCTAGCCAATGCACAAATTTACATAATCCTTTCAAAACACGAGAGTCGTGTAAAGTGAACTAGGTGTAAAAGTGTTCAAACTTTCTATCAATTAAATCATTAGGGGAATTTACATGGAAAACTATCATATTCTAAGTAATTTACAGTTTTCAAAATCAATCACTTCATCTCTCTTTCTTTTATACTTATAACATCCTAAGTGTATAGAAACACGATTTTCCAAATGAGTTTTGAATTTTCAGAAAAATCAAAAAATTTCTACATAATTGCTCGAAATGTCACAAAAGCTAGTAGATTCATCTAAGGAATCTCACCCCCCAACCAAAATCTTACATTGTCCTCAATGTAATAAGATTTACAATATGCATGACATGAGAGCAATGACATAAAACAAAGGAGAGTGAGATCGAGAGTACCTGAGGTTGCAAGATGATAAATTCAAACATCTTCCATTGTCTTGATAAGACTTATTCAAACCTAAATGCAGAACAGCAATCCTAACCTACCTACTTACCTACTTTGATTAGTCCAATCGACTATATGATCAAATTTAAGCAGGATCTTTATGAATTTCAATAGGTTTCTCATGAGGACCATCCAAAGTCCTGCTCGAATGTACACATGGGTGTGTTTCGTCTTTAAGGTCCAATCATAGTGTGCACCACATGCATGTAAGGAGGAGATAAGAGCAGCAAAAAGATATCTCCTCAAATTTTGAATTTGGTTGTAATTAATTAAAATGGGCCTCACAATCAGAATTTTCAATGGGCTGAAGAACCCATGATGGTGGAGAGACGTTCATCAAATATTATTCAGTTCGGGTTATCTCTTCCACAATTTCAGAATTGCACAGTGTTTCCACAAACAATGGTAAAGAGTGTAAATAAGTGGAATTGTGTTCTTCAGGCATCGACACCATGTCTAACAAAATATCCAACTCCGTTATCATCTCATCATCAAGATCATAGGGGTGGTCCATGCATTCCTCTAGGAAATCGAGAGAGTCGGATGAAGGGTCCTCATTCTCCCTAAGTGATTGAGGAAAGTCTGTTTCAATGGCAAGGAATTCCTCCTCTATAGAGGGGAGGTCTTCCAAAGAAAAATTTTCAAATTCAATGGTAAGCACATCATCTAACATTGGTTGATCTAAAATTTCAGATTGTACCACCACATCATCTAAAGAAACAAAATTTTCAGTCAAAGGGAGATCTTCTACAATAGAATTGGTCACGTTATGTTAGTGGGAGGACTTAAAGAGATCCACTTCGACCATCTCTCTAGCAAGAATATCTTTCGATGACTCATAATCATTCGGCCCTTCGGAAGAAGAAATCATGAACTCACAATCATCCATTGAACCCTTACTGTGGTTAATCAAGCTATCACTTTCAGATTTTGTAAATTCCTCGGGTTCGTCAACCGTCCTTGAAATCTCTTCATCATTCAAATTGGAATAGCTAAAAGAGATAGTTAATTCACCACAAACAATGGTAATATTAGGATCACTGAGATCTACATCCCCTAAAAGTTTAGTCATTAAATAAGAATAGGGTTGGGCTTGGATAGCCTCATCCTCATTGTTGGAGAATGATTCAGTGTTCCCAATTTTGAGTTCAGGATTTTGAGATGGCAAGAGGTTATGTATGCATTGCTCAATTATTTCCATAAACTCTCACAACGTATCCTCAAGAGTTCGTGTCGGTTGTGGCTCATGAGAAAGAAACTCCTAAGGATAATTGTTGGCATCCATGGTTGGCTCGTCTCCCAAATTAAAATTTTGATGCTCCCACCTGTTAAGATTATCCATGTCATATGTTGGGCCATTATAGGATTGTTGACATATGTAGCCATACAAGTGATCATACAATGTCCTAACCGGTGGAATATTATTCATCTCTTTCCGATACTCTCCTATTGTCTTTCCCGATGAAGAGTTATACACATTATTTTCATTCCGGTAATCTCGCAATGTCTTACGTGGGGGAGTATTAGAAGTAGATTGAGTCATAGAAAAATATTCATGCTTGTAATGGTTCCGATCATAATGATTTTGAATTCCTTGATCCGATCTCTCATCTTCCAAAAGGTATTTAAACAACCCAATCGTCCAATCATTCATAATGAAATTTTAAAAGAAATTGGGAACTCCCCCAATATAGGTAAAAGAAAGGGAGATGGGGAGATGTTACCCGTGAAGGTGAGAACTATGTCAGCAACTATGTTCCTACAAAACAGAAAAATAAAAAATTGTTAGGAAAAAAATCAGAAAACCCACTTCTAGAAAAAACTGAAAATCCTACCTAATTAAGACTATTCTATAGCTACTAGAACAATTCAAACCATTTAACCTCTTTCCTCGACAACGGCGCCAAAAACTTGTCCGCTCGCCTCAAGTGAAAGGCTGCGATGTAGTAATAATCTCGGTAAGACTGAGGTCGATCCACAAGGAAGGAAGTAAACAATTTGAATTATCCTAATAACTAGAATCTTAAGAGTGGTGTATGAAATCAATTTTAAACATCAAACAGGAAAATCTGATAATAAAGAGAACTAGAGCATCAAGGATCCACTTATAGCTATCTTTGATGTATAATTCGCATAGGTTTCTCAATTACACAAATAGAATCGAAATCAAATCCTATCTAACCAAAAGATAAAGCGGTTATAACAAACAATCTATCTTATGTATGATTCATATACATGATTCCCTCAATTTAAGTTGGGACTTGAGCACACTTAATTGCATAGGTTAATCCTAGTTCCAATAGGTTAAGATCACAACCATGATAATCATTAAACTCTGTCATAAAGCACAACTATACCATGATTTGAACTTTAATCAAATCACATAAACAATCACACATAATTCAGAATTTTCAGAAAAATAGAACTTTGGTTTGAAGTTCCCACATGAAGATCCAAGCTCTAGAGCGTCTTGAATCCGATTCCTCAGAGCGTACAAGTCTAGATCTTTGCAAAATAAGTAATAAACTAATGTAATTCTACCAAACATCCATGAGTCATCATAAAATTAAGAAAAACTTATAACTTTATTTAAACTTAAGAAAAACCATTGTTCAACATTAAATTCAAACTTGAAACCTCAAAAATGAATTAAACAATCTAAGAAAACTATAAGGTTCACCTCTTAGCTCTAGCTAAGAGATTAGCTAATGAAAAGCATATTATAAACTAGAACTAAAACTAAGAAAATAAAGAAAAACTAGATGGAGGAGGCTAGGAAGCCTCCAATGACTTGAACACCTTGCTCCCCACATCCTTGCTTGATTTGGAATAGAAGAGAGCACCTCATTTTATAATGCAGCAACAGTACGGCAACATAGTATATTTTGTTTCGCTTAGTGCTGCTTAACCAATGATCGGATTGCCTTCAAATTTGATTTGTAGCTTCCTTGTAATATGATACTCCTCATAGATGATTTAAATTTTCAAGATTATCTTCTGAATGGGCCCACCAATCAGATCAGTGACCACCTCTCAAAATCGCGCAATTTGGGTACCTTAAGAACCAGTCATTATGCTTTCAATGCTACAGAGTGTACAGAGGTCGGATTGATCTTAAATTTTGAAATTGGTAAAAAACTTCCTCCTCTACATGATAGATGGATTAGATTGTCCAAAATGATTCCAGAATGTAGTCCAAAAATTAGAACACTTAGGGATTTTTATAAAATCCGCGCAGTTAGAATCTCTCTGGATGGTCCATCTTTCTTCAACCGGTACAATCAAATCACAAATCATTTTGACCTGAAACTTTATGGTTATTTATATATAGATGTGGTCTAGAAGATGGTCAAATTAGATTCTTCATATCATCAATGATGGGCCACCTGGATGGGCCCAGAGTTGAGTAGGCGGAATCTGTAAACTTTCTGGACAATTCATATTATTTGGCCGCCACGGTCAATTCGTAGCTCTGATTGACAAGAAACCACTTGAGTTATTTCGACGTTGAGCTCCTCTTTGACATAGATGAGTTGGATTTCCAAATATCATCAAGATGGGCCCTGCGAACTAGGCCAAAAAAATAAAAAAAATGGGACTGCCTTATTGAAATTTGAATTTAGAAAACACTTTGGCCGACCTGTCAGCCGGCCGGCTGGTCAAGGGGTCGGCCTTCACAAAATTGGTCCAAGGATTTTGGCGTTTCTAGAGGGTTTCGCCGGCCAGCCGGCTGGCATGAAAAATGTGATTTTTTCTATATTTTCTTCCTCCATTTCATCGCATCTTTCCCCCATCTCTTGTCCTTTATTTATTTGATCTTTATGGTATATAAGAAGGGCCTCTATGCATCCGAATGGCGAGGCATCTCTCTCATTCCTACAATTACAAACCATGTATTAGATTAGTCTTTAAATCATGAAAACCATGCATAATGAGTGATGAATTGGGGTTAGAATAGAACACATGTAGATGAGATTGTATGAGGACTATTGACTTTCAAGTATAAGAAGGATTTTGTTTTTCAAGTTAGATCACTAGTGGGACTAATAAATCCCCAGCACAGTCTCCATTCTATGGACGCTCGCCTTTCCGCGCTTCCGACCCTCCCTTTTAAAAAGGGGTCATGCAAGAATCGTCGTTATGCCACTGGCTCGCCTCTTTCTCGAGGGCTTTTTCGGTTGTCGTGTTAAAATGGATATGTTTGGATGAGTTCGTATAAGACCAGAGTCACCACTAGCCAGTTACTTCGAATCTACAATCGGCTAGACCACGTAGAAATGTTAGAAAAGGGAATTCGAAGATTCCTTCCTCTAAAATGACTCTTTTTTATTTGTGGTTAGATATTCGAGGTAAGAGATCACGGTTACAGGGTGGGAAGGTATTAGGCACCCACTTTGCTCCGTACCAAAGTACGGTCTTTACTTCACAGAATCTAACTAATACTTGAAAGTCTGATTTAATCCTCATACATTCTTATGAATGATATGATGCATGAATGTAGGTCTGAACAGTAAGAGCTTCTGATGGGTAGGTTTCCATTAACAGGCAAGCCCAAAGCATACGCTCGAACTGACAGGTGCTTTATGCAAGATGCATCATGTGTGTTTGATCGATCAAAGTTTCTGGTGAATGAATTTCGGGCAAACCGACAAACTTCAGAGCATACGCTAAGACTCGATCAAGTGTTTGTAGTGAAATGATAAGCAGATGGATTGAAAGAATAATAAATGTTGCACTTATGCTAGATGCGAATGAGATAATGCGATGTAAGGGTAGTTGGATGGACGGAGGTGTCGCAAGGGTTTACTTCGAGCGGCTAATATCAGGACTTAGGTAGCTTGAGAGACTTGAACCAGGGTCAGGTTGGGTTGGACTAGGGATAGGCTGTCACGCCCCAAACCCGAGGACCGGGCTCACTAAATTCCCGATCGCCGACCTTGGTGCCAACAGCCTCCGTAGTACCCCATTCTAGGCTCCTAGCTCTCATGTGCCAGGTTCCGATCCTGGGATCCTACCAGGAGGGTTTTTAGGGTAAATTTTTTTTTTGTACAGGAGCATAATCAAAACCATAAAACATCATCAAATATCCACTAATAAGTTTGTTGAGTACAGTACTGGAAAGGGAAATACAACATGAATCAGAAGTCCAAAATATCAGGTACATGAACCGCGCTCAACGCTGCTGATCGGCTCTAGTACCTGTAGTGTAAACAAACGCGCATGAGCTTCCTACGAAGCCCAGTAGAGTGCGTGTGTGCGCGTGTGATGCATATGACAAGTATATAGATATCAGAGTAAGCGAAAGTAGTAGAGGGCTAAGTTACCAAGTTCATGAATGCTATCAGCCATCCCAAGGCTATGTGATGCAAGGGCCTACATGGCCGAGTGTTACATGCTAGAGATGCAATGCAAACACGTCAATCCTCAACTGATCCACATATCAAAATAGTTCTCATCTGGGACATCACCGGGGTCTAGTATACTCTAATACTGGCCGCCGCACATCGCGCGCATAACCAAGCGAGTAGAAAAGACCTCACTATCCGCCTCGTCAGTGGTATGCCAATGCCCACCCGGCTCGCCGATAGCGGACCCATTCCATGAGCTGGTCAGACTCGACCTAGCTTACAGCCCACTGCACCCGGGCGGATAAGGTCACACCCCTTTCCAACCGACCTCGACACAGTGGGAGACGCGGCCTACTGGTATTTGGCACACGGGCGCTCATGTTATCCACTCGGTCTCGACGCTGGAGCATCCTACTGGTACCACAGGGTTTAGGGACTTTCACCCAAGGACATCCATAGCGCCCACGTACTAGAACAAGTTTCCGGTGTCCAATACTGCCAACCATGATGTGAAAGCGATCTTGACATACATAATGCGAAATGCATGAGTCATACAATTCAAATCATGCACCAAGCTTACACATACTGAGCAATCATGTGGGGCGACCCTGTCTCACACGGGTCCCCTAAGTATAACAAGCCAACTAGCATATGCTATGGTTAATCATGATCCATAACAGGCATACAAATGATGCGTATGGGCATATGAATGAGCATGGTATTCATTATACTAAGCATGTTATCAGTGTGGCATATCAGGCTAATCATATTAGCATGTTACCAAACGTATCATGTAACATTGACCTTAAAAGGCCCAATATATATATAGAGAGTGGGACCCAAACTGTGGATCCCATTGGAAATGTAAAAGTCTTCGTGGCCTAGCCCACTTGAGACCACATCGGCCCCATACTTGGGCCTGCACGTACAAGGTAGGTCGACAAAATATGTGAACGGCATGGATAAATCATATATATCAAAGAAGGAATCATGATGGGCATCAAGGACCACTATTCCCTACGGGTGTGGTCCATCTAACATCTGAATTTGCCTCATTGTTGGGGCCGTATCTAAAATAATATGGAAAAATAGATAGGCAGCATGAATAGAACAGATACATCATGGTGGAGCTAACCAATACATCACGTTGGGACCCATAGAGTGGGCCACCTGCTAGGCAGCGTGGTACCCATCTGGTCCCAATAAGTTTTGAATCAAGCAGATATTTGTGTTTTCTCCTTCATCCATATCCATGTGATCTTATGAACAGATTGGATGGCAAATAAATATCACTGTAGAACCTGAAAAGGGTTCAACGTTTGAAATCATTATCCCCACTGTGGCATGGTCCACTTGACATTAGGATATGCTTAAATTTTGAGCCCAGCCACTTATGAATAGGTTGGGTAACAAATAAACATCATTGCAGAACAGAGAAGGTTTCAACGGTGGAGATCATCATTCCCACTGTTGTCCCGTGGCATGGCCCACTTACCGTTTGGATATGCTTAAAATTTGGGCTCAGCCACTAAAACGAGCTGGGAAAAACATATGGACGGAATAGGTAAGGCACATATATTCTAGGTGGGCCCAGCGAGTGGGGTCCATAGGGTGACGCCAGAAGGCTGCTGGGCAGCAGCGTCCCCTGGACACTGTCTGTCCAGCTGCCCTTGTTTTTATTTTATTTTATTTTATTTTATTTTTTATTTTTTATTTTATGTTCTCACTAAGTGGGGCCCACAGAATTTTCCGATCAAGCCGATATTTTTGTTTTTCCTACTTCCATGTATGTGTGAACTTATGAACAGGTTGGATCTCAAATAAACATCATGGTGGGCCATAAGAAGGTTTCAACGGTAGGGCCACTGTCCCTACTGTTTTCTGTGGTGAGGCCCCCTTAAGACCTGGATCTAACTCAATCTTGGGGTCATGCCCTAAAATGATCTCCCTAAATGGATGGACGGTGTGGATACAGCACATGCATCATGGTGGGACCCGCGGATGGGCCACCAGCTGGCACGAGCCAGCGTCCAAGGACGCTGGTACGCCCAGCGCCTAGACGCCCCTCCTTTCCTTTCTCTCTTTCTTTATTTTTTTGTTTTTCCGTAGTTTTCATCGAGTGGGGCCCACATTAGAGTGATCCACTCCATCTATCAGCTGGGCCATCTCATTGTGGGCCCAATGAGCCCAATATTGGGTATGCATATCGGTCTAGAAACATTAAGGTGGGCCAAATGATTTCTGACAGTAGAAATCATTATTTCCACTGTTTTGCGTGATGCGGTCCACTTAAGATTTGGATCTGGCTCATCCTTGGGCCCTGGCCCTAAAATGATATGGGAAAACAAGTGGACGGCGTGGATGGAACACAAACATCAAGGTGGGTCCCACGAGTGGGGACCCCATTACAGCATCCAAGGTGACGCTGGACGTTCCTAGCGTCAGAACGTCCAGACGCTGGACATTCAGTTCCTGTTTTATTTTTTTTGTTTCTTTTTTTTTATTTTTGATTATTTCATGTGGGGCCCACTTAGGGACAATCCACCCCCTTCATCATATTCCCCAGATCGTTGGGGTCCAAACAAGCCCAATATTGGGTAGGTGATGTGGTCCACAAACATCACGGTGGGCCCAAGAAGTCTCAACAGTAGGCTTCATTAGCCCCACTGTTTTCAATGGTGTGGTCCACCTGAGATCTGGATCTTCTTCATTTTTGGCTCCCTGCCCTGAAATGGGATAGAGAAACAGCTGGACGGCGTGGATCAATTACATGCATCAAGGTGGATCCCACGAGTGGGGGCCTGTTCCACGCCCAACCGGCTGCCCCTGCTGGGCAGCAGCGTCCTCTGGACGCTGGCTGTCCAGCGGGTAGTCTTTCTCTCTCCTTTTTTTTATATACATATATATATATACTATTATTATTATTATTACTATTATTATTATTATAGAGTTGTGGGGCCCATTCATGGATGATCCAATCCATCCATCTGGTCGTCCACCACCAGATGGGCCCAAAGAAAAGGAAAATGAAAGGAAAGAAGAAAATGGGGGATTTATGTACCCCTTGCACTCACCTCGAAGGATGGACGGTTGGATTAGATCAGGTTGACGATCGGACGATCCGGACGGTCCGGATGATGGTTGAGGTCCTCCAAACTTGGATCTCCACCCTCAATCTCTCTAATCTCTCTCTACTTCTCTCAAATCTCTCAAATCTCTTTCTCTCTTTCTCTCTCCTCTCAAATCTATTTCTCTTCTTTCTAGCAAAAATAGGAAATAAGCATGCCTCCTCTCCCCCTACGTATGGACTTATATGGGGGGGGGGAGAGAGAGAGGAATCATGGGGTGATGGGTGATGATGATGGTGCATGGGAGGGGTATGGGAGGTATGGGTGAGGGTTGACTTTGGGAGGAGAGAGAGGGATGGGGGGTATGGGGTGTGTAGAGTAGGGGTATGGGATGGGTATAGGTGAGAATGATGGTGATGGATTTGATTGATTAGAAATATTCTTGGGATTTGTGCAAGTGGGGCCCACGACACACGCACGTTGTGCGGCCCACCTCGGATTACGCGATTGATCATAACTTTCACACCGGGTATCGCAATGGGGCGTGCCGTGCGGCGTTGGAATCGCAGCGCCTACACAGTCGCCGGAGTATAGGTCTCGGGTCGATGAGGTACTAAAATAGGGTCGCGATCAAGGCTCGCTAATCTGGTCTATTCAGGACGTACCGGCACCGAAAATTAAGCGTACGGAGGGCAAATAAGGGTACGGGTCTTACATAGGCTCTTCTCACTTAGTCTCTCCTTGGTAGAGAAATGGGCTAAAGGGATGAAGATGGACTCGGAACTCTCAGGTCGAAGAGAGGGGAAGTGGATGCCTATGAATGAGAAGGGGCAGGGGTATTTATAGCTGCGGAGGATGGCACACCTCGTAAATATGTTTAGGCGGCCCCCAAGGGGTTGCCCGTACGAACTCTCCTCTCCAGCTTCGGAGCGTACGACCCCTGAACCTGGAGTAGAAAATCTGTTTGTTCGAGGTTCGGACCTACTCCGAAACTGTGGCTTGGAACCAGGTGAGTTGACCGGGTTTGAAAGATTGATTGACAAGGTGAGTTGACTGAGTGCAGGGGCTGGACTGACCTGGTGAGTTGACTCAGTGATTTGACTCAGAGGGTTGACTCACTAAGTTTGACATTTTTGGAATTTTTGGACTGGTTTTTCTTCTGAGAGGTTTTTCAGGTTGATATTTAGGGGTGAGTCGAATGGGTTCAGGCTTGAGCTGGGCTATAGATTGGGGCTTACAAGGGTGAGTTTGGCTAGGTTTGGACATGGGGTTTGGGGGTATGGACCTCCATCCATTCAGCTATGTCAACCAGCTTTGTAGTCGAAGGTGGGGTGTCTACAGGTTTTAAGTTTGAATTTAATGTTAAACAATAGTTTGCTTAAGTTTGAATGAAGTAGAAGTTAGTTTTTCTTAATCTTATGATGACTCATGGATGTTTGGAAGAATTATGCTTTACTACTTAGTTTTTTTGCAAGTTCTAGACCTATATGCTCCAAGGAATTGGATTCAAGACGCTCTAGACTTGGATCTTCATGTGGGAACTTCAAACTAAAGTTCTATCTTTTTCAGAAATTCTGAAATATGTATTGTTTGTTTATGTGATTTAAATCAAGTTCAAACTATGGTATTAGTTAATCCTAGTGATAAGGTTTGATGTTTATCATAGTTGTGATCTTAATCTATTGGAACTAGGATTGACCTATGCAATTGAGTGTGCACAAGTCCTAACTTAAATTGAGGGAATCATGTTGATGAACAATACATATGACAGATTGTTTAATGTTACAATCGCTTTATAATCCGGCTAGATAGGATTTGATTTCGATTCTAGTTGAGTAATTGAGAAACCTATACGAATTATACATCAAGGAGAGCTATAAGTGGATCCTTGATACTCTAGTTATCCTTTTATTCTCAGATTTTTTCTGTTTGATGTTTAAAATTGATTTTATAAACCCATCTTTAGATTTTAGTTATTAGGATAGTTCGAATTGTTTACTTCCTTCCCTATGGATCGACCTCAGTCTAACCGAGATTATTACTACATCGCAACCCTACACTTGGGGAAGCGAACAATGACCTTTATCCCCTCTTGATCTCTAGAGTTTGGATCTTCCTTGATAGTCATGTCCTTATCTAAATCTCTAAGATGAGATCGTTGTAGGTGAGTAACTCTAGACAACCCATTCCTATTAGTTGTAGAGTTCTCAAACCTACCCTCCTATCACCTTGGGCATCTTAAAGGCATCACAAGCAAGGTGATTGATCAAGTGTAGTTGAGGCATTGGCAACGCAATGGCAATACAATCGGGGAGAGCAAGAAAAGTTGATTGAAGCACGGGAGAGCGGAGATCAAGCAACCTAACTAGTGCTAAACAAGGGGCTCATCCGACAGGTAAGGTTGTCTTTATTGAGAGTCCATCCACTCAATTCCCTGAGGGAGTTGAGTATAGAGTTTGTTTGTCAAACTCGAATCAGGGTCGTTTGTCGATCCTTGGCTTATTTGTTGAGCCTAAAACTCTAGGGACGTTGGCAGTTCCTTGGCTTGTTTGTGGGCCTAAAGACTAGGGGCCATTTGGCGCTACTTGGCTTGTTTGCCGGGCCTAAACTAAGACTCCAATGGGGAGCCTCCGACACGAGAGTAAATGTGCATCGGGTTAAGAGTTAGCCTTGTCCAAAACTCTGTTTATGGTTAAGAGGTGAATCGATAAAACCTCTGTGTAAAGGTTGAGAGGTGAACCTCATTTAAAACCTTCGATACTAAAAGCCGGTGTGCTCAATGGGGTTGAGTACTTAGATCGGGAGTGGAGTAGACCCAAATTTGAACCACTATACATGCTTGTGTTTGTGATTGAATTGAGCACATTGTTACCTTAGCTTTGCAAGTTTAATTGTTTAAATTATGAATGCTTGATAGGAAAATATGCTAGACACTAGATAGGCACATCCATACACAAGATGTACTTTCACTAGTTGTGTAGACTTGAGCTCATTGATCCATTCTCATAAGTCTACGTAGGTTGCATAGATTAGGAGCTTGATTAGTTAAATCATTTGATTATCTATACATGTTTAGACTAGGTAATGTATTGCTTAAACCATATGCTAGTCTTGTGATTGGACCCACTTAGGCTTGGAAGCCGAAGTGTTCTTGCTTAGTTTAATTTGTTAAATTGTGTAAATAGGCGAAAAGAATTTTAAAAGGTCCTAATCACCCTCCCTATAGGACTTACCCATAATTCTAGTTTCTCTTTAAGCTTCCGCATATACGAAGGCGTCGTGTTGAACTACTGATGTAATTTTAGTCTATACCTGTAAATCTAAATCTTAGTGGAGTCATTTCTTTCCAATGCAAGCCGATAATGCTGAATCAATCAAGGAGAATTGTGACGTGAAAGCGAACGATCCAAGATCAGCAAGGAAACCCAACAAGGGTTTCATCGCCTCGACAAGTTATAAAAGGAGCAATCGAAGAAGAGCTCGAGGCCTATGCTAAACACATCAATCTATTTTTTAAATTATCTTTATTTTTCAATTTATTTTTCTTAGCATAGCCTAGCCTAGCCTAGTTTTTATAATCACTACTGCCTAGTGGCTCTCGCTACAGTATATTAAGAGTAGAGGTAAATTTCTGCAACTTTAAGTTGTAAAATCGTGATCATCTAAGTTTCAATTTGGTTTATCACACCCGCTTTGATCATCTGTTCCAATAGACACATTATGTATTTTCATTTTCTCGTTTATTATTACTTGGTTGTCTCATAACTTATTGATTGTAATGAACATCATTTCTAAATATTAATGCAATCAACAACGTTTTACCTTTTTAAATTTGCTTGTTGTGTATGCTTGTTCCTTTGAGAAGTATTAAATTGAGAGTACTGGTGAAAGAACAAGTCCTTAAGTCTGTAGACTCACGTCTATTGTCATAAGGAAAAAAGATTCCATTTGGAAGGGCTACCCCATTTGCCTGAACGGAAGTGCCGACATTGGTGGTTGATAAAACCCTAAATCTTTGGATCCCAATCTTCGAATCTGTTCACTTTAACATGGGGAAACACCAGCGATTTGGTCAATCTATGAGTTGAGTAGACTCTGGCACACCCGCTCAATCATAACCACACATTAAAACCAAACATAAGCCCTCAATCACATAGTGGCTCAGTTTGATTGAATTGGCAACAACAGGGGCCACAAACATCACTGTACGTCTTAAAGAAGGTGTCAACCATGGATGTCATTATCCTCACCCTTCCATGTGATGTGGTCCACTTGAGCTTTAGATATGCTTCAATTTTGAGCTCATGCCCTAAATAGAGTTGAGAATAGATGTACTGCATAGATAAGACACATACATCATGCTGAGTTTATGGATCAACACCCAGGTCCATAGCTCAAGTGGCAGAATGAGTGAAGATAACCTTGTTTCAACACTGAGGTCATGGTATCGATTCCCATAGTGGGGGCGGCTAACATTGTGATGTGATTAACAAGGGTGGGTGGGTGTACTAACAATGGGGTGTGTGAACTAACCCATAAAAAAAGAGTTTATGCATCAAGTTATACCCATTTGAGATACATTGATTTCTTGCCAAAGGATTGCATAAGAAGTTAAGCTAGGTGGGGCCATGGTGATGTACATTTTTCCTTTCTTTCTTTGTTGAGAAGGCCTTAGAATACTTGACTTGTCCGTTGTATCCCAAGATTAGGCGTTATCGGCCAACATATCAAAGTAAGCCCATGCATCCTCCGGGTCTTTGCTCATAAACTCGCCATTACACATCATCTTTACGAATTGGTGCATGTTGGAACTCAATCCATCATAGAAAAAGCTTATAATTTGCCAAATTTCATAGCCATGGTGTGGGCAAGCGAGTAGGAGGTCATTAAATCTTCCCAACTTTGAAAGAACGTTCACCCTCTTTAACTGAAAATTCCATTATTGCTCTTCGAATAGTATTTGTTTTATGAATCGGGAAGAAAGTTTTTAAGAACTCCTGGGTCATCTCATTTCATATCTCTATCGACTGTGGTCTTAAAGAGTGAAGCCAAGCCTTGTCTTTTTCTTTCAAAGAGAAGGGAAATAATTTAAGTTTTATGACATCTTCAGTGACATTGGCATATTGTAGAGTAGCCACAACCTCATCAAATTCTTTTAAGTGTATATATGGACTCTCAGAATCTAGCTTATGGAACTTTGGTAAAAGTTGAATCACACCCAACTTGATATCAATGTTTTCCGCATTGGTTGGAAAAACTATGCATGAGGGTTTAATTGCCCTAGCCAGTTGTAAGTAGTCATGTAAAGTTCTATTTGGAGGAACATTATGCACCTCATTCTCTCCTACTTCCTCTTGAGTTTGATTTGTGTTTGGAGTAAGAGGGGGGGGGGGTTCCTCAAAGGTGTTTGTTGGTTATCAGCCATGCCTCCTGAACTTTCACAAACTTCAAGATATTTTCTCACACGTTTTCGAATCGAGAGGCCTTGAAGTAAACCTTCTTCGATTTGGAGACGGTTTGTGTGATCACATTTCCAATGGGACAAAAACCACACAAATCTCATAATAAATTAAAACTTAAAGCCTAAAACAAAAATCTAAAAAATCTAAAAATATAAAAAATTGAACTATAAAGAGTTTAAGTTAGAAGGATGTTATCGAAAGCGATGAACTACGTTAATGAAGTTCCTACAAAACAAACAAATAAACCAATGTTAGTTCTAGAAAAAAAAAATCAGAAAACCGAATTTTAAAAAAATAGAAAATCATATCTAATTATGTTAGAAAACTGCTTTTATAGCTCTTAGAACTCTTAGAACCATTTAGCTTACACAAATCCCCAACAACAACGCCAAAAACTTGTTCGTCAGCCCCAAGTGTAAGGCTGTGATGTAGTAATAATCGATCGTGAGACCAGATCGTCCTTAGGGATCATGTAACTAAAGCTATTCTAATTATTGTAACAACTTAAAGCAGAAAGTTCAAAGATTCAAAAACTAGCATAAACAGGATTTAAGATAAGAAAAACTCAGGATTTTAACACAACTAGAGCGCCAAGGATCCACTTGTAGTAGATTAATTTCAATTGATTCATCAAGCACAAACAAACAATTGGAATCGAAGTCTTATCTCTATTCAATTGGAAGATATCGCATTCAAACACATAAACAGTCTAAACTTAAATCTGGAATTCAATTCTAGTTCTATTGAAGCATGAAGAAGATGAACTTGTAGCACTTCGAAGCACCAGTCATACCATGAGATAATGGTTGATCTAGGGTTTCTACAATGCAAATCTCATAAGAGTATAATGATAATTCCCATAAACTTATAAGCAACTTATGTCCGGAGTACACAAGCTCTTAAAATTGTCTAAAAATACCAACTTTATTCAAACTAGAACTTAAAAAATCCAAAACGAAAGTTTAAAGTACTTCAATAAATGAATTAAACATTAAATCTAACAACAAACTTCACCTCTTAGCTCTAGCAAAGAGGTCTAGCCAACCATTGACATGATTGAACTAGAAAACAAAAGAAAAATAACTAAAAACATAGAAAACTAGAAGAAAAACTTGAAGAACAAAGTTGTAGATGCTCCACTTTGATTCTCTCCACCTCTAGTATGTTCAGAACTCTTCTAGGATGGATTAGGAAGAGTGTAAAGGTGTCCTTTTATAGAAAAAACCGCACACTGCCTTGAAATCTTTGAGAACTGCGTAAGTTCTTACGTAGTAGAGTCGGTGGCCGACCGGTCGTGGCCCAAACAACAACGGGAAAACTTTTTTTCAAAATTTTATTCTTCTTGGTAGACCAGTCGAACAACTGGTTTGGGCTTCTAGCCACTAGTCTGACGATCGGTCATGGATGGACTTTTTTAGTCCAGTAAGGTTCTGTGAAAACTCCCCTCTCTGTTGAATATTAGACCGGTTGAACGACCAGTCTTGGACATTGTGTTCGCTCGCCTCAAGTACAAGGCTTACAATGTAGTAATAACTCAGTAAGACCGAGGTTGATCCATAAGGAATTAGGGTAAACCAATTCAAATCATTCTAGCAACTTCAAATTCAGCAATTTTAGGATTCAATTTTAGAAACTAAGGAAAACAGTAACTTTTAAAAAATTCTGATAATTAATGGAACTAAAGCCTCAAGGATCCACTTGTAGTAGTCGTATGTGAATTCATTCATCCAAGCATAAACTATGACTAGATTGAAGGTCTATCTCTCATTTAGGTTGGAAGATTAAGCATTCAAACATAAACAATCCCCACTTCAGTCAAAAAAATAAGATTCTAGTTCTAATGAAGCACATAAAATTCAAACATGTAGCATTCGAAGTAATGGCCATGCCAAATGACTAGGGTTACTACAATTCGAATATAATCAATCTAAACATGGCCATCTCAGAGAATTGCATGGAATAAATGTCCAAAGCACATGAACTCTCATAAAACATCAAAAAATACCAACTTTATTCAAACTAGAACTTAAAAATCCAAACTTTAAGTAAAGGTACTTGAATTAAACAAATTCCACTTGAGAATTAGCTACAAGCTTCACCTCGTAGCTCTAGCTAAGAGGTTCTAGCCGAGCATTGTCATACTATAACTAGAAAAAAAAACTACTTGAAAGCATAAAAAACTAGAAAACCCAAAGTCGGCGCAGTTGTGGACGCTTCATGATGCTCCTCGTCACTTCCCACGAACTTAAAACTCCTCTAGGATGAGTTTAAATCCACCCCTAGGTGACCTTTAATAGGTTTTGAGGCTCTACCACGCGGAAGGTTCCAGAATTGCGTAAGGAGTTACGCACTTGTGTAGAAAAATTCAGAACATAAATAGAAATTTCTGTTTTCTGTTGTGTGGCCGATCGGTCGGGTGACCGGTTGTGGTCTCCAGCCCGACTGGTCGGATCTGACTCCTTTTGGTCTAATAAGGTTTTGCTTAAACACTTCATATCTCAGGAATATACAACCGGTCGGATGACCGATCGTCAATGGTGGCCGATCGGTCGATTTTGAGCGTTTTTCATCTAGCAAGGTCAGCAACACGAGCATGGCCGACCGGTCAGTCGGCCAGTCGATAGTGCATGTTTTTCTACAATTTTCTTCTTCTTTCTTCTCTTTCTCCCTTGCATCTTTCTTCCACCATTTGGTATGTATTCTTTTGATCTTCAATGCATACAAAGGGATTCATTTGGCATCGAATTGATGAAGTCTTTCTCTCATTCGTACAAACACAAAACATGTATTAGATTTGTCTTTTAAACATGCAAACCATGCATAATGTGTGATGAATTGGGGTTAGAATATGCACAATTCAGAGCTCAACACATTGGATGACCAGTCTTGGAGGCTATCTCTTTGAGTTTTCTTCTTTTCTCTTCCTCTTTCTTCATTGCTTCTTTCCTCCACCTCTTGGCTCTTCTTCCATTTATCTTAAAATGTGCTTTAAAGTAGTCCTTTTAGCATTGATTTCATGAGGTTCTTCTCTCTTTCCTAAAAACATAAATACACTTATAAGATGGATCTTTTAATAGTATAAACCATGCATAATGTGTAATGAATTGGAGTATAAATATGCACATTCAGAGCTCAATACAGTACAATTTGGGCTCGATTTTGTTGTTGATTACCCCTTTTGTTGGGTTGATCTTCAGCCATCTCTCTAATAAATTCAAGAATTTTTTTTTTCTAGCACAAGGTTCTTTATCAATCTATTCAACAATTACTCCGTCACTTAACAACCTGTGAGTCTGATCACGAACCCATTTGGGCATGAACCACTCAACACAAATCTAAGATCTAACCTACTTCTACTTATAGAAAAAAGAACTAAAATAGAAGTAGGGGGTTGAAGATAAAACCTGAATTAAAGACCTATGTTGGAATCCTACAAAAATAAAACAAAACAAAATAAGTTAGTATCTTGAAATAAGAAGGAAACCTACTCTAGAAATCAAAACAAATCCGAAACCTATCTTAACACAATCTCAACTAAAAAGTTATCCCAGGAAAATTTTGAAAACACCGTCTTAAATCCCCGGCAACAGCACCAAAAACTTGTTCACAACCCCAAGTATAAGGCTGCAATGTAGTAATAATTCGGAAAGACCAAGATTGTCCCACAAGGATTTTTTGCAAGTATTCACAAGATTCTCCCAAAAATAACTAAGGATTGAGCTTATATTAAGAGACTAAATCTGGAAATCTTTAAGTATAGAATTGTGAAGTAAAACAGTAACTCAAAAGGGTGAAATCAATAATCTAAAAGCACTAGAGCGTTAAGGATCCACTTGTAGTTGCTTCCAATGTATTAATTCAACTAGGTCTCTTAACTACACAACTGAAATCAAAGTCATGTCTCTATCCAGCCGGAATATGGAGCGGTTAAATCATATAAACATCTAAAATAGATATTTGTTCATTGATTTGGTTCCCTCAATAAAGCTTAGGCATTGGGTGCACTCAATTGTACAGGCCAATCTTCTATCCAATCAAGTTAAGATCATAATCATAGTCTTTCTCAAATCCTGTCACTAGACTTGATTAAAACTATGATTTAAACTTTGATTAAAACAATATCAACAACCAAACATCTATATCAGATTCATACGGAAGATTAAAACTTTGGTTTGAAATAGTTCCCACATTAAGATCAATCATTTAGATCACAGGGAATTCAAAGCGTTTACAATGCCCATAATTTAAGGAATTTTATAGATCTAAATAATTCAAAACAAGTAAGAAACTAGTTTTAGAACCTCTAAGCATCCAATGAGCCTGGAGTCATCAATAGATCAAAGAAGAACTAAAACTTCATTCAAGCTTAAATCAAACCATGTTCGGCAATTAAACCATAAAAATGAAACCTAGGTTGAATCAATCCATAAAAAATAAACTAAAAGCTTCACCTCTTAGCTCTAATTAAGAGGTTTTAGTTTATCTCTAACATTCTTAAATTAAAAGCCTAAAAAACATGAAAAACTAACTAGAAAATAGAAGAAAGATAAGAAAACTAGAAGTGGAATTCTTCTCCTAAGCCTCCTTGATGTTCTTTACGTCCTAGCATGCTTTGGAAGGGAAATGAAGTCCTCTTTTTAGAGCTAAAATTGCGCACCACCTCAAACTGCGTAAGAAATTATGCACTTTAGTCGACTGACGACCAGTCGTCCGTAGGCGGACCCACGGACGACCGGTCGGAGCTCAAAACACCAATGACTGCTGCGTCCTTTAGAGTTAAAGAGAAGGCTCTGCACATAATTTTTGAGCTATATCCTTCCAGCTCCATGAGGGATCTATACGTCTCCAGATGCTCGAGGGGATCGCTGATACCAGTATATGGAACAATGTTGGGCGTTTGATATTTTTTAAGTAGAAGAGCCTCCATTACGTCATGAGTAAAAGGAGGTTCAAATCGACGGATTATCGCTAGAGTGGATGTCGGGAGGTTAGACTGATATCGTTGTTCAATATCAGTGAAACAGTCCTCGATTCTCTTGAGATCCCTTCCCAAGGCAAAGTATAACTGGATGTGCAAAGTATAACTGAATGATGTTGCCTCTTGATTTTCATCCTTTCTCTTCCATCTTTTGTGGCTTCTTTCCTTCCTTCTTTGGCATAATTTCACTTGAACTTTCAAGCACTCAAAGTCCTTTAAATTAGCATGGAGTCAATGACATCTCTCTCTTTTACCTACAAAAACAAAAGCAAGCATAAGTCCTTGACTTTAACAACTTAAACAATGCAATTGTATTATGATTGGGGTTTAGATATGCACAATTTAAAGCTCAACACCCTTCTCCCACCGTTCATCTTAAGAAGTTTGATATGTGTAACCCATTCTCTGTTTGGACTGTGGCCTTCAACTTGGCTCGAGCTCGATTCTTGGGCTCTAATTGGGTGGACGCTGAGCTATGCCGATGAGTTAACTCGACGAGTTGACCCATCAGGTAGAAGAGCTTTCCTAAGGGTGGCTCCCAGGGTTTCAGATTTTGAGGTTTTGGGTTTAGGTTATAGTTTTGGGACATGGATTGGGGTCTAGAGTATGGATTGGGATTTAGATCAGGGTTAAGGGTATATATCACCATCCATCCTAACCGTTCAACTTTTAATCATTTTATCTGGCTAGGGTGGGGTGTCTACACCAGAAAATTCGAATATAGTTGGAGTCATTTCTCTTTCAATGCGAGCTGATAATGCTGAATTAATTAAGGAGATACCCTTATCCAGAATTGTGATGTGAAAGCGAAGGATTCAGGATCAGCAAAGAAACCCAGCAAGAGTTTCATCGCGTCGACAAGTTATAAAATGAGCTATCGAAGAAGAGCTCGATGCCCTGCGCCAAACACATTAATCTATTTTTTAAATTATCTTTATCTTTCAATTTATCTTTCTTAGCATAGCCTAGCCTAGCCAAGTTTTTATATCACTACTGCTTAGTGGCTCTCGCTATAGTATATTAGGAGTAAAAGTAAATTTCTGCAACTCTAAGTTGTAGAATCATGATCATCTAAGTTCCAATTTGATTTATCACACCCGCTTTAATCGTCTGTTCCAATAAACACATTATGTATTTATCCTTTTGTTAGTGCACTTTTCTGTGGCATACTAATGCACCTTGTTTGTCAATCACTTACGTCAGTGAGTCTAGTGTCGGCTGAGCTTAATGAAGACGAAGACCGAAGACTCAAGTGGCCCTGCTGCATCAAGGAAGAAGATACAGGATAAAAGTGATGCCTTGATGTGCTTTAACCTTGACCAAAACCTAACCCTTAACCTCTTTGATGACCTTGACCATCTTAGGAAAACCTTTAGTCATCATAGATTGGCCCTAGGTGTCCCAAAAGATCACCCAAACCTTGGCCATTTGAGGTGGGTTGTGAATAGAGTGGGTCAGCAATCATCTGACTGAACCCAGGCCTGACCGACCAGTCAAGACCGGTCGGACACGCCCAGTCCAGAGACAGTGTGCATCAGGCCCTTGGGCCGACCGGTCTTGACCGGTCAGCTGGTCTGGTCCGACCGGTCGGACAGACCCCCCGGTTGGACACAACCTCACTGTCTTCCCTGGCCATTGGCTGATCGGCCGGGACCGGTCGGGTCAGGTCGGCAGAGCCGTTTTTTGACCGTTTGAACACCTTTTATAAAGGGGGCTTGGTTCATTTTTTAGGGTAAGGAGAGGGATTTCGAGAGGAGTGAAGCCACCATTGTTGGAGACCATTTGAGGCTCATTTCCAACCTATGCAAGGCATCTTCCTTGTGCTTTAACACAAGATTATAACATTCCAAGCTCATGAAGAAGATGACCTTCATCCCCTCTTGATCTCTAGAGTTTGGAACCTTCTTGATAGGCATATCCTTGTCCAAAACTCTAAAATGAGATCGTTATAGGAGAGAGACTCTAGGCAACCCATTCCCATTAGTTGTAGAGCTCTCAAACCTATCCTCCTATCACCTTGGGCATCTCAAAAGCATCACATGTAAGGTGTTTGATCAAGTGTGGCTGAGGCATTGGCGACGCAACGGCAACACGACCGTGGGAGTAAGGGAAGCTGATTGAAGCACGGGAGAGCGGAGATCAAACAACCCAAACTGGCGCTGAATAAGGGGGTCATCCGACAAGTAAAGTTGTCTTAATTGAGAGTCCATTTAGAGTTTGTTTGTCAAACTCAATCTAGGAAAGTTAGCCGTTCCTTGGCCCGTTAGCCGGGCCTAAACTAAGTCTCCAAGGGGGAGCCTCCGACACGGGAGTGAACGTGCGTCGGATTGAGAGTTAGTTGCTACAATCCGAAGATTGCACACCCAAGTGCAGGTAGCGAAGTAGTAAAATACTCGGTAAGACCGAGGTCGATCCACAGGGATTGGGGTTAAGAATACTTAGAGGAATTAGTTTAGGTGTGAGAGATGAAATCTGGTTTAATCCACGAGAGTGGAGCAAGTTGTGTGTGGTGAAAGACAAAAATAGAAAAGGGGCTAAGGCATCAAGGATCCACCCTTGATTCATTCACAAGATTCGATTCATTGGTCCAACTATAACTCAACTGGAATTGAATAAAGATTCATTCCAACCGGAAGATAAAACAGTTAAACCATTTGCATATTTCATAAAAGATGGTGATCTGAACCGATTGATTTGACCATGAAGCACTCGTTAGTTGATCGCAGGGAATTCCAAGCATCCACTGTGCCCAGAGTCGACAATGGATCAAGGAATTGTACAGATCAACAACTTTGCCAACAAGTCAACCGATAAGATCACAATTCATACGATCAAATGCATACTTACAAGATAGGAGGCTTTGATTGACCGATCCAACCGTTAAGATCTCGTCTATCGATCGCAGGGAATCCAAAGCATCCAATGTGCCCGGAGTCTATAATGAATCAAGGGATTTTACAGATCGATGACTTTACCTGCACTAGCTCGATGACCGTAGGGAATCCAAAGCATCCAACGTGCCCGGAGTCGACGATGGATCAAGGGACTTTATCGATCATGAACTAGCTAATTGGTGTGCAAGGGATCCCAAGCATCCAACGTGCCCGGAGTCGATGATGGATCAAGGGGCTTGCACAACAATAGCGTCCGCCGAGGTGGATAATCGAACCAATCAACCAAAGAAAACTCCAACATTCACACACCAATGTTGAACCAAAAGAACCAAAGCTTGTAAATTTCTTCAAAGGCTTCACCCCTAGCCTTAGCTAGAGGTTTAGCCAACCATGCTACAATGGAAGACTAAAACTTAATAAGAAAGAAAATTCTACACTACTCTACACTACAAATGAAAAAAAGAAAGAAAACTAAAGAAGAGAAGAGAGGAGTTGTAGAGAATGGGATTTGAGGGATGATGAGAATGAGAGGGAGAGGAGCTTCTTTTATAGCCTCATGAGAAGCTCCCAAGCCTAGGTGGCACTTCAAGCAAATCTCCTCTAGGTTTGGGCTTGGAGTTAGGCTTGGATGATGAGGTGGCACTTCCAAGCCAATAGTTTTGCTTTTTAGGTTTGGGTTAGGAGTTAGGCTTGGAATGCCCAAAGCAAACTTTTCTTTTTGGTTTGGAGCTCATGGATGGAAGAGGATGGAGAGAGCATTTGCTTGGCCCAAGGATGGAAGGTAACTAGGTGAGTTAACTGGGTCCACATGAGTTGGAGTTGACTGGGTCCTCATGGAGAATTTGGACAATCTGGACCGTCCATTGAAGATGGGATGCTTTAGTTGAGTGGATGGTAGATGATCTCCTTTGGTGGACGGTCCACTTGATGGATGGCTGCTGATGAATGGCACGTGCTGCAGGCTGCTGAAGGTGGGACGCTGGATGAAGGTTGCTGCATCAGGGATGGACGGCTGGAAGGATGGAGATTGCAGCACTGCTGGACGTTGAGCTGCTGGTGCTGTGGACGGCTGCAATGATTTACTGGAGTGCTGTGGACGGTGATAGTTGAAGGAGTTGGACAGGTCTGCTGATTGGATGATTGGAGGATGGACGGCTGAAAGGATGGAGTTGATGACGTCCATCTCTGTACGTCAGATGAAGGTGGGGTCCATCAAAGCTGCTGGTTGGACGTCCACTGCTGGACGTTGATGAAGCAGATTGGTGGGGTCCACTTGCTGACCGTTGAAGCTGGAGCTGAAGGCAGGTGGACTGAGATGTTGCACACGTGTGCTGAAGATGGAGGTGGGCCTGCATGATCAGCACGTGTGCTGAGCTGATGGTGAGAGTTGAGATGATGATTGATGGTTGGTGGAGAGGCCCAGATGAACGTTTGATGGCCATCTCTTGCAGCTGGAATGGATGGACGGACTACTCTGCATGTGCTGCACGTGTGGGATTGCTAGATCTGGTGGACGTTGGATAAAGGTTGGACATGGACGGCTTGATGATTGAAAGTTGGTAGAGCCCACTTTGATAGCTGGATGCATGGCTGGATAGATGTCCTCTGCCGGACGTTGGTGGGGTCATCTTTGGACGCTGGAGGTCAGATGGACGGCTGATGATCAGGCTGCATGTTGATGAAGATAGCGGAGATTGCTGAGCTTGGACGGCTGAGGAGCTGGAGTGGACTGCACATTGGAGATGTGTTGCTGGGATCAGCCATTGATGAATGGACGGTGGATGTTTGGAATTCCATGGCCAAGCATGCTGGCCATTTGATGCAGATGGACGGTGGCCGATGAAGATGCAGACGTGTTGGACACTCAGCCCTCCATCATCTACAGGTCCAAGTGTTGGATGGTGATGATGGAGAGTCAGCGATGAAGATCAGCCGTCCATTGCTGATGATGAATGGACGGTCAGGATGTGCGGGGATGCAGGGTGGACGGTTGAGATGAAAGATGTCCAGCTATGGCATGGGTGGACTGCTCTTGCACACGTGTGCTGATCGCACTTGATGGACGGTGAAAGATGGTCCATTTGCTGGTCATGATGCAACTGGTCGAGTTTCACCATGATAGGAACTGGACATGTGGCTGGTCTCACATGCATACCTCCATACTTGCATGAATGTGCAATCCTGACCATCACCTAGATCTCCAAATTACATTATCCTGACGTGGTCTTCTTAAACTTCAGATCCACTATAGAGTATGGTCTAGTCTCTGATCTCCGTAGTCTGATTTCCTTCGTGCTTGATCTTGATTGCTTTTGGACCTTTAAACGCCCTGATTGGCTTAGATCTTGCCTAACCTCTCCTGAACACCTGAAGACGGAAAATTCACCTAATGAGAGATAATTAACCGGAAAAACAATGATAATGCCCTTAACAACCAGGGTTAATTATACAATATTAGGTACTCATCATTAGTCTATGTCCAAAACTCCGTTTGGGTTTAGAGTTAGCCCTTTGTCCAAAACTTCGGTTATGGTTGAGAGGTGAACCGGTAAAACCTCCGTGTAAAGGTTGAGAGGTGAACCTCATTTAAAACCTCCGATAGTGAATGTCGGTGTGCTCAAAGGAATTGAGTACTTGAACCGAGAGTGGAGTAGACCCAAAGTCGAACCACTATACATGCTTGTGTTTGTGATTGATTTGAGCACATTGATAACTTAGCATTTGAGTTTAATTGTTTAATTATGATTGCTTGATAGGAATGTATGCTAGGCACTAGATTGGCACATCCACATACAAGATGTACTTTCACTAGGTTTGTAGACTTGAGCTCATTGATCCATTCTCATAAGTCTACATAGGTTACATAGGGTAGGAGCTTGATTAGTTAAATCATTTATTTACCTATGCATGCTTAGACTAGGATTGTTTATTGCTTAACCATATGCTGGTCTTGTGATTGGACCCACTTAGGCTTAGAAGCCGAAGTGTTCTTGCTTACTTAGTTTAATTTGTTGAATTGTGTAAGTAGGCGAAAGGAATTTCAAAAAGGTCTTAATCACCCCCTCCTATAGGTTTAACCATAATTCTAGTTACTCTTTAAGCTTCCGCACATACGTAGGTGTCGTGTTAGACTACCGACGTACTTTCACCTTTTTCATTTTTTCGTTTATTGTTACTTAGTTATCTCATAACTTGTCGATTGTAATGAACATCATTTCTAAATATTAATGAAATCAACGACGTTTTATCTTTTTAAATTTGCTTGTGTATGCTCGTTCCTTTGAGAAGTATTGAACCGAGAGTGTTGATGAAAGAACAAGTCCTTAGTTTGTAGACTCACGTCTATTGTCACAAGGCAAAAAGATTTCATTCAAAAGGGTTTGTTGAGTGTGGAGACCAGTCACAACAATACGTGGTCGGGCGCTCGGACGGTCTGATGACCGAGCGCCCGATATTCATAGGATTTTTGCCATATGCCGCTGGACTGTTTTGTGAATGACCAGGCACCCAGCGGTCAAAGTCACCGGGCACTCGATAATACATTGTTTTATGCTATTTATCGTTGGACGTACTTTGTAATGGCCGGACGCCCGACCGACTGCAAACTTAAAGTGCGGGTTTCCTAAATTGGGCTCTAATTGCGGGGTTTACTATATAAAGGGTTGTAAACCGGGATTAGGAGAGGGGATTGGGGTTTCTATACGTCTGTTATAGGCAAAATAATGGAGATCAACTCAACTATTAAGATTGTACACGGACGCCCATTAGACTCTCGAGATCATCTGGTCGAGTGTCGCAGATCGGGAAAGTACGGAAGTACCCATTAGACTCTCGAGATCATCTGGTCGAGTGTCGCAGATCGGGAAAGTACGGAAGTACCCATTAGACTCTCAAGATCATCTGATCATGAGTCGCAGATTGGGTAAGTGCGGGACGCCCATTCGACTCTCGAGATCATCTGAGCGAGAGTCCCAGGATTGATAAATACGGAGCAACTATTCGTAAGTCTCGAGTTCTCATAGCCAATAGTCAAATACGGCAAAGCAAAATCCGCAAGCAGACCTTCTCGTAAGTCGTTGAAAGGTGTTATGCCTAAATGAGCGAGCACTTGGACTCGCGACCATATTCCAACATGCGAGCAGCTTTTCCGCGGTGACACCTCTTAGCCTTCAGTACTAGCACCCGATTCCCGTCGAGCAGCTTGTTCAATCCCTCTGCGATACCAAGCAGGGCTACACCCAGTTCGGTGGTTTCCGTTTCGTCGGCGTCTCCTTCCTTTTCGCCGGTTATGACTCCAACTACGGTTTCCAGCTCTACATGAGCGATCAGCGCTGTTACCTGCCTACCGCCAGCCCGTATAGGTCGGGTTTGGGCTTATCTTCTCTTGTGGTTCCGAATCTCAAGGGATTGCTATCAAGGAACGTGGTTGCCAAAATAAGTCATCGGGTTAGATCTCGTCTCTAAGGATAAGGATCTTATCCCACGAAATCAGCAGCATCTCGGTATCGTACACAAAATCAACGGGATCTCGATATCTTACGTGACAGATTGGATCGCTCCAGATCTATATAAAGAGGCAACTCCATTAAGAGAAAGGTACACAATATTCAATCTCGGTCCCGTTTTGGCTTGATTATTCTTCTTCTTGCTTCGGCCTGACTTAAGCATTGGAGGGCTAACGGCTGGACGCCAGCCACCCTTAGTTGCTTTCTATCTTCTTTCAGGTCCGGCGGAGAAAGGTATCTGTTGGAGAGAGGGTGAACGTCCCGACGATCCAGTTACAAAATCTGACGTTAACAGTTTGGCGCCGACTGTGGGAACGACTTGATTGTAAAAATCAATCACCAGAAAGGACGAAGACCTCATCTCGCCAAAAGGAACCGCCTCATCATCAAACTGACCAAGAGAACGCTGAGCCCACGGGAGAAATCCGCACCATCGTCGGAGGACCAGCTTGCGGGGGCGACTCTCAAGCTTCAAGAAAAGCATACGTTAGAAAGGCATCCAAAGAACCCCAGCAAATCTATTGGCTGGAACAGACGTCTAGCTCGTCAAAAACCAGCCATCCTCCAATTTCCTTCACTCTCGAAGATGCAAAGAGAATTCACTTCCCTCACGAAGACTCCATCGTAGTCACATTGAAGGTATCAAATTATCTGACACATCGAATTATGGTGGATACAGGTAGCTCAGCCGATATTTTATACTTGGAGGCTTTCAACAAAATGGCACTTGCCAGAAGCCTTCTCAAGCTAGTATCGACCCCCCTCGTCGGCTTCGGAGGTGAGGTAGTAACGCCTGAAGGAAGCATCGATCTCCCAGTTACTTTTGGAGAAAGTCCAGCGAAGACCACCATCTTCATAAACTTCCTCGTGGTGGATCGAAAATCAGCGTATAACGCCATTTTGGGGCGGCCGTCTCTTACTAAGGTCGGGGCAGCCTTGCACCCTTCATATCTGTGTGTCAAATTTACTACCCCAAATGGTATCGGGGTCGTGCGAGGAAGTCAACAGGAGGCACGGTCTTGCTACCAGATAGCCCTACAAGATCGAAAGAAGGCTCAAGCGACGCCCGTTATGGAGATATCGCAGGGTTCGCCCAACTCTCCCACCAACACTTCGTTGGACCCGAGAGAGAATACTCTCCAAGCAGGAACTCCTGGGGAAGAAACAGTGGCGATTCACTTATCCAAAGGTGACCCGTCCAGGGTCGTATACATTGGATCCTCTTTAACCAGTGTCCATCATGAAGATCTAGTCCGTTTCCTCACCGAATACCAGGACGTATTCGCTTGGTCTCATAAAGATATGCCAGGCATCGACCCCAATGTCATTGTACATCGCCTCAATATCGACCCGAAACATAAGCCCGTACACCAGCGTCGACGTGCCTTCACTGCAGAAAGACAAATGGCGATCAAGGCTGAAGTCGAGAAGCTACTCACGGTCAATTTCATAAAAGAAGTAGACTACCCAGAGTAGGTCGCGAACGTGGTCCTCGTCCGGAAAGCTAATGGCAAATGGAGAATGTGCGTTGACTATTCAGACTTAAACAAAGCATGCCCCAAAGATAGCTTCCCGACCCCGCAGATTGACCAGTTGGTTGATTCAACGGCTGGACACGCTCTGCTCAGTTTTATGGATGCTTATTCTGGTTACAATCAGATCATGATGCATCCACCTGATAGCCAGCATACCGCTTTCATCACAGATCGGGGATTATATTGCTATCAAGTAATGCCCTTCGGCCTTAAAAATGCAGGGGCCACTTATCAACGTCTCGTCAACAAAATATTCACTGCTCAAATTGGTAGGAATATGGAAGTTTATGTTGATGATATGCTCGTGAAAAGTACCGTAGAAGGTGATCATATTTCTGATCTTCGAGAAGCCTTCGACCTAATGAGGAAGTATCAAATGAAATTGAACCCAGAAAAATGCGAGTTTGGAGTGTCTGCAGGAAAGTTTCTCGAGTTCATGGTCGGCCAGCACGGAATTGAGGCAAATCCTGAAAAGATCAAAGCATTGATAGATATGAAATCCCCCACCACTCTGAAGGACGTCCAACGTCTGGCTGGTCGCATCGCATCATTGAACAGGTTCATCTCGCGAGCATCTGACAAGTGCTTACCATTCTTCAAACTCCTTCATGCAACGGCCAAGTCTGATTGGAAATGGACACCACAGTGTGAAGAGGCTTTTCAACAATTGAAGCTGTACATGAGCACACCCCCCATTTTATCTAAACCTGTAGCACATGAGCAACTCATTCTTTATCTCTCTGTGTCCACCACGGCCGTTAGCGCCGCTTTAATAAGAGAAGATTCCGGGGTACAAAGGCCCGTTTATTATATCAGTCGAGCAATGGTTGATGCAGAAACTAGGTATTTTGATATGGAGAAGCTGGCCCTGGCTTTAGTTATGGCTGCTCGAAAACTGCGGCCATACTTTCAAGCCCACGCTATTTTAGTACCAACAAATCATCCACTGCGGCAAGTCCTTCAAAAGCCTGAGGCTTCCGGATGCTTAACTAAATGGGCAGTCGAGATCAGCGAGCACGATATCTCATTCTGTCCTAGGACCGCGGTAAAGGGCCAGGCCGTGGCTGACTTCATCGCCGAATTCACACTCTCCTGATGATAATACCATGACCAAAGACCAGCCTCCTTGGTCACTCTTCGTGGACGGGTCGTCACGGGCCAGTGGCAGTGGAGCGGGCCTGATTTTAGTGGCTCCCGACGGGTCGCATTTCCAATATGCTCTGCGTTTCGATTCTCGTATCTCCAATAATGAAGCTGAATATGAAGCCCTGATCGTCGGCCTCGAATTGGCCATTGTCCTTGCAATTCAGAATCTGTCAATTCATAGCGACTCTCAGCTCATTGTCAACCAAGTCCTTGGTGAATTCGAGGCCAAAGAAGAAAGGATGGCCTTCTACAAGTCTTGTGTCCTCATCCTGCTTGCAAAACTAAAGACTTACGAAATAATTCATATTCCTCGCGAGAAGAACCAACTTGCCGATTCCCTGGCAAAGCTTGCCTCTGCACCAGAATCTGAGTTATCACATTCGGTCCCCATCGAGCATCGTCAGAACCTAAGTATCGACCACGCAACTTTCGAGCAAGTAATATCGGTACAATCGTCTCCATGCTGGATGGATCCCATCATCCCTTATCTCAGAGACGGATACCTACCAGACGACAAGAAAGCTGCAAGACAAATTCGGCTTCGAGCTGCCAGGTACACCCTGCAAGACGGAATATTGTTGCGAAAAAGTTTCTCCTTGCCTTATTTAAGGTGTCTCCATCCAGAAGAAGCACTTCATGTTCTAGATGAGATACACCAGGGGGCATGTGGTAATCACCCCAGGGGGCGATCCCTAGCGTATAAAGCGATGAGGCAAGGATATTATTGGCCCACTATGAAAGCAGACGCAATTGAATTTTCTAAAAAATGTGATAAGTGCCAACGATATTCACTTATACCTCGTGTACCGTCCGAGCAGATGACTCCAGTTGATAGCCCTTGGCCTTTCGCTCAGTGGGGGGTCGATATCATCGGACCCTTACCCATGGGAAAGGGACAAAATAAGTTCGCGATTGTAGCGGTTGATTATTTCACCAAATGGGCTGAGGCAGAACCATTAGCCAAGATTACTGAGAAACAAACTACCAAGTTTATATGGAGAAATATTATATGCCGTTATGGACTCCCCCACACTATAATCACCGACAATGGAACACAGTTCGACAACGCAGCCTTTGATGAATTTTGTGAAAAATGGAAGATACGTAATCTCTGCACTTCCCCATATCATCCTCAGGCGAATGGGCAGGTCGAGGCAGTGAATAAGATCATCAAGCACCATTTAAAGACCAAGCTAGGTGAATGTAAAGGGGTGTGGCCAGAACTCCTGCCAGAAGTATTATGGGCATATAGAACCATGGCTTGTACATCAACAGGTGAAACCCCTTTCTCCTTAGCATTTGGTGTCGACGCAGTGGTACCAGTGGAAATTCAAGTGCCCTCATATCGGATCGAGCAGTATGACCCCGCGAGTAATCAGGAAAACCTCCGACTTCATCTCGATCTCTTGGAAGAGCGAAGAAATGCTTCCCAAGTACGAGTGGCAGCGTATCAACAACGTATTGCTCGTTATCGAAATGCTAGGGTTCGGCCTAGATCCTTCCAGCCCGGAGATTTGGTACTAAGGCAAAATCTCGGAGTTCCCGCTCGTTCACTGGATCCAAATTGGGAAGGCCCCTATCGGGTAATTAGGATTGTGCGACCCGGTACTTATTACCTTGAAGACATGCAGGGAAAGCCCGTACGTCGCCCTTGGCACGTAGAGCATTTGCTACGATACTATCCCTAGATTCAATGTAGTTCATAACAACATTTTATGAATAAAGCGGAAGATATCTTTTGGTCGCTACTCCATTTACTTGGACATGAATAGCCTGAAGAGGATGCATACAATCCCTTGGCCAATTGCCTACCTTTGGTAGGGTTTCACCTAGGATGGTCGCATTTCCATTTTATGGGTGACCATCCTACCCTCGATAAACCTGGAGTTTCAATCGATAGATCAGTCTATCTCTACGAGGGTATGGTCATCACGACCCCCCGGATTAAGCATAATACATCTCTCAATCGATAGATCAGTCTATCTCTACGAGGGTATAGTCATCACGACCCCCCAGATTGAGCATAATACATCTCTCAATCGATAGATCAGTCTATCTCTACGAGGGTATGGTCATCATGACCCCCCGGATTGAGCATAATACATCTCAATCGATAGATCAGTCTCTCCACGAGGGCATGGTCGCTACGACCCCCCGGGTTGAGCATAACTTATTGCAACAGGAAAGCATTCAATGCACAAAAGGAAAAGAAAGTAAACAAGAACGAGAAGGCATTCATTGCATGAAAGAAGACAACACTTCCAAAAATATCTTTTCATTGATGATAAATGTTTACAATATCTGCTCGCGGATACAAGAGAGGAAAACAAAAAGAAAATCAATCTCTTGGAGGAGGAGCTGTGCTCTCGGCTTCAGGGCCCATTTCTGGAGCCCCTCCAGCTTGCGTGGCTTCAGTCACCTCGTTCTCAGTTGCAGCTTGCTCTTCTGCAGCTATGATGGTCGCGACTCGACCAAATTCCCCCATATCAAAGGATGGGATCATTCGTTGCACTACTCTTAGCGCAAAGTCGCGACCAACATCATATGACTCGTATCTTTCGTCGTCATATAGCTGCGAAGTCCGAAACTCAGAAATTGCCGGAGGACCTTCCTCCGAGAGCATTTTTACAAGGGCGACTTTCTCCACGTCCCAATGGATCGAGTCGTCCTTAAGCTGTGCAAGAGCGGAGCGCTCCTTTTCCAAGTTGTCGTTGGCTTCTTTAAGCTGCGACCTGGCCTCCGCAAACCGCTCCTCCAATGAGATCTTGTCTTGGCGAAAGATCTCCCTCTCTCTCTCAGCCTTCTCCTTCAAACCCGTGAGCTTCACGAAGTCTGAGTCCAAGGCCTGATACCTATCGGTCAGGACTTGGATTTTCTCGATGAGGATCTTCTTCTCCTCATCTCTCTTCGCGATCACCGCCTCACGGGCCTTGAGCAGCTGATCTCTCCCTTGAACTGCCTTCTCCAAGGCAGTCCTCTTCCCCTCAGCTTCATCTATCACGCGACGGGCGGCAACGATATCACGCCTCGTCTGCAGGATAAGATCTAAGCCCTGCAAAAGTAATGAAAAATGTGAGAAAGTATTCTAGAACATAACAACAGATTAAAGCAGGTCTTTGCAGAGTCTTACCTGAACCATCCTCACCCCCGCTTCGAGGAAAAGGTTCTCAAGGCTTGGCTCGGGAAGAGAGCCGAAGGTTTGGGGGGGACGTTCTCGAATAAAAATTTACATATTGGATGGAGGTGGCGGGGGATAGAATATGTCCCGCTCCCAGACGGTTGGGCAACGATCAACCCAGCCGGCTCGCGAGGTGGAGGCATCGACTCGCGAGCAGGTCCCTGCTCGGCAGCAGGGATTAGTTCGCGAGCAGGAGCCGGCTCTCGAGGCTCTATTTGCTCTCGAGCCTCTTCAGCTGGGGGGCAGTTGGACCCCGCCCCATCCGGGGAATTGTCAGTAATGTTAATCACTGGCGGTCCAGGTGCGACCACCAGTGAGGGAATATTGGGCCCTGCCGGAGCCTCCGCCATGCTCGCGGGAGGGGCAGGTTGATCGCCACCCTTACGGGCGGGTGGTTGAGATGGTTCGGCAGGAGTTCTCCTCTGCCTTTTGGAGTTCGTGCCCTTCAGTCGGGGCAGCAGACCCCTCTTCTCTCCGGCCTTCGTAATCTCGGCTTCTCCTCTGGATATTAGGCCCGCTGCTGCAAGTCGCGAGGGAGACAGGCAAGCCTCGATGTGCCTATCACCAACAGGCACCTTGTACACCTTGACAATCTTCTCGTTGATTCCTCCCTTTAGATTTGGTTTTCTCAAGGCCGGGATACCTGCGAGCACAAACAGAGGTCAAAGAATGAAGTAAAACCCTAAAATCCTAACTGGAGAAAACTGCACAATGTGGGATTGTGCCTACCTTCGCAGAAAAAACGGGTAATACCTGGACCTCTGGAGGAAGCAGACTCCCAGTTCCCGGAAGCGTAGAACCACCGTTTCCTCCAGCCTGGATAGTTCGAGGAGGGTTTCCCCAGCACGAAGTTATCCCGGTACCAGTAACACAAGTAATACCAGCCTTCGCTGGAGGGTGCTTTTTTCAGACGGAACATACGGAGAAACTCCTCCGCCGTGAGCTCCCTGTTGCCGGCCTGAGCCCAGAGGGCAAAGGAGCCCAGAACTACCCTCCATCCGTTCACGATGAGTTGCCCGGGGGCAATCTTGAAACACCGGAGAACATCGCGTATGAAAGGATGGACGGGGAGGCGTACCCCCAGGATGAGCTGGTACTCATAAAAAGCTACGCATCCTGGGGGGGTGGTCTGGTGTCTCTCCATCTCCGGGCAATCGGAGATTGACTGAGTCGGGGATCAGGTATCTCTCCCGTAACTCAGCTAGCCGGTCCTCCAATAAAACAGAAGGATATCCGGCTGCTGTATATCTCCCTGCCGGAACCCTCGCACTGCTAGAAGCAGAGGATTCCGGGGTGGCATCGCCTAGAGGAACGGTGGTCTCGTCAGAGTTCCCAGCCATGAAGGAGTTTTTAAGAAGATTATGAAAAAGAAGAGAACCAAGGCCTATACCCAGAAAAGAAAGAAAGGAAAAGAAGGAGCACCGGAGGAAGGAGATTGAGAAAAGACTTGACTGCAGAAAAATTCCTTTCGAAGAGCTTCTGTAGAAAACCAGAGAAATGGCGGACTCCGTATATTTATAGGCAATCATTCCGCCGCATCTGATGGCATGTGGCAGTCCCTCCTTCGGCGCAGCACTCGAGCAGGCACGCCCATTAACTCCTCAAACACGTGGTGAGCGCCCCTTCATTTTCTGTCTGTGGAAAGGCTGCGGAAAGCTGGCGCTCATTAATTCCAGCCCATCATGTGAGGTTCCATTCTCGATGAAGGCAGCGGGCGGTTACGTGTGATAGTGAGCTAAGTCCTTCCCTTAAAAATTCTTGGTGGCAAGGACTTGGGGGGCATCTGTTATAGGCAAAATAATGGAGATCAACTCAACTATTAAGATTGTACACGGACGCCCATTAGACTCTCGAGATCATCTGGTCGAGTGTCGCAGATCGGGAAAGTACGGAAGTACCCATTAGACTCTCGAGATCATCTGGTCGAGTGTCGCAGATCGGAAAAGTACGGAAGTACCCATTAGACTCTCGAGATCATCTGATCATGAGTCGCAGATTGGGTAAGTGCGGGATGCCCATTCGACTCTCGAGATCATCTGAGCGAGAGTCACAGGATTGATAAATACGGAGCAACTATTCGCAAGTCTCGAGTTCTCATAGCCAATAGTCAAATACGGCAAAGCAAAATCCGCGAGCAGACCTTCTCGTAAGTCGTTGAAAGGTGTTACGCCTAAATGAGCGAGCACTTGGACTCGCGACCATATTCCAACATGCGAGCAGCTTTTCCGCGGTGACACCTCTTAGCCTTCAGTACTAGCACCCGATTCCCGTCGAGCAGCTTGTTCAATCCCTCTGCGATACCAAGCAGGGCTACACCCAGTTCGGTGGTTTCCGTTTCGTCGGCGTCTCCTTCCTTTTCGCCGGTTATGACTCCAACTACGGTTTCCAGCTCTACATGAGCGATCAGCGCTGTTACCTGCCTACCGCCAGCCCGTATAGGTCGGGTTTGGGCTTATCTTCTCTTGTGGTTCCGAATCTCAAGGGATTGCTATCAAGGAACGTGGTTGCCAAAATAAGTCATCGGGTTAGATCTCGTCTCTAAGGATAAGGATCTTATCCCACGAAATCAGCGGCATCTCGGTATCGTACACGAAATCAACGGGATCTCGATATCTTACGTGACAGATTGGATCGCTCCAGATCTATATAAAGAGGCAACTCCATTAAGAGAAAGGTACACAATATTCAACCTCGGTCCCGTTTTGGCTTGATTATTCTTCTTCTTGCTTCGGCCTGACTTAAGCATCGGAGGGCTAACGGCTGGACGCCAGCCACCCTTAGTTGCTTTCTATCTTCTTTCAGGTCCGGCGGAGAAAGGTATCTGTTGGAGAGAGGGTGAACGTCCCAAGGATCCAGTTATAAAATCTGACGTTAACAACGTCCAAGGTGAGAAAAAGGCGAGAGGATTAGCAAAAGGGTCATCTCTGTACATGGGAGCATAGGAGAAGGTAAGTGTATAACTTGTAACTTCATTCTTCTTCATAGTGAAGTTTGCACCCGTGGTTTTTTTACCCTTGTTGGGGTTTTTCCACATAAAATTATGTCTTGTGGATTATTGGTTTGTGTAATTCTACTTCTAGTTATTATATTTCTTCCTGTTTATTATTTGTGGGTGAGACCGGAGATTGGATCTCAGTTGACCGGCGTTGTTGGCGTGCTGCGCAACAATTGTTCTCAGAGCTATTGGTTTAGTTCAAGTGGGAGCGATGACGGAAGATGAGAAAACTAAAATTGAGAAGTTTGATGGTTCAAACTTTGCCTTCTGGAAGATGCAGATGGAGGATTATCTGTATCAGAAGGACCTCTACATTCCTCTAGGAGGAAAAGAGAAGAACCAGAGAAGATAATAGATGATGAATGGGCTTTAGTGGATCGGAAGGCTTTAGGAACGATCCGACTCTCTTTGTCGAAGAGCGTCGCCTTCAATATATCCAAAGTAAAGACCACAAAAGAATTAATGCAGGCTTTGGCTACGATGTATGAGAAACCCTCGGCGTCCAATAAGGTTCATCTTATGAAACGGCTATTCAACATGAAGATGTCAGATGGTGGGGGCGTGGTGAACATCTAAACGAGTTCAATACAGTCACGAGCCAATTGGAATCCGTTGGCATCACTTTTGATGACGAGGTCAGGGCTCTATTGATCTTGTCAAGTTTGCCAGACAATTGGGATGGTTTGGTGATTGCCGTGAGTAATTCCTTAGGGTCTACGAAGTTGAAATTCGATGATGTGGTTGGTCTAATTCTAAGTGAAGAATCTAGAAGGAAGGCATCGGGTGCTTCAAGGGATTCAGAGAATGCTCTAAAAGTTGAAGGAAGAGAAAGATCTTCAAACAAAGGTAGCAATAAACATGGGCGTTCTAAGTCGAGGAATAAGTCCAAGGGACCGAAAGACAAGGACGAGTGTTGGCATTGCGAGAAGAAGGGGCACATGAAGCGTGATTGTAGGGCGCTTAAGAAACAAGAAGGAAGCTCTCAAGGTGGGAAGGATTCAGTGAATATATTTGAGGAGAGTGACACAGAGGCGTTGATCTTGTCTCTTGATGCGCGGGTTTCATGCCACTTCGTCAAAAGAAGTTCTTCGTGACTATGTGTCAGGTGACTTCGGGAGAGTCTACCTGGGTGATGATGAGCCATGCAATATTTCACTTAAATTAAAAAGATGGAACGGTCTTGAAGCTGAAGGATGTCAGACATGTACTAAGTTTGAGACAGAATTTGATCTCAGTGGGACAGTTGGCCGATACCGGATATGTGACGACATTCACGAGTGATGCATGGAAGGTCACAAAAGGTGCCTTGGTAATATCTCAAGGCAAGAAGGAAGGTACCTTATACATGACTTCCGGATCGTATAGTTCACTCACAGTCGCATAAACTGGAGTGAATGGGCAGTTATGGCATCAGAGGTTAGGATATGTGAGTGAGAAGGAGATGAAAGTGCTATTGTCAAAGGGGAAACTACCGGGGTTAAAGGCAATCGATCTGGAATTCTGCGAGGATTGTGTGTATGGCAAGCAGAAGAGAGTTAGCTTCAAGAAAACAGGACGCGCTCCAAAAACGTATCTATTGGAGCTTTTACACATTGACGTGTGGGGACCTGCACAGGTATCATCTCTTAGTGGCTCACGTTACTTTGTTTCTTTTATTGATGATGCTAGTAGAAAATTGTGGGTTTATTTCTTAAAGCACAAATCGGATGTGTTTGATGTATTTAAGAAGTGGAAATTATGGTAGAAAATAAGACCGGTAAAATAGTAAAGTGTCTCAGATCGGATAATGAGGGAGAATACTGTGACAAGAGATTTGAGGAGTATTGTGCAGCAAATGGAATCAAACATCAGAAAATGATTCCAGGGACATCGCAGTAAAATGGTGTGGCTGAGCGCATTAACAGGACCATCCTTGAGCGCGCTAGGAGCATGAGGCTACATGCAGGGTTGCCCAAGACCTTTTGGGCAGATGATGTGAATACTGCCGTATATCTCATCAATAGAAGTCCCTCAGCACCATTGAATGGTGGGCTACCTGAAGAAACGTGGACTGAAAAAGAGGTGAACCTTGCACATCTCAAAGTGTTTGGTTGCACTTCTTATGTTCACATTGATGCAGAGCATAGAAACAAGCTGGATGCGAAGTCCAAAAGGTGCATTTTTATAGGCTACGGGCAGAATGATTTTGGCTACTGGTTTTGGGATATTGAGAACCGAAAAATCATCAGAAGCAAGGACGTAGTCTTCAATGAAAAAGTGATGCATAAGGACAGTGTGTAGCAAAAGCAGAACAAGGCCGATGAGAAGGAATTCTTAAAGTTAGAAGAGTTACCGGACACGGGTGTTACAGTGCCACAGGATTAGCATGCACAGGAGCATAATGAGGCAGAGCCGCAGACACCGGTTGTGAGGAGGTCTACTCTGGAGGCAGACCCAAGGTCCGATACTCACCCTCCTTACATTATCTATTGCTGACGGATAATGGTGAGCCAGTGTTTTGAAGAGGCGTTACGGTCAGATATACAGGTTAAGTGAGAGCAAGCCATGGAAGATGAGATGGACTCTCTTGAGTCTAATCGTACGTGGGAGCTGGTCACTTTACTCAAGGGCAAGAAAGCTCTTCATAACAAGTGGGTTTACAGACTGAAGGAGGAGCACGATGGTTCGAAACGATACAAGGCTAGACTGGTTATGAAAGGGTTCTAACAAAAAGCAGGTTCGATTTCACAGAATTTTTTCACTTGTGGTGAAGATGTCTACGATTCGTATGGTCTTAAGTATAGTGGCTACAGAAGACTTATCTAGAACAGCTAGATGTTAAGACAACCCTTGTTCATGGAGACATTGAAGGAGAGATATACATGCATCAGCCGATAGGATACGTGGCACCAGGAAAGGAGAACAAGGTGTGAAGACTGAAGAAGAGTCTATGTGGTCTGAAGCAGGCCCCGAGGCAGTGGTACAAGAAGTTCGACCACTGTTGTTATTGAAGAAGTTTGATATGTTATACATCATTCTTCTTCTGTATATTGATGATATGCTTGTGGCCGAATCAAGCATAAAGGACATCTCAGATCTCAAAAGACAACTATCTAGAGAGTTTGCCATGAAGGATTTAGGAGCTGCAAAACAAATCCTACGCATGAGGATAAAGCGTGACAGAAAAAACAAGAAGCTAGTTTTGTCACAAGCAGAGTACATAGCCAAGGTATTTGATTGATTCAGCATGGGAGGTGCTAAGCCGGTTAGCACTCCATTAGCCAACCACTTTAAGCTTTCTAAGGAGCAAGGAGCTAAGACGCAGGAGGAACGGGACTATATGGCTAATGTCCCTTATGCGTCAGCTATAGGGAGCCTCATATATGCTATGGTTAGCACAAGGCCAGATATTGCTCAAGCAGTTGTTAGCTGTGAAGTGGATCCTCAGATACCTGGTAGGTACTGTGGATGTAGGGCTGTGTTATGAAGGATCGTAAATCAAGTTACAAGGCTACGTCGACTCAGATTTAGCAGGGGATATCGACAGCAGAAGGAGCACTACAAGGTATGTCTTTACCCTGGGTAGTGCTGCAGTCAGTTGGATTTCTCAGTAACAGAAGATAGTATCCATCGGTACAACGGAAGTAGAATATGTTGCAGCTACAGAAGCGTGCAAGGAGATGGTATGGATGCAAGGTTTTATGAAAGAGTTGGGGAAGAAGCAAGCAGATTGCAAGCTGTACAGTGACAGTCAGAGTGCAATACACTTGGCTAAGAATTCAGCCTTTCATTCGAGGACTAAGCATATTGACATCAGATATCACTTCATACGTTCGTTACTGGAAGATGGATTGATTGCTTTGGAGAAGATTCATACAAGTGAGAATCCTACAGATATGTTGACTAAGGCGGTCACACGGGATAAGCTGAAGCTCTGTTCAGCTTTGATTGGTCTTCAGGCTTGAAGACTGGGAGGTGTTGCACTTCAGATGTAGAAGACGAAGGATCATGTGGTGATGTTTCTCCAAGTGAGAGATTGTTGAGTGTGGAGACCAGTCACAACAATATGTGGTCGGGCGCCTGGACGGTCTGATGACCGGGCGCCCGATATTTATAAGATTTCTGCCATATGTCGCTGGACTGTTTTGTGAACGGTCGGCGCCCGACGGTCAAAGTGACTAGGCGCCCGATAATACACTGTTTTATGCTATTTATCGCTGGACATATTTTCTAATGGCGGGGCGCCCGACCCAGTTATGACCGGGCGCCCGACCGGCCGCGGACTTAAAGTGCGGGTTTCCTAAATTGGGTTCTAATTACGGGGTTTACTATTAAAGGGTTGTAAACCGGGATTAGGAGAGGGGATTAGGGTTTCTGTACGTCCAAGGTGAGAAAAAGGCGAGAGGATTGGCAAAAGGGCCATCTCTGTGCATGAGAGCATAGAAGAAGGTAAGTGTATTACTTGTAACTTTGTTCTTCTTCATAGTAAAGTTTGCACCCCTGGTTTTTTACCCTTGTTGGAGTTTTTCCACGTAAAATTCTGCCTTGTGGATTGTTGGTTTGTGTGATTCTACTTCTAGTTATTATTTTCTTCCTGTTTATCGTTTGTGAGTGAGACCGGAGATTAGATTTCAGTTCACCGGCATTGTTGGCGTGCTGCGCAACAGGGTTAACACCTAACCTTTCATAAATTACTTGAATGGAAGTGCCAACATTGGTGGTTGATAGAACCCTAGATCTTCTAATCCCAGTCTCCAATCTCTTCAGTTCAACATGGGGAAACACTAGCGGTTCAGTCAATCTATGAGTCGAGTAGACTCTGGCACACTCGCTCAATCATACGCACACACTAAAACTAAACATAACCCTCAGTCATTCAATGGCCTAGTTTGATCGAATTGGCAACAACTGGGTCCGCAAACGTTATTGTAGGTCTTAATGAAGGTTCCAATCGTGGACGTCATTGTCCCCACTCTTTCATGTGATTTGGTCCACTTGAGCTCTGGATATGCTTCAATTTTGACCTCATGCCCTAAATAGAGCTGAGAATAGATGCCCTACATAAATAAGACACATACATCATGCTAGATTTATGCAATAAGCTATGCCCAATTGAGATATGCCGATTTCTTGCCAAAGCTTTCACAGGAAGTTAAGCTAGGTGGGCCATGGGTTAGGATGGCATATAAACATCAAAGTGGAGCCAAGGCAGGTTTCAACGGTAGGCATTTCTTTCCCCACTTTTCTCTCTTGTGTGGCTCAATTGGGTTTTGAATCTACTGTATTTTTTGTCGCATTTTAGGACGAAAAAAAAAAAAAAAAAGGATGGACGGAGTGGATTTCTCATAAACATCATGTGGCCCCACCTAAGCTTATCTGCGCAGGAACTTCCTGCTGAAAGGCTTTACCAGGAAATCCACATCCCTCAGTGCGCGTCGTCAAATGAAATAGTCTATGTCAATTTCAGTTTGAAGTATGTCAAAAGGTCCTTAGGGTGCGTTTGGTAAAACTTAATTTCATGACTTATCACTTAAAATTGTTAATTTCAGTGATTTTGGTAATTCAGACCGTTTGGTAACTAAAATAAATTAAGTATTTAATTGGAAATATCACTGAAATTTGGTGAGATTTTTTCAGTCATCGCACTTTGACTTAAAACTTAAGGCTGAATGCGGTAAGTGATTTGCCATTAAATTTATTATGAACTATGACGAAAATACCCCTGCCAACTTTTAAAAATGACAAGATTACCCAAGGGAAAATCCCTAAAGCTAAATTGTTCCCGTTAATCTTGAGGGGAGGTTTTGATTTTTGATTTTTGATTTTTTTAAACCTTCCTAGGGCTCACTATGATGTTTATTTGTCATCCATACCGTTTATAAGGGCACACATCCTTGAATGAAGGGAAAACAAAAATATTGGCTTGATCTAAAACTTCTACGACCCCCAAGAAGTTATAAAAGATAGACGTCCAATCTCATTGCTTTATGTGGTATGGTCCACTTAAGCTTCGGATCTGCTTCATTTTTGGGCTCATACGATAAAATAATCTCACAAAATGGATGGATGATTTGGATATAACACATATATCATGGTAGGGCCCACAAAACTTGATGTTCCTGGAAGTATGTAGTGTTGCGTTACACACCGAACCACGTTAAAATCGGACGAGGAATAGCTACTGCCAGGTTGAGTAGCGAATCTTGCTACTGAAGTAACGTCACCATGATAGATGGGCCTCAGCATGATGTATGTTTTGTATCCACACCGTCCATTCATTTGGAGAGATCATTTTAAGGCATGACCTGGAGAATGAGGCTGATCCGAAGCTCAAGTGTACCCCACCAAAGAAAACAGTGGGGATAGTGACATCCACTGTTGAATACTTCTTAGGGGCCACAAAAGTTTTCAATCAAGCTGATATTTGTGTTTTCCCTTCCTTCATGTCTGTGTGAACTTATGAATAGGTTGGATATCAAATAAATATCATGATGGCCCTAAGAAGTTTTCAACGGTGAATGTCACTGTCTCCACTTTTCCTGTGGTGGGGTCCACTTGAGCTTTGGATCTTCCTCATTATTTGAGTCATGCCCTAAAATCATCTCTCCAAATGGATGGACGGTGTGGATACAACACATACATTGTGATAAGGCCCACAGAACTTGGTGACGTCACTTCTCAACCTGTTAGTAGCCAATCCGCGTCCGTTCGAACCGGTTGGGGAGGGACGCGGATTTCCTGCGAAAGCCGTGTGCAGGAAGTACCTGCGCTGAGAACCTAGGTGGGGCCATAGTGATGTTTTCTGATAAATCCACCCCATCCATACGTTTTGGGAGCTCGTTTTAGGACATGAGAACAAAAATGAACCAGATCCAAGACTCAAGTGGGCTGAAAACGTGAGGATTGAACATCCACAGTCGAAATATTTGTGGGGCCACAGGAGTTTCGAATCAGGCTAATATTTGTGTTTTCAGTTCATCCCAGTAGTAGTGACGTTATGAACGGTATGGATGTCATATAAACATCACTGTGGACCCAAGGAGGATTCAACGGTAGTAATTTCCCTACCCACCTTTTCCTTTAGTGAGGCCCACTTGAATGTTGGATCCGATTCATTTTTGTTTTTATGTCCTAAAATGAGCTCCCAAAATGGATGGACGGGGTGGATTTATCGAAAAACATCATTGTGGGCCCCACCTAAGTTCCCAGCAGGAACTTCCTGCGCAAGGCTTTCCCAGGAAATCCATGTGGGAGTGAATAAGGTGTTACTCGGGAACAGCTTAGTGGGTGGTACCCCTACCGTGTGGCCCACATGGATACTATTTTGTATATCCACACCGTCCATCCATTTCTAACGCCCATTTTAGGATAGTATTCCAAAAATTATGAAAATCCAATTCTTAAGTGGACCATACCACTGGAAACAGTTCTGATTGAGTGCCCACCATTAAAAATTCCAAAGAGCCCATCGTAAGGTTTTGGTAATGCTTATTTGCAATCCAAGCTCTTCATAATGTTAAGAATGTCTGGATGGAGGGGAATTTAAAGATCAGATTGATCTAAAACTTTTATGGCCTGCAAAATGCTTTTAATGATTATTCATCACTCTTCTATTGGTATGGTCCACCTTAGATTTGGATCTTCTTCTAATTTTGGATCGCATCCTAAAATTAGGCGTAACAACAGATGAATGGCTTGGATATACAAAAAATACATCAAGGTAGGCCCCACACAGTAGGAGTAACACTCACTAAGGTGTTACCAGGGTAACATCTAATTAGCTCCCAACCGGAAGCGAATTGCCTAGTGATGTTGTCGGTAGCTAGGTGTTATTGGATGGTGCTCTATAAGACCTACCATGATATATTTGTTTTATCCATGTTGCCTATCCATTTTAGACAAGTATTTAGGGCGTAATAAAAAAAATGAGGCAGATTTAAGTATCAGGTGGACCACACCACAGAAAACAGTAGTGATTGAATGTCAACCATTAAAAACTCTACGGATCATTGTAATGTTTATTTGCCATCTAACCTGTTGATGACCCTTCATCCAGGTCACACGTACCTGGATGAAGGGAAAACACAACTATTGGCTTCATCCAAAACCATTGTGTCCACCAAGAAGTTTTTATTGGAGGGCGTTCAATCACCACCGTTTCCTATAGGCTGGTCTACATGAGATTTAGATTTGGTGACAAGGCAATATCATGTTTTGTTTCATATTCTACAAAAGATTGAAATTGAGACAATAGGGGCAAATATGACAAATTGTTAATTTTCAGATCTTTATGATTTACTTTTACCAAACACGTTTTTGTGCAAAAATTACTTATTTTCAGATATCAGGATTTTTTTTCAGACAAATAACCAAACAGAATTTTCAATACTTGTAAATACTTAAGGGCCTGTTTGATTTTCCATGATACACGTAAATATGTGGTAAATGGTAAATATGTGGTGAAACACCTTGTTTGGAAATGCGTGAGTAATTCCACCTCAAAAATCGGTCCAAAAGTGTTGACTCAAACATGTGGGCCCCACCATAATGTATATGATATATCAGCGCCGTTCATATGTTTTATTAGCACATTTTGGGGCATGAGCAAAAAAAATGAGGCAAATCTAACACTCAAATGGCCCGTATGAAAGGAAACAGTGGTCTTACTTCGTCCACCGTTGAAAGTAATTTCTTTCATTGGGCCCTCATTGAGGTTTATTCATCATCTAACCGGTTCATATGGTCACACAGACATGGATAAAGGTAAAACATAAATTTCAGCTTGATCCAAATCTTTTAGGGCCCCCAAGAAGTTTTTAATGGTACGCGCTCGATTCCCACTGTTTCTTTTGGTGTGGTCCACTTGAGCTTTGGATCTGCCTCGTTTTTTGGTCCACGTCCTAAATTCAACTGGCATAACGAATGGGAGGTGTGGATAAGCCACATACATCATAGTGGGCCCCACATTTATTGTACAAATTTCTCAATTTTAGTGTTAGGAAAAGTAACCGTCACAGTCTTCATAAGGAATGATGCAGTAATTACCTAGGTAAATAATCATTACCCATATACACGGTAATTACAGTTGAGGGGAAAAATCAAACAGGCCCTAAATTCTGCACTTAAATTAAGTTTCAGACCTTGGTAAACTGCACCTTAGTCCTGTTGCATACGGACTCATTAGTAATCAAATAATCTGGACTATCCAATAAGTCTATCTTGCCCTTGCAGATCGCAGGGTCAGCAGTCGATGGCCTTCTGCAGGGAAAGAAAGCAACCCACGAAACCTCACCTTACGTATGGTTTAGATTGTTGATCGGACCTAACTTTCCTCGATTGCGTGGTTAAAACCGTCCAACCACTTCTATTTTTTCTCCGTACATCATTATAGATGAGATAGACTAATTGGACGTTCTAGATTAATCGATTAAACAAGTCGTATGTTCCTATGCAACAAGGAGCACTACCAATTATGGTGCTCGCCATAGCCCTGATCGTTCCTCAAAGAAAACAAAGAAAAGTAGAAGAGAAGAAAGACGAGACTGCAATGTCATAGAATCGAAGAAACCCGCGACAGCAAGACATTCCTCCCCTCTTTGAAGAGCAAAATCCCCGGCCCAACCGAAAAATTTAAAAAACCCATCGACTGGAAACCACCCAATAAACAAAGATGGTAGCTCGCAAGTTCCTCGTTCACCACAGTCAGTCTCTCTTCCATGTCGACTACGATACCGAAGACGGCCTCGACGTGCGTCTCTCTCTCTCTCTCTCTCTCTCTCTCTCTCTCTCTCACACACACACACACACACACACACACACACAAATTTCCCTTCTCTTCTCAAATTTTCGCATCTCGCAGGTACTCAAATTCCAGCTCTTCTCTCTCACCTCAATCCCTCCTGACGAACAAAAGGTCTCTCTCTCTCTCTCTCTCTCTCTCTCTCTCTCTCTCTCTCTCTCTCTCTCTCTCTCTCTCTCCTTGAATTTCGTATGCTTATCTAGTAACCTTTACTTCTGAAAGATCTTTGGAGAGAAGAATGACCTCATCAGCACGGATTCTGAGCTCGATTCAGTTGCTGAGAAACTCCGTTTGGTATCCATCGCCCACAACGGCCAAGAAGAAGAAGAGGCAGTGGCTGCTAGTTCATCTGATGCTGCTGACTTACTGAAATCCGATGAAGAATTGGCTCGGACCTTGCAGGTAAGGCATCTTATATTTCGAAATTGAATATCCAGGGCTTTGTATTTGGACATGTCGTTGGGTTTTGGATTTTCTTTTTATTTTAGGATTTATAAACCTAGTTATTATGGTATTTACATACCGGTACAATCTTCTAAAAAGGTTTTCATTAAACTACGTAATTAATTTAATTCATTTTCATTAAGGTACCTACGCTTATATTTCTCTAAGGGCCCGTTTGGATTCATGGAAAGCATAGGAAAGGAAATAGTGTTTCTTGGAAAACCTTATTTCCAGTATACTGAGGGAAAGGAAATATTCTTTTGCTTGTATGTTTCTTAACAAGATTTCTCTAAAAATTTACGATCTAATTTCAAATTTGTAGTTTGGAAAAACCAAAAAAAAAAAATTCATGAGAAAAAGTTCTAGGTATTCACTAGCGTGTGCCAGATTAGCACATGTGGGATATACATGATGGAAAATTGGATGTACTGTACAACATCTCAGTAGGCCCCACACAACATGCGTGTGTAACAACTATCTTGTTCTGCTGCGTAAAATGTGTTATCAGGTGTAAAGACTTTGCCTACAAAGTTTTTACAACTTATAAACTGTTTATAGACAAATATTGACGTCCCAACAACTACCTGTAAAGCGTTTACTTGTAAACCCTTTACGACTAGGGATTTTATAGGCATCCAAATGACCCCTTAGATTGGTCAATCATGAAATATGATGATTTTTTATAGTTCAGGCTATTTCCTGATGCTAAGTTCCTATTAATGGAGCTCCCGTGTTTTCTGGGGCCCATGGTTGGTTTATCCAAGCCATTGACGGTCTTCATTGTGGAAAGACCACAATAAAAAAATCCCTTGAATTTGAAGATCGTAGCCACCCAATATTTGGCCTTTTTTCCCCCATCGGATATGTCTTGTTGTTATAGATTACAAAACCATGGGCTCCATGTGTACTAATTCTTTTCACAGTAGGGAACTTCCCGATTCAGTCAGCAGTAGAGAACTCGACCTCCCATTTTCTAGTTCTTAGTTTCTCTTCCACAATATGCATGGCATGACATACCCGCACGTCAATCCAGATTGTCTGGATCATAGGGTCTATTGATGATGGAGCATAACCTGAAGTCTGTGCTGATTGAATGTGGCTAACCATGCAACAGGTCCATCAAATGGACGGTACAGTGTCAGAATTCAATGGAGAAATCTGCTGGTTATGATCATTTAGTCAGTGTGAAATGAATGCTATGCTCCATAGTCCATGCTCAAAGAGCTACGGATTTGTAGGGCCACAATTAACATATATGTATACTAAGTATACATTGGATGGGACCTCCAGCTTAAAACTTGATTCAGTCCATGTGGGCCCCACTTATCTCGAGGCCAAGATTGGGAGGAAAGGCCACACTTGTCAGCATTTCAAGTTCTTTGTAAATTTCAGCTTTGGGTGCTTTTGGGGGTTTATGATGGTCATTTCCTTTTCTTTGTTTATTTTTAGTTGAGAGGTTATAATGTTGTTAGAGTTAGTATTGATTAGTTGAGGGTTGGTTGTGATTAGCATACTCATCTCCAAGATTTGTTCGAGGTTAGTTAGGGTCATGCTATATATATTATGCTTGAGAGATTGTACAGGGCTTCTTGGAATTTTGAACTGAAAATTGCTTTTCTCTTCTAAGTAGAGAGGGGGGTGGAGATTCTTGTTCTCTTCCTCTTGTTGAGATTGAGTTTGAATGTTTGATCGATGCTTGAGACGCTTGTGGATCCCAATCTTTAAGGTTTTCGATGGTCCATGCTAGAGCCGCTCATTGGATTTAGATTCCTTCCTGTGTGAGGCCACACCATGGATTCGGCTTGTCCCCTCCTGCATCAAGTGGTATTAGAGCTATGTTCGCTTGTGGGGTTTTCTACAGATTACTAAATTGCATTGAGATTGGCATAGAGAGAGTGCTACAAATTTTGTCCACAAGTCTCAATGAATTGCTAGATTTGCGTCTTGCTTGTTGGAAGAGTTTGTTGAAGTGTCATAATGTTATCTTGCTCGTTCACGGTATCATCATCCTTCCACCTTCGATTCCGTTTACTTTCCCTTGCGAATCTTTACGACACCATTCCTATTTTGGGCATTCTCTACCTAACCACAACCATATGAAGACACCTATAACAAGTTGCGGAAGAATTTTGTTAAAGTCCCTCAATATGCATTGATATACCATCCTCTAAAGGCTCGAGCTTTTAGAGCAACTGGAAATGTAACATGGTATCAGAGTGGAAGGTAAGTGTTCGAATCGTGGGAGCAGCAAATATGCCTCCGTTAATATATTCTCCCATGGGGGCCAAGCCCAGCTTGTTAATGGTGTGTGTCCCTCCACCCTTGCCTAGTATGTTCCCACGTGAAGTTTCACCCCGCACATGCAGGGGAGTGCTAAAGTCCCTTGATATACATTGGTATGCCATCCTCTAATGGCTCGAGCTTTTAGAGCAACTGGTGATTTGGCATGGATATAACACTATGAGTGATACCATATCACCTAGAGCTTCTAAGCATTTCCTTTTGAGTGAGAATGTACCCGTCGTTCATGTTGAAGAGTTGAATCTCAATAAGAATCCGATCTTTGACAAGGAACCTGTTGATTATTATGACATCGAAGGAGAACCGATCTATTATTTCTTCTATGATGACACATATTTGTTTGACTCTCTAAACATCATAAGAGAGCCGGCCTTCGATGTGGAGTTGATTGAGCGTCTTTGGAGATATGATTTATGATTGTTATGATGAGGATGCGGACGATGAGATTGTGCATGGTGACAACGATGACATTTTGGTGCGTGTCAGAAGTGCCTTTTAACTCAGACCAATCAAAGCCAGAAGATACTTCATACTTCCCATGTTAGTCGGCACCTTTGGCGAGAAAGCCATGCCCCTTGCCAACTAAAGATCTTTGAATCTCGATCACCACTTCATTCATAACATCGCATGGGAAACATGCATTGGGAAGTCTGTTTTGAGCAAGGCACCGACCTTCTATAGGACATTTGCCTACTCGCATACCACTGTTTGTGATCCCCATGATAGCGTGGATTCTTGCGGGTGTTGCTTCATCAAGTATTTCATCTTAAAAAATTACCTGGGTCAGGGCGAGATCCAAGACTTTGTCAGTGACTTGATTGATGACACTGAATTGTAGTCTCAACAAATCATGTGATACCTGGTCTTTGGTACGGATCCGACGAGTTGTTTGGCATTTAGTAGATTCCACCTTTTCAAGGAGCCTAAGCATGATGTCAGGAATTTCATTAGGGGATCCATAGGTGATAACACTACGATCCTTGAAAGTGACTTGATCAAGAAATCGTGTTCTCATGAGCTGCCATGTCTCGATAAGGATCTCATTCTCATCCCGGTTGTGGCTGAAGGATGCCCATCAACTGAACAACAAGGCACAACCACAAGTGACCATGAATGATGAGTGGATGACCATCGAGAGTGAGCTGGTTCTGTCGGTAGCTTCCCTTAAGCTATATCATCTTTCGTCTTCTGTTGGCAAGGGGTACATGGTTGTGGTGTGTTACGACATTTCGCCATTTGGGAGTTGCCTGTCAATAGAGGCTCGAGGGTGAGTCCTTTTTGACCAGGAGAGGCGGTCATTAGGCCATGACTATATCTCATTGTTCATCTTTTTTGATGTCCTAGTCACAGCCCATTCGGCAACTTCCTGAGATTCAACAGAGGAATGTCGTGTTTAATCCCATATGGGGATCGGGAGAGGATGGTGGAACCCTTTGTTGTGGGGCCCATGGCATCATGTTTGGACACTCAGGCACACTGGAAACCCAAAGATACAACTATCACCTCTATTTCTCAATTTGTATTCACCCTACAAATGTATTCAACATCAAACGTCTTATCCATTACAGTGGTAATATATGAGTGGAGATGATAACGACGACTCAAGGACAAGTTCTCTTCAAAAGGGAGAGTTTGATGCAGTCCATGTGGGCCTCAATTATCTCAAGGGCCGAGATTGGGAAGAAGTGCCACACATGGTCATCTCTTCTTTGGTGGGATTTCAGGTTCTTTGTAAATTTGAGCTTTTGTGGTGTTATTTTGGTAATTTTCTTTTCTTTGTTAGTTTTTACTTGAGAGGTTTTAAGGTTATTCGAGTTAGCTTTAATTAGTTAAGGGTTGACTATGATTAGTACACTAATCACCAAGATTAGTTAAGAGGTTAGTTACGGTTAGGTTGTTCTAGAAATACCATGTTTGAGAGATTGCAAAAGGGGTTTTTGAATTTTGAAATGAAAATTGATGTTTTCTTCTAACTAGAGAGAGATTTCTGAGTTTGATTGATGCTTGAGATGCTCGCGAATTGCCCGATCTTTGAGACTCAACGGTTCATGCTAGAGCTGCTCGCTGGATTCGGATTGCTCACCGTGGGAGGCCACACCGTGGATTCGGTGTGCCCCCACTTGCATCAAAATTGTTTGTGAAGTTTCACAGTAGTGGGTGAGACACCTTGGGGCCCACTAGTTGGACAGGCCTGATTTCTGTGTTGTCATTCTTCTGTCAGGCAGAAGAGGAGGCACTCTTCTTTCAGCAATTCCGTGCTGGCGAGGACCGGAAGGAGTTTGAGAAGAGGATTGGGCCTTATGTGAAGCAAGTTCTCTTGGTAAAAATCAAGATCTGCTTTTTATTCTTTGAATTTAATTTTGGGTGGAATGTTATTCTAGAGAGAGTCAAGGAAGTGTTTATTTCTGAGGATTGTTTATTGATGTAGTATGAAGATTCAGCTCGGCAAGAGGTGGCCCGCAAGACAGTTCCTGTTGATGAATTGGAGGAGAAGGCATTGGTTTCTTTGGCCAAGGTGAGTATTCAAGTTGTTTGAAATAGAAAAGAACAGAGTTGCCATGTTTTAGTATTGAATTTAGGATTATACAATTCTGTTAAGTCCTAATTACTGCTGTTTTTTTTTTGAAGCTTGCAAAACTTTATTAGGGCGCCCGGAGGCAAAAACAAAACAGAACAAGAATAAAAACAGAAAAGACAGAAAACAAACAAAAACAAACACCAAGTAAGAAACAAAAACAAACAAAACAGAAAAGAAAAACCTAGACTTAACTATAGAACTCAAAACAAGGCATAGCCCAACTGGAACTGCGAAAAAGATAACCCCCCAACACTAGCGGGGAGGGTGTGGGCTTCCGAGATCAGGAGGCCAGAGGACCACTCCACGATATCTTGAGAGATGAGAGCCAAAATTCTGGAAGAAGGGGAGATGGAGCTCTGAAAAACTCGAACATTGCACTCTCTCCAAATTTCCTAGAAGAAGGCGAGGATGAGAAGGCGCCGGATGCATCCTACCTCACAGTAAACAGTGTTCCTCTAGAGGGCCTCCCCGTGAATGGGTTTGTGGACGAAAAGTATTTTCTAAACAATCACATAATCCAATCACTGGACCTATTCTAGTTGCATATGGGATGTTTGTTGTATTTTGTTAAACCATTCATTTGCAGATGGATGGACAGCATTTACTAAATGGGGCAATTTTTTTGAAGCATCGCCTATCTACGACGTTGCCCACCTGATGAACAGTCTGGATCACTGAAATGTGACCCGAAAGGTGTGGGTCACCTGTATAGGATGCTCCTCTGACTGAAATGTTGGTTTTTTCAGTTGAGCATTGTAGATCTCCTCTTATTTTATAGGTGTGTTGAGTTTCTGGCCAGATTCAAAGTAAGTGGTCAAGCTTACATGTTAGTTGCATATAATGTTTGAGAAACCAATAGAGAGATGGATCATGTTATCGAACATATCTATGGAAGTTTTGGTGACATAACAGGTACACATTTAAATTTTATTAGAAAAGCCTTTAGAAACCTAGTTTTTGCAACCTCAACCTCGTTTCCCCCCCATGAATATGGTAATTTGACCAAATGAGTCATGTTCCCATTAGACCTATGAGTTCCCTAGCAATTATAATATGACAGAGACAGATTACATGTAAGACATTACGGCCCAATTGTTGAATATATATATATGCATCCACAATGACAAATGTATAATTTTTTTTTTGTGTACGTGAATACTCAATCTACTCACGGAACAATTGTTGCATGTGACATGGATGTTCTTATGCTTAGAGCTTTGTTGGGAAAAAAAGGTGACCAGTTATACATGAAAACAGTGTGCAGATTGTTTAGACCTCTCAAAGTCCTGAGAACATATGTAGGAAGCTATGGTTGGTATGAGAATACCACACAAAGGGAACTACAAATTATTGAGAAACACAATGGAGAAAATGGTTAACATTGGCATGTGGGAGCATCTATAGACTTGCTAATTGTTTGAACTGTTTGCAAAATGTCAATTTTAAGTGTGTGAGGTTAATTGTTCTCACTCTTGTAATTGCATCTTATACATGTTTCTAATGATGCCCATATATCCGCTTGGGACCTTGTTCCTTGTCATCATCCACTACATTGCCTCCCTAGTTATTCTATACACTTTATAAAAAAAGCTATGTCTATATTCTTTAACAACTCCACATGAGTTGTTTCACAACAAATAAATTTGGTGGAGAAACTGTGATTGGAGAGGGATTTTGGAGTATAATTTTGTTTGACAGCGCATTGGTTTATCCTCATGAAAAATTATTATGCATATTGTTTACGCACATCTGTCAAATCTTTCACTCTACTTAATGTCCTTGTTGAAGTGCCCGACATCAGTCCTGGAGAGGCTGGATGGGCTGAGATGTGACTTTTTTGGCAAGGTGCCGAAGTGAAGAGAAGTTCCATATTCTCAGGTGGGATGAGGTGTGCAAGCTGTATCGGGAAGGGTATGCAGGGATTAGGAAATTGGGGCAGATGAATCTTGCATTGCTTGATAAATGGATTTGGAGATTCGGGGTGGAAGAAGGAAGGTTGCGGAGGGAGGTGATTGCTAGAAAATATGATATCCAGGAGAGGGGTTGGTGGGTGAAGGCCTCGTCTTTTTATAGGGCCTCAGGGATGTGGAAAGCAATTGGCAAGGTGGTGAATTTGTTTATGAAGGGGATTTGGTTCTCATGTGGTAATGGGCAATGGATCCATTTTTGGTAAGACTTGTGACTCAGGGAAAGGTTCCTTAAAGATGAGTTTTTGATGATTGCTTCCTTGGCTTTGGATAGTGACTTCTTCATTGTGCGTTGCTTCTCCAACTACGGTGGCTCCTTTGTTTGGGCTCCCCCCTTGCAGGAGATACCCGACTGACGATGAGGCAGAGTTTATTCGTGTTTTGTACCGACTGCATCAAGTCAAACTGTCTTCGGCCAAGGGGTACTCAATGGTTTGTTCTTTTGTCCAAATCTGACAGATTCTATGTTAGATACGTCTACAAGCTGATGACTAGTAGTCCTCTCGGTCGGAGATGACTTTGTTTGAAAAGCCTAAGGCCAATGTTGTATCCTGGGTTAATTGTATAATGGTCCTTGACCATTTTGATTGGAATGGGTTGGCAGGGTTGTAATCGGTGCTTTTCTGTCCTTTGTGGCGCTTTTTAATAAATTTTCCTTTAATCTCTCAAAAAAATATTTTTTATACTGTTTTGAGCTCTAAGAATGTAATCACGTGTCTTTTAAAATCTCCTGAAGTTGCATTTAAAATTTCTACCATTTCCCTTAAGTTTCTGCAATGTTTCCCTCAGATTGTGATACATTATGCGATATTTTCTGATGTTTCCCTTGATATTTCTTTTTCCCAAGGGTGTGATACGCATGCGATATTGATACTTAAACACGGCACACACATGCACGTGCGCACACACACGTGTGTCTATATATATATATGTATGTATGTATGTATTTATGGAATATATGTATCTATGTATATGCAAGTATATGTATGTTTTTATGTGTAACCATATATTATGACTTGGCACTCCTACTTTTTGCAAACAAATAAGCTACTAATCCTATTAACCACTAAGCTAACACATGTATTGCACAGTAGTTGTCTTACCACTGAAGACAACTTTGTTTAACACTAAAGAGGAAGTGGAGAGAGAGAGAGAGCGGGGGGCTAGGGCAACTTGTGTTGTGTATGTTACACATTAACTTGAAAGAGACATACAATGCTCCACATGAGTACAAAACATACATGCACACACAAACACAGCTACATGTATCTCCACATAAACAATAACATCGAGATAACATGTGGACCCCTCATAAGCAATAGGACTTCTACTCAACCTTTGCTATAAACTCCTATGATGTAGAGTACATCCTTATCTTTCTAAAAGAAGTGCCAGATTGGAGAAATACCTACTGAAAGACCTATTAAGCAAGCATCAAGGCCCTTTTCCTTCTTTCATGCTTCTCCCATAACATTTGGCACCTTTGCGGGTGTAATTACCCAATATGCCATAAACCCTGAGACCCCTCTATCCCATAGATTCTCATCAAATCGGATGCGACACATTTAACTTTTAAAACTCCCCAAAACAAACTAAAACAAACACTAACAGCTAGATCTAGACATCTCTTCTTATTTGTTACATGTGTAGTATTTATGGGGCCTATTGGCAAGAATAAACAAATCCATTGATCTGAGCGATGCTTGTTTTTTGCATCATTCTCCTCCAATCAAGAAAATTACTGAAAATTAGTATGCTTAATGCTTTCTACACACACACACACACACACACACACACACACACACACAATAAATACGTATGAGTGTATGTATGTAAATGTATATGTATGTATCATTGTTTTAAATAGCAAATAGTGTGTGGCATAGGGTTCACCCCTTTGAAGCGTGAGGCGTAAGCTACATATTGTGTAGCATAAGCTACAAGCTACAAGCTACTTTTCGATTTTTAATTAAGTTTGTGCTTGGTTGGACCAATTCATGATATTTTGCACTAAATTAGATTGGTTAATAATGAAATTTAACATCATCCGTTTACAACCCAAGATCACAATCCAAACATAGATGAAATTTCATAGAGATTTACTTTCCCATCCGCCCCAGGATGGTGTTTGATGTAGAAACACCGATTGTATCTCCCTCCAAATATTCCATAGAACAGCTAGCAGAGCAAGGCACCAAATTATAGAGGCCACGGCTGAGGAGGACATCCATGCCAAGCCAAAAACAGCTCCAGAACTGATTGAGGCATAATCCACTGAACATTAAAAGCCACTACGAACACATGTCATGTGTTGCGCATAGGGGTAGTGGATAAAAATGTGGTCGATCTATTCTGCGTCGCTCATGCATAGTAAACGTATGTTGCGGAGAATCACTGCCCTCTTCTAAAGATTATCAATCGTTAATATTTGATTCCTACCAACCAAGCAAAAGATGCCACCTTAGGAGGTGCCCTGTAGAACTAAAACGCATGAAAAAAATTCTTGCTTGCTAGTATTTGAAGATTCTCCAATCATCTTATAGGAAGATCTTACCGTGAATTTTCCGCTAGGTGACATCTTCCATATCATATGATCTTCAAAAGTTGGAGAGGGATGAATGTTGTGAAGCTGCTTCAATAGATGCACCAATTTTATCGCCTCATTTGTTAAGGCTATATGGCATGGAGGGCGCCACACACCACCCACTTCTGTTTGAGAACAACAATCTCCAATCGACATATTCTTTATGGGGGCAAGCCTTGCTAAAGATGGAAAGTCTGTCACCAACGGCCTTTCACCACACCATGGATCTTCCTAAAACCAAATGCGTTATCCATTTCCGAGAGAAAAGGCCACCCCAAGCTTGAATAGAGGAGCAACTGAATTAATGGCTACAAATATCTGAAGCACGGTAAAGTGAAGACCCCTTGACCTCCCGACCCCCTCTTGGACCCCATATTTAGAAGCAATCAATTTTCTCCACACCTTGCCTGCTCTGGATCCAAATCTCCATAGCCACTTGCCTATGAGTGCAACATTCATATCTTCCAACACTCTAATACCTGCACCTCCCTTTGAATATGGTTTGCAAACCTTTTCCCACTTGAGCAAATGGAATTTGTGCTTCTCCTCCGCCCCTTGGCAAAGAAAATCATGCCTCAATTTTTCAAGTCTAGCCAAGACTGTCTTCGGGCATTTATATAATGACATGAAATAAATGGGAAGATTGGAGAGTGCTGCCTTAATGAGAGTGATCTGACCTGTTAACGACATATGCCAATCCTTCCACTTAGTGTCCTTTCAAATCTTTCGATCACCTTACTCCACAAATGTTTTGCTGGTTTTCCTATGCACAACGGCAACCCCAAATGAGGTGATGGAAAACCCCTACCACACACCCAAAGGTATCCACGTAGATTTGTTCCTCTTCTGTGGGCATAGCTATGCCTAGCATCTCACTTTTCTTCACATTAATTTTCAAACTTGATACCTCTTCTTAGCATCCCAAAATCTTCCTAAGGTTATCAATCATCGCTATCTCTGCATCACAAAGGAGAATTGTGTTGGGGTTGTACTTTTTGCTGCTATGACATTGTCTGCGCAACCAAACATAACCATTATCCTTCTGAAAAAAAAAATCATAATAATTGGTACAACCAAACGCAACCTAAAGTAATAGGAAAGGGCATTGATTAAATATAAAAGTAAAGAAAGAGCAATGAAACTGATTTAATATGGTTACTTATATTATTTTACTAAAAGCATTGAAATGATAAACTAATTTTTATTGAAAATAGAAATTTGTAACCAATTGTTGAAACTATTAATTAGTTTTAATGTTTTAGTGAAAAATAACTTGTAATGTGAGATTTATAGCATGTAGCTTGGTCTATGTAGCATGTAGTGTGTGGAAATTATCATGTAGCATAGGCTACATGCGACTTAAGCTGTTTCCATGAGCTACATAGCGTTAAGGCTAAGCTACTCTACTTAGTGTAAGCTACACAACATAGCTATTTGGAACACTGGTATGTATTATATTACACACATACATATATAAAATAAGGGTCTGTTTGGTGTTGCTTCTATTAAGTGTGTTAATGCAAAGATTTGTCAATTACCATGGTTAGTGTGTCGTCGAGTCTCCTTGCGGCTGAAGACAGTCTCCGTGCTGCTGAAGACAGAAGCTACTCAAAGAAGATCGCTCGTCAGTCAACTTCAAGCCTCTCCATCCAAACCTTTGATCCCAAAACCTGTTATAGATGGTCCAAATCCTTCCTAGGTACACCTTTAGCACCATCTATAGCCCTCCTTCCATTTAGATCAGCTTTGGAAGGGTTTATGTTAGCAGAAGTTGCTTAAAAATTGAAAAACAATATGTCTGCTCTCTCCGATACATACCTGATCCATCGGAGATTAGTCCGATAGGTGTCCGATCCATCGGAGAAATGTCCAGTAACATTGAAAATCTCTCTGGACACTTTTCCGATCAATCGGAGGACTGTCCGATCCATCGGACAGGGTCTTCCGATCAATCGGACGGTATGTCCGATCAATCGTAGAAATGTCCAGCAAACATTGAAAAACTCTCTGGACACTTTTCCGATCACTCGGAGGTCTGTCCGATCCATCGGACAGGGTGCTACGATCCATCGGACATACATACGATCCATCGGAGGAAATTCTAGAAAAATTACATTAACTCTCTGGAAGGAATTCCGATCAATCGGACCATCTGTCCGATCAATCGGACATGGTCTTCCGATCAATCGGAACTAAGTCCGATCAATCGGATGACCTGTTTTTCAGCAAAATTCAAATCTAGCTAAAACTTATGTCCGATCGATCGGATCCTATCGAGCTGACCGTTTTCTGACCGTTGAATATCATTTCTATATATGGAACTCGGTTGGATCTTGTGAGAGACACCTTGAGCATCATCTAGGGTTTGTGTGAGCCTTCTCCTTGAGATCCCCTTCTCTCATACCCTAAGATTTGTTGAGTTCATACTTCAATCCATGTTGATCTGACCAACATTGATGAAGCATTCAAAGCTTGGATTGAATCATGAACTCAACCCCTCTTTAATGGCATCTTGACCTACCTCTCATAGATATACTCTTGTCATCAATGCCATTAATGGTGATTTAGGTAGAAGCCTTCCTCATATAAAAGCCATATCCCCATTTAGCCTCTACCTAACCCTAATCCCTCACCTTGGAATCTACAATGAGTCATCCGGAGCAAGGTTGCTGATCGAGGGAGCTGAAGAAGGTATCTTCCGTGCAAGCCGAAGCTTCTTCAACAAAGGCATCATTAAGGGACTCAATCAGCTAAGTATATTTAGTCTTTCGAGTCCAAGAAACCTCTTCAAGTTGAGATTTGGGTTTCAGAGTTTGAAGACCCAAACTCGTAAGAGTCCTTGCGTAGGACAAGTCCTTGAGTAGGACAAGCCCTTGTGTAGGACAAAGTGGTCATGGATTAGTCCTATGGAAGGATGAATCCATGTGTTGAGTCTTAAGTCCTTTTGTAGGCTGTTAAGGTTTATGGTTAACCTCATTTAAAACCATAGTGATAGTGAAATCCGGCCACTCAAGGAGTGAGTGGATCAGCCGGGAGTGGAGTAGGTACATAACCGAACCACTATAAAAATCTCTTGTTGTGTGATGAATGGATGAACTGATTTACTTCTTTCCCATATGCTTTTATTGACTTATATTCTGCATATCTTGTGTTTGAAGTAAGTTTCCTAAGAATACTTTGCATGATTATAAGTGTGTAATTGGGAAATTTAAAAAGTGTCCTATTCACCCCCCCTCTAGGACAAGGTATCTTGTTTCTTGCTTCTACAAAAGCGGTAATCAAACTTACACCGCATTTTCAATTGGTATCAGAGAGGGTTCCTCCTTAAAGGCATAACCGCCCGGAGTGTGATCCGTCTCTAGAAGCTTGAAATCATGTCAAAAGGGGATTCTAGTATGGTTTCCAAACCTCCATATTTTGATGGATCAAACTATGCTTATTGGAAAGCAAGAATGAGAGTCTTCTTGCAATCATTGGATCATGCAACATGGAGATCTGTGGAAATCAAATATGAAATACCCCTCTTGAGCACTGTCATAGATGGGGTCACCACTACCACAGTCAAGCCTGATGATTTATGGACTGATCTTGAACAACTGAGATACATTAGCAATGCCAAGGCACTCAATGCTATCTTTTGTGCTGTTTCAGCTGATGAGTTTAAAAGAATTTGTAATTGCACAACTGCTAAGGAAGCATGGGACATCTTTGAAACCACTCATGAAGGAACTAGTACAGTCAAGAGGTCAAAACTTCAGCTCTTGACTACTCAATTTGAGAATATGAAAATGGAGGAACATGAGAACTTTATGGACTTTTACACCCGACTGAGTGATGTCACCAATGCTATGTGGGGATTGGGGGAGAGGATATCGGATCCGCGCATTTGTAGGAAAATTCTAAGATCCTTACCCGAACGATTCTCCTCCAAGGTCATAACTATTGAGGAATGTAGAGACATTGATACTATGAAAATAGAAGACTTACTTGGATCTTTACAGACCCATGAACTTCATTTCAAGAAATCCCCAAAAAGTAGAAACACAGTGCTGAAAACTTCACACACTACACAAGAATCTGTAGTTGATAGTGATGAAGAAATGGATATGAATGAAATGGCTCTTATGGCCAAGAAGTTTAGAAAATTCTTCAAAAACAAAGGAAAGAGGGTTGACAAAAATAGCAAATCTTTTGACAAAAAGCGCTATACAGGAAAATCTTACAACAAGCCACAAGATCCTAAGTGCTACAACTGTGGATGCTATGGTCATATTGCCTCTGACTGCCAAGCTCCTGCCAAAGAAAAATTCAAAAAGAAAGCAATGGCAGCCACATGGGACAACCTCGAGAGTACAGATTCAGAAACAGAAGAATATCAAAGTGATGAGAGAGGATCAGTTAAAATTCTGATGGCCTCTATCTCGGAGATTGTCCCAGACATACAAGGTGAAAGAGACAAGGATGATCATGAGCTATCAGAAAACAGTCAAACATCCTCCGATGATGACGAGGATGATAATGATGGTTTGCAAGTTGCATATGATGAGCTATTTCGTCAAAGCATCCTTCTTACCAAGAAGTTAAGCCAAGCAAATATTGACAACAATAAATTGGCTGATGAAATGCAAGAAGTGAAGAGAGAAAACAACGGATTTTACCATCAGATCTGTGAATTAGAAAAGAAAAACAAAGCAGCTCAAGACAAAATCAATACCTTAGAAGATGAGCTGAAAAAGGCAAAATCTACAAATCAGTGTCTAGTCTTGCAACTTAATCAAGAAAGTCAACTCAATGAAAGGTTTGCCCAAAGTCGAGAAAAACTAGATATCCTTAAATCAGGTAAGCCTTGTAGGAATACAAGAGGGCTAGGCTATGGTGAGCAAACTAAGGTTAGTAACCCAGAACCTAAAACGATTAGGAATGCATCAGGAAGCACTAAGAGAAATTCACCTATATGCCATGCATGCGGAGATGTTGGACATTTGAAATTTGAGTGCTTGATCCTTAAGAATCCGGTTCGGAACTTGAAAGGTAAATTTGTACCTACCGGAAAAAGGATGAATCAGATGTGGAGTCCTCCTAAAGAAACACCAAACGTGAGGAAGAATTATCCCACTCCACCGAAGAAAGACAAAAGAATGGAAGAGCTCCTAGAAATGGTAAAACAGTTGAACAAAAGAACCATGGAGCTGATGAAAGAGAAATCAAGTAAAGAGAAAACCTCAACACCTTATGCTCAAACGATGACATCCCTAGAATCAACCAAGAAGCCTAGTTCTCCAAAAAGGGTAGTCTCTAAATGGGTAGTAAAGAACAAATGCTTAGTTATCCATACAGCCCTTAGAGCCGGAAGAAACACTAGGTGGTACCTTGATAGTGGATGCTCCCGACACATGACAGGTGACAAGACTCAGTTTTGTGATTATGCTGAATTTGATGGTGGGTCTGTTACCTTTGGAGATGGGAGTGTTGCCAAGATTGTTGGAAAGGGAACCATCACCGGGCCAGGATTGCCCAAAATTGAGGATGTACTATGTGTTGACGGTTTAAAACATAATCTATTAAGCATCTCTCAAATATGTGATGAACAACATTCGGTGAAATTCTCCAAAGAAATGTGCGAGATTATGGATCAATCTGGAAAATTAATATTAAAAGGGTTTCGCACGGGTGATAACTGCTATGTGATTGAAAACAAGAGTGATGAGGGACCATCTGCCGTATGCCACATGGCTATTAATGATGAGACTGAGTTATGGCATCAACGGCTTGGTCATGTCCATTACAGGAACCTTGCTAGGTTGAGTAGAAAGAAATTGGTAAGAGGTTTACCAAAGATTGGGAAGAAACCAAAAGAAGTATGTGCTGAATGCTTGAAAGGTAAACAAATTAAAGTTGCACATAAGAAGACATCCATCATTGCTACATCAAAACCTCTTGATCTACTCCACATGGATCTTGTAGGCCCCACAAGAGTAATGAGTCAAGGTGGTAAGAGGTACTTCTTTGTTATTGTTGACGACTATTCCCGATATACTTGGGTTGTATTTTTGAAAGAAAAGTTGGATACATTTGAAGAATTTGAGAAACTCATGAAACGACTCCACAATGAAAAAGAATGCACAGTGAAACGTATTAGGAGTGATCATGGGGGGGAATTTGAGGATGGGCGCTTTGAATTATTCTGTGAAAATTTAGGCATCAAACATGAATTCTCAGCCCAAAAACTCCACAACAGAATGGAGTAGCAGAGAAGAAAAACAGAGTGCTACTCGACATGGCCACAGTTATGATGAACAACAAAATATAGCAAAAAATCTGTGTGCCGAAGCAGTGAATACAGCGTGTCACATCATTAATCGAGTTTATTTGAGAGCCGGCCTAGATAAGACCCCATATGAGCTGTGGAAATGGAAAAGTCCCAAACATCAAGTACTTTAGGGTCTTTGGTAGCAAATGCCACATCCTTCGAGATAGAGAAAATCTAGGAAAATTTGACTCTAAGAAGCGATGAGGGAATATTTCTAGGATAGGCTTCTGATAGTCGGGCCTATAGAGTGTACAACACAAGGACTAAAACAACTTAAGAATCCATAAATGTTGTCATTGATGACCAATCCAAAGAAGACACAAGACTGGATGATGATGAAGTGGGAGAACCGTGCCACATAGGTAAACCTGTTGAAAAATCTCCCACTCCCAATGCCTCAATAGCTTCTGGAAATGTTCCACACATCAAGGATCATCCCCTCAATCAAATCATTGGAGATCCGGATGTTGGAGTCAAGACGAGAAGACAACTTGAGGCCATCAACAGTCATGTGTGCTTCACTTAAAAATTGAACCGAAAAATATAAATGAGGCTCTCAATGATGAGTTTGGATACTTGCAATGTAAGAGGAACTTCACAGTTTACCAGAAATGAGGTTTGGCTTCTGGTTGAAAGACCATATGAGAAGAATGTCATTGGAACTAAATGGATCTTCAAAAACAAAATAGATGAATCTGGCAATGTGATTCGAAACAAAGCTCGTCTTGTAGCTCAAGGGTACTCTCAAATCGAGGGGAATTGATTTTGATGAAACTTTTGCCCCGGTTGCTAGACTCGAATCCATTCGAATTCTCATGTCCATAGCATGTGCTCTCAAATTCAAATTATTTCAAATGGACGTGAAAAGTGCTTTTTCTAAATGGTATACTTGATGAGGAGGTTTATGTTGAACAACCAAAAGGGTTTGTAGACCCTAGTTATCCTCAAGAGTCTATCGATTGAAAAGGCTCTCTATGGGTTAAAACAAGCCCCCCGAGCATGGTATGAACGTCTTACTCAATTTCTAATTGCAGTGTTCAAACAATCCCCCTCACAACTATTTTGGGATAAACAATTCTCCTGCTGACTAAGGAAAGAGTAACGAGTCTAAATACACCTACTATAACATAAACCCAGTTTGACACTTCTTAAGAGACGAAATAAACGACTTGATTACTTTAGACTTAAACTCTACTCAAACCATCCACTTGATTTAAAGAAGGATCCTAACGTTCAATTTGTTGACTTTTACCTTAGAAATAGTTGGTTTGATTCATACGTTTTCTAAATCAGTTCTCCAAACCCGATCTGAGCCCAGCTAGTGTGTGGTGTGGATACCGGTGATGGTAATTTGAAAGATTTCTGAATAGACCGTTTTCACAACTAGTTGTAATATATCTTCATACTAACCCTCAGAAGAGATGGAGTGTCGATTATCTGGGCTATAACGGAAATCACATCCCCGTACACGATCTAAAGTTCGGCTAGGATTCCTTAGTGTGGAGTAACGACATTTTTCTCACTAATCTATACACCGGACGTGTTGACTTATACCGAACACCATGGGGAAACTGTGGAGTTGGTAGTAACGCCCCATGAGGCTGAGGCTACGGCTAACCCGGCCTTTATACCTACTATCTTTTAGTGTTCGCCACCGACAAAAAACAGCCTTTGACGAATCAACGAACCGTATCGTTTTTCGTTTTGAGGTAGAGTAACAGGTGACGACTTCGACTTATATAACGACGGCCATCAACGACACGAGTTGATGAAACCTACTTTGTCTACAACTTCCTAATACCAGAATTAGTCCTGCTTTACTGCGAAAAAACACTATTGTGTTCGCGGTAATTATAAAGTTTTTTAGGACAAGTTGTAAGAGCTTGGTTCGTATAGCTGTAGGCCGTGGTAAAATATTCTCTTGATCAACTTTTTTTGACTAGTTAGAACTTATGTAGGTTTGGCTCGCCGTTAACCGGCTGTAGGAATGCTTCGGCAATCTAAGGTGTTCCAAACTTGTGGAAGCCTTCAGATAGCCCCATACGAGTGAGATCGTTTAACCTTTTAGTACACGTATATCCATATAGACACCTTAATCGGAGTATTTAACTCACTAGTAACTATAAGAGTTCGAATGTGAGAATGTTTATCTGACCCCTTAGTAAACGTCCTCCCTCCTTCCCAAATTGACGAATTTACGGTGACCTCGGTAAAGGCTAACTAGCCTGTGAAGAGGCTAGTTAGCTTAGTAGTTAGCCTTTATAGCCCTCAAGTTATCAATTTATGCGCTCGGGACAAGTAAAGACGGGATACAAAGAGAAAAAGAGTCGAAGAAGGCCATCCCGTAGGGACACGCTAGCCTGACATCGAGTCGTCCGAAAGGGAGCCAGGAGTATCGTCGTTGTTACCGAGGAGCACAGAGGATCCATTCCAGAGTGTTCGACAGTCAAGCCAAAGAACGACAGTCTAGCCAAGGAAGATAGGGAAAGAAGATAATCGAAGTAAACATCCCTAAACTTCAATAAGGACAGGTAGAACCACAGACGTAACAAGTTTAGTAAGGAGGGGAACTATGTGGTACGGATTTCTAGGATTTCCGTTCAGGTTCTACCGACGCCCCGGTAGGTGGTGGCGGTCCAGATTCTTTGAGGTTTGAAGAGCTGGGAGAGTCCCGAGAGGTGGAGGACGACGAGGAGGACGGGTTGACTCTCAGGTCGAAGTTAGAGAGCTAAGGTTAGAGCGTGGTAATATATACTCTCTCCAGTGAACAGTACACACCTCGGGAAACCGTAAGGTCGGGAAGAACGCGTCTAGCCGACCCTACCACACGATGCAAACCTCCGCATCGTGTAGGACTCCATCACATACATAAAAATAGTTTGTAGTAGTTGGGGCAACCTTTGGGCGGTAGCACACTCCAATAACAGCCTCCTGCCCATCAGTTCTAGTGGCGGGTTTGGTATCGGCTGGACGAACCCTAAGGGTACAGGTGTCGGGGAGTTGGCTTACTGTTAGAAGAACTAAGATGAGAAGCCCGACTAACCTGAGCTATAAACACAGCCCCAGGGTTAGGGCTCACCTATCTGCCATCACGTGAAGCCCGCAGACTTTACAGGTTAGCTAAAGCTCACGAGGTGGTTTAGAAGTCGTGTTACAGATGGGTGCGTTCATCATTGTTTAGGCTAGAGTGGCGTTTATACCAGTTAGACGAGATAGTGCAACCAGTACCCTGCGCGGACACAGAGGGTAGGTAGTAAAACGTAGTATAAGACCTGCGCGACGGTGTTGGCGTTGTGGTAAGGCAAGCCGACCTAGTAATGGTCTAACCCCGTGCTAACGCCCAAGTGTTTATAACACCAGGTAGGATAAGGAGCGGCGTGGAAGTCCCTGGAGTTATAGTTCTTCTACAGGGATGGGTTTCTCCTATTGCATCTTCTGGCCCTAAAGAGAGTATGGGGTGAGTCCAGCAGACCGTGAGTATCGTCCAGAAGGCGAGGTAGTGGCTGCGGCCGGGGTCGAGCAGCGAGTCAGTTCGCCGCTGAAGTCAGGCTGCGGAGAAGCCGTGGGAGGGAGGGCGTGCCTCGTCTAGTGACGAGTTGATCTAGCACACCTCCCACGGGAACGTGTCGTACCACTCGCCGACAGCGCAGAACTCCCGGACTACGTCTGGTAAGTACTACGACAAGTCGCGGAGTGTAGTCGAGAAAGTACAGCAGCGCTACTACGACGACCGGGACGAGGTATCGACGGATAGAAAAATCAGTCCCAGGGATCACAGATCAGCAGCGTCTATAGAAAAACCTCGCTGTAACAATCAACATAACTAACTATGTAGAAAGAAACTGTATAAAACAAAACCTATCAGACTACCAGTAAGGAAAACCTATAAAACCTATAAAACGATACTAAACACAACCTAGACCTATAAGACTACTAGTAATACAAAAAAACAATACTATAAAACGATACTAGAATACAACTTATCAGATTACTAGTAAGAAAACCGATAGAACATGTATATGATATGAACACGCTTTAACGAAATAGGAATAACCCGAAGAACGGGAGAAAACCTAAAACATATACCAAAAACCAGTACTATATGTAAAGTCCTCCCCTCCAACCAACGAACCCGATATTCGGGTGACACGAATGACAGTATATGAACATATAGGAACGTACTGGTACACACACAACCGAAGGAGAGAGCCGTGCTATTACAGATAAAGGAGGAAATCAGGTACTGTATACGCGACGTAGAGTAAAGTGATTGGAAACAGTTAGTGACTGTTTTTCCCCCTCTTAAATAGGGTGGTTTTCCAGGTCCTATAAAAAAACAACTAGAAAACACACGTCCCTGATTCCCCCTCAAGTTCACTTCGGATCAGACATGTAACTCAACATGTAAAACATACATTACTCAGTACAGATACATATTTCGAAAATAAAAGAAACTGTACTAGATACATACATAAAACCAAAACCACAGATCCTTTTTCAGATACCATACCTGGTTCTGAAAGTATCCAAACCAAAACAGACCATTAACTGTTTCCCCCTCTAACAATTACGTTTCTAAACAGTTAATGGTACCAATCACACAGCAGCTCAGAGGAACGCCGACTTCTGTCAGAGGCACGCGACTTCTGTCTTCGATGAGTTTCTTCTAGCGAGCAGTCAGTTGAAGTTCGGAGAGGTAGGTTTGGAAACTAGGGTTTTGGAAATATCTACCAGGTTTAGGAAGGATCCATGTGGGAATCGTGGTAGATATCGGGAGGAAGGTAAATCTAGTCGAAACCTTCCCAAATACAATCGTCTTCAACGAATTTTTAACTTTTTGTTATACAGACGAGAGAGGCTATGTATGGGCTAGGTAGCCTCTAATCAGGCTATCCACAGGCTAGTTAGCCTGTTATACAGGCTAGGTAGCCTCTTACAGGTCATTGTAACTTTTGAGAGACCTGTGAAAAGGCTAGTTAGCCTCCTGACAGGCTAGGTAGCCTGTCCCAGAAGGCTAGTTAGCCTGCCATACAGGCTAGTTAGCATCTTTACAGGTCGTTTGTAACTTTTTGAGACCTGTGAAAAGGCTAGTGAGCCTCCAGACAGGCTAGGTAGCCTGTCCCACGATGCTAGGTAGCCTGTATGTATGCTAGGTAGCCTCCTTTAAGGTCTTTTTAATGTAATTGAGAGACCTTCCTTAAGGCTAGTTAGCCTGGTAGACAGGCTAGTTAGCCTTGATTCAGACTAGTTAGCCTACTGGACAAAAAGTCGTTTTAAGTTTAGATCGATTTTGAATACAGGCTAGCTAGCCTAGGATAGCTCGACTGGCAAAAGACTGGCAACTATAGTAAAGATATATACCTTGAGCCAACCTAGAACACTCTCTGTGGAACTCGTAGTAGATCCCAAACACTCGGAAGAGGAACTCTAGGGGAAGAGAGTATGGGATTCTAAACAACTCAAGTATGAAGTTAGGTACAACTAGACTGGTTGTAACTACTTCGTAAGTTTCGAACCTAACTTAGTACTTGAGTTGGGGAGAAATTACCGTAGAACTGGATGGAGAGTATCTATATGAGAACAGTAGTTACGGTAATTACCACCAAATCCATCTTCGGAAGGAGTATATTTTCGGTATAGGGGTAAATCGGAGTTGGATTGGGATTAGGGAGTGGAACCTTAGATGTTACTCAGTAGGCCTCGTTCCAACGACTAGCTCCCTCGACTTCTTCCATAGAAGGCACGTTCGGCTTCGAAGAAGTTGTTTCCGTAGTAGTTCCCTGAGTTAGTCGATTCATATAAATCAGAAAGCTCAGGTTCTTTGGAGGAGTTCAACTCTAAACCCAAAGTCTCAAACTTCTGGGTTTGAGCATTCTCAGGAACGCATCCTGTTCAGGAACTCATCCTGTTCGGGAACACATCCTGTTTCACCAGTACCTAATCAGGATACCTTCCTACTTAGGTACACAACTCAGAATTCAGGAAAACATCCGACAATTCCAAATACCAATTGGAGTAAATTTTGGTATCACTATCACTTTAGGCCGGTGAGTTCCTCACTCACCTAGTCGGCCCTCACCTCATCCATGTATTGGCTTGGTGATATTTTTAGAGAACAACACACTACTTACCTACTTGACTAAATGAAGAAAGGGTATACGAAAATAACTGAATATAAGACGTATAGAACACAAACTTCATTCAAAGGATTCTTATGAAACGTACTAATATTCACACATTAACCCTTTAAATTTTTCACAGGATAAGTGGGGGGAGATCCTGTTCCATAGAACAAAGAACGAAGATGTTTCGCCATTAGTTTGAATGTGGCGTAAAAGTTTCACATCCTTAATTTTAACGAAGACGTTTCTTCTTTTACAACCCGTTTGTAGATGTAATGAGTTTCGTTTAACGTAGAAAAATAAACAGAAGGAAAAGGATAAAAGATGTTGGGTACGCTTTAATGTATTTATGGGAAGTTTCTAGGAGGTAGAAAACAACCAAACTCAACGATCTCTGTCACATCACACATACTCACTAAATCCCAAACTAGGGACCACAGAATGGAACATTTGGAATGATTCATAGTTTTTCAGTAAAAAATAAAGTAAGATAAAAGAAATAAAAGATAAACGAGACTGGGACATTTTAATGTACTTACAGAAAGTTTGAGGTTTTCAGGAGGGAAAAATTTTAGAGTTCCCGTAAATTCATTCAAATAAACATGGGGGAAATAATGACATATTTAGGTTCACTGTGGAATTAGAGTACACATAATTGGTGTAGTGTACACACACGTAGTTCTAATGTCACACGTTCTACTCCCGGGAACAAAGTTCACCCCAGGTGTTACATGTAGGATCATGTATTTGACCAACTCAGGTGAAAGGTCATACAGAGTGAAGTTACTTTCTCCTTCCTTTACTGTTTACCGGACGTACGAGTACGTGGTATGTGACCAAAGGTTAGAATTCTACACCCACGGTACCAAGACATCGGTCTGATAACAGAGAACAGGGTGTACCTATCTACCACGGAGTATTTCAGGAACAATCCTGTTAGAATTGGAAGAGATCAACTCTGGATCTTATTTGCTAATTCCTTTGTTACGTTACGGGAAATGAAGTCCTCTTTTAGAGCTAAAATTGCGCACCACCTCAAACTGCGTAAGAAATTATGCACTTTAGTCGACTGACGACCAGTCGTCCGTAGCGGGACCCACGGACGACCGGTCGGAGCTCACAAACACCAATGACTGCTGCGTCCTTTAGAGTTAAAGAGAAGTGCTCTGCACATAATTTTTGAGCTATATCCTTCCAGCTCCATGAGGGATCTATACGTCTCCAGATGCTCGAGGGGATCGCTGATACCAGTATATGGAACAATGTTGGGCGTTTGATATTTTTTAAGTAGAAGAGCCTCCATTACGTCATGAGTAAAAGGAGGTTCAAATCGACGGATTATCGCTTAGAGTGGATGTGGGAGGTTAGACTGATATCGTTGTTCAATATCAGTGGAAACAGTCCTCGATTCTCTTGAGATCCCTTCCCAAGGCAAAGTATAACTGGATGTGCAAAGTATAACTGAATGATGTTGCCTCTTGATTTTAATCCTTTCTCTTCCATCTTTTGTGGTTCTTTCCTTCCTTCTTTGGCATAATTTCACTTGAACTTTCAAGCACTCAAACGTCCTTTAAATTAGCATGGAGGTCAATGACATCTCTCTCTTTTACCTACAAAACAAAAGCAAGCATAAGTCCTTGACTTTAACAACTTAAACAATGCAATTGTATTATGATTGGGGTTTAGATATGCACAATTTAAAGCTCAACACCCTTCTCCACCGTTCATCTTAGAAGTTTGATATGTGTAACCATTCTCTGTTTGGACTGTGGCCTTCAACTTGGCTCGAGCTCGATTCTTGGGCTCTAATTGGGTGGACGCTGAGCTATGCCGATGAGTTAACTCGACGAGTTGACCCATCAGGTAGAAGAGCTTTCCTAAGGGTGGCTCCCAGGGTTTCAGATTTTGAGGTTTGGGTTTAGGTTATAGTTTTGGGACATGGATTGGGGTCTAGGTATGGATTGGGATTTAGATCAGGGTTAAGGGTATATATCACCATTCATCCTAACCGTTCAATTTTAATCATTTTATCTGGCTAGGGTGGGGTGTCTACACCAGAAAATTCGAATATAGTTGGAGTCATTTCTCTTCAATGCGAGCTGATAATGCTGAATTAATTAAGGAGATACCCTTATCCAGAATTGTGATGTGAAAGCGAAGGATTCAGGATCAGCAAAGAAACCCAGCAAGAGTTTCATCGCGTCGACAAGTTATAAAATGAGCTATCGAAGAAGAGCTCGATGCCCTGCGCCAACACATTATCTATTTTTTAAATTATCTTATCTTTCAATTTATCTTTCTTAGCATAGCCTAGCCTAGCCAAGTTTTTATATCACTACTGCTTAGTGGCTCTCGCTATAGTATATTAGGAGTAAAAGTAAATTTCTGCAACTCTAAGTTGTAGAATCATGATCATCTAAGTTCCCAATTTGATTTATCACACCCGCTTTAATCGGTCTGTTCCAATAACACATTATTATTATCCTTTTGTTAGTGCACTTTTCTGTGGCATACTAATGCACCTTGTTTGTCAATCACTTACGTCAGTGAGTCTAGTGGTCGGCTGAGCTTAATGAAGACGAAGACGAGACTCAAGTGGCCCTGCTGCATCAGGAAGAAGATACAGATAAAAGTGATGCCTTGATGTGCTTTAACCTTGACCCAAAACCTAACCCTTAACCTCTTGATGACCTTGACCATCTTAGGAAAACCTTTAGTCATCATAGATTGGCCCTAGGTGTCCCAAAAGATCACCCAAACCTTGGCCATTTGAGGTGGGTTGTGAATAGAGTGGGTCAGCAATCATCTGACTGAACCCAGGCCTGACCGACCAGTCAAGACCGGTCGGACACGCCCAGTCCAGAGACAGTGTGCATCAGGCCCTTGGGCCGACCGGTCTTGACCGGTCAGCTGGTCTGGTCCGACCGGTCGGACAGACCCCCCGGTTGGACACAACCTCACTGTCTTCCCTGGCCATTGGCTGATCGGCCGGGACCGGTCGGGTCAGGTCGGCAGAGCCATTTTTTGACCGTTTGAACACCTTTTATAAAGGGGGCTTGGTTCATTTTTTAGGGTAAGGAGAGGGATTTCGAGAGGAGTGAAGCCACCATTGTTGGAGACCATTTGAGGCTCATTTCCAACCTATGCAAGGCATCTTCCTTGTGCTTTAACACAAGATTATAACATTCCAAGCTCATGAAGAAGATGACCTTCATCCCCTCTTGATCTCTAGAGTTTGGAACCTTCTTGATAGGCATATCCTTGTCCAAAACTCTAAAATGAGATCGTTGTAGGAGAGAGACTCTAGCAACCCATTCCCATTAGTTTGTAGAGCTCTCAAACCTATCCTCCTATCACCTTGGGCATCTCAAAAGCATCACATGTAAGGTGTTTGATCAAGTGTGGCTGAGGCATTGGCGACGCAACGGCAACACGATCGTGGGAGTAAGGGAAGCTGATTGAAGCACGGGAGAGCGGAGATCAAACAACCCAAACTGGCGCTGAACAAGGGGGGTCATCCGACAAGTATAAGTTGTCTTAATTGAGAGTCCATTTAGAGTTTGTTTGTCAAACTCAATCTAGGAAGTTAGCCGTTCCTTGGCCCGTTAGCCGGGCCTAAACTAAGTCTCCAAGGGGGAGCCTCCGACACGGGAGTGAACGTGCGTCGGATTGAGAGTTAGTTGCTACAATCCGAAGATTGCACACCCAAGTGCAGGTAGCGAAGTAGTAAAATACTCGGTAAGACCGAGGTCGATCCACAGGGATTGGGGTTAAGAATACTTAGAGGAATTAGTTAGGTGTGAGAGATGAACTCTGGTTTAATCCACGAGAGTGGAGCAAGTTGTGTGTGGTGAAAGACAAAAATAGAAAAGGGGCTAAGGCATCAGGGATCCACCCTTGATTCATTCACAAGATTCGATTCATTGGTCTAACTATAACTCAACTGGAATTGAATAAAGATTCATTCCAACCGGAAGATAAAACAGTTAAACCATTTGCATATTTCATAAAAGATGGTGATCTGAACCGATTGATTTGACCATGAAGCACTCGTTAGTTGATCGCAGGGAATTCCAAGCATCCACTGTGCCCAGAGTCGACAATGGATCAAGGAATTGTACAGATTCAACAACTTTGCCAACAAGTCAACCGATAAGATCACAATTCATACGATTAAATGCATACTTACAAGATAGGAGGCTTTTGATTGACCGATCCAACCGTTAGATCTCGTCTATCGATCGCAGGGAATCCAAAGCATCCAATGTGCCCGGAGTCTATAATGAATCAAGGGATTTTACAGATCGATGACTTTACCTGCACTAGCTCGATGACCGTAGGGAATCCAAAGCATCCAACGTGCCCGGAGTCGACGATGGATCAAGGGACTTTATCGATCATGAACTAGCTAATTGGTGTGCAAGGGATCCCAAGCATCCAACGTGCCCGGAGTCGATGATGGATCAAGGGGCTTGCACAACAATAGCGTCCGCCGAGGTGGATAATCGAACCAATCAACCAAAGAAAACTCCAACATTCACACACCAATGTTGAACCAAAAGAACCAAAGCTTGTAATTTCTTCAAAGGCTTCACCCCTAGCCTTAGCTAGAGGTTTAGCCAACCATGCTACAATGGAAGACTAAAACTTAATAAGAAAGAAAATTCTACACTACTCTACACTACAAATGAAAAAAAGAAAGAAAACTAAAGAAGAGAAGAGAGGAGTTGTAGAGAATGGGATTTGAGGGATGATGAGAATGAGAGGGAGAGGAGCTTCTTTTATAGCCTCATGAGAAGCTCCCAAGCCTAGGTGGCACTTCAAGCAAATCTCCTCTAGGTTTGGGCTTGAAGTTAGGCTTGGATGATGAGGTGGCACTTCCAAGCCAATAGTTTTGCTTTTTAGGTTTGGGTTAGGAGTTAGGCTTGGAATGCCCAAAGCAAACTTTTCTTTTTGGTTTGGAGCTCATGGATGGAAGAGGATGGAGAGAGCATTTGCTTGGCCCAAGGATGGAAGGTAACTAGGTGAGTTAACTGGGTCCACATGAGTTGGAGTTGACTGGGTCCTCATGGAGAATTTGGACAATCTGGACCGTCCATTGAAGATGGGATGCTTTAGTTGAGTGGATGGTAGATGATCTCCTTTGGTGGACGGTCCACTTGATGGATGGCTGCTGATGAAAGGCACGTGCTGCAGGCTGCTGAAGGTGGGACGCTGGATGAAGGTTGCTGCATCAGGGATGGACGGCTGGAAGGATGGAGATTGCAGCACTGCTGGACGTTGAGCTGCTGGTGCTGTGGACGGCTGCAATGATTTACTGGAGTGCTGTGGACGGTGATAGTTGAAGGAGTTGGACAGGTCTGCTGATTGGATGATTGGAGGATGGACGGCTGAAAGGATGGAGTTGATGACGTCCATCTCTGTACGTCAGATGAAGGTGGGGTCCATCAAAGCTGCTGGTTGGACGTCCACTGCTGGACGTTGATGAAGCAGATTGGTGGGGTCCACTTGCTGACCGTTGAAGCTGGAGCTGAAGGCAGGTGGACTGAGATGTTGCACACGTGTGCTGAAGATGGAGGTGGGCCTGCATGATCAGCACGTGTGCTGAGCTGATGGTGAGAGTTGAGATGATGATTGATGGTTGGTGGAGAGGCCCAGATGAACGTTTGATGGCCATCTCTTGCAGCTGGAATGGATGGACGGACTACTCTGCATGTGCTGCACGTGTGGGATTGCTAGATCTGGTGGACGTTGGATAAAGGTTGGACATGGACGGCTTGATGATTGAAAGTTGGTAGAGCCCACTTTGATAGCTGGATGCATGGCTGGATAGATGTCCTCTGCCGGACGTTGGTGGGGTCATCTTTGGACGCTGGAGGTCAGATGGACGGCTGATGATCAGGCTGCATGTTGATGAAGATAGCGGAGATTGCTGAGCTTGGAAGGCTGAGGAGCTGGAGTGGACTGCACGTTGGAGATGTGTTGCTGGGATCAGCCATTGATGAATGGACGGTGGATGTTTGGAATTCCATGGCCAAGCATGCTGGCCATTTGATGCAGATGGACGGTGGCCGATGAAGATGCAGACGTGTTGGACACTCAGCCCTCCATCATCTACAGGTCCAAGTGTTGGATGGTGATGATGGAGAGTCAGCGATGAAGATCAGCCGTCCATTGCTGATGATGAATGGACGGTCAGGATGTGCGGGGATGCAGGGTGGACGGTTGAGATGAAAGATGTCCAGCTATGGCATGGGTGGACTGCTCTTGCACACGTGTGCTGATCGCACTTGATGGACGGTGAAAGATGGTCCATTTGCTGGTCATGATGCAACTGGTCGAGTTATCACCATGATAGGAACTGGACATGTGGCTGGTCTCACATGCATACCTCCATACTTGCATGAATGTGCAATCCTGACCATCACCTAGATCTCCAAATTACATTATCCTGACGTGGTCTTCTTAAACTTCAGATCCACTATAGAGTATGGTCTAGTCTCTGATCTCCGTAGTCTGATTTCCTTCGTGCTTGATCTTGATTGCTTTTGGACCTTTAAACGCCCTGATTGGCTTAGATCTTGCCTAACCTCTCCTGAACACCTGAAGACGGAAAATTCACCTAATGAGAGATAATTAACCGGAAAAACAATGATAATGCCCTTAACAACCAGGGTTAATTATACAATATTAGGTACTCATCATTAGTCTATGTCCAAAACTCCGTTTGGGTTTAGAGTTAGCCCTTTGTCCAAAACTTCGATTATGGTTGAGAGGTGAACCGGTAAAACCTCCGTGTAAAGGTTGAGAGGTGAACCTCATTTAAAACCTCCGATAGTGAATGTCGGTGTGCTCAAAGGAATTGAGTACTTGAACCGAGAGTGGAGTAGACCCAAAGTCGAACCACTATACATGCTTGTGTTTGTGATTGATTTGAGCACATTGATAACTTAGCATTTGAGTTTAATTGTTTAATTATGATTGCTTGATAGGAATGTATGCTAGGCACTAGATTGGCACATCCACATACAAGATGTACTTTCACTAGGTTTGTAGACTTGAGCTCATTGATCCATTCTCATAAGTCTACATAGGTTACATAGGGTAGGAGCTTGATTAGTTAAATCATTTATTTACCTATGCATGCTTAGACTAGGATTGTTTATTGCTTAACCATATGCTGGTCTTGTGATTGGACCCACTTAGGCTTAGAAGCCGAAGTGTTCTTGCTTACTTAGTTTAATTTGTTGAATTGTGTAAGTAGGCGAAAGGAATTTCAAAAAGGTCTTAATCACCCCCTCCTATAGGTTTAACCATAATTCTAGTTACTCTTTAAGCTTCCGCACATACGTAGGTGTCGTGTTAGACTACCGACGTACTTTCACCTTTTTCATTTTTTTCGTTTATTGTTACTTAGTTATCTCATAACTTGTCGATTGTAATGAACATCATTTCTAAATATTAATGAAATCAACGACGTTTTATCTTTTAAATTTGCTTGTGTATGCTCGTTCCTTTGAGAAGTATTGAACCGAGAGTGTTGATGAAAGAACAAGTCCTTAGTTTGTAGACTCACGTCTATTGTCACAAGGCAAAAAGATTTCATTCAAAAGGGTTTGTTGAGTGTGGAGACCAGTCACAACAATACGTGGTCGGGCGCTCGGACGGTCTGATGACCGAGCGCCCGATATTCATAGGATTTTTGCCATATGCCGCTGGACTGTTTTGTGAATGACCAGGCACCCAGCGGTCAAAGTCACCGGGCGCTCGATAATACATTGTTTTATGCTATTTATCGTTGGACGTACTTTGTAATGGCCGGACGCCCGACCGACTGCAAACTTAAAGTGCGGGTTTCCTAAATTGGGCTCTAATTGCGGGGTTTACTATATAAAGGGTTGTAAACCGGGATTAGGAGAGGGGATTGGGGTTTCTATACGTCTGTTATAGGCAAAATAATGGAGATCAACTCAACTATTAAGATTGTACACGGACGCCCATTAGACTCTCGAGATCATCTGGTCGAGTGTCGCAGATCGGGAAAGTACGGAAGTACCCAAGAGACTCTCGAGATCATCTGGTCGAGTGTCGCAGATCGGGAAAGTACGGAAGTACCCATTAGACTCTCAAGATCATCTGATCATGAGTCGCAGATTGGGTAAGTGCGGGACGCCCATTCGACTCTCGAGATCATCTGAGCAAGAGTCCCAGGATTGATAAATACGGAGCAACTATTCGTAAGTCTCGAGTTCTCATAGCCAATAGTCAAATACGGCAAAGCAAAATCCGCAAGCAGACCTTCTCGTAAGTCGTTGAAAGGTGTTATGCCTAAATGAGCGAGCACTTGGACTCGCGACCATATTCCAACATGCGAGCAGCTTTTCCGCGGTGACACCTCTTAGCCTTCAGTACTAGCACCCGATTCCCGTCGAGCAGCTTGTTCAATCCCTCTGCGATACCAAGCAGGGCTACACCCAGTTCGGTGGTTTCCGTTTCGTCGGCGTCTCCTTCCTTTTCGCCGGTTATGACTCCAACTACGGTTTCCAGCTCTACATGAGCAATCAGCGCTGTTACCTGCCTACCGCCAGCCCGTATAGGTCGGGTTTGGGCTTATCTTCTCTTGTGGTTCCGAATCTCAAGGGATTGCTATCAAGGAACGTGGTTGCCAAAATAAGTCATCGGGTTAGATCTCGTCTCTAAGGATAAGGATCTTATCCCACGAAATCAGCAGCATCTCGGTATCGTACACGAAATCAACGGGATCTCGATATCTTACGTGACAGATTGGATCGCTCCAGATCTATATAAAGAGGCAACTCCATTAAGAGAAAGGTACACAATATTCAATCTCGGTCCCGTTTTGGCTTGATTATTCTTCTTCTTGCTTCGGCCTGACTTAAGCATTGGAGGGCTAACGGCTGGACGCCAGCCACCCTTAGTTGCTTTCTATCTTCTTTCAGGTCCGGCGGAGAAAGGTATCTGTTGGAGAGAGGGTGAACGTCCCGACGATCCAGTTACAAATCTGACGTTAACAGTTTGGCGCCGACTGTGGGAACGACTTGATTGTAAAAATCAATCACCAGAAAGGACGAAGACCTCATCTCGCCAAAAGGAACCGCCTCATCATCAAACTGACCAAGAGAACGCTGAGCCCACGGGAGAAATCCGCACCATCGTCGGAGGACCAGCTTGCGGGGGCGACTCTCAAGCTTCAAGAAAAGCATACGTTAGAAAGGCATCCAAAGAACCCCAGCAAATCTATTGGCTGGAACAGACGTCTAGCTCGTCAAAAACCAGCCATCCTCCAATTTCCTTCACTCTCGAAGATGCAAAGAGAATTCACTTCCCTCACGAAGACTCCATCGTAGTCACATTGAAGGTATCAAATTATCTGACACATCGAATTATGGTGGATACAGGTAGCTCAGCCGATATTCTATACTTGGAGGCTTTCAACAAAATGACACTTGCCAGAAGCCTTCTCAAGCTAGTATCGACCCCCCTCGTCGGCTTCGGAGGTGAGGTAGTAACGCCTGAAGGAAGCATCGATCTCCCAGTTACTTTTGGAGAAAGTCCAGCGAAGACCACCATCTTCATAAACTTCCTCGTGGTGGATCGAAAATCAGCGTATAACGCCATTTTGGGGCGGCCGTCTCTTACTAAGGTCGGGGCAGCCTTGCACCCTTCATATCTGTGTGTCAAATTTACTACCCCAAATGGTATCGGGGTCGTGCGAGGAAGTCAACAGGAGGCACGGTCTTGCTACCAGATAGCCCTACAAGATCGAAAGAAGGCTCAAGCGACGCCCGTTATGGAGATATCGCAGGGTTCGCCCAACTCTCCCACCAACACTTCGTTGGACCCGAGAGAGAATACTCTCCAAGCAGGAACTCCTGGGGAAGAAACAGTGGCGATTCACTTATCCAAAGGTGACCCGTCCAGGGTCGTATACATTGGATCCTCTTTAACCAGTGTCCATCATGAAGATCTAGTCTGTTTCCTCACCGAATACCAGGACGTATTCGCTTGGTCTCATAAAGATATGCCAGGCATCGACCCCAATGTCATTGTACATCGCCTCAATATCGACCCGAAACATAAGCCCGTACACCAGCGTCGACGTGCCTTCACTGCAGAAAGACAAATGGCGATCAAGGCTGAAGTCGAGAAGCTACTCACGGTCAATTTCATAAAAGAAGTAGACTACCCAGAGTAGGTCGCGAACGTGGTCCTCGTCCGGAAAGCTAATGGCAAATGGAGAATGTGCGTTGACTATTCAGACTTAAACAAAGCATGCCCCAAAGATAGCTTCCCGACCCCGCAGATTGACCAGTTGGTTGATTCAACGGCTGGACACGCTCTGCTCAGTTTTATGGATGCTTATTCTGGTTACAATCAGATCATGATGCATCCACCTGATAGCCAGCATACCGCTTTCATCACAGATCGGGGATTATATTGCTATCAAGTAATGCCCTTCGGTCTTAAAAATGCAGGGGCCACTTATCAACGTCTCGTCAACAAAATATTCACTGCTCAAATTGGTAGGAATATGGAAGTTTATGTTGATGATATGCTCGTGAAAAGTACCGTAGAAGGTGATCATATTTTTGATCTTCGAGAAGCCTTCGACCTAATGAGGAAGTATCAAATGAAATTGAACCCAGAAAAATGCGAGTTTGGAGTGTCTGCAGGAAAGTTTCTCGAGTTCATGGTCGGCCAGCACGGAATTGAGGCAAATCCTGAAAAGATCAAAGCATTGATAGATATGAAATCCCCCACCACTCTGAAGGACGTCCAACGTCTGGCTGGTCGCATCGCATCATTGAACAGGTTCATCTCGCGAGCATCTGACAAGTGCTTACCATTCTTCAAACTCCTTCATGCAACGGCCAAGTCTGATTGGAAATGGACACCACAGTGTGAAGAGGCTTTTCAACAATTGAAGCTGTACATGAGCACACCCCCCATTTTATCTAAACCTGTAGCACATGAGCAACTCATTCTTTATCTCTCTGTGTCCACCACGGCCGTTAGCGCCGCTTTAATAAGAGAAGATTCCGGGGTACAAAGGCCCGTTTATTATATCAGTCGAGCAATGGTTGATGCAGAAACTAGGTATTTTGATATGGAGAAGCTGGCCCTGGCTTTAGTTATGGCTGCTCGAAAACTGCGGCCATACTTTCAAGCCCACGCTATTTTAGTACCAACGAATCATCCACTGCGGCAAGTCCTTCAAAAGCCTGAGGCTTCCGGATGCTTAACTAAATGGGCAGTCGAGATCAGCGAGCACGATATCTCATTCTGTCCTAGGACCGCGGTAAAGGGCCAGGCCGTGGCTGACTTCATCGCCGAATTCACACTCTCCTGATGATAATACCATGACCAAAGACCAGCCTCCTTGGTCACTCTTCGTGGACGGGTCGTCACGGGCCAGTGGCAGTGGAGCGGGCCTGATTTTAGTGGCTCCCGACGGGTCGCATTTCCAATATGCTCTGCGTTTCGATTCTCGTATCTCCAATAATGAAGCTGAATATGAAGCCCTGATCGTCGGCCTCGAATTGGCCATTGTCCTTGCAATTCAGAATCTGTCAATTCATAGCGACTCTCAGCTCATTGTCAACCAAGTCCTTGGTGAATTCGAGGCCAAAGAAGAAAGGATGGCCTTCTACAAGTCTTGTGTCCTCATCCTGCTTGCAAAACTAAAGACTTACGAAATAATTCATATTCCTCGCGAGAAGAACCAACTTGCCGATTCCCTGGCAAAGCTTGCCTCTGCACCAGAATCTGAGTTATCACATTCGGTCCCCATCGAGCATCGTCAGAACCTAAGTATCGACCACGCAACTTTCGAGCAAGTAATATCGGTACAATCGTCTCCATGCTGGATGGATCCCATCATCCCTTATCTCAGAGACGGATACCTACCAGACGACAAGAAAGCTGCAAGACAAATTCGGCTTCGAGCTGCCAGGTACACCCTGCAAGACGGAATATTGTTGCGAAAAAGTTTCTCCTTGCCTTATTTAAGGTGTCTCCATCCAGAAGAAGCACTTCATGTTCTAGATGAGATACACCAGGGGGCATGTGGTAATCACCCCAGGGGGCGATCCCTAGCGTATAAAGCGATGAGGCAAGGATATTATTGGCCCACTATGAAAGCAGACGCAATTGAATTTTCTAAAAAATGTGATAAGTGCCAACGATATTCACTTATACCTCGTGTACCGTCCGAGCAGATGACTCCAGTTGATAGCCCTTGGCCTTTCGCTCAGTGGGGGGTCGATATCATCGGACCCTTACCCATGGGAAAGGGACAAAATAAGTTCGCGATTGTAGCGGTTGATTATTTCACCAAATGGGCTGAGGCAGAACCATTAGCCAAGATTACTGAGAAACAAACTACCAAGTTTATATGGAGAAATATTATATGCCGTTATGGACTCCCCCACACTATAATCACCGACAATGGAACACAGTTCGACAACGCAGCCTTTGATGAATTTTGTGAAAAATGGAAGATACGTAATCTCTGCACTTCCCCATATCATCCTCAGGCGAATGGGCAGGTCGAGGCAGTGAATAAGATCATGAAGCACCATTTAAAGACCAAGCTAGGTGAATGTAAAGGGGTGTGGCCAGAACTCCTGCCAGAAGTATTATGGGCATATAGAACCATGGCTTGTACATCAACAGGTGAAACCCCTTTCTCCTTAGCATTTGGTGTCGACGCAGTGGTACCAGTGGAAATTCAAGTGCCCTCATATCGGATCGAGCAGTATGACCCCGCGAGTAATCAGGAAAACCTCCGACTTCATCTCGATCTCTTGGAAGAGCGAAGAAATGCTTCCCAAGTACGAGTGGCAGCGTATCAACAACGTATTGCTCGTTATCGAAATGCTAGGGTTCGGCCTAGATCCTTCCAGCCCGGAGATTTGGTACTAAGGCAAAATCTCGGAGTTCCCGCTCGTTCACTGGATCCAAATTGGGAAGGCCCCTATCGGGTAATTAGGATTGTGCGACCCGGTACTTATTACCTTGAAGACATGCAGGGAAAGCCCGTACGTCGCCCTTGGCACGTAGAGCATTTGCTACGATACTATCCCTAGATTCAATATAGTTCATAACAACATTTTATGAATAAAGCGGAAGATATCTTTTGGTCGCTACTCCATTTACTTGGACATGAATAGCCTGAAGAGGATGCATACAATCCCTTGGCCAATTGCCTACCTTTGGTAGGGTTTCACCTAGGATGGTCGCATTTCCATTTTATGGGTGACCATCCTACCCTCGATAAACCTGGAGTTTCAATCGATAGATCAGTCTATCTCTACGAGGGTATGGTCATCACGACCCCCCGGATTGAGCATAATACATCTCTCAATCGATAGATCAGTCTATCTCTACGAGGGTACAGTCATCACGACCCCCCGGATTGAGCATAATACATCTCTCAATCGATAGATCAGTCTATCTCTACGAGGGTATGGTCATCATGACCCCCCGGATTGAGCATAATACATCTCAATCGATAGATCAGTCTCTCCACGAGGGCATGGTCGCTACGACCCCCGGGTTGAGCATAACTTATTGCAACAGGAAAGCATTCAATGCACAAAAGGAAAAGAAAGTAAACAAGAACGAGAAGGCATTCATTGCATGAAAGAAGACAACACTTCCAAAAATATCTTTTCATTGATGATAAATGTTTACAATATCTGCTCGCGGATACAAGAGAGGAAAACAAAAAGAAAATCAATCTCTTGGAGGAGGAGCTGTGCTCTCGGCTTCAGGGCCCATTTCTGGAGCCCCTCCAGCTTGCGTGGCTTCAGTCACCTCGTTCTCAGTTGCAGCTTGCTCTTCTGTAGCTATGATGGTCGCGACTCGACCAAATTCCCCCATATCAAAGGATGGGATCATTCGTTGCACTACTCTTAGCGCAAAGTCGCGACCAACATCATATGACTCGTATCTTTCGTCGTCATATAGCTGCGAAGTCCGAAACTCAGAAATTGCCGGAGGACCTTCCTCCGAGAGCATTTTTACAAGGGCGACTTTCTCCACGTCCCAATGGATCGAGTCGTCCTTAAGCTGTGCAAGAGCGGAGCGCTCCTTTTCCAAGTTGTCGTTGGCTTCTTTAAGCTGCGACCTGGCCTCCGCAAACCGCTCCTCCAATGAGATCTTGTCTTGGCGAAAGATCTCCCTCTCTCTCTCAGCCTTCTCCTTCAAACCCGTGAGCTTCACGAAGTCTGAGTCCAAGGCCTGATACCTATCGGTCAGGACTTGGATTTTCTCGATGAGGATCTTCTTCTCCTCATCTCTCTTCACGATCACCGCCTCACGGGCCTTGAGCAGCTGATCTCTCCCTTGAACTGCCTTCTCCAAGGCAGTCCTCTTCCCCTCAGCTTCATCTATCACGCGACGGGCGGCAACGATATCACGCCTCGTCTGCAGGATAAGATCTAAGCCCTGCAAAAGTAATGAAAAATGTGAGAAAGTATTCTAGAACATAACAACAGATTAAAGCAGGTCTTTGCAGAGTCTTACCTGAACCATCCTCACCCCCGCTTCGAGGAAAAGGTTCTCAAGGCTTGGCTCGGGAAGAGAGCCGAAGGTTTGGGGGGGACGTTCTCGAATAAAAATTTACATATTGGATGGAGGTGGCGGGGGATAGAATATGTCCCGCTCCCAGACGGTTGGGCAACGATCAACCCAGCCGGCTCGCGAGGTGGAGGCATCGACTCGCGAGCAGGTCCCTGCTCAGCAGCAGGGATTAGTTCGCGAGCAGGAGCCGGCTCTCGAGGCTCTATTTGCTCTCGAGCCTCTTCAGCTGGGGGGCAGTTGGACCCCGCCCCATCCGGGGAATTGTCAGTAATGTTAATCACTGGCGGTCCAGGTGCGACCACCAGTGAGGGAATATTGGGCCCTGCCGGAGCCTCCGCCATGCTCGCGGGAGGGGCAGGTTGATCGCCACCCTTACGGGCGGGTGGTTGAGATGGTTCGGCAGGAGTTCTCCTCTGCCTTTTGGAGTTCGTGCCCTTCAGTCGGGGCAGCAGACCCCTCTTCTCCCCGGCCTTCGTCATCTCGGCTTCTCCTCTGGATATTAGGCCCGCTGCTGCAAGTCGCGAGGGAGACAGGCAAGCCTCGATGTGCCTATCACCAACAGGCACCTTGTACACCTTGACAATCTTCTCGTTGATTCCTCCCTTTAGATTTGGTTTTCTCAAGGCCGGGATACCTGCGAGCACAAACAGAGGTCAAAGAATGAAGTAAAACCCTAAAATCCTAACTGGAGAAAACTGCACAATGTGGGATTGTGCCTACCTTCGCAGAAAAAACGGGTAATACCTGGACCTCTGGAGGAAGCAGACTCCCAGTTCCCGGAAGCGTAGAACCACCGTTTCCTCCAGCCTGGATAGTTCGAGGAGGGTTTCCCCAGCACGAAGTTATCCCGGTACCAGTAACACAAGTAATACCAGCCTTCGCTGGAGGGTGCTTTTTTCAGACGGAACATACGGAGAAACTCCTCCGCCGTGAGCTCCCCGTTGCCGGCCTGAGCCCAGAGGGCAAAGGAGCCCAGAACTACCCTCCATCCGTTCACGATGAGTTGCCCGGGGGCAATCTTGTAACACCGGAGAACATCGCGTATGAAAGGATGGACGGGGAGGCGTACCCCCAGGATGAGCTGGTACTCATAAAAAGCTACGCATCCTGGGGGGGTGGTCTGGTGTCTCTCCATCTCCGGGCAATCGGAGATTGACTGAGTCGGGGATCAGGTATCTCTCCCGTAACTCAGCTAGCCGGTCCTCCAATAAAACAGAAGGATATCCGGCTGCTGTATATCTCCCTGCCGGAACCCTCGCACTGCTAGAAGCAGAGGATTCCGGGGTGGCATCGCCTAGAGGAACGGTGGTCTCGTCAGAGTTCCCAGCCATGAAGGAGTTTTTAAGAAGATTATGAAAAAGAAGAGAACCAAGGCCTATACCCAGAAAAGAAAGAAAGGAAAAGAAGGAGCGCCGGAGGAAGGAGATTGAGAAAAGACTTGACTGCAGAAAAATTCCTTTCGAAGAGCTTCTGTAGAAAACCAGAGAAATGGCGGACTCCGTATATTTATAGGCAATCATTCCGCCGCATCTGATGGCATGTGGCAGTCCCTCCTTCGGCGCAGCACTCGAGCAGGCACGCCCATTAACTCCTCAAACACGTGGTGAGCGCCCCTTCATTTTCTGTCTGTGGAAAGGCTGCGGAAAGCTGGCGCTCATTAATTCCAGCCCATCATGTGAGGTTCCATTCTCGATGAAGGCAGCGGGCGGTTACGTGTGATAGTGAGCTAAGTCCTTCCCTTAAAAATTCTTGGTGGCAAGGACTTGGGGGGCATCTGTTATAGGCAAAATAATGGAGATCAACTCAACTATTAAGATTGTACACGGACGCCCATTAGACTCTCGAGATCATCTGGTCGAGTGTCGCAGATCGGGAAAGTACGGAAGTACCCATTAGACTCTCGAGATCATCTGGTCGAGTGTCGCAGATCGGAAAAGTACGGAAGTACCCATTAGACTCTCGAGATCATCTGATCATGAGTCGCAGATTGGGTAAGTGCGGGATGCCCATTCGACTCTCGAGATCATCTGAGCGAGAGTCACAGGATTGATAAATACGGAGCAACTATTCGCAAGTCTCGAGTTCTCATAGCCAATAGTCAAATACGGCAAAGCAAAATCCGCGAGCAGACCTTCTCGTAAGTCGTTGAAAGGTGTTACGCCTAAATGAGCGAGCACTTGGACTCGCGACCATATTCCAACATGCGAGCAGCTTTTCCGCGGTGACACCTCTTAGCCTTCAGTACTAGCACCCGATTCCCGTCGAGCAGCTTGTTCAATCCCTCTGCGATACCAAGCAGGGCTACACCCAGTTCGGTGGTTTCCGTTTCGTCGGCGTCTCCTTCCTTTTCGCCGGTTATGACTCCAACTACGGTTTCCAGCTCTACATGAGCGATCAGCGCTGTTACCTGCCTACCGCCAGCCCGTATAGGTCGGGTTTGGGCTTATCTTCTCTTGTGGTTCCGAATCTCAAGGGATTGCTATCAAGGAACGTGGTTGCCAAAATAAGTCATCGGGTTAGATCTCGTCTCTAAGGATAAGGATCTTATCCCACGAAATCAGCAGCATCTCGGTATCGTACACGAAATCAACGGGATCTCGATATCTTACGTGACAGATTGGATCGCTCCAGATCTATATAAAGAGGCAACTCCATTAAGAGAAAGGTACACAATATTCAATCTCGGTCCCGTTTTGGCTTGATTATTCTTCTTCTTGCTTCGGCCTGACTTAAGCATTGGAGGGCTAACGGCTGGACGCCAGCCACCCTTAGTTGCTTTCTATCTTCTTTCAGGTCCGGCGGAGAAAGGTATCTGTTGGAGAGAGGGTGAACGTCCCGACGATCCAGTTACAAAATCTGACGTTAACAGTTTGGCGCCGACTGTGGGAACGACTTGATTGTAAAAATCAATCACCAGAAAGGACGAAGACCTCATCTCGCCAAAAGGAACCGCCTCATCATCAAACTGACCAAGAGAACGCTGAGCCCACGGGAGAAATCCGCACCATCGTCGGAGGACCAGCTTGCGGGGGCGACTCTCAAGCTTCAAGAAAAGCATACGTTAGAAAGGCATCCAAAGAACCCCAGCAAATCTATTGGCTGGAACAGACGTCTAGCTCGTCAAAAACCAGCCATCCTCCAATTTCCTTCACTCTCGAAGATGCAAAGAGAATTCACTTCCCTCACGAAGACTCCATCGTAGTCACATTGAAGGTATCAAATTATCTGACACATCGAATTATGGTGGATACAGGTAGCTCAGCCGATATTCTATACTTGGAGGCTTTCAACAAAATGACACTTGCCAGAAGCCTTCTCAAGCTAGTATCGACCCCCCTCGTCGGCTTCGGAGGTGAGGTAGTAACGCCTGAAGGAAGCATCGATCTCCCAGTTACTTTTGGAGAAAGTCCAGCGAAGACCACCATCTTCATAAACTTCCTCGTGGTGGATCGAAAATCAGCGTATAACGCCATTTTGGGGCGGCCGTCTCTTACTAAGGTCGGGGCAGCCTTGCACCCTTCATATCTGTGTGTCAAATTTACTACCCCAAATGGTATCGGGGTCGTGCGAGGAAGTCAACAGGAGGCACGGTCTTGCTACCAGATAGCCCTACAAGATCGAAAGAAGGCTCAAGCGACGCCCGTTATGGAGATATCGCAGGGTTCGCCCAACTCTCCCACCAACACTTCGTTGGACCCGAGAGAGAATACTCTCCAAGCAGGAACTCCTGGGGAAGAAACAGTGGCGATTCACTTATCCAAAGGTGACCCGTCCAGGGTCGTATACATTGGATCCTCTTTAACCAGTGTCCATCATGAAGATCTAGTCCGTTTCCTCACCGAATACCAGGATGTATTCGCTTGGTCTCATAAAGATATGCCAGGCATCGACCCCAATGTCATTGTACATCGCCTCAATATCGACCCGAAACATAAGCCCGTACACCAGCGTCGACGTGCCTTCACTGCAGAAAGACAAATGGCGATCAAGGCTGAAGTCGAGAAGCTACTCACGGTCAATTTCATAAAAGAAGTAGACTACCCAGAGTAGGTCGCGAACGTGGTCCTCGTCCGGAAAGCTAATGGCAAATGGAGAATGTGCGTTGACTATTCAGACTTAAACAAAGCATGCCCCAAAGATAGCTTCCCGACCCCGCAGATTGACCAGTTGGTTGATTCAACGGCTGGACACGCTCTGCTCAGTTTTATGGATGCTTATTCTGGTTACAATCAGATCATGATGCATCCACCTGATAGCCAGCATACCGCTTTCATCACAGATCGGGGATTATATTGCTATCAAGTAATGCCCTTCGGCCTTAAAAATGCAGGGGCCACTTATCAATGTCTCGTCAACAAAATATTCACTGCTCAAATTGGTAGGAATATGGAAGTTTATGTTGATGATATGCTCGTGAAAAGTACCGTAGAAGGTGATCATATTTTTGATCTTCGAGAAGCCTTCGACCTAATGAGGAAGTATCAAATGAAATTGAACCCAGAAAAATGCGAGTTTGGAGTGTCTGCAGGAAAGTTTCTCGAGTTCATGGTCGGCCAGCACGGAATTGAGGCAAATCCTGAAAAGATCAAAGCATTGATAGATATGAAATCCCCCACCACTCTGAAGGACGTCCAACGTCTGGCTGGTCGCATCGCATCATTGAACAGGTTCATCTCGCGAGCATCTGACAAGTGCTTACCATTCTTCAAACTCCTTCATGCAACGGCCAAGTCTGATTGGAAATGGACACCACAGTGTGAAGAGGCTTTTCAACAATTGAAGCTGTACATGAGCACACCCCCCATTTTATCTAAACCTGTAGCACATGAGCAACTCATTCTTTATCTCTCTGTGTCCACCACGGCCGTTAGCGCCGCTTTAATAAGAGAAGATTCCGGGGTACAAAGGCCCGTTTATTATATCAGTCGAGCAATGGTTGATGCAGAAACTAGGTATTTTGATATGGAGAAGCTGGCCCTGGCTTTAGTTATGGCTGCTCGAAAACTGCGGCCATACTTTCAAGCCCACGCTATTTTAGTACCAACGAATCATCCACTGCGGCAAGTCCTTCAAAAGCCTGAGGCTTCCGGATGCTTAACTAAATGGGCAGTCGAGATCAGCGAGCACGATATCTCATTCTGTCCTAGGACCGCGGTAAAGGGCCAGGCCGTGGCTGACTTCATCGCCGAATTCACACTCTCCTGATGATAATACCATGACCAAAGACCAGCCTCCTTGGTCACTCTTCGTGGACGGGTCGTCACGGGCCAGTGGCAGTGGAGCGGGCCTGATTTTAGTGGCTCCCGACGGGTCGCATTTCCAATATGCTCTGCGTTTCGATTCTCGTATCTCCAATAATGAAGCTGAATATGAAGCCCTGATCGTCGGCCTCGAATTGGCCATTGTCCTTGCAATTCAGAATCTGTCAATTCATAGCGACTCTCAGCTCATTGTCAACCAAGTCCTTGGTGAATTCGAGGCCAAAGAAGAAAGGATGGCCTTCTACAAGTCTTGTGTCCTCATCCTGCTTGCAAAACTAAAGACTTACGAAATAATTCATATTCCTCGCGAGAAGAACCAACTTGCCGATTCCCTGGCAAAGCTTGCCTCTGCACCAGAATCTGAGTTATCACATTCGGTCCCCATCGAGCATCGTCAGAACCTAAGTATCGACCACGCAACTTTCGAGCAAGTAATATCGGTACAATCGTCTCCATGCTGGATGGATCCCATCATCCCTTATCTCAGAGACGGATACCTACCAGACGACAAGAAAGCTGCAAGACAAATTCGGCTTCGAGCTGCCAGGTACACCCTGCAAGACGGAATATTGTTGCGAAAAAGTTTCTCCTTGCCTTATTTAAGGTGTCTCCATCCAGAAGAAGCACTTCATGTTCTAGATGAGATACACCAGGGGGCATGTGGTAATCACCCCAGGGGGCGATCCCTAGCGTATAAAGCGATGAGGCAAGGATATTATTGGCCCACTATGAAAGCAGACGCAATTGAATTTTCTAAAAAATGTGATAAGTGCCAACGATATTCACTTATACCTCGTGTACCGTCCGAGCAGATGACTCCAGTTGATAGCCCTTGGCCTTTCGCTCAGTGGGGGGTCGATATCATCGGACCCTTACCCATGGGAAAGGGACAAAATAAGTTCGCGATTGTAGCGGTTGATTATTTCACCAAATGGGCTGAGGCAGAACCATTAGCCAAGATTACTGAGAAACAAACTACCAAGTTTATATGGAGAAATATTATATGCCGTTATGGACTCCCCCACACTATAATCACCGACAATGGAACACAGTTCGACAACGCAGCCTTTGATGAATTTTGTGAAAAATGGAAGATACGTAATCTCTGCACTTCCCCATATCATCCTCAGGCGAATGGGCAGGTCGAGGCAGTGAATAAGATCATGAAGCACCATTTAAAGACCAAGCTAGGTGAATGTAAAGGGGTGTGGCCAGAACTCCTGCCAGAAGTATTATGGGCATATAGAACCATGGCTTGTACATCAACAGGTGAAACCCCTTTCTCCTTAGCATTTGGTGTCGACGCAGTGGTACCAGTGGAAATTCAAGTGCCCTCATATCGGATCGAGCAGTATGACCCCGCGAGTAATCAGGAAAACCTCCGACTTCATCTCGATCTCTTGGAAGAGCGAAGAAATGCTTCCCAAGTACGAGTGGCAGCGTATCAACAACGTATTGCTCGTTATCGAAATGCTAGGGTTCGGCCTAGATCCTTCCAGCCCGGAGATTTGGTACTAAGGCAAAATCTCGGAGTTCCCGCTCGTTCACTGGATCCAAATTGGGAAGGCCCCTATCGGGTAATTAGGATTGTGCGACCCGGTACTTATTACCTTGAAGACATGCAGGGAAAGCCCGTACGTCGCCCTTGGCACGTAGAGCATTTGCTACGATACTATCCCTAGATTCAATATAGTTCATAACAACATTTTATGAATAAAGCGGAAGATATCTTTTGGTCGCTACTTCCATTTACTTGGACATGAATAGCCTGAAGAGGATGCATACAATCCCTTGGCCAATTGCCTACCTTTGGTAGGGTTTCACCTAGGATGGTCGCATTTCCATTTTATGGGTGACCATCCTACCCTCGATAAACCTGGAGTTTCAATCGATAGATCAGTCTATCTCTACGAGGGTATGGTCATCACGACCCCCCGGATTGAGCATAATACATCTCTCAATCGATAGATCAGTCTATCTCTACGAGGGTACAGTCATCACGACCCCCCGGATTGAGCATAATACATCTCTCAATCGATAGATCAGTCTATCTCTACGAGGGTATGGTCATCATGACCCCCCGGATTGAGCATAATACATCTCAATCGATAGATCAGTCTCTCCACGAGGGCATGGTCGCTACGACCCCCGGGTTGAGCATAACTTATTGCAACAGGAAAGCATTCAATGCACAAAAGGAAAAGAAAGTAAACAAGAACGAGAAGGCATTCATTGCATGAAAGAAGACAACACTTCCAAAAATATCTTTTCATTGATGATAAATGTTTACAATATCTGCTCGCGGATACAAGAGAGGAAAACAAAAGGAAAATCAATCTCTTGGAGGAGGAGCTGTGCTCTCGGCTTCAGGGCCCATTTCTGGAGCCCCTCCAGCTTGCGTGGCTTCAGTCACCTCGTTCTCAGTTGCAGCTTGCTCTTCTGTAGCTATGATGGTCGCGACTCGACCAAATTCCCCCATATCAAAGGATGGGATCATTCGTTGCACTACTCTTAGCGCAAAGTCGCGACCAACATCATATGACTCGTATCTTTCGTCGTCATATAGCTGCGAAGTCCGAAACTCAGAAATTGCCGGAGGACCTTCCTCCGAGAGCATTTTTACAAGGGCGACTTTCTCCACGTCCCAATGGATCGAGTCGTCCTTAAGCTGTGCAAGAGCGGAGCGCTCCTTTTCCAAGTTGTCGTTGGCTTCTTTAAGCTGCGACCTGGCCTCCGCAAACCGCTCCTCCAATGAGATCTTGTCTTGGCGAAAGATCTCCCTCTCTCTCTCAGCCTTCTCCTTCAAACCCGTGAGCTTCACGAAGTCTGAGTCCAAGGCCTGATACCTATCGGTCAGGACTTGGATTTTCTCGATGAGGATCTTCTTCTCCTCATCTCTCTTCACGATCACCGCCTCACGGGCCTTGAGCAGCTGATCTCTCCCTTGAACTGCCTTCTCCAAGGCAGTCCTCTTCCCCTCAGCTTCATCTATCACGCGACGGGCGGCAACGATATCACGCCTCGTCTGCAGGATAAGATCTAAGCCCTGCAAAAGTAATGAAAAATGTGAGAAAGTATTCTAGAACATAACAACAGATTAAAGCAGGTCTTTGCAGAGTCTTACCTGAACCATCCTCACCCCCCGCTTCGAGGAAAAGGTTCTCAAGGCTTGGCTCGGGAAGAGAGCCGAAGGTTTGGGGGGGACGTTCTCGAATAAAAATTTACATATTGGATGGAGGTGGCGGGGGATAGAATATGTCCCGCTCCCAGACGGTTGGGCAACGATCAACCCAGCCGGCTCGCGAGGTGGAGGCATCGACTCGCGAGCAGGTCCCTGCTCAGCAGCAGGGATTAGTTCGCGAGCAGGAGCCGGCTCTCGAGGCTCTATTTGCTCTCGAGCCTCTTCAGCTGGGGGGCAGTTGGACCCCGCCCCATCCGGGGAATTGTCAGTAATGTTAATCACTGGCGGTCCAGGTGCGACCACCAGTGAGGGAATATTGGGCCCTGCCGGAGCCTCCGCCATGCTCGCGGGAGGGGCAGGTTGATCGCCACCCTTACGGGCGGGTGGTTGAGATGGTTCGGCAGGAGTTCTCCTCTGCCTTTTGGAGTTCGTGCCCTTCAGTCGGGGCAGCAGACCCCTCTTCTCCCCGGCCTTCGTCATCTCGGCTTCTCCTCTGGATATTAGGCCCGCTGCTGCAAGTCGCGAGGGAGACAGGCAAGCCTCGATGTGCCTATCACCAACAGGCACCTTGTACACCTTGACAATCTTCTCGTTGATTCCTCCCTTTAGATTTGGTTTTCTCAAGGCCGGGATACCTGCGAGCACAAACAGAGGTCAAAGAATGAAGTAAAACCCTAAAATCCTAACTGGAGAAAACTGCACAATGTGGGATTGTGCCTACCTTCACAGAAAAAACGGGTAATACCTGGACCTCTGGAGGAAGCAGACTCCCAGTTCCCGGAAGCGTAGAACCACCGTTTCCTCCAGCCTGGATAGTTCGAGGAGGGTTTCCCCAGCACGAAGTTATCCCGGTACCAGTAACACAAGTAATACCAGCCTTCGCTGGAGGGTGCTTTTTTCAGACGGAACATACGGAGAAACTCCTCCGCCGTGAGCTCCCCGTTGCCGGCCTGAGCCCAGAGGGCAAAGGAGCCCAGAACTACCCTCCATCCGTTCACGATGAGTTGCCCGGGGGCAATCTTGTAACACCGGAGAACATCGCGTATGAAAGGATGGACGGGGAGGCGTACCCCCAGGATGAGCTGGTACTCATAAAAAGCTACGCATCCTGGGGGGGTGGTCTGGTGTCTCTCCATCTCCGGGCAATCGGAGATTGACTGAGTCGGGGATCAGGTATCTCTCCCGTAACTCAGCTAGCCGGTCCTCCAATAAAACAGAAGGATATCCGGCTGCTGTATATCTCCCTGCCGGAACCCTCGCACTGCTAGAAGCAGAGGATTCCGGGGTGGCATCGCCTAGAGGAACGGTGGTCTCGTCAGAGTTCCCAGCCATGAAGGAGTTTTTAAGAAGATTATGAAAAAGAAGAGAACCAAGGCCTATACCCAGAAAAGAAAGAAAGGAAAAGAAGGAGCGCCGGAGGAAGGAGATTGAGAAAAGACTTGACTGCAGAAAAATTCCTTTCGAAGAGCTTCTGTAGAAAACCAGAGAAATGGCGGACTCCGTATATTTATAGGCAATCATTCCGCCGCATCTGATGGCATGTGGCAGTCCCTCCTTCGGCGCAGCACTCGAGCAGGCACGCCCATTAACTCCTCAAACACGTGGTGAGCGCCCCTTCATTTTCTGTCTGTGGAAAGGCTGCGGAAAGCTGGCGCTCATTAATTCCAGCCCATCATGTGAGGTTCCATTCTCGATGAAGGCAGCGGGCGGTTACGTGTGATAGTGAGCTAAGTCCTTCCCTTAAAAATTCTTGGTGGCAAGGACTTGGGGGGCATCTGTTATAGGCAAAATAATGGAGATCAACTCAACTATTAAGATTGTACACGGACGCCCATTAGACTCTCGAGATCATCTGGTCGAGTGTCGCAGATCGGGAAAGTACGGAAGTACCCATTAGACTCTCGAGATCATCTGGTCGAGTGTCGCAGATCGGAAAAGTACGGAAGTACCCATTAGACTCTCGAGATCATCTGATCATGAGTCGCAGATTGGGTAAGTGCGGGATGCCCATTCGACTCTCGAGATCATCTGAGCGAGAGTCACAGGATTGATAAATACGGAGCAACTATTCGCAAGTCTCGAGTTCTCATAGCCAATAGTCAAATACGGCAAAGCAAAATCCGCGAGCAGACCTTCTCGTAAGTCGTTGAAAGGTGTTACGCCTAAATGAGCGAGCACTTGGACTCGCGACCATATTCCAACATGCGAGCAGCTTTTCCGCGGTGACACCTCTTAGCCTTCAGTACTAGCACCCGATTCCCGTCGAGCAGCTTGTTCAATCCCTCTGCGATACCAAGCAGGGCTACACCCAGTTCGGTGGTTTCCGTTTCGTCGGCGTCTCCTTCCTTTTCGCCGGTTATGACTCCAACTACGGTTTCCAGCTCTACATGAGCGATCAGCGCTGTTACCCTGCCTACCGCCAGCCCGTATAGGTCGGGTTTGGGCTTATCTTCTCTTGTGGTTCCGAATCTCAAGGGATTGCTATCAAGGAACGTGGTTGCCAAAATAAGTCATCGGGTTAGATCTCGTCTCTAAGGATAAGGATCTTATCCCACGAAATCAGCGGCATCTCGGTATCGTACACGAAATCAACGGGATCTCGATATCTTACGTGACAGATTGGATCGCTCCAGATCTATATAAAGAGGCAACTCCATTAAGAGAAAGGTACACAATATTCAACCTCGGTCCCGTTTTGGCTTGATTATTCTTCTTCTTGCTTCGGCCTGACTTAAGCATCGGAGGGCTAACGGCTGGACGCCAGCCACCCTTAGTTGCTTTCTATCTTCTTTCAGGTCAGGCGGAGAAAGGTATCTGTTGGAGAGAGGGTGAACGTCCCAAGGATCCAGTTATAAAATCTGACGTTAACAACGTCCAAGGTGAGAAAAAGGCGAGAGGATTAGCAAAAGGGTCATCTCTGTACATGGGAGCATAGGAGAAGGTAAGTGTATAACTTGTAACTTCATTCTTCTTCATAGTGAAGTTTGCACCCGTGGTTTTTTTACCCTTGTTGGGGTTTTTCCACATAAAATTATGTCTTGTGGATTATTGGTTTGTGTAATTCTACTTCTAGTTATTATATTTCTTCCTGTTTATTGTTTGTGGGTGAGACCGGAGATTGGATCTCAGTTGACCGGCGTTGTTGGCGTGCTGCGCAACAATTGTTCTCAGAGCTATTGGTTTAGTTCAAGTGGGAGCGATGACGGAAGATGAGAAAACTAAAATTGAGAAGTTTGATGGTTCAAACTTTGCCTTCTGGAAGATGCAGATGGAGGATTATCTGTATCAGAAGGACCTCTACATTCCTCTAGGAGGAAAAGAGAAGAACCAGAGAAGATAATAGATGATGAATGGGCTTTAGTGGATCGGAAGGCTTTAGGAACGATCCGACTCTCTTTGTCGAAGAGCGTCGCCTTCAATATATCCAAAGTAAAGACCACAAAAGAATTAATGCAGGCTTTGGCTACGATGTATGAGAAACCCTCGGCGTCCAATAAGGTTCATCTTATGAAACGGCTATTCAACATGAAGATGTCAGATGGTGGGGGCGTGGTGAACATCTAAACGAGTTCAATACAGTCACGAGCCAATTGGAATCCGTTGGCATCACTTTTGATGACGAGGTCAGGGCTCTATTGATCTTGTCAAGTTTGCCAGACAATTGGGATGGTTTGGTGATTGCCGTGAGTAATTCCTCAGGGTCTACGAAGTTGAAATTCGATGATGTGGTTGGTCTAATTCTAAGTGAAGAATCTAGAAGGAAGGCATCGGGTGCTTCAAGGGATTCAGAGAATGCTCTAAAAGTTGAAGGAAGAGAAATATCTTCAAACAAAGGTAGCAATAAACATGGGCGTTCTAAGTCGAGGAATAAGTCCAAGGGACCGAAAGACAAGGACGAGTGTTGGCATTGCGAGAAGAAGGGGCACATGAAGCGTGATTGTAGGGCGCTTAAGAAACAAGAAGGAAGCTCTCAAGGTGGGAAGGATTCAGTGAATATATTTGAGGAGAGTGACACAGAGGCGTTGATCTTGTCTCTTGATGCGCGGGTTTCATGCCACTTCGTCAAAAGAAGTTCTTCGTGACTATGTGTCAGGTGACTTCGGGAGAGTCTACCTGGGTGATGATGAGCCATGCAATATTGTTGGCAAGGGAGACGTTCACTTAAATTAAAAAGATGGAACGGTCTTGAAGCTGAAGGATGTCAGACATGTACTAAGTTTGAGACAGAATTTGATCTCAGTGGGACAGTTGGCCGATACCGGATATGTGACGACATTCACGAGTGATGCATGGAAGGTCACAAAAGGTGCCTTGGTAATATCTCAAGGCAAGAAGGAAGGTACCTTATACATGACTTCCGGATCGTATAGTTCACTCACAGTCGCATAAACTGGAGTGAATGGGCAGTTATGGCATCAGAGGTTGGGATATGTGAGTGAGAAGGAGATGAAAGTGCTATTGTCAAAGGGGAAACTACCGGGGTTAAAGGCAATCGATCTGGAATTCTGCGAGGATTGTGTGTATGGCAAGCAGAAGAGAGTTAGCTTCAAGAAAACAGGACGCGCTCCAAAAACGTATCTATTGGAGCTTTTACACATTGATGTGTGGGGACCTGCACAGGTATCATCTCTTGGTGGCTCACGTTACTTTGTTTCTTTTATTGATGATGCTAGTAGAAAATTGTGGGTTTATTTCTTAAAGCACAAATCGGATGTGTTTGATGTATTTAAGAAGTGGAAAATTATGGTAGAAAATAAGACCGGTAAAATAGTAAAGTGTCTCAGATCGGATAATGAGGGAGAATACTGTGACAAGAGATTTGAGGAGTATTGTGCAGCAAATGGAATCAAACATCAGAAAATGATTCCAGGGACATCGCAGTAAAATGGTGTGGCTGAGCGCATTAACAGGACCATCCTTGAGCGCGCTAGGAGCATGAGGCTACATGCAGGGTTGCCCAAGACCTTTTGGGCAGATGATGTGAATACTGCCGTATATCTCATCAATAGAAGTCCCTCAGCACCATTGAATGGTGGGCTACCTGAAGAAACGTGGACTGAAAAAGAGGTGAACCTTGCACATCTCAAAGTGTTTGGTTGCACTTCTTATGTTCACATTGATGCAGAGCATAGAAACAAGCTGGATGCGAAGTCCAAAAGGTGCATTTTTATAGGCTACGGGCAGAATGATTTTGGCTACTGGTTTTGGGATATTGAGAACCGAAAAATCATCAGAAGCAAGGACGTAGTCTTCAATGAAAAAGTGATGCATAAGGACAGTGTGTAGCAAAAGCAGAACAAGGCCGATGAGAAGGAATTCTTAAAGTTAGAAGAGTTACCGGACACGGGTGTTACAGTGCCACAGGATTAGCATGCACAGGAGCATAATGAGGCAGAGCCGCAGACACCGGTTGTGAGGAGGTCTACTCTGGAGGCAGACCCAAGGTCCGATACTCACCCTCCTTACATTATCTATTGCTGACGGATAATGGTGAGCCAGTGTTTTGAAGAGGCGTTACGGTCAGATATACAGGTTAAGTGGGAGCAAGCCATGGAAGATGAGATGGACTCTCTTGAGTCTAATCGTACGTGGGAGCTGGTCACTTTACTCAAGGGCAAGAAAGCTCTTCATAACAAGTGGGTTTACAGACTGAAGGAGGAGCACGATGGTTCGAAACGATACAAGGCTAGACTGGTTATGAAAGGGTTCTAACAAAAAGCAGGTTCGATTTCACAGAATTTTTTCACTTGTGGTGAAGATGTCTACGATTCGTATGGTCTTAAGTATAGTGGCTACAGAAGACTTACATCTAGAACAGCTAGATGTTAAGACAACCCTTGTTCATGGAGACATTGAAGGAGAGATATACATGCATCAGCCGATAGGATACGTGGCACCAGGAAAGGAGAACAAGGTGTGAAGACTGAAGAAGAGTCTATGTGGTCTGAAGCAGGCCCCGAGGCAGTGGTACAAGAAGTTCGACAGTTTCATGTTGGGAAACGGGTACAGGAGATGTCATGCAGACCACTGTTGTTATTGAAGAAGTTTGATATGTTATACATCATTCTTCTTCTGTATATTGATGATATGCTTGTGGCCGAATCAAGCATAAAGGACATCTCAGATCTCAAAAGACAACTATCTAGAGAGTTTGCCATGAAGGATTTAGGAGCTGCAAAACAAATCCTACGCATGAGGATAAAGCGTGACAGAAAAAACAAGAAGCTAGTTTTGTCACAAGCAGAGTACATAGCCAAGGTATTTGATTGATTCAGCATGGGAGGTGCTAAGCCGGTTAGCACTCCATTAGCCAACCACTTTAAGCTTTCTAAGGAGCAAGGAGCTAAGACGCAGGAGGAACGGGACTACATGGCTAATGTCCCTTATGCGTCAGCTATAGGGAGCCTCATATATGCTATGGTTAGCACAAGGCCAGATATTGCTCAAGCAGTTGTTAGCTGTGAAGTGGATCCTCAGATACCTGGTAGGTACTGTGGATGTAGGGCTGTGTTATGAAGGATCGTAAATCAAGTTACAAGGCTACGTCGACTCAGATTTAGCAGGGGATATCGACAGCAGAAGGAGCACTACAGGGTATGTCTTTACCCTGGGTAGTGCTGCAGTCAGTTGGATTTCTCAGTAACAGAAGATAGTATCCATCGGTACAACGGAAGTAGAATATGTTGCAGCTACAGAAGCGTGCAAGGAGATGGTATGGATGCAAGGTTTTATGAAAGAGTTGGGGAAGAAGCAAGCAGATTGCAAGCTGTACAGTGACAGTCAGAGTGCAATACACTTGGCTAAGAATTCAGCCTTTCATTCGAGGACTAAGCATATTGACATCAGATATCACTTCATACGTTCGTTACTGGAAGATGGATTGATTGCTTTGGAGAAGATTCATACAAGTGAGAATCCTACAGATATGTTGACTAAGGCGGTCACACGGGATAAGCTGAAGCTCTGTTCAGCTTTGATTGGTCTTCAGGCTTGAAGACTGGGAGGTGTTGCACTTCGGATGTAGAAGACGAAGGATCATGTGGTGATGTTTCTCCAAGTGAGAGATTGTTGAGTGTGGAGACCAGTCACAACAATATGTGGTCGGGCGCCTGGACGGTCTGATGACCGGGCGCCCGATATTTATAAGATTTCTGCCATATGTCGCTGGACTGTTTTGTGAACGGTCGGCGCCCGACGGTCAAAGTGACTAGGCGCCCGATAATACACTGTTTTATGCTATTTATCGCTGGACATATTTTCTAATGGCGGGGCGCCCGACCCAGTTATGACCGGGCGCCCGACCGGCCGCGGACTTAAAGTGCGGGTTTCCTAAATTGGGTTCTAATTACGGGGTTTACTATTAAAGGGTTGTAAACCGGGATTAGGAGAGGGGATTAGGGTTTCTGTACGTCCAAGGTGAGAAAAAGGCGAGAGGATTAGCAAAAGGGCCATCTCTGTGCATGAGAGCATAGAAGAAGGTAAGTGTATTACTTGTAACTTTGTTCTTCTTCATAGTAAAGTTTGCACCCCTGGTTTTTTACCCTTGTTGGAGTTTTTCCACGTAAAATTCTGCCTTGTGGATTGTTGGTTTGTGTGATTCTACTTCTAGTTATTATTTTCTTCCTGTTTATCGTTTGTGAGTGAGACCGGAGATTAGATTTCAGTTCACCGGCATTGTTGGCGTGCTGCGCAACAGGGTTAACACCTAACCTTTCATAAATTACTTGAATGGAAGTGCCAACATTGGTGGTTGATAGAACCCTAGATCTTCTAATCCCAGTCTCCAATCTCTTCAGTTCAACATGGGGAAACACTAGCGGTTCAGTCAATCTATGAGTCGAGTAGACTCTGGCACACTCGCTCAATCATATGCACACACTAAAACTAAACATAACCCTCAGTCATTCAATGGCCTAGTTTGATCGAATTGGCAACAACTGGGTCCGCAAACGTTATTGTAGGTCTTAATGAAGGTTCCAATCGTGGACGTCATTGTCCCCACTCTTTCATGTGATTTGGTCCACTTGAGCTCTGGATATGCTTCAATTTTGACCTCATGCCCTAAATAGAGCTGAGAATAGATGCCCTACATAGATAAGACACATACATCATGCTAGATTTATGCAATAAGCTATGCCCAATTGAGATATGCCGATTTCTTGCCAAAGCTTTCACAGGAAGTTAAGCTAGGTGGGCCATGGGTTAGGATGGCATATAAACATCAAAGTGGAGCCAAGGCAGGTTTCAACGGTAGGCATTTCTTTCCCCACTTTTCTCTCTCGTGTGGCTCAATTGGGTTTTGAATCTACTGTATTTTTTGTCGCATTTTAGGACGAAAAAAAAAAAAAAAAAAGGATGGACGGAGTGGATTTCTCATAAACATCATGTGGCCCCACCTAAGCTTATCTGCGCAGGAACTTCCTGCTGAAAGGCTTTACCAGGAAATCCACATCCCTCAGTGCGCGTCGTCAAATGAAATAGTCTATGTCAATTTCAGTTTGAAGTATGTCAAAAGGTCCTTAGGGTGCGTTTGGTAAAACTTAATTTCATGACTTATCACTTAAAATTGTTAATTTCAGTGATTTTGGTAATTCAGACCGTTTGGTAACTAAAATAAATTAAGTATTTAATTGGAAATATCACTGAAATTTGGTGAGATTTTTTCAGTCATCGCACTTTGACTTAAAACTTAAGGCTGAATGCGGTAAGTGATTTGCCATTAAATTTATTATGAACTATGACGAAAATACCCCTGCCAACTTTTAAAAATGACAAGATTACCCAAGGGAAAATCCCTAAAGCTAAATTGTTCCCGTTAATCTTGAGGGGAGGTTTTGATTTTTGATTTTTGATTTTTTTTAAACCTTCCTAGGGCTCACTATGATGTTTATTTGTCATCCATACCGTTTATAAGGGCACACATCCTTGAATGAAGGGAAAACAAAAATATTGGCTTGATCTAAAACTTCTACGACCCCAAGAAGTTATAAAAGATAGACGTCCAATCTCATTGCTTTATGTGGTATGGTCCACTTAAGCTTCGGATCTGCTTCATTTTTGGGCTCATGCGATAAAATAATCTCACAAAATGGATGGATGATTTGGATATAACACATATATCATGGTAGGGCCCACAAAACTTGATGTTCCTGGAAGTATGTAGTGTTGCGTTACACACCGAACCACGTTAAAATCGGACGAGGAATAGCTACTGCCAGGTTGAGTAGCGAATCTTGCTACTGAAGTAACGTCACCATGATAAATGGGCCTCAGCATGATGTATGTTTTGTATCCACACCGTCCATTCATTTGGAGAGATCATTTTAAGGCATGACCTGGAGAATGAGGCTGATCCGAAGCTCAAGTGTACCCCACCAAAGAAAACAGTGGGGATAGTGACATCCACTGTTGAATACTTCTTAGGGGCCACAAAAGTTTTCAATCAAGCTGATATTTGTGTTTTCCCTTCCTTCATGTCTGTGTGAACTTATGAATAGGTTGGATATCAAATAAATATCATGATGGCCCTAAGAAGTTTTCAACGGTGAATGTCACTGTCTCCACTTTTCCTGTGGTGGGGTCCACTTGAGCTTTGGATCTTCCTCATTATTTGAGTCATGCCCTAAAATCATCTCTCCAAATGGATGGACGGTGTGGATACAACACATACATTGTGATAAGGCCCACAGAACTTGGTGACGTCACTTCTCAACCTGTTAGTAGCCAATCCGCGTCCGTTCGAACCGGTTGGGGAGGGACGCGGATTTCCTGCGAAAGCCGTGTGCAGGAAGTACCTGCGCTGAGAACCTAGGTGGGGCCATAGTGATGTTTTCTGATAAATCCACCCCATCCATACGTTTTGGGAGCTCGTTTTAGGACATGAGAACAAAAATGAACCAGATCCAAGACTCAAGTGGGCTGAAAACGTGAGGATTGAACATCCACAGTCGAAATATTTGTGGGGCCACAGGAGTTTCGAATCAGGCTAATATTTGTGTTTTCAGTTCATCCCAGTAGTAGTGACGTTATGAACGGTATGGATGTCATATAAACATCACTGTGGACCCAAGGAGGATTCAACGGTAGTAATTTCCCTACCCACCTTTTCCTTTAGTGAGGCCCACTTGAATGTTGGATCCGATTCATTTTTGTTTTTATGTCCTAAAATGAGCTCCCAAAATGGATGGACGGGGTGGATTTATCGAAAAACATCATTGTGGGCCCCACCTAAGTTCCCAGCAGGAACTTCCTGCGCAAGGCTTTCCCAGGAAATCCACGTGGGAGTGAATAAGGTGTTACTCGGGAACAGCTTAGTGGGTGGTACCCCTACCGTGTGGCCCACATGGATACTATTTTGTATATCCACACCGTCCATCCATTTCTAACGCCCATTTTAGGATAGTATTCCAAAAATTATGAAAATCCAATTCTCAAGTGGACCATACCACTGGAAACAGTTCTGATTGAGTGCCCACCATTAAAAATTCCAAAGAGCCCATCGTAAGGTTTTGGTAATGCTTATTTGCAATCCAAGCTCTTCATAATGTTAAGAATGTCTGGATGGAGGGGAATTTAAAGATCAGATTGATCTAAAACTTTTATGGCCTGCAAAATGCTTTTAATGATTATTCATCACTCTTCTATTGGTATGGTCCACCTTAGATTTGGATCTTCTTCTAATTTTGGATCGCATCCTAAAATTAGGCGTAACAACAGATGAATGGCTTGGATATACAAAAAATACATCAAGGTAGGCCCCACACAGTAGGAGTAACACTCACTAAGGTGTTACCAGGGTAACATCTAATTAGCTCCCAACCGGAAGCGAATTGCCTAGTGATGTTGTCGGTAGCTAGGTGTTATTGGATGGTGCTCTATAAGACCTACCATGATATATTTGTTTTATCCATGTTGCCTATCCATTTTAGACAAGTATTTAGGGCGTAATAAAAAAAATGAGGCAGATTTAAGTATCAGGTGGACCACACCACAGGAAAACAGTAGTGATTGAATGTCAACCATTAAAAACTCTACGGATCATTGTAATGTTTATTTGCCATCTAACCTGTTGATGACCCTTCATCCAGGTCACACGTACCTGGATGAAGGGAAAACACAACTATTGGCTTCATCCAAAACCATTGTGTCCACCAAGAAGTTTTTATTGGAGGGCGTTCAATCACCACCGTTTCCTATAGGCTGGTCTACATGAGATTTAGATTTGGTGACAAGGCAATATCATGTTTTGTTTCATATTCTACAAAAGATTGAAATTGAGACAATAGGGGCAAATATGACAAATTGTTAATTTTCAGATCTTTATGATTTACTTTTACCAAACACGTTTTTGTGCAAAAATTACTTATTTTCAGATATCAGGATTTTTTTTCAGACAAATAACCAAACAGAATTTTCAATACTTGTAAATACTTAAGGGCCTGTTTGATTTTCCATGATACACGTAAATATGTGGTAAATGGTAAATATGTGGTGAAACACCTTGTTTGGAAATGCGTGAGTAATTCCACCTCAAAAATCGGTCCAAAAGTGTTGACTCAAACATGTGGGCCCCACCATAATGTATATGATATATCAGCGCCGTTCATATGTTTTATTAGCACATTTTGGGGCATGAGCAAAAAAATGAGGCAAATCTAACACTCAAATGGCCCGTATGAAAGGAAACAGTGGTCTTACTTCGTCCACCGTTGAAAGTAATTTCTTTCATTGGGCCCTCATTGAGGTTTATTCATCATCTAACCGGTTCATATGGTCACACAGACATGGATAAAGGTAAAACATAAATTTCAGCTTGATCCAAATCTTTTAGGGCCCCCAAGAAGTTTTTAATGGTACGCGCTCGATTCCCACTGTTTCTTTTGGTGTGGTCCACTTGAGCTTTGGATCTGCCTCGTTTTTTGGTCCACGTCCTAAATTCAACTGGCATAACGAATGGGAGGTGTGGATAAGCCACATACATCATAGTGGGCCCCACATTTATTGTACAAATTTCTCAATTTTAGTGTTAGGAAAAGTAACCGTCACAGTCTTCATAAGGAATGATGCAGTAATTACCTAGGTAAATAATCATTACCCATATACACGGTAATTACAGTTGAGGGGAAAAATCAAACAGGCCCTAAATTCTGCACTTAAATTAAGTTTCAGACCTTGGTAAACTGCACCTTAGTCCTGTTGCATACGGACTCATTAGTAATCAAATAATCTGGACTATCCAATAAGTCTATCTTGCCCTTGCAGATCGCAGGGTCAGCAGTCGATGGCCTTCTGCAGGGAAAGAAAGCAACCCACGAAACCTCACCTTACGTATGGTTTAGATTGTTGATCGGACCTAACTTTCCTCGATTGCGTGGTTAAAACCGTCCAACCACTTCTATTTTTTCTCCGTACATCATTATAGATGAGATAGACTAATTGGACGTTCTAGATTAATCGATTAAACAAGTCGTATGTTCCTATGCAACAAGGAGCACTACCAATTATGGTGCTCGCCATAGCCCTGATCGTTCCTCAAAGAAAACAAAGAAAAGTAGAAGAGAAGAAAGACGAGACTGCAATGTCATAGAATCGAAGAAAACCCGCGACAGCAAGACATTCCTCCCCTCTTTGAAGAGCAAAATCCCCGGCCCAACCGAAAAATTTAAAAAACCCATCGACTGGAAACCACCCAATAAACAAAGATGGTAGCTCGCAAGTTCCTCGTTCACCACAGTCAGTCTCTCTTCCATGTCGACTACGATACCGAAGACGGCCTCGACGTGCGTCTCTCTCTCTCTCTCTCTCTCTCTCTCTCTCTCTCACACACACACACACACACACACACACACACACACAAATTTCCCTTCTCTTCTCAAATTTTCGCATCTCGCAGGTACTCAAATTCCAGCTCTTCTCTCTCACCTCAATCCCTCCTGACGAACAAAAGGTCTCTCTCTCTCTCTCTCTCTCTCTCTCTCTCTCTCTCTCTCTCTCTCTCTCTCTCTCTCCTTGAATTTCGTATGCTTATCTAGTAACCTTTACTTCTGAAAGATCTTTGGAGAGAAGAATGACCTCATCAGCACGGATTCTGAGCTCGATTCAGTTGCTGAGAAACTCCGTTTGGTATCCATCGCCCACAACGGCCAAGAAGAAGAAGAGGCAGTGGCTGCTAGTTCATCTGATGCTGCTGACTTACTGAAATCCGATGAAGAATTGGCTCGGACCTTGCAGGTAAGGCATCTTATATTTCGAAATTGAATATCCAGGGCTTTGTATTTGGACATGTCGTTGGGTTTTGGATTTTCTTTTTATTTAGGATTTATAAACCTAGTTATTATGGTATTTACATACCGGTACAATCTTCTAAAAAGGTTTTTCATTAAACGACGTAATTAATTTAATTCATTTTCATTAAGGTACCTACGCTTATATTTCTCTAAGGGCCCGTTTGGATTCATGGAAAGCATAGGAAAGGAAATAGTGTTTCTTGGAAACCTTATTTCCAGTATACTGAGGGAAAGGAAAATATTCTTTTGCTTGTATGTTTCTTAACAAGATTTCTCTAAAAATTTACGATCTAATTTCAAATTTGTAGTTTGGAAAAACCAAAAAAAAAAAATTCATGAGAAAAGTTCTAGGTATTCACTAGCGTGTGCCAGATTAGCACATGTGGGATATACATGATGGAAAATTGGATGTACTGTACAACATCTCAGTAGGCCCCACACAACATGCGTGTGTAACAACTATCTTGTTCTGCTTGCGTAAAATGTGTTATCAGGTGTAAAGACTTTGCCTACAAAGTTTTTACAACTTATAAACTGTTTATAGACAAATATTGACGTCCCAACAACTACCTGTAAAGCGTTTACTTGTAAACCCTTTACGACTAGGGATTTTATAGGCATCCAAATGACCCCCTTAGATTGGTCAATCATGAAATATGATGATTTTTATAGTTCAGGCTATTTCCTGATGCTAAGTTCCTATTAATGGAGCTCCCGTGTTTTCTGGGGCCCATGGTTGGTTTATCCAAGCCATTGACGGTCTTCATTGTGGAAAGACCACAATAAAAAAATCCCTTGAATTTGAAGATCGTAGCCACCCAATATTTGGCCTTTTTTCCCCCATCGGATATGTCTTGTTGTTATAGATTACAAAACCATGGGCTCCATGTGTACTAATTCTTTTCACAGTAGGGAACTTCCCGATTCAGTCAGCAGTAGAGAACTCGACCTCCCATTTTCTAGTTCTTAGTTCTCTTCCACAATATGCATGGCATGACATACCCGCACGTCAATCCAGATTGTCTGGATCATAGGGGTCTATTGATGATGGAGCATAACCTGAAGTCTGTGCTGATTGAATGTGGCTAACCATGCAACAGGTCCATCAAATGGACGGTACAGTGTCAGAATTCAATGGAGAAATCTGCTGGTTATGATCATTTAGTCAGTGTGAAATGAATGCTATGCTCCATAGTCCATGCTCAAAGAGCTACGGATTTGTAGGGCCACAATTAACATATATGTATACTAAGTATACATTGGATGGGACCTCCAGCTTAAAACTTGATTCAGTCCATGTGGGCCCCACTTATCTCGAGGCCAAGATTGGGAGGAAAGGCCACACTTGTCAGCATTTCAAGTTCTTTGTAAATTTCAGCTTTGGGTGCTTTTGGGGGTTTATGATGGTCATTTCCTTTTCTTTGTTATTTTTAGTTGAGAGGTTATAATGTTGTTAGAGTTAGTATTGATTAGTTGAGGGTTGGTTGTGATTAGCATACTCATCTCCAAGATTTGTTCGAGGTTAGTTAGGGTCATGCTATATATATTATGCTTGAGAGATTGTACAGGGCTTCTTGGAATTTTGAACTGAAAATTGCTTTTCTCTTCTAAGTAGAGAGGGGGGTGGAGATTCTTGTTCTCTTCCTCTTGTTGAGATTGAGTTTGAATGTTTGATCGATGCTTGAGACGCTTGTGGATCCCAATCTTTAAGGTTTTCGATGGTCCATGCTAGAGCCGCTCATTGGATTTAGATTCCTTCCTGTGTGAGGCCACACCATGGATTCGGCTTGTCCCCTCCTGCATCAAGTGGTATTAGAGCTATGTTCGCTTGTGGGGTTTTCTACAGATTACTAAATTGCATTGAGATTGGCATAGAGAGAGTGCTACAAATTTTGTCCACAAGTCTCAATGAATTGCTAGATTTGCGTCTTGCTTGTTGGAAGAGTTTGTTGAAGTGTCATAATGTTATCTTGCTCGTTCACGGTATCATCATCCTTCCACCTTCGATTCCGTTTACTTTCCCTTGCGAATCTTTACGACACCATTCCTATTTTGGGCATTCTCTACCTAACCACAACCATATGAAGACACCTATAACAAGTTGCGGAAGAATTTTGTTAAAGTCCCTCAATATGCATTGATATACCATCCTCTAAAGGCTCGAGCTTTTAGAGCAACTGGAAATGTAACATGGTATCAGAGTGGAAGGTAAGTGTTCGAATCGTGGGAGCAGCAAAATATGCCTCCGTTAATATATTCTCCCATGGGGGCCAAGCCCAGCTTGTTAATGGTGTGTGTCCCTCCACCCTTGCCTAGTATGTTCCCACGTGAAGTTTCACCCCGCACATGCAGGGGAGTGCTAAAGTCCCTTGATATACATTGGTATGCCATCCTCTAATGGCTCGAGCTTTTAGAGCAACTGGTGATTTGGCATGGATATAACACTATGAGTGATACCATATCACCTAGAGCTTCTAAGCATTTCCTTTTGAGTGAGAATGTACCCGTCGTTCATGTTGAAGAGTTGAATCTCAATAAGAATCCGATCTTTGACAAGGAACCTGTTGATTATTATGACATCGAAGGAGAACCGATCTATTATTTCTTCTATGATGACACATATTTGTTTGACTCTCTAAACATCATAAGAGAGCCGGCCTTCGATGTGGAGTTGATTGAGCGTCTTTGGAGATATGATTTATGATTGTTATGATGAGGATGCGGACGATGAGATTGTGCATGGTGACAACGATGACATTTTGGTGCGTGTCAGAAGTGCCTTTTAACTCAGACCAATCAAAGCCAGAAGATACTTCATACTTCCCATGTTAGTCGGCACCTTTGGCGAGAAAGCCATGCCCCTTGCCAACTAAAGATCTTTGAATCTCGATCACCACTTCATTCATAACATCGCATGGGAAACATGCATTGGAAGTCTGTTTTGAGCAAGGCACCGACCTTCTATAGGACATTTGCCTACTCGCATACCACTGTTTGTGATCCCCATGATAGCGTGGATTCTTGCGGGTGTTGCTTCATCAAGTATTTCATCTTAAAAAATTACCTGGGTCAGGGCGAGATCCAAGACTTTGTCAGTGACTTGATTGATGACACTGAATTGTAGTCTCAACAAATCATGTGATACCTGGTCTTTGGTACGGATCCGACGAGTTGTTTGGCATTTAGTAGATTCCACCTTTTCAAGGAGCCTAAGCATGATGTCAGGAATTTCATTAGGGGATCCATAGGTGATAACACTACGATCCTTGAAAGTGACTTGATCAAGAAATCGTGTTCTCATGAGCTGCCATGTCTCGATAAGGATCTCATTCTCATCCCGGTTGTGGCTGAAGGATGCCCATCAACTGAACAACAAGGCACAACCACAAGTGACCATGAATGATGAGTGGATGACCATCGAGAGTGAGCTGGTTCTGTCGGTAGCTTCCCTTAAGCTATATCATCTTTCGTCTTCTGTTGGCAAGGGGTACATGGTTGTGGTGTGTTACGACATTTCGCCATTTGGGAGTTGCCTGTCAATAGAGGCTCGAGGGTGAGTCCTTTTTGACCAGGAGAGGCGGTCATTAGGCCATGACTATATCTCATTGTTCATCTTTTTTGATGTCCTAGTCACAGCCCATTCGGCAACTTCCTGAGATTCAACAGAGGAATGTCGTGTTTAATCCCATATGGGGATCGGGAGAGGATGGTGGAACCCTTTGTTGTGGGGCCCATGGCATCATGTTTGGACACTCAGGCACACTGGAAACCCAAAGATACAACTATCACCTCTATTTCTCAATTGTATTCACCCTACAAATGTATTCAACATCAAACGTCTTATCCATTACAGTGGTAATATATGAGTGGAGATGATAACGACGACTCAAGGACAAGTTCTCTTCAAAAGGGAGAGTTTGATGCAGTCCATGTGGGCCTCAATTATCTCAAGGGCCGAGATTGGGAAGAAGTGCCACACATGGTCATCTCTTCTTTGGTGGGATTTCAGGTTCTTTGTAAATTTGAGCTTTTGTGGTGTTATTTTGGTAATTTCTTTTCTTTGTTAGTTTTTACTTGAGAGGTTTTAAGGTTATTCGAGTTAGCTTTAATTAGTTAAGGGTTGACTATGATTAGTACACTAATCACCAAGATTAGTTAAGAGGTTAGTTACGGTTAGGTTGTTCTAGAAATACCATGTTTGAGAGATTGCAAAAGGGGTTTTTGAATTTTGAAATGAAAATTGATGTTTTCTTCTAACTAGAGAGAGATTTCTGAGTTTGATTGATGCTTGAGATGCTCGCGAATTGCCCGATCTTTGAGACTCAACGGTTCATGCTAGAGCTGCTCGCTGGATTCGGATTGCTCACCGTGGGAGGCCACACCGTGGATTCGGTGTGCCCCCACTTGCATCAAAATTGTTTGTGAAGTTTCACAGTAGTGGGTGAGACACCTTGGGGCCCACTAGTTGGACAGGCCTGATTTCTGTGTTGTCATTCTTCTGTCAGGCAGAAGAGGAGGCACTCTTCTTTCAGCAATTCCGTGCTGGCGAGGACCGGAAGGAGTTTGAGAAGAGGATTGGGCCTTATGTGAAGCAAGTTCTCTTGGTAAAAATCAAGATCTGCTTTTTATTCTTTGAATTTAATTTTGGGTGGAATGTTATTCTAGAGAGAGTCAAGGAAGTGTTTATTTCTGAGGATTGTTTATTGATGTAGTATGAAGATTCAGCTCGGCAAGAGGTGGCCCGCAAGACAGTTCCTGTTGATGAATTGGAGGAGAAGGCATTGGTTTCTTTGGCCAAGGTGAGTATTCAAGTTGTTTGAAATAGAAAAGAACAGAGTTGCCATGTTTTAGTATTGAATTTAGGATTATACAATTCTGTTAAGTCCTAATTACTGCTGTTTTTTTTTTGAAGCTTGCAAAACTTTATTAGGGCGCCCGGAGGCAAAAACAAAACAGAACAAGAATAAAAACAGAAAAGACAGAAAACAAACAAAAACAAACACCAAGTAAGAAACAAAAACAAACAAAACAGAAAAGAAAAACCTAGACTTAACTATAGAACTCAAAACAAGGCATAGCCAACTGGAACTGCGAAAAAGATAACCCCCCAACACTAGCGGGGAGGGTGTGGGCTTCCGAGATCAGGAGGCCAGAGGACCACTCCACTGATATCTTGAGAGATGAGAGCCAAAATTCTGGAAGAAGGGGAGATGGAGCTCTGAAAAACTCGAACATTGCACTCTCTCCAAATTTCCTAGAAGAAGGCGAGGATGAGAAGGCGCCGGATGCATCCTACCTCACAGTAAACAGTGTTCCTCTAGAGGGCCTCCCCGTGAATGGGTTTGTGGACGAAAAGTATTTTCTAAACAATCACATAATCCAATCACTGGACCTATTCTAGTTGCATATGGGATGTTTGTTGTATTTTGTTAAACCATTCATTTGCAGATGGATGGACAGCATTTACTAAATGGGGCAATTTTTTTGAAGCATCGCCTATCTACGACGTTGCCCACCTGATGAACAGTCTGGATCACTGAAATGTGACCCGAAAGGTGTGGGTCACCTGTATAGGATGCTCCTCTGACTGAAATGTTGGTTTTTTCAGTTGAGCATTGTAGATCTCCTCTTATTTTATAGGTGTGTTGAGTTTCTGGCCAGATTCAAAGTAAGTGGTCAAGCTTACATGTTAGTTGCATATAATGTTTGAGAAACCAATAGAGAGATGGATCATGTTATCGAACATATCTATGGAAGTTTTGGTGACATAACAGGTACACATTTAAATTTTATTAGAAAAGCCTTTAGAAACCTAGTTTTTGCAACCTCAACCTCGTTTCCCCCCCCATGAATATGGTAATTTGACCAAATGAGTCATGTTCCCATTAGACCTATGAGTTCCCTAGCAATTATAATATGACAGAGACAGATTACATGTAAGACATTACGGCCCAATTGTTGAATATATATATATGCATCCACAATGACAAATGTATAATTTTTTTTTTGTGTACGTGAATACTCAATCTACTCACGGAACAATTGTTGCATGTGACATGGATGTTCTTATGCTTAGAGCTTTGTTGGGAAAAAAAGGTGACCAGTTATACATGAAAACAGTGTGCAGATTGTTTAGACCTCTCAAAGTCCTGAGAACATATGTAGGAAGCTATGGTTGGTATGAGAATACCACACAAAGGGAACTACAAATTATTGAGAAACACAATGGAGAAAATGGTTAACATTGGCATGTGGGAGCATCTATAGACTTGCTAATTGTTTGAACTGTTTGCAAAATGTCAATTTTAAGTGTGTGAGGTTAATTGTTCTCACTCTTGTAATTGCATCTTATACATGTTTCTAATGATGCCCATATATCCGCTTGGGACCTTGTTCCTTGTCATCATCCACTACATTGCCTCCCTAGTTATTCTATACACTTTATAAAAAAAGCTATGTCTATATTCTTTAACAACTCCACATGAGTTGTTTCACAACAAATAAATTTGGTGGAGAAACTGTGATTGGAGAGGGATTTTGGAGTATAATTTTGTTTGACAGCGCATTGGTTTATCCTCATGAAAATTATTATGCATATTGTTTACGCACATCTGTCAAATCTTTCACTCTACTTAATGTCCTTGTTGAAGTGCCCGACATCAGTCCTGGAGAGGCTGGATGGGCTGAGATGTGACTTTTTTGGCAAGGTGCCGAAGTGAAGAGAAGTTCCATATTCTCAGGTGGGATGAGGTGTGCAAGCTGTATCGGGAAGGGTATGCAGGGATTAGGAAATTGGGGCAGATGAATCTTGCATTGCTTGATAAATGGATTTGGAGATTCGGGGTGGAAGAAGGAAGGTTGCGGAGGGAGGTGATTGCTAGAAAATATGATATCCAGGAGAGGGGTTGGTGGGTGAAGGCCTCGTCTTTTTATAGGGCCTCAGGGATGTGGAAAGCAATTGGCAAGGTGGTGAATTTGTTTATGAAGGGGATTTGGTTCTCATGTGGTAATGGGCAATGGATCCATTTTTGGTAAGACTTGTGACTCAGGGAAAGGTTCCTTAAAGATGAGTTTTTGATGATTGCTTCCTTGGCTTTGGATAGTGACTTCTTCATTGTGCGTTGCTTCTCCAACTACGGTGGCTCCTTTGTTTGGGCTCCCCCCTTGCAGGAGATACCCGACTGACGATGAGGCAGAGTTTATTCGTGTTTTGTACCGACTGCATCAAGTCAAACTGTCTTCGGCCAAGGGGTACTCAATGGTTTGTTCTTTTGTCCAAATCTGACAGATTCTATGTTAGATACGTCTACAAGCTGATGACTAGTAGTCCTCTCGGTCGGAGATGACTTTGTTTGAAAAGCCTAAGGCCAATGTTGTATCCTGGGTTAATTGTATAATGGTCCTTGACCATTTTGATTGGAATGGGTTGGCAGGGTTGTAATCGGTGCTTTTCTGTCCTTTGTGGCGCTTTTTAATAAATTTTCCTTTAATCTCTCAAAAAAATATTTTTTATACTGTTTTGAGCTCTAAGAATGTAATCACGTGTCTTTTAAAATCTCCTGAAGTTGCATTTAAAATTTCTACCATTTCCCTTAAGTTTCTGCAATGTTTCCCTCAGATTGTGATACATTATGCGATATTTTCTGATGTTTCCCTTGATATTTCTTTTTCCCAAGGGTGTGATACGCATGCGATATTGATACTTAAACACGGCACACACATGCACGTGCGCACACACACGTGTGTCTATATATATATGTATGTATGTATGTATTTATGGAATATATGTATCTATGTATATGCAAGTATATGTATGTTTTTATGTGTAACCATATATTATGACTTGGCACTCCTACTTTTTGCAAACAAATAAGCTACTAATCCTATTAACCACTAAGCTAACACATGTATTGCACAGTAGTTGTCTTACCACTGAAGACAACTTTGTTTAACACTAAAGAGGAAGTGGAGAGAGAGAGAGAGCGGGGGGCTAGGGCAACTTGTGTTGTGTATGTTACACATTAACTTGAAAGAGACATACAATGCTCCACATGAGTACAAAACATACATGCACACACAAACACAGCTACATGTATCTCCACATAAACAATAACATCGAGATAACATGTGGACCCCTCATAAGCAATAGGACTTCTACTCAACCTTTGCTATAAACTCCTATGATGTAGAGTACATCCTTATCTTTCTAAAAGAAGTGCCAGATTGGAGAAATACCTACTGAAAGACCTATTAAGCAAGCATCAAGGCCCTTTTCCTTCTTTCATGCTTCTCCCATAACATTTGGCACCTTTGCGGGTGTAATTACCCAATATGCCATAAACCCTGAGACCCCTCTATCCCATAGATTCTCATCAAATCGGATGCGACACATTTAACTTTTAAAACTCCCCAAAACAAACTAAAACAAACACTAACAGCTAGATCTAGACATCTCTTCTTATTTGTTACATGTGTAGTATTTATGGGGCCTATTGGCAAGAATAAACAAATCCATTGATCTGAGCGATGCTTGTTTTTTGCATCATTCTCCTCCAATCAAGAAAATTACTGAAAATTAGTATGCTTAATGCTTTCTACACACACACACACACACACACACACACACACACACACAATAAATACGTATGAGTGTATGTATGTAAATGTATATGTATGTATCATTGTTTTAAATAGCAAATAGTGTGTGGCATAGGGTTCACCCCTTTGAAGCGTGAGGCGTAAGCTACATATTGTGTAGCATAAGCTACAAGCTACAAGCTACTTTTCGATTTTTAATTAAGTTTGTGCTTGGTTGGACCAATTCATGATATTTTGCACTAAATTAGATTGGTTAATAATGAAATTTAACATCATCCGTTTACAACCCAAGATCACAATCCAAACATAGATGAAATTTCATAGAGATTTACTTTCCCATCCGCCCCAGGATGGTGTTTGATGTAGAAACACCGATTGTATCTCCCTCCAAATATTCCATAGAACAGCTAGCAGAGCAAGGCACCAAATTATAGAGGGCCACGGCTGAGGAGGACATCCATGCCAAGCCAAAAACAGCTCCAGAACTGATTGAGGCATAATCCACTGAACATTAAAAGCCACTACGAACACATGTCATGTGTTGCGCATAGGGGTAGTGGATAAAAATGTGGTCGATCTATTCTGCGTCGCTCATGCATAGTAAACGTATGTTGCGGAGAATCACTGCCCTCTTCTAAAGATTATCAATCGTTAATATTTGATTCCTACCAACCAAGCAAAAGATGCCACCTTAGGAGGTGCCCTGTAGAACTAAAACGCATGAAAAAAATTCTTGCTTGCTAGTATTTGAAGATTCTCCAATCATCTTATAGGAAGATCTTACCGTGAATTTTCCGCTAGGTGACATCTTCCATATCATATGATCTTCAAAAGTTGGAGAGGGATGAATGTTGTGAAGCTGCTTCAATAGATGCACCAATTTTATCGCCTCATTTGTTAAGGCTATATGGCATGGAGGGCGCCACACACCACCCACTTCTGTTTGAGAACAACAATCTCCAATCGACATATTCTTTATGGGGGCAAGCCTTGCTAAAGATGGAAAGTCTGTCACCAACGGCCTTTCACCACACCATGGATCTTCCTAAAACCAAATGCGTTATCCATTTCCGAGAGAAAAGGCCACCCCAAGCTTGAATAGAGGAGCAACTGAATTAATGGCTACAAATATCTGAAGCACGGTAAAGTGAAGACCCCTTGACCTCCCGACCCCCTCTTGGACCCCATATTTAGAAGCAATCAATTTTCTCCACACCTTGCCTGCTCTGGATCCAAATCTCCATAGCCACTTGCCTATGAGTGCAACATTCATATCTTCCAACACTCTAATACCTGCACCTCCCTTTGAATATGGTTTGCAAACCTTTTCCCACTTGAGCAAATGGAATTTGTGCTTCTCCTCCGCCCCTTGGCAAAGAAAATCATGCCTCAATTTTTCAAGTCTAGCCAAGACTGTCTTCGGGCATTTATATAATGACATGAAATAAATGGGAAGATTGGAGAGTGCTGCCTTAATGAGAGTGATCTGACCTGTTAACGACATATGCCAATCCTTCCACTTAGTGTCCTTTCAAATCTTTCGATCACCTTACTCCACAAATGTTTTGCTGGTTTTCCTATGCACAACGGCAACCCCAAATGAGGTGATGGAAAACCCCTACCACACACCCAAAGGTATCCACGTAGATTTGTTCCTCTTCTGTGGGCATAGCTATGCCTAGCATCTCACTTTTCTTCACATTAATTTTCAAACTTGATACCTCTTCTTAGCATCCCAAAATCTTCCTAAGGTTATCAATCATCGCTATCTCTGCATCACAAAGGAGAATTGTGTTGGGGTTGTACTTTTTGCTGCTATGACATTGTCTGCGCAACCAAACATAACCATTATCCTTCTGAAAAAAAAAATCATAATAATTGGTACAACCAAACGCAACCTAAAGTAATAGGAAAGGGCATTGATTAAATATAAAAGTAAGAAAGAGCAATGAAACTGATTTAATATGGTTACTTATATTATTTTACTAAAAGCATTGAAATGATAAACTAATTTTTATTGAAAATAGAAATTTGTAACCAATTGTTGAAACTATTAATTAGTTTTAATGTTTTAGTGAAAAATAACTTGTAATGTGAGATTTATAGCATGTAGCTTGGTCTATGTAGCATGTAGTGTGTGGAAATTATCATGTAGCATAGGCTACATGCGACTTAAGCTGTTTCCATGAGCTACATAGCGTTAAGGCTAAGCTACTCTACTTAGTGTAAGCTACACAACATAGCTATTTGGAACACTGGTATGTATTATATTACACACATACATATATAAAATAAGGGTCTGTTTGGTGTTGCTTCTATTAAGTGTGTTAATGCAAAGATTTGTCAATTACCATGGTTAGTGTGTCGTCGAGTCTCCTTGCGGCTGAAGACAGTCTCCGTGCTGCTGAAGACAGAAGCTACTCAAAGAAGATCGCTCGTCAGTCAACTTCAAGCCTCTCCATCCAAACCTTTGATCCCAAAACCTGTTATAGATGGTCCAAATCCTTCCTAGGTACACCTTTAGCACCATCTATAGCCCTCCTTCCATTTAGATCAGCTTTGGAAGGGTTTATGTTAGCAGAAGTTGCTTAAAAATTGAAAAACAATATGTCTGCTCTCTCCGATACATACCTGATCCATCGGAGATTAGTCCGATAGGTGTCCGATCCATCGGAGAAATGTCCAGTAACATTGAAAATCTCTCTGGACACTTTTCCGATCAATCGGAGGACTGTCCGATCCATCGGACAGGGTCTTCCGATCAATCGGACGGTATGTCCGATCAATCGTAGAAATGTCCAGCAAACATTGAAAAACTCTCTGGACACTTTTCCGATCACTCGGAGGTCTGTCCGATCCATCGGACAGGGTGCTACGATCCATCGGACATACATACGATCCATCGGAGGAAATTCTAGAAAAATTACATTAACTCTCTGGAAGGAATTCCGATCAATCGGACCATCTGTCCGATCAATCGGACATGGTCTTCCGATCAATCGGAACTAAGTCCGATCAATCGGATGACCTGTTTTTCAGCAAAATTCAAATCTAGCTAAAACTTATGTCCGATCGATCGGATCCTATCGAGCTGACCGTTTTCTGACCGTTGAATATCATTTCTATATATGGAACTCGGTTGGATCTTGTGAGAGACACCTTGAGCATCATCTAGGGTTTGTGTGAGCCTTCTCCTTGAGATCCCCTTCTCTCATACCCTAAGATTTGTTGAGTTCATACTTCAATCCATGTTGATCTGACCAACATTGATGAAGCATTCAAAGCTTGGATTGAATCATGAACTCAACCCCTCTTTAATGGCATCTTGACCTACCTCTCATAGATATACTCTTGTCATCAATGCCATTAATGGTGATTTAGGTAGAAGCCTTCCTCATATAAAAGCCATATCCCCATTTAGCCTCTACCTAACCCTAATCCCTCACCTTGGAATCTACAATGAGTCATCCGGAGCAAGGTTGCTGATCGAGGGAGCTGAAGAAGGTATCTTCCGTGCAAGCCGAAGCTTCTTCAACAAAGGCATCATTAAGGGACTCAATCAGCTAAGTATATTTAGTCTTTCGAGTCCAAGAAACCTCTTCAAGTTGAGATTTGGGTTTCAGAGTTTGAAGACCCAAACTCGTAAGAGTCCTTGCGTAGGACAAGTCCTTGAGTAGGACAAGCCCTTGTGTAGGACAAAGTGGTCATGGATTAGTCCTATGGAAGGATGAATCCATGTGTTGAGTCTTAAGTCCTTTTGTAGGCTGTTAAGGTTTATGGTTAACCTCATTTAAAACCATAGTGATAGTGAAATCCGGCCACTCAAGGAGTGAGTGGATCAGCCGGGAGTGGAGTAGGTACATAACCGAACCACTATAAAAATCTCTTGTTGTGTGATGAATGGATGAACTGATTTACTTCTTTCCCATATGCTTTTATTGACTTATATTCTGCATATCTTGTGTTTGAAGTAAGTTTCCTAAGAATACTTTGCATGATTATAAGTGTGTAATTGGGAAATTTAAAAAGTGTCCTATTCACCCCCCCTCTAGGACAAGGTATCTTGTTTCTTGCTTCTACAAAAGCGGTAATCAAACTTACACCGCATTTTCAATTGGTATCAGAGAGGGTTCCTCCTTAAAGGCATAACCGCCCGGAGTGTGATCCGTCTCTAGAAGCTTGAAATCATGTCAAAAGGGGATTCTAGTATGGTTTCCAAACCTCCATATTTTGATGGATCAAACTATGCTTATTGGAAAGCAAGAATGAGAGTCTTCTTGCAATCATTGGATCATGCAACATGGAGATCTGTGGAAATCAAATATGAAATACCCCTCTTGAGCACTGTCATAGATGGGGTCACCACTACCACAGTCAAGCCTGATGATTTATGGACTGATCTTGAACAACTGAGATACATTAGCAATGCCAAGGCACTCAATGCTATCTTTTGTGCTGTTTCAGCTGATGAGTTTAAAAGAATTTGTAATTGCACAACTGCTAAGGAAGCATGGGACATCTTTGAAACCACTCATGAAGGAACTAGTACAGTCAAGAGGTCAAAACTTCAGCTCTTGACTACTCAATTTGAGAATATGAAAATGGAGGAACATGAGAACTTTATGGACTTTTACACCCGACTGAGTGATGTCACCAATGCTATGTGGGGATTGGGGGAGAGGATATCGGATCCGCGCATTTGTAGGAAAATTCTAAGATCCTTACCCGAACGATTCTCCTCCAAGGTCATAACTATTGAGGAATGTAGAGACATTGATACTATGAAAATAGAAGACTTACTTGGATCTTTACAGACCCATGAACTTCATTTCAAGAAATCCCCAAAAAGTAGAAACACAGTGCTGAAAACTTCACACACTACACAAGAATCTGTAGTTGATAGTGATGAAGAAATGGATATGAATGAAATGGCTCTTATGGCCAAGAAGTTTAGAAAATTCTTCAAAAACAAAGGAAAGAGGGTTGACAAAAATAGCAAATCTTTTGACAAAAAGCGCTATACAGGAAAATCTTACAACAAGCCACAAGATCCTAAGTGCTACAACTGTGGATGCTATGGTCATATTGCCTCTGACTGCCAAGCTCCTGCCAAAGAAAAATTCAAAAAGAAAGCAATGGCAGCCACATGGGACAACCTCGAGAGTACAGATTCAGAAACAGAAGAATATCAAAGTGATGAGAGAGGATCAGTTAAAATTCTGATGGCCTCTATCTCGGAGATTGTCCCAGACATACAAGGTGAAAGAGACAAGGATGATCATGAGCTATCAGAAAACAGTCAAACATCCTCCGATGATGACGAGGATGATAATGATGGTTTGCAAGTTGCATATGATGAGCTATTTCGTCAAAGCATCCTTCTTACCAAGAAGTTAAGCCAAGCAAATATTGACAACAATAAATTGGCTGATGAAATGCAAGAAGTGAAGAGAGAAAACAACGGATTTTACCATCAGATCTGTGAATTAGAAAAGAAAAACAAAGCAGCTCAAGACAAAATCAATACCTTAGAAGATGAGCTGAAAAAGGCAAAATCTACAAATCAGTGTCTAGTCTTGCAACTTAATCAAGAAAGTCAACTCAATGAAAGGTTTGCCCAAAGTCGAGAAAAACTAGATATCCTTAAATCAGGTAAGCCTTGTAGGAATACAAGAGGGCTAGGCTATGGTGAGCAAACTAAGGTTAGTAACCCAGAACCTAAAACGATTAGGAATGCATCAGGAAGCACTAAGAGAAATTCACCTATATGCCATGCATGCGGAGATGTTGGACATTTGAAATTTGAGTGCTTGATCCTTAAGAATCCGGTTCGGAACTTGAAAGGTAAATTTGTACCTACCGGAAAAAGGATGAATCAGATGTGGAGTCCTCCTAAAGAAACACCAAACGTGAGGAAGAATTATCCCACTCCACCGAAGAAAGACAAAAGAATGGAAGAGCTCCTAGAAATGGTAAAACAGTTGAACAAAAGAACCATGGAGCTGATGAAAGAGAAATCAAGTAAAGAGAAAACCTCAACACCTTATGCTCAAACGATGACATCCCTAGAATCAACCAAGAAGCCTAGTTCTCCAAAAAGGGTAGTCTCTAAATGGGTAGTAAAGAACAAATGCTTAGTTATCCATACAGCCCTTAGAGCCGGAAGAAACACTAGGTGGTACCTTGATAGTGGATGCTCCCGACACATGACAGGTGACAAGACTCAGTTTTGTGATTATGCTGAATTTGATGGTGGGTCTGTTACCTTTGGAGATGGGAGTGTTGCCAAGATTGTTGGAAAGGGAACCATCACCGGGCCAGGATTGCCCAAAATTGAGGATGTACTATGTGTTGACGGTTTAAAACATAATCTATTAAGCATCTCTCAAATATGTGATGAACAACATTCGGTGAAATTCTCCAAAGAAATGTGCGAGATTATGGATCAATCTGGAAAATTAATATTAAAAGGGTTTCGCACGGGTGATAACTGCTATGTGATTGAAAACAAGAGTGATGAGGGACCATCTGCCGTATGCCACATGGCTATTAATGATGAGACTGAGTTATGGCATCAACGGCTTGGTCATGTCCATTACAGGAACCTTGCTAGGTTGAGTAGAAAGAAATTGGTAAGAGGTTTACCAAAGATTGGGAAGAAACCAAAAGAAGTATGTGCTGAATGCTTGAAAGGTAAACAAATTAAAGTTGCACATAAGAAGACATCCATCATTGCTACATCAAAACCTCTTGATCTACTCCACATGGATCTTGTAGGCCCCACAAGAGTAATGAGTCAAGGTGGTAAGAGGTACTTCTTTGTTATTGTTGACGACTATTCCCGATATACTTGGGTTGTATTTTTGAAAGAAAAGTTGGATACATTTGAAGAATTTGAGAAACTCATGAAACGACTCCACAATGAAAAAGAATGCACAGTGAAACGTATTAGGAGTGATCATGGGGGGGAATTTGAGGATGGGCGCTTTGAATTATTCTGTGAAAATTTAGGCATCAAACATGAATTCTCAGCCCAAAAACTCCACAACAGAATGGAGTAGCAGAGAAGAAAAACAGAGTGCTACTCGACATGGCCACAGTTATGATGAACAACAAAAATATAGCAAAAAATCTGTGTGCCGAAGCAGTGAATACAGCGTGTCACATCATTAATCGAGTTTATTTGAGAGCCGGCCTAGATAAGACCCCATATGAGCTGTGGAATGGAAAAGTCCCAAACATCAAGTACTTTAGGGTCTTTGGTAGCAAATGCCACATCCTTCGAGATAGAGAAAATCTAGGAAAATTTGACTCTAAGAGCGATGAGGGAATATTTCTAGGATATGCTTCTGATAGTCGGGCCTATAGAGTGTACAACACAAGGACTAAAACAACTTAAGAATCCATAAATGTTGTCATTGATGACCAATCCAAAGAAGACACAAGACTGGATGATGATGAAGTGGGAGAACCGTGCCACATAGGTAAACCTGTTGAAAAATCTCCCACTCCCAATGCCTCAATAGCTTCTGGAAATGTTCCACACATCAAGGATCATCCCCTCAATCAAATCATTGGAGATCCGGATGTTGGAGTCAAGACGAGAAGACAACTTGAGGCCATCAACAGTCATGTGTGCTTCACTTAAAAAATTGAACCGAAAAATATAAATGAGGCTCTCAATGATGAGTTTTGGATACTTGCAATGTAAGAGGAACTTCAACAGTTTACCAGAAATGAGGTTTGGCTTCTGGTTGAAAGACCATATGAGAAGAATGTCATTGGAACTAAATGGATCTTCAAAAACAAAATAGATGAATCTGGCAATGTGATTCGAAACAAAGCTCGTCTTGTAGCTCAAGGGTACTCTCAAATCGAGGGAATTGATTTTGATGAAACTTTTGCCCCGGTTGCTAGACTCGAATCCATTCGAATTCTCATGTCCATAGCATGTGCTCTCAAATTCAAATTATTTCAAATGGACGTGAAAAGTGCTTTTTCTAAATGGTATACTTGATGAGGAGGTTTATGTTGAACAACCAAAAGGGTTTGTAGACCCTAGTTATCCTCAAAGAGTCTATCGATTGAAAAAGGCTCTCTATGGGTTAAAACAAGCCCCCCGAGCATGGTATGAACGTCTTACTCAATTTCTAATTGCTCACAAGTTTGTTAGGGGGAGTGTTGATAAAACCCTATTTGTTAAGAGGACGACTGATTCCTTTCTCATTGCTCAGATTTATGTGGATGATATTGTATTTGGGTCAAACTGTGAAGAATTCTCTGCTTTATTTGCTGAACTAATGAAATCTGAATTTGAGATGAGTTTGGTAGGTGAACTAAATTTCTTCCTAGGATTGCAAGTTAAACAACTGAAAAATGGAATGTTTATCAACCAAACTAAGTATGCAAAAGATTTAGTCAAGAGGTTTGGGCTAGACTCGGGTCGATCACACACCACACCTATGGCCACTACCATTAAACTTTCTAAAGACTTATCTGGCAAAAGTGTTGATCAACATTTATATAGAAGTATGATTGGGAGTCTTCTCTACCTCACAGCTAATAGACCCGATATTGCCTTTAGTGTAGGGGCATGTGCTAGATTTCAAGCCGATCCTAAGGAATCACACCTCATTGCTGTAAAAAGAGTGATTAGATATGTGGCCTGCACAACTGAATATGGCTTGTGGTACCCCTTTGACACCTCAACCATCATTGCGGGGTACTCCGATGCCGATTGGGCCGGAAATATGGATGATAGAAAATTCACAAGCGGTGGCTGTTTTTTTGTCGGAAACTGCTTAGTTGCTTGGCATAGCAAAAAGCAAAACTCCATCTCATTGTCCACTGCTGAAGCTAAATATATTGCTGCCGGTAGTTGCTGTGCTCAACTACTTTGGATGAAACAGATGTTGAAGGATTATGGCCTTAATCAGGACGAAATGACGCTTTTTTGTGATAACACAAGCGCCATTAATATTTCAAAAAATCCTGTTCAACATTCTCGAACCAAGCATATCGACATCCGGCACCATTTTATAAGAGAACTAGTTGAAGAAAAACTGATCAATCTTGAATACATCCAAACCGAGCGGCAATTGGCCGACATCCTTACGAAGCCGTTAGATTCCACAAGGTTTGAACACCTTCGGAAGTCTATCGGGGTATGCTCACTCTAGCAAATTGGAAAATCATGTGCATATAGGTATATCTGTGGAATTAGCCTCATAAAATTGAGTGATCATTGATATTCTCAAGCTTACACTCTTACAAAATAGACTGGGGAATCATTTGCAGGAGGGAGGAAGGGTTTAACTGCTTAAATGCCACTGGAGCCATTTCCGATTGATCGGACACTTCTCCGATCAATCGGAAAAGTGTCCGATCAATCGGAAATATCGGGAGTTCAATAGTTAAATACGCGAGCCCTGTTCATTTCTGCCCTATGTTTCTCTTTTCTTTCAGCTTCTTCCGGTAGGGCATCCCTGTGCGATCGGACTGTAGCTCAGCAGGCTTTCCCTCGGTCCTCATAAGCAGCAACAATGGCTCCTCGTGTCTCCTAGGTAAGGTCTCACAAGCTGTCAGTTCGGTTTCTTGCTGTCAGATCGGTTCCTTCTATCCCTTTCTTCTATTAGCTGATCATTTGTAGGGATTTGAAGTTATTCCTGTCCATCTTGGTGTCTGCATTGTTCAAATCATTCCTCCCACCTTGATACACCATGCCTAAAGATCCTAAAGGCAAGTCCAAGATGGCTGCGGGGCCATCCACCACCGCCAGGTCTAAGAAACTCCAAACTTCTCGACCCTCTCAGGGCTCTCCACCTCCTGCTGCTCCTCCTGCCCAACTTAAGAGTCCAGCTTCAATCTCTCGATTCCAATCTCGCACCATTATATATGAGAGAGAGGTCACCTTGTCATGTGTGGAGCCCTTTGGCATTCCAGCCCTTCTTGCGCAGATCGGCTGGGATGGTGTGCTACGTTTTGGAGGCGTAGCACATCCTGAGGTAGTGTATGTATTTTTATCAAACATCATCAACCCCGTTGGAAACCCGCCATCGTGTGAGGTTATTGTCGGAGGACGGGTAGTCAAGATCACCGCCCAAACCATAGCCGACCTGCTTGGGATTCCCATGTCCACAGCCCCTCAACCGAATGACAATCTTCTTGATTCTACTCTTCGGGCTGATTGGACTCGATATTTGTGTCGGGGTCCCAATCCCGAGTGGATAGACGGTAGTGCACTTCGGGCGTCTGAAATGTCCAATCGGTTTCGAGTGCTCCACCAAATCTTCAGCACGAATGTCTACCCACGCAGTAGTAACAAATCCGATCTCACCGCAAATATGGTCAATCTGCTCTATCACGTTGGTCATGGGACGCGCCTGTGTCTCCCATCCATCATTTTGCATCATATTCTGGACGCGCTGCCTCACAACCGCAACACCATTCCGTTCGGCTGGATCATTACCAGATTGGGGCACGATTGCGGGTTCACAAATATTGTGGTCCATCCTATTCCTCGCCGCACCTTCAGGGACCTCAATATCAAGAAGATGTCCCTACCCAAAGAGGATAACGTAGAAGACCGGTATTTCTCTCATACCCCCACGCAGGTGTCGTCTGGCACTCATAGCAGGTCTTCCGCTCCATCACCGACGCCGGCCCCAGCTCGTCGCTCAGTCAAGCGGCGACTTCAGTCCGACGCCTCTTCGGCACCTCCTCCTCCCGGCACGGAGCAGATCACTGCTCAACTAGATCGTGTGGAGGGTGCCCTTGCACAGCATGGTGAGCGGCTGTCACGTCTTGAGGGCCTGATGCAGACCATTCATGATGCTGTTCAGCGCCTCACATCAGCTCTTTCATGTTGTCGCGATGATGCTGCTGGCCCTGCTCCATAGCTGCCTATCTTTTTAGTCAGGGTCCCTAGTGTCTAGTCGTCGCAGATATCTTTTTGGAGCGACATTGTTAGTTGTATTGATTGATACATCTTCTCTTTGACATATTTTGTTTTGGATAGTCTGATGGTCATTCCTTTTGGATATTTTGGATATTTTGCTATGATTTGTGTTGGATCTGGATATTCTGATGATCATTATGTTTTTTTTGTTATGATATTTTGCTATGATCTTCTGTTGAATAGTCTAATGATCATTCTTTTTGGCTATCTTGTACATATATACATATACTTGTGCGAAATTGCTTTATCCTTATTGGGCTTCTTGCCCTCTTTTGGATTTTGTATATATGGTTTCTTGGTCATGATATACATTTCAGGAGGGGAGGTTGGTTGCTTGGGCTATAAGCCCACTGTGCTTACTGTCATATACTTGTATATCATTGCATGACCATGTGTGTGTGTTGGCTTCCTCTCTCGGCTCGATAATGTCTATTTCCTCTTTTAGTCCATGACATATGCGCTGCACTCTCATTTCACTAACCTTTGTCAATCACTGACAAAAAGGGGGAGAATTTATCCCACCAAAAGGTCCAGGATATTTTTTTGTTGATCTTTTGTGTGCAGGGACTAAGGGGGAGTTCAAGTGAAGCCTAGTCTGTACATTGAGTTTGTACATTTTGTATGTAATGAGTCATGTCTATGTATAAAGCTTTTATTTTCTTTGACATGATCTATGTATGTATTTTGGTTTTGGTGTCTAGGAAAAAGTCTATGGTATGGACCAAGACTTTCATAGGTTTGGTTTTGTCTGGTAATTGACAAAGGGGGAGATTGTTAATGCAAAGATTTGTTAATTACCATGGTTAGTGTGTCGTCGAGTCTCCTTGTGGCTGAAGACAGTCTCCGTGCTGCTGAAGACAGAAGCTACTCAAAGAAGATCGCTCGTCAGTCAACTTCAAGCCTCTCCATCCAAACCTTTGATCCCAAAACCTGTTATAGATGGTCCAAATCCTTCCTAGGTACACCTTTAGCACCATCTATAGCCCTCCTTCCATTTAGATCAGCTTTGGAAGGGTTTATGTTAGCAGAAGTTGCTTAAAAATTGAAAAACAATATGTCTGCTCTCTCCGATACATACCCGATCCATCGGAGATTAGTCCGATAGGTGTCCGATCAATCGGACAATATGTCCGATCCATCGGAGAAATGTCCAGTAACATTGAAAATCTCTCTGGACACTTTTCCGATCAATCGGAGGACTGTCCGATCCATCGGACAGGGTCTTCCGATCAATCGGACGGTATGTCCGATCAATCGTAGAAATGTCCAGCAAACATTGAAAAACTCACTGGACACTTTTCCGATCACTCGGAGGTCTGTCCGATCCATCGGACAGGGTGCTACGATCCATCGGACATACATACGATCCATCGGAGGAAATTCCAGAAAAATTACATTAACTCTCTGGAAGGAATTCCGATCAATCGGACCATCTGTCCGATCAATCGGAACTAAGTCTGATCAATCGGATGACCTGTTTTTCAGCAAAATTCAAATCTAGCTAAAACTTATGTCCGATCGATCGGATCCTATCGAGCTGACCGTTTTCTGACCGTTGAATATCATTTCTATATATGGAACTCGGTTGGATCTTGTGAGAGACACCTTGAGCATCATCTAGGGTTTGTGTGAGCCTTCTCCTTGAGATCCCCTTCTCTCATACCCTAAGATTTGTTGAGTTCATACTTCAATCCATGTTGATCTGACCAACATTGATGAAGCATTCAAAGCTTGGATTGAATCATGAACTCAACCCCTCTTTAATGGCATCTTGACCTACCTCTCATAGATATACTCTTGTCATCAATGCCATTAATGGTGATTTAGGTAGAAGCCTTCCTCATATAAAAGCCATATCCCCATTTAGCCTCTACCTAACCCTAATCCCTCACCTTGGAATCTACAATGAGTCATCCGGAGCAAGGTTGCTGATCGAGGGAGCTGAAGAAGGTATCTTCCGTGCAAGCCGAAGCTTCTTCAACAAAGGCATCATTAAGGGACTCAATCAGCTAAGTATATTTAGTCTTTCGAGTCCAAGAAACCTCTTCAAGTTGAGATTTGGGTTTCAGAGTTTGAAGACCCAAACTCGTAAGAGTCCTTGCGTAGGACAAGTCCTTGAGTAGGACAAGCCCTTGTGTAGGACAAAGTGGTCATGGATTAGTCCTATGGAAGGATGAATCCATGTGTTGAGTCTTAAGTCCTTTTGTAGGCTGTTAAGGTTTATGGTTAACCTCATTTAAAACCATAGTGATAGTGAAATCCGGCCACTCAAGGAGTGAGTGGATCAGCCGGGAGTGGAGTAGGTACATAACCGAACCACTATAAAAATCTCTTGTTGTGTGATGAATGGATGAACTGATTTACTTCTTTCCCATATGCTTTTATTGACTTATATTCTGCATATCTTGTGTTTGAAGTAAGTTTCCTAAGAATACTTTGCATGATTATAAGTGTGTAATTGGGAAATTTAAAAAGTGTCCTATTCACCCCCCCTCTAGGACAAGGTATCTTGTTTCTTGCTTCTACAAAAGCGGTAATCAAACTTACACCGCATTTTCAAAGTGTAGAGAATTAAAATTGCTTCTGCAAAGAAGAAAATGTTGGGCAAACATCTACATTACTCAAAGCAAATTGCATCTTTTTATTTGTCTTCCTTTTCCTATTTTCTACAACCCATGCGAAATTACATAAATACCCTTCAAAGATCCTCCATCTTTATGTTGGTTTGAGTTGCTAGAGACAGTGTAGTGTGTATGAGTGATTTAGGGTTTGATCCCTGGTTGTCTTACCTTGTAAACCTTACTAAGTATCAAAAAGTCATTTTTTATTTCATTCTATTTTCTTTATTTTCTATTTGCTCTGACCCCTGTAAAATTACATGAATGTCTTTCAAACTCCAAAAGTCCTCCCTTTTTAAAATCTCAAGGGCATTTAAGTAATTTTATTTGTACCCCTTTATTACTGTATAAATCCAAGTGACACCTTTAATCTCATGTGTATTAACCACATCACATGTGTGTGCATCAAGATTACAGGTGTGCAAGATGAGGGCCCTTGTTTCAAGTGGGGTCCACAATGTACATCTCTAGTACATAAACTGGTTGAGTCCACTTTCCAGTATGTCTCACTTCAATGAAAGAGGAAGGAAATGACAAATGGCCTGCATGCTCATGCACCATACACTGGTTTCCAATCTTAAGATGTGGGTGCCATGGTTCTGTAGCCAGACTATTGTCTCTTGTCCCACAGTGGATAGATGGTGCCTCATAAAAGTCCTTGTTAGGACAATCTTAACCTTCTCTAGTTGAGACCTAGAAATAAACGATTAAGGAAACAATGCAACACCTCCCACATTCAACTTAGAAAGGTCTGACTCCCTGATCTTCTAATCAGGATACTTTTGGAGTATGCTAACTTGATTACAGAACCTTAGGGCCTCGTTGGCGAATTAAAACTCATGTTCATGGCGCAAAGAATCAGATTACGTATCATGTAACCCGTGTCCACTGGAAAGACAGTGGTTTGAAAAAGAGAACTGATCAAGTGCAGGCAAGGCAAGGTACCACAACTTGTGTCACCGTGCCATCTTTCTTGCCAACATGCCACTTGTATAGTATGTTAATACCATATAATGGTAAGCTCCACCGTGAAGATCAACTGGAACAAAAATCAGGCCTTTATGATCATCAGGTGGGCCAAATCATTGGCATCAATTGGACAAATGACGGTTTGGCACAACATCAGGTTGTAGCCCACCTAGTGAGTGGATCAAACCTGATTTTCCTGGAGGGTGATGTTCATGGTCGGGCCTACTGTTTTAATGGTCTAATGTTCGTTCTACAAAACTGGTATCTTAGCGGAGAAGATGGTAAGGTACCACAAGTTGCATTCCATTGCTTATATGTGATCAGTGCTCTTTTGAAACAGGAAATGTGGTTCAGTTAAGGGCGGAATGTGCGTCATATATCCGGGTGGATGGCATGGCACCCATTCTGCACTTACATGACACGCATTCCACCCTTACCCTGAGTATTGGTATATGGCGTGTTTGCAGTGCCGCATACCTGATGAATGGCCTGGACCTTTGACATGTGTGTTGTACGCACAAATCTACAACATGTGTTCCACCCCTTCTACTTGTATGCATAGCGGGGTATGAAATACTTATCAGAGAGCTGGGCTGTTGATCATGTAAGGTACATTGTGAACATGCCATGGACCAAAGATGATATCAATCCATTGATCAAGAACATTAAATTTGCATGAAAAAAATTGGGCAGTAGTAATAGAAGTCCAACAGTTCACATCCAATGTACATGTGTGGCTTGCTTGATGAGCATGCTACCATGGTTTTTGGTATATGGCATGTTCTTTGGATGCTCTACCCAGTCAATGGCTTAGATCTATGATAAACGTGCTGTAGCCTGTATGAATGGATCTGTGACACGTATTCCACCCCTCACGGGAGGTTGCACCCATTTAGCACTATGTGGCTTTTGGAAACATCTCCAAGTCATTTCCAGTGATAGCGATGTTGTTGTTAATTGCTTCTTAATAAGCAATTAATTCCTAGATGTGTTTAGGGAAATGATTTTTGAGAATTAAAATCGCCGAAAAGCACTTGTTTCATCAAAGCTAAACAGGCCCCAAGCAAACTGGTTTTGTAATTTTTTTTTTCTTTTTGGGTCTTATGAGCTCGTTTCTTTGTTCTATTGCTACCTAATGCTAACTATGATTCTATGAGTGTTGTTTTCTGAAGGTAAATGTTCGGATTAGCACTTTGAATTTTTTAAGAGTTATATACGTATCTTTTTACTTGATTTAATGTTATTTCATGATTATGGGGTCGCATGTTGCTTAAAACTGATTTAGGTTGATGGAATTAAACTGGTTTTCCTGAAGATTCAAATGGTTACTCTAGAATTTCTTTTTATAAGAGCTTCAGTAACCAAAGAGGTTAAACCTATTTCAATGTTTTTTATTAGGAGGGGAACTTCAGACCTTCAAAGCAAGAGCAAGATCATGCCTTCTTGCTGCAATTGCTTTTCTGGTTCAAACAATCATTCAGGTTTAATTCATTACTGTGTCTTCCATTACAAAATTTATTAAATAAGTTATCAATAAGAAAATGCTTAGTAAGGTTGCTGCTGATGGAAAAATGCACATAACTGCCATCCTTTTCCATTGTAAAACTAATATACAATCATGTTCCTTACAGAAATACAGAATACAACATTTACTTGTACTATGTTGTAACTTTTTATTTTATTCTACTTTTGCTACTAGACAAAATTGTCAATCCTTAGTTGTTCCTATCATCAGTATTGAGGGGAAAGCTTGAAATTTGAGATCTGTCTTCAGATACTGGACAGTCAGCGAATTAGCTTACTTGGTAATAATGATTGGTCATATGGTATTTTATTAAAGAAAAAAGATTAGTATCTTCACAGACTTGCATCAGCGATCTGAGTGCATTTCCACCACCCGAACAGAGTAGTCCAATGTCCGGCTTCTTTTCCCCCTTTTGCTCATTGAATATAGTATTGATCCAACTTACAGATAGCTTCTCAACTTACAGATTGATACAACTTCCCCTATCCTCTTTTGTTGATTGTCATGCATAAGGGTCTTGTCTGTGGAACAAGGTGTCCCGTATCGGTTTCGGTGGGCGTAACGGTGCCCACCGTTTCCGATACGGATACGGGCCGTATCGGCCGATACGGGGCCGTATCGGCCGATACGCCCCCCGTAATGGTCCACTTTTTTTTTTTTGCCAAAAAAATTTAAAAAAATATGGATTAAATCCAGAAAATTCCAAACATCCCAAATATGCATTCATTTATAATTTTGAACATGTTTATGGTGGTGAAGCGGTCTACTCTTTGGTGAAAAAGCTGTATCGGGCTGTCTGGTGAATTTATGAAGCTAATAACCTGGAATTAACTGCAGAACTTATAAATTCAAATTTCTAACTGTCTAATACCAATAATATGTATATTAGAATAAATGTAACATCAAAGTATTTCAATTTTCACATGTACTATTATTTTTTATAATTTACTTTATATTATTTACAATTTATTTACATACCTGAGGAGTGAGGAGTGAGGACTTGCAAAAAATAATGTATTAAGACTTCTCTTATCTTGAATCTATGACCGACTCTTGTCCTGCCAATTGAACATTCTAAAGTAGAAAAAAAAATTAGTAATACCTGATATACTCCCCTGCAGGCATGTTGATTAAAGATTACTTGACTGGTTGTCACTTGTCAGGGGAGTTATTTTAAACACAAGTTCAACAATGTAAAGTGTGTGTTTTTTTGGTGAATGTATGACCATGTGGGTAATGGAAAAGACTCACCAAACCGGAACTCACCACCAAAATGAAAACCTGCTTTGTTGTGGTTGCTCAACCTCCACGTCGTCGTCGTCATCATCATCGGGTTGTTGCGGTCTTGTTGTTGCATATCCATAATATTCAGTGCCAGAGGGAAAGACCAGGTCAAGGAAACCTGATGATGACTGATCCTGACTAGGCAAAGATTCTGACCCTGAGTGAGGATATCTACTAGTGCCCGTCGAATAGCCGTGCGGCCCGTGCCCATACTGGTACTCGTATTCAGGGCCAGGCTGTTGAGATTGAGATGAATAACTTGGATTTGGTTCATATGGTAGATGTGGAACAGCTTCAGGAGGACTACTCCAACATGAAAGTGGCGGAACAGGTTCCCTATAATCCCATTGGCTGTAAGAATACCCATAATTCCTCGGATCATAGCCATACGCATGCTGATGTTCCAGATCTGTCGGTGTAGATTGCGATGCAGGTGCAGGACCTGTAGGTGCAGGACCTGCAGGTGCACTACTGGAGCCAGGCTCTTGCTGGCTGTATCGTGACTCAGTACACTCATAAGTTCGACCCCTTCGGCCCCGCTTGCTTCGTCGAAGTTCATCAGCCTCGCGATCCGTAGACGGCTGTATGGTATCAGTAGCCCTGGTGGGTTGAGCAATGCCAGAAGTGGGACCAGCATTAGGTGCATCATCATCATCATCATCATCATCATCATCTGTTTCAGTATAGCTAGAGCTCGCACTCTTCTGCTGAGTTTGCATGAAATCCGCCCCTTTCTGGGTCCAACACAAATGCACGACTCTCTTGCTGTGCCTTGCGTATTTCTGGGTCTTCAACTTCTATTTCTTCACTATCATCTTCTATTTCTTTTTCCCTTACTTCCAACCAAGGTAGAAGTGGGTCATCCTTATCATAAATATTGTCCAAGTTTATTGGACAATAATCCACATCACCGGCATTATTGGTGGTAGGCTTCCTTGAATGCATGCGCATTCTTAGCCTCATGTTGTAATGCATAAAGACAAGTCTATCTAACGTCCTAGTCTGAATTCTTTTTCTATTCTTCGTATGAATAAGTGTAAAACAACTCCAATTTCTTTCGCAACTAGAGGAAGACGTTGTTTGGCTCAAAATCCTTACTGCAATTTTTTGGAGAGCTGGTGTGTCCTCTCCGAAATTTATCCACCAGTCGGCGGGGTGCAACTTAAGTATTGCATGTTGTGCAAGAGTATCTCCAAAGCTACCCTGGCGAGTTCCAAATATATCCAATTCATTCAAAGCCTTTATTTGTACATCTAAGTCAGGCTCTAATCTCTTTATCACGTTCTTTAATCCAATACGAATCTCATCATCCATAACAAATGATTGGGCATATCTATACCTAGGATTTAGGAAATAACCTGCTGCATGAATATCGTGGTGGAGCTGATTTGTCCATCTTTTGTCGATCAAATTCCAGTAAGATTGCCAGCTTGAACAATCACGTTTAATTGCCAACTTCGCTTTATCCATGGCGTCGTAGAGGAAGCCCATCGTAGGTGCTTCATCGGTTTTAACAAGACGAAGTACCCTCATCAGTGGTTCCATCACCTTTAAAATTTTCTTAACCCTCTTCCAATATTTGTTGTCTCTTATGGTGTTTACAACATCAACCGGCGTCCCTGATGTCTTCTTCCCATATTTTGTGTTGAGCCATTGTTGGGAAGCAAACATTTCACTCAACTCTCTCCTATGCTGATACAAACTCTCTAAAGCTATAAAGTTTGTTGCAAATCTAGTCGCCGCTGGCCTAAGCAACTCTCGTCCCTTCGTGAACTTCCTCATTATTGCAACTAGGTGATTATGGTTGTAAATAAATGTTGTCACTTCTTTCGCTTTTTCAACCATTTCCTTGACATTCTTTCTCTTTCCAATATCTTCAAATATAAGATCAATACAATGTGCAGCACACGGTGACCAAAATATGTGTTCTCTTTAGCATCAATAAATTTCCTGCAGACTTATATGTTGCTTCATTATCTGTCACAATCTGCACCACATTCTCCTCCCCAATCTCATCCACTACTTTATCCATCAAGCTAAAAATATATTTAGCATTTTTTATTTCATTCGAGGCATCAATTGACTTGTGGTACACTGTTCCCAAGTGGCAATACACCATGAAGTTGATCATGCTGCGTCTTGTTGGGCCAGTCCAACCATCACACATGATCGTGCATCCTCTGGCCTGCCATATGGGTTTAAAGGTATTTACGTATGCCTTTGTATCTGCATACTCTGCGTCTGTCCATTTTCCCCTAATCTCCTTGGCTGTGGGAGCTTTAATTCCTTCACCTGCTTCTGCTGCTGCATCAATTACCACCTGCCAATATGGAGAGTTTGCCGCATTAGGGGGTATTTTGGCATGTATAAATAACTTTGCTGCTGCCCTACCCAGTTTCTCAACAGAAGTTCTACTCCACATTTGTTTTATCTTCTTTTGTTTACTAGATTCTTTCCTAAAGAGGATCGGATCAACAGAGGGTCTCCTAGGCACATCTTCTTCTTCCACATCTACATCTATAGGATGATGAGCTACATGTGAAGATGTGCCTCACCGGCTGCTAAACATATGCCTTAATCCACCAAACATACCCCCTCCAACCCCAGCTGTACTTCCCGTTGGGGCTGCAGTTGTACTCCCCTGGCCACTCCCACTCCCACTCGCACTTGAACCAAACGTGCGTCGACGTTCTTCCTCTTCACGAGCATAGCGCACGCTTTCTCTCCTAGCTATAGTCATTTCTCGATCAGAATCTTCCCCAGAATCAATGATGTCTTCGCCACGAACGCCCATATATTCTGGACCAAACACCTCTTGTCGGGCCGCATCAAGGATATCATCTTTCTTTTTCTGCACAGCAGCTCGTTTCCCCTTTGACTCATCTAAATTGTATTGCATCAGTATCATTATCTCTTTGGGAACTTTGGTGCATCCTGCAACTTGACCCTTTCGATGTGCCAAATGTTGTTTAAGTCGCGTAATTCCACCATTTATTACTCTATCACAATAGTTGCATTTTATTTGGTGCCTTCCACCACCTACCCTCTGACAATGTTCCCATCCAATATCCTCATTTGCAGTTCCACTTCCAGTTCCAGTCCCAGACATTTTTTAATTAGAGATGGCTTATGTGATGTGGCTATGTCACTTAGATACTGAGTCTAAGAGTGAAATACTTAGATTTTAAAATTTATAAATGTAATTGTAAATCTTAAATACAGATAATGAAATCAAGTACTAACTACTAAATTCAAATACTAAACCCTATGGGCTACAGCCTACAAAGTACAACTACGAAGCTCCAAAACGGCAAAACCTGTCGAAAAAATAAAAATATAAACATACATTAGTCATTACTCATTAATCTGTAAATATGATTCTCTATGTTTTTGAAAAAAAATGATTTTCTCTAATTTTTAAAATTATTCCGAAATTAAAAAAAATACAAAAAAAATAACAAACCATATGCATAATCTGTAAAATGCACATGATTATGTTCTATTATAAGTAACACATGTTATCCAACCTTTAAACCAGAATTTTTTTTTGAAAAAGATGATTTTCCCTAATTTTTAAAATTATTCCGAAATTAAAAAAATACAAAAAAAATAACAAACCATGTGCATAATCTGTAAAATGCATATGATAACATTCTATTATAAGTAACACATATTATCCAACCTTTAAACCAAATTTTTTTTTTTGAAAAAGATGATTTTCCCTAATTTTTAAAATTATTCCGAAATTAAAAAAATACAAAAAAAAAAATAGCAAACCATGTGCATAATCTGTAAAATGCACATGATTATGTTCTATTATAAGTAACACATGTCATCCAACCTTTAAATCAGATTTTTTTTTTGAAAATATTAATTTTCCCTAATTTTTAAAATTATTCCGAAATTAAAAAAATACAAAAAAAAATAGCAAACCATATGCATAATCTGTAAAATGCACATGATTATGTTCTATTATAAGTAACACATGTCATCCAACCTTTAAATCAGAATTTTTTTTTGAAAATATTAATTTTCCCTAATTTTTAAAATTATTCCGAAATTAAAAAAATACAAAAAAATAGCAAACCATGTGCATAATCTGTAAAATGCACATGATTATGTTCTATTATAAGTAACACATGTCATCCAACCTTTAAATCAGAATTTTTTTTTGAAAATATTAATTTTCCCTAATTTTTAAAATTATTCCGAAATTAAAAAAATACAAAAAAAATAGCAAACCATGTGCATAATCTGTAAAATGCACATGATTATGTTCTATTATAAGTAACACATGTCATCCAACCTTTAAATCAGAATTTTTTTTTGAAAATATTAATTTTCCCTAAATTTTAAAATTATTCCGAAATTAAAAAAATACAAAAAAAAATAACAAACCATGTGCATAATCTGTAAAATGCACATGCTTATATTCTATTATAAGTAACACATATTATCCAACCTTTAAACCAGAATTTTTTTTTGAAGAAAATGATTTTTCCTAATTTTTAAATTTATTTCGAAATTATTCCGAAATTAAAAAAAATACAAAAAAAATAGCAAATCATGTGCATAATCTGTAAAATGCACATGATTGTGTCCTACTATAAATAACACATGTTATCCAACCATTAAACCAGAAAAAAAAGAACATGATTTTTACTAATTTTTAATATTAATCCGAAAATAGACAGAAATTAAAAAAAATATAAAAATCAGTTGCATAATCTTGAAATACACATTTTAACATTTTACAATGGCTACAACATCATATCAAGGTGGAAAAAAAGTGATTAGAGGAAGAATAATGTATAAATACCTATTTTCGGATTTCTTCGAAAAATGGCCCACGGAGCTTCGATTCATCCAAATCGTAGAAATTGGTCGTTTTAATTCTCCAAAATAGACTAATTGTGGTCGTTTTTAGCAAAAGAACAGATTAGAAAAGAAATGGGGGAAGAAAAGTGGGAAGAAATTATAAAACAGCAAGTATTTATAAAAAAAAAAAAAAAAGTTACCGTTTTTTGACCGTTACGGGCCAAATATTCGGGGTCCCCGATTTGGACCCCGTATTGCGTAACGGTACCGGCCGTTTCCGGTACGTATCGGCCGGTACGGCCGATACGTAACCGGTACGGGACACCTTGCTGTGGAAGTTGTCCAACAAAAGGCTTCTACTCAAGGGGAGCTCCCCACACTAGCTGGGTAAAGTGCTTGGAAGAATTTCTTGGCCAAGAATGTGCCCTAGAAGCGGCCTGAATCCTTTCATCAATATTATTATTTTGGGAGAAGGACCCCACTCCTTTAACATATATCCAAGTCAAAAGGATTCATTCCTCCATATCACTCCCCACCCCCAATGATTTTGAAGCAATGATAGTTAAGGGTGTTCCGATTGCAGAGTGACTACAAATGTGGAAATCTTTGCTCCAATAAGTTTTCACCAAATCAAGTATGAATGCACTTACAGAAATGAATCACCTCCCTGTTTTTGACCTTGAACGTCATCGACTTCTGAAAAGATTTCCTCCTCACCTCCATTCCCTTCCATAAGAAGGCCTATGGTATTGTTTCAAGCCTAACAATTTATTTGTATGTCTTATATTGACATCATTTTATGTTTGACATATTGGGTAATGCTTTTTTCACTGTATTAAATGTTGAATTTTGTCTTTCAATTTAGCACCTTAATTGAATGAAAATCACCATGCATCTTTGCTGCTTATATTACTGATTGTAGGTGGGTAAATGCACCTCCTTGTGATGGTTGTGGCATTGGAACCAACTTTACTGGCATGGGTGCTCCACTTCCTTCTGAGATGCAGTTTGGAGGCTCACGAGTTGAACTTTATAGGTAGGATGAAAACATATACTTTTACCATTTCATTGTTCATCTGAATTTTGCTGGTATTTGTCCCCTTCCAGAATTTAAATGGTATGTTTTCTTCACAAGTCTTGTTTGGTACATTTGGTTCTCTTTATCACGTCAGTAAAGCATCAGCCATTCTCCTTAGCGAGCAGGGCAAAAGAAGAGGAAATTAAGTGACATCAGAGATCGAGGGCGGTTTGGCTCAAAGCCGGTGACAAAAATACCCGTTATTTTCACAGTATTGCTAGTGCTAGAGCTCGGGTGAATAGAATCTCTTCCCTTGTGGTGGACGGCGTCTGCACTTCGGATAAGGACAAAATCTGTAAAGCGGTGGTGTCTTATTACAAATCTCTCCTGTCAGATGTTCGTTGGACAAGACCTACTTGGGACAACTTAATCTTTTCCAAAATTCCTGACGAGGTAGTGGCAGATCTGGAAAAACCTTTCTCGGAAGAAGAGGTGAAATCAGTTTTAGGCTCAATGTGTGGGGATAAAGCGCCTGGCCCCGATGGTTACCCTATTCTATTTTTTCAGAGGTTCTGGAAAGTTGTCAAGGGAGATTTTATGGAATTCCTATCGGAATTCTGGAATAGAAGCAGGTTATCGGTGGAATTGAGAGCTAGCTTCGTCGTTCTTATCCCAAAAGTGGAGGGAGCGGACAGTTTGAAGGATTTTAGATCGATTAGTCTGATCGAAAGCCCTTACAAGATCCTCGCCTAGGTTCTCGCCTCAAGATTCAAAGAGGCCTTAACCAATGTTATTTTTGAAAATCAAGGCGCTTTTGTGGCAGGTAGACAAATTCTGGACAGTGATTTAGTTGCGCATGAATGCATAGACTCAAGAATCAAGGGGAAGAAATCTGGTCTAATATGCAAGCTAGACATCGAGAAAGCGTATGACCATGTGAATTGGAATTTCCTAGATTATATGTTGGATCGATTGGGTTTTGGCGAGAAATGGAGAGGATGCATGAAGTCTTGCATATCATCTGCATCCTTCTCCGTTGTTGTTAACGGTTCTCCTAAAGATTTTTTCAGAGTTTCTAGGGGGCTGAGACAAGGTGACCCCCTCTCGCCCTATCTTTTTGTAGTAGTTATGGAAGCTCTTAGTAGGATGCTTGATATGGGTGGGGCAAACGGACTGTTTTCAGGTTTCCAGATCCCAGGGGTTGACAGACAGGTCTCTCATCTTTTGTATGCTGATGACACTCTCTTGTTCAGTGAAGCCATGGATCGGTTGCGGAAAAATCTGGTGTGTTTTGAACCGGTGTCGGGATTGAAAATTAATGCGGCTAAGTTGGAATTGCTGGGGTGAATATAGATGGGGGCCCGACTTGAAGCGGTATGCTCACATCTTCAGCTGCAAGACGGGTACTTTCCCGATGACCTATTTGGGCTACCTTTATGCATTGGGAAACCGCCTAAACATCTTTGGGATAAAGTCATCGAAAGAATTGAAAGGAAGTTGACAATTTTGCAGCATAAATACATTTCTATGGGAGGACGTCTGACCCTCGTAAGAATGGCCTTTTCTAATATGCCTATTTACTTTCTGTCCTTGTTCAAATGCCCCAAATCTGTGATTGACAAGCTAGATAAATTAAGAAGGAACTTTCTGTGGAAAGGGGATAGTGATAATAAAAAGAAATTTCACCTTCTAAAATGGGAGGAGGTCTGCAAGCTGATTGATCAAGGTGGGGCGGGTATCAAACTGTTGGGGATGATGAACTAGGCCCTTCTTGGGAAATGGGTATGGCGTTTTAGGACAGAGGAAGGCTTTGGAGACGGTTATAGTTGGAAGGTATGAGACGCAAGAGGGCGGGTGGTTCATGAGACATCGCTCGTTGTACAGGGCATCGGGTATTTGGAAGGTGATTGCTAACATGGAGCACTTGGTTAGACAGGGAATCTCCTTCAATCTAGGCAGAGGTAATCGAATTCGGTTCTGGATGGACCATTGGTGTAGTGAGTAGCCTCTGCAAGATTTGTTCCCTACGATCACTCTTCTTGCGCCTTCCAGAAAAGTCATGGTTTCGGATTGTTATGAGGTGGTTAACGACACAGTGATCAGGGCTCCCTAGGTAAGAAGGAACTTACAGGATGATGAGTTAGAGGAATTCACCAATCTCATGGCCCTCCTCAGCAATATCAATCCACGTACTTCGGATGAAGACTTTCTGAGGTGGCGACACGATCGTTTGGGAAATTTTTCGATGAAAGCGTTTTTTTTCCTCCTTGGATTCTCCTTCCTAGACAGGCCGGCCTCATATGTTCCACTTCTGGTTCTATGACGCTCCCCTGAGGGTGGCGGCTTTCATTTGGCTTCTTGGTAGAGGGAGGGTCCTCACGATTGACAATCTCATGAGAAGATCCTTGATCCTTCCGAACATTTGCCTTATGTGTATGGAGGATGGGGAGTCGATTGACCATCTCTTCATCTATTGTTCTTTTGTAAGCGTCGTGTGGAATCATCTCCTCAGCGAGCTGGATATCGCGTGGGTTATGCCCAAATCTATGCCAAACTTGTTGTGGGCATGGCATGGCGGAGGAGTGGGGAAATTCAGGAAGGTTAGATGGCGTTTGCTTTTTATGGCGGTGTGCTGGGTGATTTGGGGAGAGCGAAATGGGGCGTTGTTTTAGAAGCGAGAAAGAGGAATTAACGGGGGTTTTGGCTAAAATCAGGGTGTTAGTGTCTGCTTGGGCGGCTTTTGTTGCGGCCATCGGCGGCGGTTCTATTCCTTGATTTCCTTAGTTTGGCTTTGTATTCTTTGTCTGCTTTTGCGGCTTTTCAATAAAATGTTGTTACCTTTCAAAAAAAAAAAAAAAAAAGCATCAGCCATTCTGAGCATTGTGAATTGCAAGACAGATGCATTGGTAAGTAGAAACAACTAGCAATTTTCTTGATACTACAAAATGCTCATCGATCAAGATTTTCACAATGGCATTACAGCTGCATAATGACCATTTTCTATTTTACTGACCATTATAATGGTTATAACAGGTGTTATGACTCGACTTTATTCTTTCTCTTTTGAATCCCTTAGTGAGGCATTATAATGGTTATAAGGGCCATCTGTGGCATTATGAGGCCATAAGCTGTCAACTTTGCATGACGAACATTCAGCTTCTTCCGAGAGCTAAGGGATCTCAATTCCTCATGGTCCCATCTATAGACGCAATATACTCTAAACACAACACTATTGACAAGGAAGGAGAACTTTTTCAAGTTAACATTAGTGACTCCTTCCATGCAAAGACCTTTGCTCCATGCACCATGTCCAACTTATCATAGGAAACCGGTAATTGATAGTAATCTGGTTAGTCGCATGACTACCCACACACATCCTCTAAGATCCATTTTTCTTAGGAGTTAACAGTGCGGGAACAAAAGATGGTGACATGCTGATGTAGGATGAGTGAAACTAGCCTAGGATGAATGGGGTGAGATCAAAATACACACTAACTAGGCAATCAACAAATAAATTCAAGTAAATCCACACCATAAAATATGAAATTCAGATTAACAACTAGATGGTCCTAGTTTAATCACATATACGGTGCATGAAAATATGAAATATCTCAAGAGTGGCCCCTTGGAAGTTAGGACTTCCAATCTAGCATCGGTAATGCCATATCCACATGAAGAAATAACGGTGCCAATAAAATTCAGATTTAGGGAAAAAGGGTTTATTCAAAATCAGATTTTCCTAAGGGGTTTTGGGATTTGGGAGTTTCGGGAATTAGGGATTTAGGAATTTGGGGATTTGAGAATTTTGTACAATTAGGGTTATAGTGTTAGGAGATAGGTGAGGAGAGGAGATAGTGAATAGGAAGATGAAGAAAAGGAGGAAGAAGAGCCTGTCCGTACGGACACACGTACGGACATGCGTGTGGGGTGTTGGGGTTGGGCTTTGATGGAAATGGAGAAGGAAGAATGAAAGGGTCTTAGGTATTGGGGGATTTGTAGGAGAAGGAAGAAGGAGAATGAAGAAAGGAGTTGCGTACCTTGAACGAAGAAGAAGAGAAGATGTCCTAGGAGGAGTCCACCACCAAGTTAAGTGTCTAACCCTTCCACAGTTGGATTAGAAGGAAGGGTTTCCTCACAAACCCTAAAGAAGAATAAAGAAGGGACTTCTCAAGAGAGAATAAGCTTTCAAGCTTTTTTCCTTTGCTCCAAAAACTAAGGTTAGGGTTGGATGCCCCCCCCCCCCCCCCCCGTTCTAGCTTTTATAATAAAACTTAAAAAAATTACAATATGCCTCAACGTAATGTTTCATGGGCAAACTCAAAGTGTCCAAAGCAAATAAAAGAGATCCAAACCAACCATCATGTCCTAAAAATAACATAAAATGAAATCAAATAAAAATAAGGATCCATGCAGCCCAGATCCGGAAGAATTGACGGTCCAATGGCTTGATCAAGATGGTCCAACGGTCAGATGGACCCAAAACTAAAATCCTATGGCTAAAAACTCCTCTTAAGCAACCCACATGCATCATCCCAAAGTGGGGTATTCCTGATGCACGTCGAATGCATGTGGGGTCTTCAAAATGGCCCCGCGGGCCCTGTCTGGAAGTCGCCATCTATCCATAAAGAAATCTGTGCTGATGCAGGTAGTCACCTTTGCTTCTAGTACAATCGAGTAGGTCCTTTGATGTACTCATGAACTCTCCCCGACTAAGAAGAATTCACTACTGGCGAAATGAAGCTGTGGTAGTGCTCGAGGAGGTCGGGATCAATGCACTGAACTTCTGCCTCTGTAATCCAAGTGTTATTAGACTTCAGCCTGTTCTTCCACTTCACAAGGTATTTCTGATGTCCTCCATGGCAGGTAGAAACCACTTGGTGATCTACAACATCCTCGATCTCTTTTTTTTGTCCAGGTAGTGATGGAAGAGAGGGTAATGTGTGGGAAGTAGGTTCTGGCAAAGGCCATGGGATGGGGTTGGGGTTAGGTACACTATCATCTGGGGTATGGGAAAGGTCTGCAAGAGGGCTAGAAGATGGAGGTGTGCGTCTGTCACAAGGTATAAGGTCCGCCATGTTGAATGTGGCACTAATGCCTATGTCAGATTGAAGATCCACCACATATGTATTAGGGCCCACTCTTGTTAAAATTTTATATGGACCTGCACTGCGGGCATGCAATTTCCTCACGGTTCCCTGTGGGAATCGTTTGGGCTTAATGCGGACCATGACGTAGTCGCCCACCTGAAATTCCTTAAACCTACGATGTGAATCTGTAGAGAGTTTATAATGTTGATTATTGGTATCAATGCGCCTCTTGATCTCACTATGCAAGTCATGAATATGCTGTGCAAATGCTTTTGCGTACTTAGATGGCCTATGTGTAACGGACATGGGAATAGGATCTATAGGCGTTCTAGGCTTGTATCCAAGTACTATCTCAAATGGACTCATTCCTGTGGACCTATTGATTGAATTATTGTATGCAAATTCGGTTACGGGCAAAACCGCATTACAGGTCCTAATATGGTCTCCCACCAAACATCTTAGTAGATTCCCTAAACTTCGATTGACAACTTCTGTTTGACCATCAGTCTGTGGATGGTATGCCGAAGAAAACTGCAACTTTGTTCCCATCATATGCCATAGAGTTTTCAAAAAATAACTCATAAAGTGCACATCTTTAGCTGACATGATGGACTTCGGCAAGCCATGCAGATGAACTACCTCCCCAAAGAAAATCTTGGCCACATTAATGGCATCAAACATTTTAGAATAATGGAGGAAGTGGGCCATTTTCGAAAAAAGTTCCACAACCACAAAGATGGAATCATACTTTTTGATCATCTTGGGTAGCCCAAGTATGAAATCCATGATGATATCAACCCACGGGGTGTGGGGGATTGGCAAAGGAGTATATAAACCGGTGTTTTGCTTCCTTTACTTCGCCGGCTAACAAGTCCTATATTGCCCTACAATGTTAGCCATGTCTAGCTTGAGACTTGGCCAATAGAAATGCTCCTCCACAAGGGCAATAGTCTTGTCATGCCCAAAATGACCAGCGATCCCTCCAGCATGAAGCTCCCATACAAGAAAATCACCGAGGGACCTACGGGGTATACACAACCTATCGCCTCTAAACAAAAACTCACTGACTATGAAAAACTCACTATTACTCCTAGACTGACCACTTAACAACAACGCGTACACCTCTCCAAAATCTGGGCAACTAGGGTAATTTCCTTTAATCGCTCAAACCGAGTGACTTCTATGCTCATGGATTGGAGTAACGCAATTCTACGACTCAACGCATCGGCATGTTTATTCTCAACCCCAACCTTGTGCTTCAACACAAAAGTGTACTCTTGAAGAAATTGGACCCACTTGGCATGCTTCGGGTTCAACTTCCTTTGGGAGTCGAGATAGCACAAAGCCTCATGGTCAGAAAATAAGACGAACTCCTATGGTAACAAATAATGTCGCTAATGGCGCAAAGATTTCACTACCACATAGAATTCCTTATCATAGGTAGAATACTTTTGTGCTTCATTCAGCTTCTCGCTAAAGAAAGCGACAGGGTGCCTTTCCTGACTAAGCACTCCACCTATACCTACGCCAGACTCCAACATAAAAAAACCTTAGAAAAATTCAGAAGTCACATGACAGGAACTTCAGTCATCTTAACTTTAATCTCCTTGAATGCCTTAGAGGTTGCTTTAGTCCATTGGAACTCCCATTTCTTTATGCAATCGGTAATGGGAGCCATGATGGAACTAAACCCCCTAATGAACCGCGTATAAAAGGTGGCAAAGCCATGAAAGCTACACACCTCATGAATATTGCGTGGCTCAGGCCAACTGACTATGACCTTGACTTTCTCGGGATCTGCTGACATGCCCTCAGATGACACGATAAAACCTAAGAAGATGACACTATTAAACAAAAACGAACACTTCTTGAGATTGCCACACAATTTCTCTTCCTTAAGGATCCCTCACACTTGCCTCAGATGGTAGAGATGTTGTTTCTTAAATCATGCTATAAATAAGGATGCTGTCAAAGTACACGACTAAGAACTTCCCCACGAAGGGTCTCAACACCTAGGTCATCACCTGCATAAATGTGCTCGGGGCATTGGTCAGTCCAAAATGCATGACTAGCCACTCTTATAGCCCATCCGTCGTCTTGAAGGTAGTTTTCCATTCGTCACCTAGGCGAATACGGATATGGTGATACCCACTCTTGAGGTCTATTTTGGAGAAAATTGTAGCACTGGTCATCATGTCCAATATATCGTCAAAACATGGTATAAGAAATCGGTACTTAACGGTAATCTTGTTGATGGCCCTGCTATCCACACACAAATGCCACGAGCCATCTTTCTTGGGTGTTAAGAGGGCGGGCACGACACATGGACTTATGCTTTCCTGAATGAACCATTTTCCGAGAAGCTCATCAACTTGCTTCTTGAGTTCCGCATGCTTCGTGGGGTTCATTCTGTAATGAGGAAGGTTTGGGAGAGTCGACTCGGGGACAAGATCAATGGCATGCACGATGTCCCTCATAGGTGGAAGCTCATTCGAGAGGTCGTCAGGAAAGATATCATTGAACTCCTCCATCACCGGAATCACCTCGCCAGGCAACTCTACACCAACCTGGGGCGTAACCTCTCTAGCAATGAGGGCATACACCTCTGAATTTGCCCTAGTCTCTCTTTCAAATTCTTGCATTAATGATGTGAAGAGACTTAGGCTTGAACTTCCTCGAAGTTCTAGGATCACCCTTCTTGGTGGTCTCCTTTTCCGATGTGCTCTTGGGTGGAAGGGGACTTAATCTAATTTTCTTGCCCTCAAACATGAATGCACAAAGATTCGAGCGACCGAATATTGTAACGTCCAAATCAAATAATTAGGGCCTACCCAAGATGATGTTGCCGGCATCCATAGGAACCACATTGCACCACAACGAGTCTTTATATGATCCATACTAGATAGGGATAAGACAACGCTGTGAAACCGGGATAAAAGACTCATCAACCCATGACACTCGATAGGGCTGAGGGTGAGGCTCAACTTTCAAGCCCAGACGACTCATGGTGCCGGTAGAGACCACTTGGGCACAGTTGCCACTGTCCCCAATCACTTTACAATTCTTTTCTCCACACTTGGCACAAGTGTAAAAGATAGTGTTTCTATGTCGAGCTCATAGTCTTCCTCTTCACAATCGCCCCGGCATCCTCATCAGCCTCATTTATCATAAGAGCTTTACCTCTTTCTTTTTTCGGGTATTCCTTTGCGAGGTGACCATAACCATTGCAAAGGAAACAGTTGCATGTGCTCACTTCCCTTCGAACTGGTGTTGGCTAGACCCTTACCTTTAACATTTCTGTTATAGGTGGGAGCACCAATTGAGGTCTTAGTCTAGTTTGCGGGGTTAGGTTTGGCTCCCTGAGGAGTAACCTTGCCACTAGAATCACAAGACCCAAATTTTTTCGTAGTCGGTTGCACTAGGTATCGTTCAAGCTCCTCTACCCTAAGGTAGGCTTCCTCTAGTGTACCAACATCATGAGGGATGAGCTCACGCCTAATGTCAGCTTGAAGGCCTGTTCTAAAACGAGACAGGGTCACTGAAGGGTGCTCATTGACGTCACATCGCATCATATATTCCTCAAACTTGGCGATGTAATCTGTGACAGGCATCAACCCTTGCCTCAAGGACTGGCACTGGTCCAAAAGACGACCACGATAGGAGAGCAGGATGTATTTTTCTCTAAGAAGTTCTTTCATCTCAACCCATGATGTAATGGGTTCATCTCCACGCCACTTTGCCCTCCATTCTGTATTGGTCTAGAATAGTTTGGCTTGACCTATTAACTTCATCTTAGCGAACCTCACTCGATGGCGATCTGGCATGTCATGCCACTCAAAGAAGTGGTCCATGTCAGCTTGCCAATCAAGGAAATCCTTCGGGTTTAAGCGACCATCAAAGCTGGGAGCATTGACTTTAACACTCTTCATAACTGATGAGGACATAAGACCCTTCAAAGTCTATCAACGGAGACAGCGCGTGCCACAAGCATCTTCCTTGTGGCTAGACGATCATTGAGGAACATTGAAGACCCTACTCACGTGTGTAGGATGGAGGAGGACCCGACTAGAGGTCATCGGGCTGGGAAGACTATCTGGACAATTTTCACTGTCATCGGGCGCCCGACCAACTGGTCACCGGGCGCTTGAAATTCCCCGATTTTGGAGATTTGCTCGCTGGACATTTTTGGTCCTCGTCGGGCACCCGACTAATTGGTCACCGGGCGCTCGACCACCGAACGGACTGTTTTTTTCAAGTTTATTTTTTACTTAAGTTTTGAGGGTATTTTAGTAATTTTCTTCTTTTTTAGTGTCTATTTAAGTGGGTTAAGCCCTAAACACGAATTTTAATTGATTAATTAATAAAAAAAAGGCCTTTGTGGTGCCTCCCTCCCCTCTCTCTCTCTCTCTCTTTCTCTCTCTCATGAAACTTCATCTTCTTCTCCAATCTTCTTCTTCTCTTTTCTTCTTGTGCCCCTCCAATCTTCTTATAAGGTAAACTTATTTTCCTTCTTTCTCTATTTCCATTCTGTCATAATCTTCAAATCCTAGAATTGAGAATTGATCCAGAACCCTAAATTCTCAAGTTTTCAAATCCTTAATCCGAGAAGATCCTTGATTCCTCGGACTAGTGATTCCCATTGGGTGCTTGGGTTATGACCATGCAAGATCGGGAGGTTCCATCCCTCGCCAGATCCAACCTATGCATTATTTGAATTTCTTACTTCGTGGTTGTGATGATGGCCCGCTCCATTGCATGCCTCTCTTATGATTTTCTTAATTTATGATGGTAGATGCTGAATTTTGGATTGTTATTGTCTTTTATTTCCGCTGGATTACATATGTTCATGAGCATGCATCATAATTAGGGCGTCTTGCATCAATAACCCTCTCCTTAGGGTTATAATGATCCCGCGACTCTCTGCGGGGCGCGTGTGCGCGCTGTCCTACATGACCTATTCCCTGACCAAAATTCCTATTACGATCCCTAATGGGTTCTACTGGGATTGGACCTTGCTCAACTGGTTCTTCGTCCGCTGGCTCTCCGGCTTGGGACTGATGATCTTCCCCAATGGCAGGGGTAGTATGAGCGGATGCCTCAAGCTGTGTGATACGGTGGCTACTGGCGGTCAATTGTGTGATAGTGGTCCTATTGTGCGTCTTAATGGCTGTCAGATGGTGGTTAACCTTTTCGAGAGCCTCGGCAATCTGATCCGGGTTCACGGTGGGGAATAGACCAAAACCACGACCTGTTCGCGTTTGCATACACTAAACGACCCCAAGGAAGGACAACCTAGTCTCTATATGAACTATATGATGAATGCAATGCAAAATTCAGATTTGACGCCACCTAAACGTGACTATAAAAAATTTCAGATTTGATGATGCTCAATGCGATACTAATCTAGGCATGCAATGGGATGCTCGTAGACTCTAAATGCACCTAATAACTTTAGGCTCAAATTGGGAACATTGACCTACGCTAGACCTAGGCTCCGATACCAAATTTGATGTAGGATTTGTGAAACTAGCTTAGGATGATTGAAGTGAGATCAAAATACACACTAACTAAGCAATCAACAAATACATTCAAGCAAATCCACACCATAAAATAAGAAATTCATATTAACAACTAGATGGTTCTAGGTTAATCACATACACGGTTCACTGAAATATGAAATATTTCAAGAGTGGCCCATTGGAAGTTAGCACTTCCAATCTAGCATAGGTAATTCCACATCCATATGAAGAATTAATGGTGCCAATGAAATTCAGATTTAGGAAAAAAAGGGTTTGTTCAAAATCAGATTTTCCTAAGGGGTTTTGGGATTTAGGAATTAGGGTTTGGGAGTTTTGGGAATTAGGGATTTAGGAATTTGGGGATTTTGGAATTTTGTAGAATTAAGGTTATAGTGTTAGGCTAGGGTTAGCCAAGAAGGTAGGAGAGGAGATAGTGAAGAGGAAGATGAAGAAAAAGAGGAAGAAGGGCCTGTCCGTTTGCCCGTAACGGACATGCGTGTGGGGTGTTGGGCTTTGATGGGTTTGATGGAAAGGGAGAAGGAAGAATGAAATCATTTTAGGGTTTGGGGGATTTGTAGGAGAAGGAAGAAGGAGAATGGAGAAAACGAGTTGCATACCTTGAACGAAGAAGAAGAGAAGATGTCCTAGGAGTCCACCACCAAGTTAAGTTTCTAACCCTTCCACAGTTGGATTGGAAGGGAGGGTTTCCTCACAAACCCTAAAGAAGAAGGGACTTCTTAAGAGAGAACAAGCTTTCAAGCTTTTTTCCTTTTGCTCCAAAAACCAAGGTTAGGGTTTGACGTTCCCCCGTTGTAGCTTTTATAATAGAACTTTAAAAAAATTACAATATGCCCCAACGTAATGTTCTATGGGCCAAACTCAATGTAAAGTGTCCAAAGCAAATAAAAGTGATCCAAACCAACCATCATGTCCTAAAAATAATATAAAATGAAAAAAAATAAAAATCAAGGTCCATGCGGTCCAAATCTGGAAGATTTGACGGTCTGATGGCTCGATCAAGATGGACCAATGGTCAAATGGACCCAAAACTAAAATCCTATGGCTAATAAGTCCTCCTAAGCAACCCACATGCATTATCCCAAAGTGGGGTCTTTCTGATGCACGTCCAATGCATGTGGGGTCTTCAAAATGGCCCCGCAGGCCCCGTCTGGAAGTCGTCGTCCATACATAAAGAAATCTGTGCTGATGCAGGTAGTCGCTTCCGCCTCTGGTACACTCAAGTAGGTCATTTGATGTCGTCATCACAGGCTTTCTCAGATTGATAACAACCCGTTTTGATCAGTGGAGATCAACATCCAATCCTATTTCTATCTTTCTCTTACTTTTTTCCATCTTTGGTTCTTCTTTCTCCTTCTCTTTTCTTTTACATGCAAATCTCGGACATTCTTCAGCATGTATGGACAAAATTGGGGAACTTTATGGAGGTGGGCTGATGTTATCTCACAATATTTTGAAATATCGCATGATATCGTCAATACAAAGCGCTATTCATGGCGGTACCAAGGATTTTTAATGCTTCCCATTTACTTCGCATCGGGCACATTTGATACCAATAATATCAGCCTCTATTGGCTGATACTATCAATATTTAGATCACTGCTCATGCTGCAGTTTCATGCTTAGTTTCACAAAGCATGAGGGGAAGCAGTAGGGGATTCAAGTGTGAGAAAGCATGTATTTCATATTTGTTAGCGAGTGCTAAAAGCCTACAAGTGGGTGACTCCGTAGCATGAGTTCAAAGCAGGAGTGGCAACTTTCTAAAAGGTTCATGCAACTAAAGTTGTGTAAATCAGGATTATGTGCTACTTTTCGGTGAGTCATCTTTAACGGATCTTCATCTTCTACTTTCGTAGTTTCTGGGTCATTGGTGCTGGAACTGAAAGTATTTAAGCTGACCCTGTTAGCAACCTTAGCTCAGTGGATTGCGCTTCTGTTTAATTTTCTTTGGAATTTGATTTGTGGAGGTTTGGAAGACGAGATAATTTCAAATTTTTTTTTTTTTTCCATTCATTTTCTTCCTAGGATCTACATTTATTTGCTGGGTTATTTATCTTTCTCCAGTTACCCTTACCTTGCTCTCATTTGTGTATACCGTATTGCTTCTTCAGGTGCAGTAGCTGCTCAATCATCACCCGTTTTCCACGGTTCAATGATCCGCTCAAGGTATATAGTACTGGAGAAATTTTGGGCCCTTAATTTGATGTTTTCTTTTTAATATTTGACTGATTTATTTCATTTACTAGATAATTTCCTTTCTATGTGCAGCTTCTGGAGACTAGGAGAGGACGTTGTGGAGAGTGGGCCAATTGCTTTACTCTCTATTGTAGATCTTTTGGTTATGAATCTCGTCTGGTTAGTGATTGCCTAAGGGTTTATTAAATTGCGGTCTTTACGAAAATATTTTATTAAATTGCTGGTTAATATTTGATTGGTACTATTGGTGTTTAATTTTTTGAAACTTGAGGTTAATTAGAATTTCTCCTTTGCTTAGTGCGTTTGAGTGAATTATATTCTGTCTACACATTATGCTGTTCTTGTGGTATGAAGTAAACCGTTCACCTACTGGTCTATATCAATGTGGCCGGGTCTTCTGCATGAATCCTGATGCAGTTGGAAGATTTTTTCGAGCATGAGTGTCAATAAATTATACATGCCCTAGCGCATCGTGTCCTTTTTCTTTTGTGGCTGTTGTGACCCTATTGTTGAGGTCTCATATTGACACAGTGACAATCTCCTTGCATAAGCTATCATGCCTAGAGCTGGACACAACTCGACTTGACTCGTTCGGATTGACCTGAATCGACTCGATAAAATTCTGTTCAAACAGAAAGTTTCCATGTTCAAACTTTGTTTGAACACTTAGGTCTGTTTGAAAAAAATTCGAGCCGGTTTCAATCACAGTCCTGTTCAACTCGAATATTGACCGACTTGACTCGACTCCTTTGTTCGACTCGATTATATATATATGAGAGAGAGAGAGAGAGAGAGAGAGAGAGAGAGAGAGAGAGAGAGAGAGAGAGAGAAGGTTGGATTATAAATAAACATGACCGTAGGCCCTAGGAAGGTTTCAATGGTGGACATCATTCTCCTCATTGTTTCTTGTGGTGTGGTCCACTTGAGCTTTGGTTAATTCCTCAAAATGAGCTGTACAAATGGATGGACGGAGTGGATAAAACAAATACATCATGGTGGGACCCACAGAGCTTTGAACAGTCAAGGGTTCGCTTCAGTCTTCACTCTTCCCTCTTCAGATGAGCAAAAGTATGAACATTAACTATCTATGTTATGGTTTTTATTTAGTTAGCTAAAAACTTTAAACCTTGTGATTTGTCATTTGTGATATGTAATTTGTGAACAAATCGGTATTCACTGTTTGGTAGTAGAAAATTTCTTTTCATGCGAAAAAACTAAATTGTTCAAACTTGTTCAAACTCGTAAAAATTGTTCGAAATCCATATGTTTGAACATGTTTGAACATGGCTGGGCCAGACCAAACCAAGTTTGAACAGAGCCACCCTGTTCGAATGTTTGTTTGAACATTGTTCGAACACACCCACTCAAGCAGCCGAACGATCCGATCTGGTCCATGTTCGACTCAGATCGGATTGTTGCCCACCTCTAATCATGCCCATGACACCACTAGTCTAATCTTCAAAATAGTGCATCATCTTGAGAAAGTTTACAGTTGTTCTGTATGTTTGTTTCATGCAACACGTGAAAGGAACTCCAAAAGTGAAGTTTTATTGTTCCAAAATTTACAAGATAGCAAGAAGAGCATGGAAGAGAAGATTCATAAATCTTATTAGCACCTGAACTTTGTATCGTGAATGGGTCACATTATGTGGTAATAAAAGATGCTAGTGACATGGAAGTGGGTGCTCTTCTTGCTCAAGGGAGTAATCAGAGGGTTACTCATTGAGGCTTAAGCGTTGAGGTTTGCCTCTAGGCATTTTCCTATTGACTTGGAGGTATACGGCTCATGCCTCAAGGAGGCCACCCATGCCCTGAAAATATCTTTAGAAACGAATTTGCTGTCATTATATACGGTAGGCAGTCCATAATCCATATATTTGGAATATTATACTTCTCAAGAAAATTTTAGGGCTTGTTTGGTAGATGTCGGGGAAAAAAATGCTTTGGGAGGCAGTGCGGAATCCACCCAACAAATTATTGGAAAGCCCCATGTTTGGAAGAAACTTTACATAATAAATGTGTTTTTTGTAAACTTAAATAAGCCACAAATTTGCTTGAGATTAAAACGAAAACCTGGCTATTTTTTTTTCTGAGTTCCCGCCTGTTACAAGGACGGGAGTTTATTAGTTACATGTGGCCTGTGTAACACAAAGCTCTGTGGGGTGGTATTGTTCTCCCTGTGTTCGCATGACGTCCACTTCGTCCATCAGTTTCGCCAGATCATGTTAAGATATGAGCCTAAAAATGAATCAGATCCAAAACTCATGTGGGCCACACCACAAAAGCAGCTGGGATTGAATGCCTACCATTGAAACCTTCTTGGGGTGCACAAAAGTTTTGGATCTAATATTTGTATTTTCCCTTCATCCTGGTGGGAATTGCATTAATGAACTGGCTTGATGGCATATAAACATCATGGTGGACCCCTAGGAAGGTTTAAATGGTGGGCGTTTCCATTCCACTGTTCCTTTGGTGGGGTCCATTTGAGTCTTAGATCTTCCTGAATTTCATTCTCATGTTCTACCATGACATGGTGAAACTGATGGATGGAGTGGGTGTCATACATACATCATGGTGGGCCCCACATAAATTTTTGTGACATGGGCTAAAATTGGAATCCTCTTTAACTGTGACAGCTGGAAATATATGATTGGTGTAATTTTCAGGTTATCTTGCATTTTGTCACTTAATATTCAAAAACTTGAGATGTGTGGGCCCACCCATATGGTTTACATGGAATGAAAACAATTCAAATAATCTACTACCTAATTTCCACCATAAATACCAAGTATAATCCAGATCCAAAATTTAGGTCGGATGCACCATAAGAAAAAGTTAGGATGGAATGCCCACCATTAGTTTTGTGTAGGGTCAGCCATAGTGTTTATATGCCATCCAATCCATTCATTTGATGCGCTTCATCCGGATGAAAGAATTAGCCCAAAATAACAGTATTACAACACTCAGGTGGGCCATATGACATGAATTTAGAGGTTTTAGGTATAATTTTATGGGGTGGCCCACCTGAGTGTTGAATTAGTCTGATTTTTGGATCAAGGCCAAACAAGTTGTGGTCTACTTAGTGGATGACATGGATTTCATGCATGCTAAGTTGTTTACGCCACATTAGTGAAAGTAACTCAGTAGGTACCCAAGTGTTTTCCTATTTACTATACCAGAGAGTTCCTATTAATGATATGGGCCATTCGTCATGCGAGGCCCACCTTTGATAACAATCCCATTTGGAACTTTCTTTGATTAGATTCTCCAAATCTTCCAATCAATGGCCAAAAAAGGGATGGTCCATATTGACTAGAACAAGGTTTTGATTAATGATATGAACCGTCCATCATGTGGATAGGACCTTTGATTGCTAGTCTCTTTCAAACTCACTTTGATTTGATGGTCGTAACCATCCGATCATGCCTAGGAAAATGAATGATCCACCTTGATTATAATAGAAGTCCAGTAATTAATTTGGGTTGCCCATGAAGTGGGGGTCTACTCTTGATTGTTATCATGTTGTATTATTTCATATAAAATAATTTTTCCAAACACTAACGTCCAAACAACATTGTAAGAAAAATAGATAAAATAGATAGTGTCATCCAGACGATATTTGCATATAAAATTTGAGTTCTAGAGCTATGTTTTGGCAATTTAATTTCCACAGAAAATATGCTTCGAAATTATTTATTATTATTATTATTATTATTATTATTTTACTTTTTCCAAGATGTAGAGTGGCTACCAAACAGGGCCTTAAGCTTTTCTTCATTTAAGGTCTAGTTATTTTAGAGGCAGAGTTCTATTTAGTTATACAACATTGTTCTGTCCAATTATCTTCCTTTTCTACATTATATTAATTGATGAAAAGAGATGTGATAGAAATTCCAAAGAAATTGCCATTATCAAAATGGTTCATGGTGGAAGAATCTACAAGGTATAAAGTAGAACATGTGTTTCTTGTTTACTTAACCCATGCTTCATTTCCAGATCTTGGATTTCACTGATCATGTATGGACAGAATGTTTTTCAGAATATTTAGGAAGGTAATGTTTCATTTTCTGGTTGCTTGATTTACTTTCCTTTTGAAAGTACATGTTTTTACTCAATGATGCTGAGTTTTCTATGAGATCATGCTAATGTCGAAAGCATGATGGTTTACTTTTATGAAAATGTAGATGGATGCATCTTGATCCTTGTGAAGGAATATATGACCGTCCATTGTTGTATGAAACAGGGTATCTTCTTTACCATATCTTTAATTGTTCTTGTGCTCAATATGTATTCAAATATTACTAGCAGACTTCTTGTTGTTTTCATAATTGTGTCTTTTATAGGGATACTGGTTGCTTCTATGTTTCTGTCAATTTCTTTTATTTTTACTTTTTACATAACATTTTTCTTGCAGCTGGAACAAGAATCTGACTTACGTAATTGGTATTGCAAAAGATGGAGTTCATGATGTCACTAGACGTTACACAAGGAAATGGCAGGAGGTAAATATGATCATTTGTTCCATGTTAGCACATGCACCTAAACTTCATTGAAGTTTCATTCTAAATAAATATTTCTTTGCTGCTTACGTTATTTATTTCAGCTTCTATCTAGACGGAATATTACGACAGAGCCTATTGCCTCTGCTGTTCTTTTTGACTTTACAAATGAATGTCGGAAAAGCCTTGATTCTCAAGCAATTTCAAAGCTTGAAGATCGTGATAGGAAAGAAGCAGAAGAACTTGATAGAGGACTCCTTTTTCAAGATGCTGCTTCGATATCATTGCCAGGAAGACAGAGTGGGGCCAAGGAATGGCGCATAGCAAGAAGCGAACTGGGTACCATTGATAATGATTCTTTAAGTTGTTCTTCATGCCCAGTCCGTATTTGTGTAGATGACCATGTTACAAAGATCTATGATGCCTTCTCTCATCTCTGGTCTCAATTAGTTAGTAGTGGTATTTCCAAAGCCATAACTCTAGAAATGTTAGAGATGCTCAAAAGGATGCTGGTCGATCTTCAGAAAATCTCTTTTAAAGTACGCAGAGCTACTATAGATTCAAATTCTAATGCATCATTCTTCTCCAAGCTTCAAGTTATGCCTTATGTAGATGGGTTACTTTCTGCTCTTTCCCTAAAGAGGGCATCAGAGACAGATGGAAGGGTGGACATTTGTTTGGCTGGTGATCCTGTGAAAACTTCTTTAGCTTTGCCTGTGGCATTGGATGCCCTTGACGATGCCATTTTTAATCTTAACAATATTAAAAACTTCAGTAGAGAATCCCTCTTTCTACCGCTATTGAAGTTCAACAGAATATCTTCAGGCTCAGTCCTTGCAAGTGGTGAAGAGCTTCCTTTTGGAATTGTAAGTAGCATTTTGTAGAGGCTTCTTTTATTAATTTCATGTTGAACAATCAGTGTGAGTTGCATGAAATGCTTCCTATAATACTAAATGTTCACCATTAATTTTCAGGCTACATCAGCATTTGATGGTATTTGTATTTCTAAATGGGAAGAGCCAAATGGTGGCAAAGGTGAAGAATACTGAAATGATGTTCCTTGTATTAGAGTTACTATTCGTACAATGTTTGTATGTTACAATCATTCTCCGTATGTTTTATATTTGACTATCACTTTGCAATGGATTTGAAGGGTTGAAGTTTTGGTACCTACTTTGAAATCATGATCTGGCACTACGGATAGGGCTAGCTCTGGATTGGACCAACCTACAGGCCAACGAAATGGACCTACTGAAAAGTGGAGTTCAGGCTGTATTTTTGATGATTCTGGTAGGGTTGAGTCCAAAGCATTTTGCCCTTCCAAGTGATGTGGTTGGTCTTGGCTGGTGTTGGCCTGACCTGATCCATCTATATGTTATTCATCACCCACCGCCACAACCATCATCATTGTTTAGCATTAGCCTTCTGCCAGTAATTCGCAGTTGGCTCTGTCTATATATATCTTGTTTATATTAAATAAAGTGAGCAATATAAATCAGTGAGTATGTGCTTGCTTCAGCATCAAAGATGCATGGTTAGTTTTGAAATGTTTCAAATTTAAGTCTTTCTTGTATCTAGTCTTTTCTAGCAGTGGGTCATGTTGGATCATGGGTCAGACTCAGAACTGAAAATTGGTCCAGTTTAGGGCATGTTTGGTTACCCAAACAATTATGTCCTGATAATCTTATCTGGATAGTATCACTATCTATGGTTTGTCAACCATTTTTTGTCACTAATTCCAATAAAATTGGAGATTGTCTCCAAAAGGTAGCCTCTTATCCAGATAGTGCAATCTCTACTAACTAGTAGAAACACACATACTGCTACGTTGCCAATAACGAATTTCATTGCCATTAAAGTACACCAACTCAATGTCCAATTTGTGTAACATGTGCCCCATCCATCTTCAAGGCTGCCACATGTGCCACCAACAATTGTCAATCTCCCCACATGTGTGACATGTGCCAATGCTAGTGGGTACATTTATCACATGTGCCGCCATAAATCTTCAAGGACCCCACATTTGCCACTATCAATCTGCACGCACCCAACTAGTACACATGTGCCAATGTACCAAATTTGTACAAGTGCTACTTGTGCCAATGTGTCGAATGTGTACAAGTGCCACCTGTACCAATGTGCCAAATGTGTACAAGTGCCATGTGTGCTTGCCTTTACATCTCCATTCTAAGGTGTTTGACAAACAGTGGTTAGCACAACATGCAAGCCTATCTAGACATGCCTTAGCTGGATAGATGTGTTCAAAGTAGTTTATCTGAACACAACTTTGATGGTTACCAAATGGCTCCTTATAAAACAGCTGGCTTGGTCTGATCCTAACTGATGCAGTAAAACCCTAAATCTAGATGATTTGTGTGGAAATTAACAAAATCATATTTTCACAATCATCAGTATATAAATTCAGTAATCTATATATGGCCCAAAAGAGTTTAATTTAGGATAATCATGTAATGGAAAGGGCCATGGAATACTTAAGTGGAGTATCGGGCATTCAAGATCAAGTAACACCCGGATCCTGCAAAAGTGAAGACTTTCGGCTTCACACGAATTAGTCTCAATTAGTCCATGGGAGTTTCTAGCCCCGTAGGGTTGAAATTCTTAAGGAAAGTTGGATTCTAGGGTTTCCCAAAACTGATTTTCAAATTTGTGTGATTCAAAGGGATGTTTCAATGAAAAAAATTTATTCTAGCATGTGAAGTGTAAAAAGAAGATGTGAAGAAAGCTAGAGGATTTAAGAAGAAGAAGATGAAGACATGATTTTCATGTAGAAGAGATTAGAAGAAGAAATAAGAGGAATAAGAGAGAGATGGTCGAGATATCACCTGGAAGAAGAAAAGAATAGAGAGAAGTAGAAGAATGGGGAAGAAGGAGATGACGTCACCAAGGTACGACCATGGGGAGAAGCTCCAAGCTTTTCTATTTCTCAAAATCGTAATTGCCATCTAAGATAGTTACTTAAACACCCCTTGCTGTATTTTTTACAAAATACCCCATTGGGTGATCATAAAATCCCAAAATAACCCACAAATAAGCTGAAATATAAAATAAACTATCCTAGTGTCCAAATAACATAAATAAGCATATTCTAAACTAAAAGTGGCCCTCAGATGGCCTGATGTGTGGCACAGATTGCCCGATGATGAGTGTGACAAAATCCAACGGCCCGATTGAGATCTAACGGTCGGATCGTGGTGCCGATGGACGTAATGAATCCAGCGGGCCCATATAGATGTCTCTAATGTATAATGTGGACTCTGATTCTCTCCTTGCGCCATCTACTCTCCAAGTCATAGTGACGTTGGAGTGGTGGCACTCCTTCTGCACGAATAGACCCTCATCGGCAACTCGTCCTCTGTAAGCCATGTGGAATCGGATGATGGACGATGTCTCCACCTCACTAAATACCTCTGAAAACCTCCGTCATGTGTAGAAACAATCTCGTCATCTAAGATCTCCTCAATCTCATCTCGTCTCACAGGAAATCTAGGTAAGGTAGGTACAGGCTGAGATGAAAAATTAGATAAAGGCCAGGGTGGCGGAATAGTATGGGAATCAGGAGAATATGTGGGATAAGGTACTAGATCCTCCACATTTCCCATGTCAGGCGGAATGTCCACCACATACGCATTGGACCCAAGACGTTTCAAGATTTTAAATGGTCTAGCACCACGCGCATGTAATCTCTTGATGGCTCCTTGTGGGAACCGTCCTGGCCTAATTCTTACCATTACATGATCGCCTTCACTATACTCTTTGATCCTGTGATGCATGTCAGCTCCAATTTTATAGTGCTCATTACTTGTGTTAATCTTTTTTTATTTTTTAATTTTTTTATTTTCGCATGCAAGTCATGAATGCGATGCACAAATGATTCGGCTGACTCTGAAGGACGTTGGATACTAGACATAGGTATGAGATCTATGGGTTTTCTAGGCTTATAACCTGTAACAATTTCAAAAGGACTCATCCCAGTAGACCTATTAATTGAGCTATTGTAGGCGAATTCAGCGGATGGTAAAATTTGATCCCAAGTTTTGACATTGCCTCCCACAAGACAATGTAGAAAGTTTCCAAAGCTTCTATTGACCACCTCAGTTTGACCATCAGTTTGAGGGTGATATGCAGTAGCCATATCAAGCTTGGTACCCAACCTATGCCAAAGTGTCTTCCAAAAATAACTAGTAAATCTGGTATCACAGTCAGACACTATGGACTCTGGCATCTCATGAAGACGCACTACCTCATCAAAAAAATATCGTAACAATGTGTGAGGCATCAGAAGTTTTGAAACATGGTATGAAATGTGCCATCTAGTAGAACCTATTTACCACAACAAAAATGGATTCGTGCTTTTTAATTGTCTTGGGAAGCCTAAGCACGAAGTCCATGCTAATGTCTCGCCATGGTGCATGTGACACTGGCAATGGCGTATAAAGCTCGATATTCTGTTTTTGCTACTTTGCCAATTGACATGTATGACACATTTTTGACCACTCTAGATACATCTCTTTTAAGACCCGGCAAAAAAAAACTTATCCTCGACCAAAATAATCGTTTTATTGCGACCAAAGTGTCTAGCCACCCCTCTTGCGTGAAGCTTCCAAATAAAAAAATCACGGAGGTATGTACGGGGAGTGCAAAGTCGGTCCTTCATATAAAGGAATCCGTCTTTGAGCTCATAGTCACCCCGTCTTAGGCTGGTTACTAGAGAGTGACACATATATACCCTTGAAATTTGGGCACATGGGGTATTCGTCTTTCAGTTGCTCAAAACCGATAATTTCTACAGTCGAAGTGTTGAGCAACATCACTCTCCGACTCATGGCATCGACAGGCTTGTTATCCGCCCCGACCCGCCCCGACTCTGTGTTTTAAGACAAACGAGTACTCTTGAAGAAACGCTACCCACTTAGCATGCCTTGGGTTGAGTTTCTTCTGAGTGCTTAAATAACGTAAAGCCTCATGGTTGGAGTACATGACAAATTCTTGCGGTAAAAGATAATGCTGCCAATGGCGCAATGATTGGACAACCGCATAGAATTCCTTGTCATAGGTGGAGTAACATTGTTCGGCCTCATTCAGATTCTCGCTGAATTATGCTACTGGATGACCCTCCTAACTTAACACTCCTATGCCTACCCCAGGAGCATCACATGTGACCTAAAAAACTTTAGAAATATTAGGTAATCGCATAACATGTGCTTCTATCATCTTGCCTTTAATCTCTTTGAAAGCCTTAGATGCGGCTTTGACCATTTGAACTCCCCTTTCTTGATGCAATCGGTGATGGGAGCCATAATGGTGCTAAAGTTCTTAATGAACCGCCTATAAAAAGTAGCTAAGCCGTGAAAGTTTCGCACCTCATGAATGTTCTACTGTTCACGCCATTCAACTATGGCTTTGACCTTTTCAGGGTCTGCACGCATTCCTACGGACGACACGATAAAACCCAAGAAGATGACATGATCTGACATAAATGAACACTTCTTCAGGTTAGCATATAACTTCTCCGTCCTAAGAACATCGCAGACTTGCCTCAAGTGGCCTAGATGAAGCTCTTTAGTGGTACTGTAAATAAGAATGTTATCAAAGTACACCACCAAATACTTCCCCATAAAGGGTCTTAAGACCTGGGTCATCACTCGCATAAAAGTGCTAGGGGCATTAGCCAAACCAAATGGCATGACTGACCATTCATACAACCCATCCTTCGCCTTGAAGGCAGTCTTCCACTCATCCCTCGGGCGCATACGTATCTGGTGATAACCACTCTTGAGATCAATCTTAGAGAACATTGTGGACCTTGCCATCATGTCTAACATGTCATCAAGCCTCGGTATGGGAAACTGGTACTTGACAATAATTTTGTTGATGGCATGGCTATCCACGCACATACGCCATGTACCGTCTTTCTTTGGAGTTAATAGCGCGGGTACGACACATGGGCTCATGCTCTCTCGAATAATGAATCCCTTGCGCGGAAGCACATTCACTTGCTTCTTGAGCTCTACATGCTTTGCAGGGTTTATTCTGTAGTGAGGAAGGTTAGGAAGAGTCGACCTTGGGACGAGATCTATGGCATGCTTATGTCCCGCATGGGTGGAAGCTCATCCGGTAAATCCTCAGGTAATACATCACTGTACTCCTCAAGAACCAAAGTCACCTCCTGGGGTAACTCAGCTGTAACCTCGGTTGTAGTCTTCTCTTGCCACTAAGGCGTACATCACAGAGTCTTCCTTAGTTTCTTTTTTCAAACTCTTTTGCATTAATCACATGCAGAGGCTTTGGAGTGGACTTCCTCTCTACCTTTGACCCACTCACCTTCAAATCTTTCATTGTGTCCATGGCACTCTTGGGTGGCAACGAGCTGATCTTAATTTTCTTGCCCTCATGTATGAATGTGCATACCTTTGAGCGTCCATAAATAGTCACATCGCGATCAAATAGCCATGGACTCCCAAGAATAATGTGGCCCACATCCATAGGCACCACATCGCACATCAACATGTCTTTGTAAGATCCAATTTGAATGGGTAATAGACATTGCTGGGACACAGGTATAGATGACGCATCGACCCACGAAACATTGTATGGTTCGAGGTGAGGGACAGGCTTCAATCCCAAGCGAGCTACAATGCTTGTTGAGACCACATTTGCACAACTTCCACTATCCACAATGACTTAACAATTCTTGTCACTGCTTCTAATGAAAGTGTAGAAGATGGTGTTTTGGCGCCAATCATCATTCTTTTTGGCCTGCGCCAAAGCACATCTAACCACAACTAGTGGTGTAGTCTCGACCTCTTCATCTACTAGGTCAGCGGCATTGATATTGGTGTGGTACTCTTCTTCTTCATACTCACCCATGTCATCTTCATTCTAATGCGACTCGTCTATGACCAAGTTCTTCCCACGAGTCTTGTCCTTGCATTGGTGTGAATAATGACCCTTAGCTCTACACTCATAACGCCTAACCTGGGAGATATCGGGAGGCTTTGAACCAAGGATGCCTTTGCCCTTGTCTTCCTTAGGCCGTGGCTGCGTACTAGCCTGAGCCTTAGGTTCACCCCCAAAGTTTGGTCTGGTTCCATAGGATCCAACCCTAATATTAGAGTCACAAGACTCAAAGCGCTGCGTGCCAGAAGTCGGGAAATTCTGTAAAATACAATTTTTGAGTTATCGGATTTGTACATCAAGGCAAGAATCTTCTGACAAATTGGGATATGAAGGATTAATCCCTAAAGATTGTCTCTAGTTATTGGTTCTTCTCTCACTCAATTGTATGCAGCTTTTTGAGTAAGGTGTGAAGGTATGTTGCCACCCTGTACCATACCTCACATTTTTTCTTTCTTTCTTTTTTTCAAGGCAGGAATCTTCTGACAAATTGGGATATGAAGGATTAATCCCTAAAGACTGTCGTTAGTTATTGGTTCTTCTCTCACTCAATTCTATGGAGCTTTTTGAGTAAGAAGTGTCGCTTCCCCGTAGCATACCTCCCCCCCCCCCCCCGGGATTTCTCCTCAGATCTCTACGAAGGACAATATGAATTTCAGACAATATCTTTGCTAGACTTTAAAGAATATAAGGGATTGTTCTTGTGGGAAGATGGCAACTATCAGTGGTTTAGAGGCCACTTCTAATGTTTCTGGTTCGTTCCATGTTTACTATAGTTGGTTATGGTGACTACCCTAGTGTGCAGATCATAACTATGAAGTTGGACGGCACTAATTTTGTTGAATGGTTTTAATTCGCAAAGATGTATATTGGTGGGTAAGGAAAACTCATGTGAATGGGTGGGTAAAGGAATCGGTTACTGATAATTCTTTGTATGGTAAGTGGAAGCAAGGGAATTTGATGGTTGTCTTGGCTACTTAACTCCATGCATATCAACAGAGGATTCTTGTTCCTACAGATGGTCCAAGAAGTCTAGGATAAAGTTACTAGAACTTATTCCTAGCTGTAGAATATTGCTCGTGTCTATCAACTTCACCAGGAAATTGCTACTCTTTTGTCAATGGGAGAAGAGTTTGGTTACTTATTATTCCACTCTTCAGGGCGCATGGGAAGAGTTGCATCACTACCAGTTATTACAGTGGAATACTAATGTTGATAGGGAGAGACATCGAAAACAGGTCAAACATAATAGAATCTTTGATTTTTAGTGGGTTTGAACTCTAAATATGAGTTAACTCATGTGCAAATTTTGGGAAGAGATGAGCTTCCTATATTGGACCATGTTTATACCTTAGTGGAAAGTGAGGAAAACTAGAAGAAAGACATGTAGCTAGTTCCTTCCAACAACGATTCTTTTGCTCTTGTAGTCTTGTTTGGTTCCTGATGAGGACTCAAGACCTTTTAAGGTCTACCAACGAAGAAAGCGCCCACCACAAGCATGTTCCTTGTGGCTAGGCGACTATTGAGGAGCATTAAAGACCCTACACACGTGATTTGACGCATTGAAGACTCCACATTGGGAAGACACGTGTAGGAGGAAGAAGACCCGCTGGACAGATTTTACTATTTTCGGGTGCTCGATCGGGCGCCGACCACTGTCTTCGGGCGCCCGAACTTAGCCTCCTTGGCACCCGAAACTCTCTGGACGTTTTTGGACGTCTTCGGGCGCCGTGCGCCCGAACTTTTGCGCAGATTATTTTTCTTTTTTGTTTTTTTCTTAAACTTTGAGGGTAATTTAGTCTTTTTACTTGCTTTTCGTATTTATTTAAGAGGGCTAAGCCCTAAACTCGAATTTAACTTTGATTATTGATTAATGAAAAGCCTTTTGGTGCTTCTCTCCTTCTCTCTCTCTCATGGTGATGTTTCTTCTTCCTTGACTCCCTCTTTCTTCTCATTGCTTCTTATGCCCCTCTAAACTTCTTCCAGGTAATTCTATCCTTCTCAATCCATTAACTTTCATATTTCCAATCCCTAAATCTGAATTTGAGCCTAAAACCCTAAATTTTCATATTTCAAAATCCCTAATCCAAAATCCTTTGATCTTCTGGATTAGAGATTCCCATTGATTGATCGGATTATGACCGTGCAAGATCGGGAGGTTTTATCCTTCGTCGGATCCAACCCTAGCTATACTTGAAACTCAAACTTCGTGGTTGTGACGGTTGGCCCGATCCATTGCAAGCTCCTTGTGAATTTTCTTAATTTATGATGAGTGAATCTGAATTTTAGATTATTTATTTATTTTATTTTTCGTTGTTTAATCATGTTCATGAGCATGCATCATAATTAGGGCATCCTACGTCAAATTTGGTATCAGAGAATAGGCTTGCATGGTTTTGTCTAGATCGAGTTATCAAATTAGGGTTTTGATTTTTAGGACTGTTTTAGGAAAGTTCTAGATTTAGAAAGTTCCCAATTTTAGAAACTTTCCAATTTTAGAAAGTTTCCTAATTTGGAAAATTTTCAGATTTGAGTAGTTCTCTGTTTTAATTAATTAATTGTCAGTTCATAATAGTTTACATTCATTGCATTCATCTTGTGAGTTGCATATCCATAGTGGTCAAGTTGGGTAGAATTTGGTTCAAGTTTTACTTATATGCCCATGAGAAGAGGTAAGAGGTTTGGGACTTCAACCCACCATGAACAACGAGCAGTTATCTGAGCAACTTGCTCAATTGATACAAAAGATAACCGCTTTAGAAACGAGTCAAAAGCGTGAGTTCGCTCGCTTAGATAACCAACTCACCACCACCATGACTAAAGTTGAGCAGTTAGAGGCATCCCAAAGGGAGAATGCTGCTGTTGGGGATGACGTGCACTCCCAAGTGAGAAGGATCATTGAAGAACGCGCTCCTGCACGTGGAGACAATAGTGGTAGAGATCGTGGAGCCGGTCGTGGTGTTGTGCGAGAGGTACAAGCCACACATGATCATCAAGACCATTACGATCTAGATGAACGTGCAATGAAGAATGTGAGAGTGGAGGCCCCGAGTTTTGATGGGCGTCTGGATCCCAAGGCATTCCTTGACTGGGTTGCTGACATGGACCACTACTTTGAGTGGTATGGCATGTTAGAAAACTGTCAAATGTGGTTTGCAAAGATGAAACTTGTGGGCCAGGCCAAGTTGTTTTGGACCAACACTGAGCGAAAGATAGAATGAATTGGTAGAGCCCCTATCACAGACTGGTATGAGATGAAAGAGAAGTTGAAGGAGAAATATCTTCCTCTCTCATACCGACGAAAGCTCCTTGACCAGTGGTAATCCTTATGCCAAGGGTTAATGTCCGTCTCTGATTGCATCACCAAATTTGAGGAATTTATGATGCGATGTGATATCCATGAGGACCCTCTAGTAACGCTCTCGCGTTTCAAGACAGGCCTTTGAGCGGATCTTCAGCGCGAGCTTATGACTCGGCCCTTAACGGACTTGGATGAAGCATATCAAGTCGTGCAGGAATTAGAGCAATACCTGAAAGCTCCTGTCATTAGACATTTTGAGTCCCGAGACTCTAATGCTAGATTTGGTTCCCAGGAAACTAGACCTAACGTTGGTAGTCAACTTAGAGCGCAGTCGACTGTTCCACCTAGGCCTAGGGAGGACAAGGGCAAAGGGGTTCTTGGTGCCGGTCCTAGTGGGGGTAGCCAAGTGAGGTCATATGAATATGGGAATATCGGTCACATGTCCAATCAGTGTCCCACGAAGAATCGTGGAAAAGCCTTAGTTTTAGGCGAGTCCCACGAGGGTGTTGATGACCAGGGTGATTATGAAGTAGAAGAATATCACCCTGAAGGAGATCTTACTGATGAAAATGAATTAGGCGATGAAGCAACGCTTGTAGTAGTCAGGCATGTACTATCTCAGTCTAGGAGTAGTGTTGATTGGCGTCGAAACATTATCTTCTATACTCTTGCCAAGTGTGGAGAGAAAAATTGTAAGGTAATAGTGGACAATGGAAGTTTTCAGAATGTGATTTCCACTAACAGCTTAGATCGTCTGAAGTTGAAATCCACACCTCATCCTGACTCATACAAAGTTTCTTGGGTTGAGAAAACATCTCTTCCTGTCACCCATCGGTGCTTAGTTCCTATTGAGTTTGGGTCATACAAGGAGTCCCTATGGTGTGATGTGATACCTATGGATGTTGGATATATTATCCTAGGTAGGCCGTGCTATTCGACAATGACGTCACGATCTTTGGCCGTTCGAATGCGTGTACCTTCATGCATAACGGTAAAAAGATCAAACTTAATCCTATGTTCCACTGAAAGCACACTAGGGAAGAAAAAGGATGAGAAGGCGAGTGAGCCTAAGGAAGTGAGGAAATCCAATCCTAAGTCTCTTCACATAATCAATGCGAGAGAGTTCGAGAAAGAGACTAAGGAAGATTCTATGGTGTATGCCCTTGTGGCAAGAGAGATTACATTTGAGGTTCCATCAGAGTTACCCCATAAGGTAACGTCGGTTTTAAAGGAATACAATGACGTGTTTCCTGAAGATTTACCCAACGAGTTACCACCTATGAGGGACATTTAGCATGCCATTGACCTCGTCCCAGGGTCGACTCTATCGAACCTTCCTCACTATAGGATGAATCCTGCAGAACATGTAGAGTTGAAGAGGCAAATTGATGAACTTCTGCAGAAGGGTTTTATCCAAGAGAGTATAAGCCTGTGTGACATGCCAGCATTGTTGACACCAAAGAAAGACGGCACGTGGTGCATGTGTGTGGACAGCCGTGCCATAAATAAAATTACTGTCAAGTATAGGTTTCCCATACCTAGATTTGATGATATGCTTGACATGATGGCGAGGTCCACCATATTCTCCAAAATTGATCTCAAGAGTGGATATCACCAAATCCGCATACGCCCAGGAGATGAGTGGAAAATGGTGTTCAAAACCAAAGATGGGTTGTACGAATGGATGGTCATGCCCTTTGGCTTGACTAATGCGCCCAGTACTTATATGCGGGTGATGACACAAGTTTTGAGACCGTTCATGGGTAAATTCCTAGAGGTGTACTTTGATGACATTCTTATTCACAGTACCACTAAGGAATCACACCTTGAACATCTGAAGCAGGTCTGTAGCGTCCTTAGGAATGAAAAGTTGTATGCTAATCTTAAGAAATGTGAGTGCATGTCTAGTCAAGTCATGTTCTTAGGATTTATAGTGTCTTCAGAAGGAATGCGCGTAGACCTTGAAAAGGTCAGGGCCATAGTTGAGTGGCCTGAACCGAGGAACATTCATGAGGTGCAAAGCTTTCACGGCTTATCAACTTTTTATCGTCGGTTCATTAGAGGATTTAGCACGATCATGGCTCCCATTACTGAATGCATGAAAAAGGGAGAGTTCATGTGGTTTAAAGTCGCAGTCAAGGCTTTTAGGGAAATTAAGGGCAAAATGGTAAAAGCTCATGTCATGCATCTACCTGACTTTTCTAAAGTCTTTGAGGTGGTGCGTGATGCGTCTGGTGTTGGTATAGGTGGGGTGTTGAGCCAGGAGGGCCACCTTGTCGCCTATTTTAGTGAGAAACTAGATGAGGCAAAACAGGAGTACTCCACCTATGATAAAGAGTTCTACGCGGTAGTGCAATCCCTGAGACATTGGCGTCACTATCTCCTCCCGCAAGAATTCGTCTTGTTTTCTGATCATGAGGCTTTGAGATATTTACATTCTCAGAAGAAACTCAACCCAATGCATGCTAAGTGGGAAGCGTTTCTTCAGGAATATTCGCTCATCTTGAAACATAAGGCCAGGGTCGAAAACAAACCAGCGGATGCCCTTAGTAGGAGAGTGATGTTGCTCAATTCCTTGAGTGTAGAAGTAGTAGGATTTGAGTAATTGAAAGATGAATACCCCACATGTCCTGATTTTGGGGGTACTTATGCGTCGCTCTCTAATAATCAGCGTAGTACATGTGGTTATGTGCTTAAAGATGGTTTCCTTTTTAAAGGAGACCGACTCTGTATTCCCTGTATGTCCCTTCGTGAATTCCTCGTCTGGGAGCTTCATTCAAGAGGGATAGTTGGCCACTTTGGTCGTGATAAGACCATTGCCCTCGTAGAGGATCGTTTCTATTGGCCAAGTCTCAAGCGAGACGTAGCCAAAGTTTTAGGGCAATGTCGTTCATGTCAGCTGGCAAAGCAACAAAAGCAAAATACTGGGCTCTATACGCCATTGCCAGTGCCACATGCTCCGTGGCATGACATTAGTATGGATTTCGTGCTGGGACTTCCCAAGACAATAAAAAAGCACGATTCCATCTTTGTTGTTGTTGATCTTTTTTCTAAAATGGCACATTTTCTCCCATGTTCTAAAATGTTAGACGCATCTCATATTGCTCATGTCTTTTTTTTATGGTGTGGTGTGTCTCCATGAGTTGCCTAAGACCATAATGTCTGACTGTGATGTTAGATTTACCAGTTATTTTTGGAAGACACTATGGCACATGATGGGTACTCGTTTACAGTTTTCTACTGCCTACCACCCTCAAACAGATGGGCAAATAGAGGTGGTAAATTGAAGTCTTGGAAATCTTCTACGTTGTCTAGTGGGTGAACATGTTAAGACTTGGGACCTAATTTTACCTATTGCTGAATTTGCTTACAATGGGTCAGTAAATCTATCTACAGGGATGAGTCCATTTGAAATTGTTAGTGTTTATGAGCCTAGAATGCCAATAGATCTCTTACCCATGTCAGTCACCCGAAGGTCTTCTGAATCAGCCGATGCATTTGCACGACATATCCATGAATTGCATACCATATTAGATAGCCGATAAATAAGAGTAATAATAGTTATAAAATTTCAACTGATTCTCATCGTAGACTGCAAGATTTTCAAGAAGGAGACTGTAATGGTGAGAGTACGGCCTGAGCGGTTCTCACAAGGTTCCGCTAAGAAGTTACAAGCGCGTAGTGCTGGACCATTCAAGATATTGCAAAAGGTTAGGTCCAATGCGTATCGGATTGACCTCCCACCTGAAATGGGCATTAACCCAACTTTTAATATGGAAGATCTATTCCGTTCCCACTACCCCATTGTTGATCCATCATCTCTCTCATGGCCCTTTTCTGATTTTGCTTCGCAACCCCTTCCACCCCTTTCTCCACCTATTGTCCATAAAGAAGAAATTGGGGAAATCTTGGATGAGGAGATAGTATCTACGAGAGACGGAGGTTTCCAGAGGTACTTTGTTAGATGGAAGAATAAACCACCGTCAAAATCTACGTGGTTAACTGAAGAAGCATTGGAGCGCGTGGATCCAGACTTGCTAGAGCGTTACAAAAGCTTTAACTCGTCGGAGTCGAGTTTTTCTCACCCGAGGGGAGTTGATGAGGACACAAGACCTTTTACAGTCTACCAACGAAGAAAGCGCCCATCACAAGCATCTTCCTTGTGACTAGGCGACTATTGAGGAGCAATGAAGACCCTACACACGTGATTTGACGCATTGAAGACCCCACATTGGGAGGACACGTGTAGGAGGAAGAAGACCCGTTGATCAGGCGCCCGAACTTTTGCGCAGATTATTTTTCTTTTCCATTTTTTTTTTTTACTTGAACTTTGAGGGTAATTGAGTCTTTTTACTTGCTTTTCGTGTTTATTTAAGAGGGCTAAGCTCTAAACTCGAATTTTACTTTGATTATTGATTAATGAAAAGCCTTTTGGTGCTTCTCTCCTTCTCTCTCTCTCTCTCTCATGGTGATGTTTCTTCTTCCTTGACTCCCTCTTTCTTCTCATTGCTTCTTATGCCCCTCTAAACTTCTTCTAGGTAATTGTATCCTTCTCAATCCATTCACTTTCATATTTTCAATCCCTAAAACTGAATTTGAGCCTAAAACCCTAAATTTTCAGATTTCAAAATCCCTAATCCCAAATCCTTTGATCTTCTGGATTAGAGATTCCCATTGATTGATCGGATTGATCGTGCAAGATCAGGAGGTTCTATCCCTCGCTGCATCCAACCCTAGCTATACTTGAAACTCAAACTTCGTGGTTGTGACGGTTGGCTTAATCCATTGCAAGCTCCTTGTGAATTTTCTTAATTTATGATGAGTGAATCTGAATTTTAGATTATTTGTTTCTTTTATTTTCTGTTGTTTAATTATGTTCATGAGCATGCATCATAATTAGGGCATCCTACGTCAGTTCCTCTAAGAGAGAAATAGGATCCAATCAGAAGGCTAGAATGCCTGATGAGAGGGGTAAGTTTTGATGTGATCATTGTGGGAAGACTCGCCATGCATGGGAGACTTATTGGGATCTCCATGGTAGACCAGCAAAATTCAACCATCCTGGACAGCCTTTTTCCTCCAATGGCCTTGTAGTTGCATCCACTCCTTCCTTGAGTGACAACTCTACCTTCACGTCAACCCCTTCTACTTGGCAGTCCTCATCGGCCCTGGACATTTTATCTATCACAGAATTGGAATGCCTCAGCAGTCTACTTTCTCAATTGGAAGGTTTATCTTCTTCTACTTCTTTTGCTTAGCCAGGTACACATGTGTCCGTTAACCTTGTCAGTCATTCCTCATTCAACCCCGCTTGGATCATTGATTCATGTTCACATGATAGGTCTGTCATCCATTTTTAACTCATATAGTCTGTCTTCTAGAAGTCATAAAGTGAGCATTGCTGATGGATCCCTATTATCTATCTCTACGAATGGTGAAACTTAATGATCACTTATCTCGCTCCTCAGTTCTTCATGTTTCAAATTTATTTTCAAATTTATTGCATATTAGTAGTTTCACAAAAAAATTGAATTGTTGTTTAACTTTCTTTTCTATACACTATGTTTTCTAGGACTTGTGACGAGGAAAACGATTGGGATTGGTCGTGAAGTGGATGGTCTCTACCTTTTGCTAGTTCCTCTTATGCCTTGTAGTCAAGTAGTAGTCTTAGTAGGGATGACAACAATGCTCAAGTTAGGTTGTGGCATAGTCGTCTGGGACGTTTGTCTTTTCAGTCATTAAAGTTGTTATTTCTAGAGTTAAACAGTCGGTTTTGAGTCATAATCTGCAGTGTGAAGTTTGTGAGTTGTCCAAACATTGTAGATCAACATTTCCTCCAAGTTTGAATAAAAGTGTGTTTCCGTTTCATATTGTTCATTCTGATGCGTGGGGACCTGCCCCCATTGTTTCCATGGATGGCTAGTGCAATTTCATTTCTTTTGTGGATGATTTCTCTTGCCGCACCTGGTAATTTCTCATGAAGATTCGTGATGAAGCACTCACCCGATTTGATAAGAGAATAAAAATATTTCAGTCAGACAATGCCTGAAAATATTTTGAAGGGGAATTGCAGGGTTATTTAGAAGAGTATGCAATGATACATGAAAACTCTCGTCCATACGCTCCTCAGTAGAATGGAGTGGCAGAACAGAAGAACTGCTATCTACTTGTAAGTTACTCGGACCCTCTTGACAGGGATGCACATTTCAAAGCGTTTTTGGACTGATGCAGTGCTTGTAGCCGCCTATCTTATTAATCATACGCCATCTAGAGTATTGAAGTTGAAGTCCCCACATTAGGTTATTTGTTCAGATTGGCCCCTTTCATCGTTCCATCTCATATATTTGGGTGTGTTTGTTTCATTCATGTCCTAGATCTGAATCGGACCAAGTTAGACCCAAAAGCTATTGGGGGTGTATTTTTTAGTATCCTGCCACACAAAAGAAATACAAGCGTTTTGATCCCGTGTCCTGGAAACGTTTGTCACCTATGGATTAGATTAGGGCCTTATGTGTAAGTTTTAAAGTTGCTTTTGTTTGTATTAGATTAGGGGGGGCAGAAACGTCCCTAGATTTTCCCCAAAACTTCCTCTTTTCTTCTTTTTTCTCTTCTTCTCCTCTTTTCTTCTCTTTCATCTCTTTTGGTAGGGTTTTATCCTGTATTTCTTCTATTATATAGAAATTTGACATTGATTGATATTTTTGAAGGTTAAATTGACATTTTGTGGAGGTTCTAAGTGGGTTTTAGGGGGATTATTCCATTGTACATTAGAATGACTTGAAGTTGGGGAAATTTGGTCTCATACCTTTTAACGTGAGATTGCCGGACATATCAACTCACCATCTCATGATTCAGTTTTCTTCTCTTAGAACAGCATATGTGATGAGAATCTTGTTTTGTTTTTTCAATGTTAATAGCTTGGTTTATACTGCCTTTCAAAACAAAAAAAAAATAATAATAATAATAAAAAAAATAAAACATAAATAAATAATAAAAAATACATAAAAGAAGAAGCTTGGTTTGTACTTTTGTAACAGAGAATTGATTCCCCAAACTCCATCAAACTCACAAGCCTGGATTTTCCTTTTGATGCCCAATGAATTGCTCCCAATATTTGTCATGTAAGCATTTATTTAGTGTATTACTACTATGGTGGCAACTGTGCTTTTCTCCTCTTCACTACTCTTGATTCTTATTGATTTCTACTTATGCAAGTAATCTATTCTAATCACACAGGTTGTTGGATCATATACAAAGTAAAGGATGGGCAGATGCACAATCTTGAGGCATATGAACTGATGTCAGCCAATGATGCGCCGGAGAGAGATCCAATGGATTGGTATCAAGTTATAGTAGAACATATAACCATGAATCTTTTATTCATTTTGAATTTGAAAAGTTGATGATATGAAATTTGGCTGGTAATTTTATTTGAACTGTTAATTATTTTCTATAGACTGCTTATCTTAGCTTTCTTTTTCCTTTTTCCTTCATCTGCTCACATTTCTTCTTTTTTGAAAATTGATTATCTTGCATGTCATTACAACATGCACTCATTGATATATTACTAATATTAGAGAAATTGCTAGTCCATTGCAAGGAACAATTTTCCATTCTATTGCTGAAGCTGAGTACGATCAATGACTGCCACATGTACTGAATTCTCTTGGTTTCACCATCTCTTGACTGAAATTATGATATAAATTGGTTGCTGTCCCTTTATCATGACAATCAATGTTTGATGAGGATTTCCCAGAATCCCAATTTGTATTTTTACAAAATACATTGAACCCGATTATCATTTTTATGGAAGGAAGTTGAAAACCAAGAGGTGGCAGCAGTGTATATAAAGTCCTCTGCTCAAGTTGCAGACATCCTAACTAGAGATTTTTTTTTTTTTTTTTTTTTTTTTTTTTTTTTTTTTGAGAAGAGAACAATTTATTCAACAAACCGCCAAGAGGTGGAAGCAGTGTATGTCAAGTCCTCTGCTCAAGTTGCAGACATCTTTACTAGAGAAATGACTACTGCCTAACACCAATATCTATGTACCAAACTTTCACTGTTCCATCTCAGAAGTCATCTTGAGGGAGAGTGTAAGGGTGGAAAATGCTAGATTCTCAGATTGTCTTTGTATGTACTTAGGTGCATGTGCCAACAATAACTGGTACATTGTATTCTGATTGAAGGGGCATCTCACCTCTTCTTTGCAACTATTTGACTAAAGTTCTTCCAAATCAAAAGCTGCATCTCTCTTTCATCTTCTTCTCATCTTCAAATTCCACTTCGTTGGAGTCGCTTCCTATGCAAAGATCTGTATTGGTTACTCTTTTTCAGTTTGCAATTGTAGACTCTTTACCTACAGAGATAAAGATAAAGAACAAATAGATAGAAGCACTTAATCATCTGCTAATCAAGATAAAAATAAGGACCAATTCCTAGGGTCAAGCCATTAGTTGGAAAAATAATTGACAGAGGTGGGATAAAATTAGATGCAAATAACCCCTATTTATTCTTAAATTGTTAGAAGTTCTCTTTGGGCTGCTTCTTAGATCCGTTAGCATTAAAGATTAAAAACTATAGGAATTTTGATCAGTATCGTACCAGAAGAATTGAGATCTGCAGTCCTTCAGGGGAATAGTTAGTTATCCTCAGAGTTTGGTAATTCCTATCTAAATTCCCCATTATCACATCCCTCCCCCTAAAAATAGAGCTTAAAAGTGAACCTTTCCATACTTGAAAGGTATCTTTATCTATCACTTCAACATAAATAATCGGGATGGGTCCGGATCCACAAATGATTGATGAAGTGAGCTGGACTCGCGTTTGTGTGCCTCTTCTCCTTGATAACCTGGACCCGTCGAAACCCAATAGTTATCAATCAGGTTATCTCACACGGCAAAGCCTGACCCCCGGGCTGGAGCATTTTCAGCTTGTCTTTTGGTCCCTTCTTTCTCATGGATATTGTAATTGCTTTTCTGTTGGATTAATTGGGAGAGTGGTTTGCGTATGATCTCTTCATTTACGGCTCTTTTTTCCTTCTCGATTAAAAAACAATTAGATAGAAGTGCTTAATCATCTACTGGTCAAGATAAAAATAAGGAGCAATTCCTTAGGTCAAGCCATTAATTGGAAAAATAATTGACAGAGGTGAGATAAAATTAGATTCGAATAACCCCTATTTATTCTTTAATTGTTAGAAGTTCTCTTTGGGCTGCTCCTTTTGTCTCTTTTCTTGGATCCGTTAGCATTAAATATTAATAAATATAGGAATTTTGATCGGTATTGTACTAGAAGTATTGAGATCTGCAGTCCTTCAGGGGAATAGTTAGTTATCCTCAGACTTCGGTAATTCCTATCTAAATCTTTGTTATGCTATCAATTTAAAAAAAAAAGAAAAAAAGGGATTGCTTGAGTGAGATCAAAACTGTGTCTATAACAACTGTGCAAGGACGGTAAATTCCTCTTTACCTAGTCTAATAAATATTTTCATTTGACTCATGAACATGATGTTTTCCTTTTAATTCCTTTTTTTTTTTTTCTCATTTTTTTAAAAAAGAAAGCAAGTCCTGACAAAATCCAAACATGTTCATAACTATAGGATTATTTATGTGAGTAGAAAAGCCTCAAATTCATAGTATTTTACCTTATTATCTTCATAGATTTTATATCCATTCTGTGCATTATACATTCTTTTCCTTTTAACTCCTTTTCTTTTCTTTTTTTTTTTTTTTTTTTCCTATGAAAATTTAAGTCTCCTGACAAAATCCAAACACCTTCAGCACTATAAGAAAATTATTATGTTACTAGAAAAGCCACAAGTTCATAGTAAAATTTTAACCTGAATTTCTTCGTAGAGTTTTTATCATTTCGTGCATTATACATTCTGATGTTCTGGAACCATTTTAAAAATATAGCTGTGCTCGTATGACCAATTGGAAGGTAGGGAAGATTCGGTAGACATCATGAAGGTGTTTGTACACCTTTGCGGGTAGAGGCGCTCCCACTGTATTGCAGAAAATGGGACCTGCATTATGAGGGCTTGCAGTTGTTGCTTGTAGAGGTACAGAAAATGGGACCTGCATTATGAGGGCTTGCATTTTCTGGCCTTCTCCACCCCAAGTTACCATTGAAACAGGAATAGGAAGGCCCATTCGTATCTCATTTTTATTTGGGTGTAGTTCATATAAACTGCTTTTGGCAGCTGAACACCTTAGCTCTAGTACAACAGCTGGTGGTTGGTATAAGTTTGGTTGTTTGTTTTTCTACATAATAAAGGGATCCAGTAAGTAGGCAAAATAGCTTCGTCTAATACAATACATTTACCATTTTATTCGCTTTATGTATTCCTTGATCAGTCTACCAGTTGTATCTATATTGGTGCATGTAATTTACAGTTGTGGTTACCTCCCCAACTGATTTCTCTTTACTAAAATCAGTCAATCAATGTGGGCCTTGCAGGATTGTGGAGGGAAGTGATGATGGTGGCTCCAGCTGGAACGTTCTGGACAAACAAACTTCGCAGATTTTTGAAAGTCGTTTCCAGCGCAAAACATTTAAGATAGATTCCAACAAACATATGTTGAATGCATTCAGGTAAATGCCTTTACTCCCAAATTCTAAACTGCAGATTTTTAGTGTTCTTATTTACATCCTGATATGTATCGGTGATTGGACTGACAGGTTCAGATTTCTGGCTGTTCGAGATGGTAACGCGACATCACGATTCCAAATAGGCAGTATAGATCTTTATGCGAAGGTGTGTTAGTTTTATTTATATGATAAATACACTAGAAATAAGGTCTTGGTGCTTCTATCTGTAATGATAATCCAGCAATATTGTTAAGAGTCTTCATCATAATAAGGTGTTTCACCTGAACATGTGTACCAACGTATTATTATCTATTGTTTACATGAACGATTGAAATAAATGGATACTTCCAATTGATAGTTGATACCAATTTGTTCATTAACCGAATTCATCTACTATTGATTTTTTTATAGTTACCAACGTAGTTCTGAAACTCGGTGGCTCAACTAGAAACTTGGACGAGTCAACTGCACCTGATGAGATTTCGAGCTGAGTCTATTGGAAACTTGCTAACAAGTGTAACTTGGTTGAGATTTGACAGGATTCGTCGAGTCTGCTAGTAAATTCGGTCTAGTTGGGGCGACTTGATGACTCAACCAACTCACTTGCCCAGCCAACTGCTTTTTTGGTAAAATACAAAAAATCTACCATTAGAAGTCAAACACAACCTCGTTCTAGGGTGCGAAATCCTACTACGAGTATGCCTAGCACTTCAACCATGTTAATCTTTTTTTTTTTTCTCAAATTTCCAACAAGTTTAATATTAACCTCTTGGTAGCATATTCCCTTGAAATGCAGCGTGTTTCTATTATTGTATGGAACTTGGTCATGAACGACCTATTATGATGAATGGATTTTAGTCATTAGTAACCTTTGTGCTTATGTTCTCTTTCTTCATGTCGATACAATTCTGCATGGAAACATTTGATTTGTGGGTTGTAGTTGACTTCTAATGGGCCAACTTTTTGTTGGCTCCATTGCGAAAGGGTAGAGAATGCATCAGCCAAGATTTGGTCACAGAAGAATTGTGCTCTATAGTTGTTGAGTTCCCTCAATTTCATAATCACTCATGGACACTGGACCATCCAGATCTTGTTTGTAACCATCCTCAAGTTGTTGAATCAGTGACAAACCAATAGGGGTTAATCTCCATCAGCAGGTCATTATTCGCATCTTCGTTTGGAGCCTTCATTATATGGGAGTACAAATGTTCATTAGCATATGTTTTAGCATCTGGCCTGATTAAATATTCACATTCAAGGATTGCATCAAGTCTCCTCTACTGAGAGGCTTATCATGTCTGATTGGATTGACTTGATCATGCACTAGCCTAGGCTCATCCTTTGACTTGAGGACACAAAGGGTGATCTTAATATTGATTTAATGGCTTAGACACGTCTAGTGATGCCACTACTTTTGGTTGACATACAGGATGTGATTGGGTACATGCATTAATGGTAAGTAACTTCTTGTGATCCAATATAGGATCCACTATCTCAAGGACTCCAACTAATGATTTAGATATTGATGATCCAGGTTCCATCAAGCTCATTTTTGTGTGCCCATACTCACGGATGTTCTGGAATAATTTTGATTTTGTTCTATCGTGCTTGATGGAAAACCGATCGTAGTGATTTGTTTGTGACATACCTCTTCATTTGGCATGGATTTGCATAAGACTGAGTTGCCACAATGGTGGAAGGATATGGTCCATTCGGTGCATTGATAGATGCGATGTGCGTACTTATGATGGCATAGGATATGATGAAGTGCACAGGTTGGTCGATTACTATGTCAATGGTGGGACTTGGGAGTACCAAAATCCTAACCTTCTCTCTAGATAGATTCTATGCTCAAGAGAATTGGGTGCCCTAGCTTAAGAGAGGGAGGACATCCAACCCTCTCCTCACTCCACACGTTTGCTGAGAAGTGGATAGAGAAGTGAGAGAAAGATAAGGCAATTCTCTTCTTCTTCTTCCATCATTTGTGTGGGTCATCTCTTAGGTTGTTCTCAACCATTGGATCTAAATCCCAGCCCTGTAGTGGGATATAGATTTGTTCAGGCATCCATTCATCACTGATGATAAATCTATCATTCACCATGTCATTCCAAGGTATATGATCTCAACCATTTGTTTTTTCTTGTCCTAAAAGTTCTAGATCTATATATTGGAGTGATCCTTGTTCAGATTAAGTGAATAATTTTGAAAATTATGCTCCTTTTATGTCTTTCCAAGACCATAGAAAACTGGTATATAGTGGTTCCAAATCTTGTAACCTTCAAATTTTTATTTTTTTTGTCTGTCTGTGAAGATTTTGTATCCGTTTTCTCAAATTGATTTGGCTCATGTAATTTGAAGAGCGTGTCATTAGCAACTTGCATTTCAATTTTTGTCCGGATTTGTTTTCCAGATTATGGGTCCAATTGATTTAATTTTCCACCTGCCGATTTGCAAAATTGAATCATAGGCTAATTTGCGCAAGTGGAATAACTTTTTAAAGGGCTGAATTTTTGTCTGGTATGATTTTTATCATGTGAATTGATGAATGAACCGCATGGACGCAATTAATAATTGTTGGATTTTGTTATTATTATAATTTTTCTATGTATCTGAGAAATTGAAGAATTGTAAAGATTCGTTTGTTAAAATTGCTTCTGCTTTAATCGGTCCCTGTAATTTTCAATTTGGGATTTTTCAATCGGATCACATCATTTAGGCCATTTACCAAAAAATGCATCCATTTTCAATGTTTTCTGTTAAACACTTATTTTAGAACTTCAGTCAAGAAAGCCCCTATTGTCAGTCATCCATGGGAATTTCATATTGGATTTTGTACATTTCTTCTTTCATTCAAGAAGTGGATTTTATCAAAGAAAAATGACCCAATTGGTAAATGATTGCTTTTGCCAACACCCCCCCAACTAAAGAGCTACTGATAATAACAATCCACGCAAAAGAGCTGCACAGCTCAATTACATCATACTTGTGCATCATTAACTATTGGGATTATAGAGCAGGCACTCATATTGCAGATTGTTGCATTTCAATTGAAAGACCCGCAGTGGCAAAGCCTTCTGTAAAAATAGCACTTGGTGGTTACCCATGCTTAAATCATTTTTTATAGTTTCTATTTCTGACTCTAGCCCCCCGCTTGATAGCATTGTAAATCATCAGCATATCTGAGAACCTGATTTCTCCTCCATTTTGTTGCTTAAAACTCTGAATGATCATATCGATAAGCATCGAGTTGATGCAGGTAGATGTTCATAAGACCTGGCGATAAGGGACTGCCTTGGTATTCCTTTCTCACTTGATCCATATTGGGTTTCGTCTGTCCTGAATATTTAACCCAAGTACCCATTTACTGCAATGAACCCTATCTACGTGTCTCCCCCTCCCCTCCCCTCCTCGCTCCATCTGAGAGCGGTAGCACCTCTCTCCTTCATTTGTGAGTAGTATGACAATCTACCGCGGGACCTACTATTTGATCCCTAGGCACCCGTGAGGTCTCTCTCTTACATTTTTCCTTTCGTGATTTTCCTTCTCCATTCAGATTAATTCATGACAGTCAGCCTCCATGCTCTCAAGTTCAATTTCAATTGATTTGATAGCAAGAAGGCAAAAAGGACTGATGGTCGATTTTCGCGCCCTCGACAGTACATTACATGGCACGTTATTCTTCATATTTGAATTAAGTCAATGCCTTGGTTTTTCTGTCCGCATTTATTATTTTCAGAAGATTAAGCGAGGCGATCAACCAAATCGACTCATGGCATTCTTGAAAGTTGAAGCAGTCACGACAACTCCTATAAAAAGGTACCCTTTGGTTTTCTTTCTGACTCAGGCTCTGCGAGAGATAACCATGGCTTTCTCAGCCCACTCTTATTTTTTCCCAAGCTCCGGAGCAATGACGATTCCTTAATCGTTAGCAAGATTTGTATTTAGATTGAGGCTTCGGCTGTGGTTAGTAAGCATGAAAGGTGGCCGCTCGTGTGGAAACCTTCGATTAACGTTGGGGTTTCCACGCTTCACAGGAATCTGTTATTCGTGAAGAAACTAATATCTGAAGAATGGAAGTCGTTGCCTCATAACATGATGTCTACGCTTGATAGCTATCTGCCTCTGGTGTGACAACTTTTTGCGTCTAAGGGGCCTTTGTCACTTCCTATCTCCATCATAGATTGGCCTAAGGGTAACAGGGCAGGAAAGAAAGCGACACTGAAAGAGGCCTCGTGCAAGAAGATGGAGACGAGTTGAAAATGGCGGCATCAGGCTTCTTTTTCCCTCTTTTGCTCTTCCTTTTTCCCTCTTTTGTTCTTCCAATGTCTCGGGATAGTCTTTTGTTAATCTTCAAGTTCCCCGAAAGAGGGTTATCCTCTTGGATCTTTTAGAATGTAACTTATCCTATAAGGGTCCTTTGTAATAGATTTTACATATGAAATGAAAATGTCTCCTTTTTTTTTTTTTTTTAAATCATGAACTTCTGTTTTGTTTTCCTCTGAATGTAATAAAGATTGCTGACCGACAACCGTGGTCATTTCGCTCGATGATCAAGTGCCGAACACTGGTCGGGTCAGGTCGTGATGATTTTCCTGACCGAATACTTTGCTCCTTCGGCCAATCGGCTGAATCCTTAAGTGACGTGTTGTACGTTTATAGAAACGGACCGCAAATATTTGAATAAATGCTTAACCGTCAAGGCGCGTTTATCGAAAAGTTGCCGCCGTATGAAAAGGAAGAAAAGACAAATAATGTACGCCTCTCTTTTCATACGAAGCGTCGGATCATTAATGCGACATGCCGTTTGTTGCTCTTGGAAGAATGTATCGCCGATGCGTGTACCATATTTAATGCGGCATGTCTCTTTGATTTCAAAATTGAATGGGGAAGCGATGCGTGTAAGATGGTGATGATTACCTATATATACTTGCCCCAGTACTATGGTTATCTTCCACTGTGATACTCTGTTTGAAAGAAACCCTAATAGTTAGTTGCTTGCATTTGCTTTCTCATTCCTTGCTCCTTCTTCCATTTGTAAGTCTTTCCTTTAACTATGTCATCTTCTTCGAGTTCTGCTTCTGTTCCAATTGGGGAGGATCCTCCTGAATCCTCCTCCTCGAATGGCCTCAGACGAAGAAAGGAGAAAGGGCAGGCCTCTTCTTTCTCAAACAGATCCCCTAAAGACTATCTCTCTACTTTAACAATGGCTGAGCTGGAACGCATTCGGTGGGATTTCAGTGTCCCGCAGGATGTTTTTCGGCTGCCGGGGCTGGAAGAGACAGAAGACAATCCCAAGATGGGTGAAGTAGCTGTCTATGATTTCATGTTTCCCTTAGGGTTTCATCTGCCACTACTACCCTATGTAGCTGGGATTTTGAATCGGTATAACATCGTTCCAGGCCAGTTGATGTCGAATGGTTGGTGGGTGGTCTTTGGAGCGTATGTCCTTTGGAGAGAAGTGGGGAGTGGGGAACTGACCCCTGGAGAATTCCAGAGACTATATTCCCTGAGAAGATGGGGTGAAGTCTCAGGGTGGTACTACATGACGTTTCTCTATGGGGAGAACTTCATTCTCGGAAATCCATCGTCCAACAAGGACCGTTGAGATCGATGGTTCTTCATATATGAAAACTGGACCTGTCCGAAAGTGGACCTTGGATTCCATGCCCCTCAGGCCTTCAGTATGGGGAAGGGATCAGTTAGGTCCGATCTGAGGGGTGGCCTTAATGAGAGAATAGTTGCAGCGAAGAAAGCGTTCGAAAAAGCTCGGGATGTAAAATTTTTGCTTCATCCTTTGCAGCTCTTCAGAGTGGGACTTATCTCTTGCCCCCCTGGTAATTGCCATAGATTGTAGCTTGTAGATAAGATCTGTTTCTAATTTTCTTTGAAGTTGTTGATTGCCTATTTTCCTTTTCCTTATGCAGGGATGGACCCTATAGATCTTTCTCAAGTGAAGGCCCTTCTAAGTCGGAAAGGGGGGTCTCAGAGGAAATGAAAGAGGGGCAAGTCTTCTTCTACCGCTGCTCAATCACGACCGTCTTCCGCGGCCGTGGTTCTCTAATCCGGGCTTGCACCTGCAACTGTCTCGACTCTCCAGAGGGTGGAGACCTCGGGAGTTTTATCTTCGCCTCCTCTTGCGTCGGAGAACCGTCCTCCACCCATCCTGTCTAATGCCAAACAATCCTCGGTCGTACCTATTGTGGTCGTGCCAGATGATCTCGTCCTCGGTTCTGGAGTGCGCGCTCCCGGTGGGTCTTCTTGGTTAGGCGCGCTCGTAATTGCTCCTGCCCCTGGTGGTACGGAGCCATACGTAGTGCCGGATCATTAATTTTGGATATATGTTCTTATCTTTTTGATAAGGTTGGGTCCAAAACCATCGATCCTGTTGACCGATCATCTCTTGTGGACGCTGTTAAGCAGTGGGTGATAGGGATTGTGCAGGGTCTCGATGGGGCGCTGAAGACTCGAAATGATATCTATGAAGCCCAAGAGATCCTCGCGAAAAATGCTGCTCAACTAGCGGAAGTTGAGAAGAAATTAGGGGCGGCCAAGGTTAGTTTGCGGGAGAGGGATGTGCTGAGAGAGGTTCGGGAGGCCTGGATTAGGGAACTGGAGAACAACCTCAATAGTGCCATAAAATCCGCCTAAAGTTATCAGGCGTGGTACGAGGGTTTGGAGACGAAGTTCCTTTAGATCCGGTCTCGAGTGACGGTGGTAGAGGAAGATTTGAGAAATGAGAGAGTAGAGAGGAAAGAAGAGAAGGCAGCGTCGAGTTATTGCTGGCCTAGGTGGCCTTGACTGTGGAGGTGGAGAGGGTAGAAAAGACTGCTCTGAAGTCGAGTATTCAAGGGGAGTGGGCTCAGGCCGTTGAGGCTTTTTGGGCCTTGCAGGAGTATCTTATGGAGAGGTTTAAGGACTACCAGAACAGTAGGGGTCGAACATTGAAGGTAATTGGGCGGCTTCATCTCGACTTGGATTTTTCTAGGTTCAAAGAGGTGGAGATGGAGTTCGCCTAAGAAGACCTGACCCTGACCGTGATCGAAGCCGCTAATGATAACCCCGAACGGAGGTCAGATTCTTGATATTCCCGAGTCAACTTATCAAGTTCCTGTCGAGCTGACCATTCAATCGCCTTCCACCTCTAGCCCTGTTGCCGATGCTGCTGCTGTTGATCCTTCTGTAATTGGTGAATTTTGTGGCGTGCAATCGAAAAATTTATTTTTGATATTGTATATATTCATTTGAAGTTCATTTAGGGGATCCTCTGGTCAGCCTTGTCCCTCGCTTGGGTAGCATCGGCTACCACCTGAACATTTTGAGTATGGTCGCATAGGCAACATTTAATATTTTAGGTAGCATCGGCCACCAAGTAAGTAATCATAAGTAGACTCGCATGTGCGAAATTGCCAGTATTTATTGATTTTTAGCTTTTTAAAAAGCTTTATTACACAATCCCTCATAAACCTTTTAGATGACTTAGACCAACTAAGAATACCCTTAGTCATCTTTATTAGCTTTAGTACATATAGAAAAACATGATAAATTAGGTTAATTAAAGAGGTGGAAGTTGCTGTAATTAATTTAGCCCAATACAGCAACTTTTGATAGACCTCCGATATATCGAAAGTCTATTCGATAGACCTTCGATATATAGAATCGAGTGTCCAATAAATGCATAACTCCCTGGACAATATGATCGATCTATCGGAATGCCCTTCGATATATTTGAATTAGGTTTTTCGATATATCGATACCCCAGTTCGATATATCTGAGAGATGGTCCCAACAACTTCACAAATCTACTGGACATATTCTTCGATATATCGAATTGGGGTTTCAATCAATCGAAAATATCTTCGATATATCGATATGTCATATCGAAGCCCTGGGTAGTAAAAAAAAGTGGGATGCTGTATTTCCGGGATTGGATTTCAGATTCGAATGAACCTCGTAATCGTAAGAAAGTAGGTTTTTTAGCTATGGGCCTAGCAAAAGAAAAATTGGGATAGGTTTCGATGGGATCCCCCCCCCCTTAAAAATCGGACATGAAGGTTTCCACAGCTTCGGCAGATCGCTTAGCCCCGTTCATCTTCGGCGCAAGAGCGCTCGATCAGTGAGCTATTACGCACTCTTTCAAGGGCGGCTGCTTCTAGGCAAACCTCCTGGCTGTCTCTGCACCCCTACCTCCTTTATCAGGAGTCGAAGGACAATTTGAATTTATTTACTTAACAAACGGGCATGATGGATCATGCATCTATCTATATAGACAGATAGATACATCGAAATATAGATTTGCACCCGGGATGTTTCTACAGATAGTTATGGTATCAACTCATATGGCCATATTCTATTCGGGGGATTCCTCAGCCAGGCTTGGGCAGAATAGCAGAGCAAATACAAGTATTAGTAGCATAGCAAAGCAAAAATGCGTTCCTCGTCATTAATATGTTTGCTCGCGGTAATTGTGGCCTCTCGGGAGAATCGATGACTGCACTATCTCCCAACATACCAAAACTGACCGTTGGAGATTTTTTTTTTTTTAAATACGGGAGAAATGGTCTTTGGGATTGTGAGAGGGGATTTTGAGGAGATAGAAGCTACCACCATTGCTTACCTTTAGGAGCTCTATTTCTAAACCAAACAAGTGATCTTCCTTGTGATTCGTCACAAGAATAGAGCATTCAAAGCTCATGATGAAGATGCACTTATCCTTCTTTTGATCTCTAGAGATTGAATTATCCTTGATAGTGATATTCATATTCAATACTCTATGATGAGATCCTTGTAGGTGAGACTTTCTAGGCAACCCATTGTCATTAGTTGTTGAGATCTCAAACCTACCTCTTAGCACATTGGCAATCTCCATTGGAGCATCATAAGTAAGGTAGTTGATCTTAGAGCTAGAGTATTGGCGACGTAACGACATCAAAGATTGGGGGAACACAAGGGTAGGTGATTGAAGCATGGGAAAGCGGAGATCAAGCAACCTGAAACGGCGCTACAAAGGGGCTCAATCCGATGAGTAAGTTGTCAATTGTAAGAGTTCGATTCCACTCTATTCCTATGAGGAATTGAATATAGAGTTTGTCTTTAAACTTGATAGGTTTTGTTGTAGGACCTAGACCCAGTTGTAGGATCGAATTGAGTCTCCAAGTAGGGAGCCTCCGACAAGAGTAAATGCTAGGTTCGATTGTAGGACCTTGACTCATGAGTGGGTCTAAATTGAGGTTCGGTTGTAGGACCTTGGCTTTGTTGTAGAGCCTAAACAAGTCTCTAAGGGGAGCCACTTATACTGGTGTGTACGTGTAGGTTAGAAGGAACCTGTAAACTTTTCGGTTGGGTGGATCCGAGTTAAAACACTTTGCTTAGGAGGAACCAGATTTCAACTCCCTAGTGAATGCCGGTGTGCTCAAAGGGGTTGAGTACTTGAACCGGGAGTGGAGTAGACTCGAAGTCGAACCACTATACATCGTTGTGTTTATGATTGTATTTGAGCACATTTCTTATTATGCATTGCGTTTAATTGTTTAATTTTGAATGCTTAATTGGAATGTATGCTAGGCATTTGATAGGCACATCCACACACAGATGATGTACTTTCACTCCTTGAGTAGACTTAAGCTTATATTATTCACTCTCATATAGTCTACTTAGGTTCCATAGATTAGGTACTTGATTAGTTTAATCATATGTTAATCTATGCATGCTTATACTAGAATGTTAATTGTTTTAATCATATGCTCATCTATTGATTGGACCCACTTAGGCTTGAAAGCCAAAGTGTTTTTTCTTACTTAGTTTAAATTGATAAAACTATTTAGTAGGTGAAAAAAATTTCAAAAGTTCCTAATCACCCCCCCTCTTGGACTTAGCTATAATTCTAGTTGCTCCGCTCTTTAGTTTCCGCACGTTTATACGAAGGTGTCATGTTAGACTACCAACGTAATTTCAATTGATATTCGAGCGGGTTGCTCTTCAAGGACTTAACCGTCTAGAGTGAGATCTGATACCAGAGCACCAGCATCATGACTACCCATGATGAGAGTACTGCCAACCGTCCATCATTCTTTGACGGGTCCAACTATGCCTATTGAAAGGCTAGGATGATGATTTTTCTTCAATCCATGGACCGATCCGTGTGGGTAAGTACACTAAATGGATATTCCATGCCCACGGAACAAGTGGAGGTTGATGGTAAGATCATTGTCATTCTAAAAAATGATAAGAAATGGAATGACAATAAGAGCTCAATATGTGGTAAATGCCAAAGCTCTCAATGCGATTTGCTGTGCGGTTTTTCCTGAAGAATTTCAGCACATTCTCACATGCGCAACTGCAAAACAAGTGTGGGATATATTTCAAGTGACCCATGAGGGAACTGGCATAGTAAGATGCTCGAAGCTTCAGCTCTTAAACACAAAACTTGAAAACATTAGGATGGAAGAGACTGAAACTTTCATGGAGTTTTACACTAAAATTTTCAACATTTGCAACTTCATGTTTTCCATGGGGGAAAGGGTTTTGGAAGGAAGGATATGTAGAAAAATACTTAGGTCCCTCCCGGAAAGATTCGGTACCAAGGTAGTGGCTTTAGAAGAGTGTCAAGACATAAACAAGATGAAAGTAGAAGAACTTATAGGCTCCCTACAAACTCATGAACTACACTTTAGGGGCCTCTCTAAGAAGAAAGACATTGCCTTAAAGATGTCCTACAAACATTCTCATAGGAAAATTAAGAGTGAGTCATCGAAAGATAGTGATAATGATGATGATGATCTGGATAAAAGATTCAAGAGATTCCTCAAATTTAAAAGAGGAAAAAGTTGTGATAAGAAGGATAAGAAAGTGGATAAATATAAAGGAAAATCCATAAAAAAGAATGTCTATTGTTACAACTATGATAAATATGGACATGTTACCACTGATTGCTAAGAGAAGCTTAAAAGAAAAGGCAAAAAGGTTATGACAGCAACATGAGATGATACGGAGGAGTCAAAAATTTGAATCTAATGACTTCACTAGTGATGGGAGCCACAAACCAGTGAGAATTCTCATGGCTTCCACCACTACCTCTCCTCCCCCTAATCTAAGAGAGGATCCCGACCATTATCTCTTCCAGGTGAAAGAGTTCTTAACCCCTCACCTCATGTTACATTCAATGAGGGTGTTGTGAAAATTAGTTACCCTTAGGCTTATCAAACTAAACATAGTTAGTAAGGATAACTAGAAACTGGAACTATAGGTATATATGTGGATTTTAGCCTTATTTTTGTATTTATGGGCAAATAAGAGGATTCGAGTCTCATTAGCCCACTCTTTAATAGTTTAGCCATGCTTTTTATTGGTACATTTGGTGCTAGACTATCACCCTGCTTAGATTAGCTAATCTTGTTAAAGTTTATGCTTAATTGTATGCTAATCTTTGCTTTGGTTACGATGTATATAATTTTGGGGAGGTTGGTTGATTGGTCTATAAGCCCTTGAGCTTTTATTGCTTAATGTATATCATAGATGACCAATTGTACATGATTAACTATGCTTAGATAAGTTGCATTTTCTTGTTAATCATGTTCCCATGCATTCTTCATGTTTTAATGTTCATACACCCTATACTCTCTCTAGTTAGCATGCTTTTATAGTTATAACTGCGACACTCTAATCCTTCTACCCTTTACTCAATTAATGTATCATTAAGGGGGAGTGGTTGGTTTGTCAATTGTTGATAAAAAGGGGGAGAAAGATGAAGTCTCACCAAAACAAATTTTCTGTTTTGTGTTTCAAGGATTGATAGGTTATGAGGGAGCGATCCAAGATGAGCATAACTTATTTACATGTCTTAGTGTTTTGAGTTGTAATATTTATTTCCCTTTGACATGTAATGTATTTGTGTTTTGGTAATGTCATTGGTATGGACCATGACACGGTCTTATGTTAGTTTTTGTCACGTAATTGACAAAGGGGGAGATTGATAGTGCACTTTTCTGTGGCATACTAGTGCACATTATTTGTCAATCACGTGTCTCCATGTGTTATAATGTTAGTTGAGCCTTGGCAAGCTGAAGACCGAAGATTTAAGTGTACATGAAACATCAAGGAAGAAGAACATGTAAATGAAATGCCTTGGTGACCCTTACCCTTTGAACCAAAACACCCATAAACCTCTTAGATGACTTGGACCAACTAGGAATACCCTTAGTCATCTTTATTAGCCTTAGAACATATAAAAAAACATGATAAAAGGCATTCCCTAATCCCTTTTGCTCATTGACTTGAGTTTATCTTTCAAACCTAGCCATTAATGGCATTACATTGAGTATTCAAAGCTCGGTTTAAACAATGAACTCAAGCTTGACATTCATGGCTGTCCCAATCATTGAAGCTTCATCTTGAAGTCATTTATAGCCATTGAATGATCAGATTGATGGTTCCTTCATTAACCATTGCATTGAAATAGGCAAATGGAATATTAATACCTTCTCCCACTACCCGACATTAGTTTAGGAACATCATATGCATTGGTAGCTGATTGTGGGAGCTTGGAGAGGAGCCTTAGCATTCGTAGAAGCTTAAGCTACTCAACGACGTTGAATCGGGGCTCATATCTTGTAAGTGTTTAAGCTTATAGAGTTCATTGTTTGATTCCCCCTTCTTGTTAAGATTGAGATCTAGATATTGTGACCCAATTTCGGAGTTGTCCTTGAGTAGGACGTGTTCGTCCTTGTGTAGGAATAAATCTTGTGTAGGCTGTAAAGGTTGAGAGGTGAACCTCATTTAAAACCTCCTATAGTGAATGCCGGTGTACTCAAAGGAGTTGAGTACTTGAACCAGGAGTGGAGTAGACTTATTGTCGAATCACTATATATCGTGTATAATGTGGTGAATGCATTTTGTCTATTATTATGCTTTGTGATCGATTTTATAAGTGATTAACTTAATGCCCATCTCATGTTTGACAAAATGCCCGTATGAAATCCTTGAATGCTTAGTACAAGCATGCATATCAACTATTTAATCAAATGCTTGTCTTAGTATAGTTGATAATTTAGAAAGATCTTGTGTGATCGATCAATTTACTTGCATTTACTTATACTTAATTGGTAAATTGGATTGTGAATGCACTTGAGTTTTTAATTAGCAAGGAATTTGTAAAAAGTCCTATTCATCCTCCCCTCTAGGACATAAGCATACCTTCAAGCTTATCTCAATAGCGGTGCAAACCGCAATTTCACTTCGATATATCGAAAAGGTCTATCCGATATATCGAAAAGGTCTATTTAATATATTGAATCGAGTGTCCAGTAAATGCACAATACCTTGGATAATATGATCGATCTATCGGAATGCCCTTCGATATATCTGAATTAGGGTTTTCGATATATCGATACCCCAGTTCGATATATCGGAGAGATGGTTCAGCAACTTCACAAATCCACTGGACATATTCTTCGATACATCGAACTGACATATCGATATATCGAAGATACTTTCAATTGATCGGAACCCCAATTCGATATATCAAAGTGGCTGTTTTCTGCCCTTCTTATGACAATTGGAGATTTTCTTTAAATACGGGAGAAATGGTCTTTGAGCTCGTGAGGAGATTTTGAGGAGATAGAAGCTACCACCATTGCTTACCTTTAGAAGCTCTATTCCTAACCTAAACAAATGATCTTCCTGGTGATTCATAACAAGAATGGAGCATTTAAAGCTAATGATGAATATACACTTGTCCCTCTTTTGATCTCTAGAGATTGAATTATCCTTGATAGTGATATTCCTATCCAATACTCTATGATGAGATCCTTGTAGGTGAGACTCTCTAGGCAACCCATTCCCATAAGTAAGGTAGTTGATATTAGAGCTGGAGCATTGGCGACGCAACGGCATCAAAGATCAAGGAGCACAAGGGTAGCTGATTGAAGCACGGGAGAACGGAAATCAAGCAACCTGAAGTGGCGCTACAAAGGGGCTCAATCTGACAAGTAAGTTGTCAATTGTAAGAGTTCAGTTTCACTCTCGTCCCGTTGGGAATTGAGTGTAGAGTTTGTCTTCAAACTTGATAGGTTCGGTTGTAGAACCTAGACCCGGTTGTAGGATCGAATTGAGTCTCCAAGTGGGGAGCGGCGGGAGTAAACACTAGGTTCGATTGTAGGACCTTGACTCATGAGTGGAATCTAAATTGAGGTTCGGTTGTAGGACCTTGGCTTGGTTGTAGAGCCTAAACAAGTCTCCAAGGGGAGCCACCAATACTGGTGTGTACGTGTAGGTTGGAAGGAGCTTGTAAACTTTTCGGTTGGGTGGATCCAAGTTAAAACACATTGGTTTGGAGGAACCAAATTTAAACTCCCTAGTGAATGCCGGTGTGCTTAAAGGGGTTGAGTACTTAAACCGGGAGTAGGAGTAGACCTGAAGTCGAACCACTATATATCGTTATGTTTGTGATTGTATTTGAGCACATTTCTTATTATGTATTGTGTTTAATTATTTAATTATGAATGCTTAATTGAAATATATACTAGGCATTTGATAGGCACATCCACACACACATGATGTACTTTCACTCATTGAGTAGACTTGAGCTTATATGATCCACTCTCATATAGTTTACTTAGGTTGCATAGATTAGGTGCTTGATTAGTTTAATCATATGTTAATCTATACATGCTTAAACTAGGATGTTAATTGTTTTATTCATATGCTAGTCTATTGATTGGACCCACTTAGGCTTGAAAGCCGAAGTGTTCTTGCTTACTTAGTTTAAATTGATAAAACTGTTTAGTGGGCGAAAAGAATTTCAAAAGGTCCTAATCACTCCCCTCTAGGACTTAGCCATAATTCTAGTTGCTCCGCTCTTTAGCTTCCTCACATTTATACGAAGGTGTCGTGTTAGACTACCGACGTTATTTCAGGGTGGGCTGCAGCCTTCACGAAAAATCCAACTGAAGAAGAACTAGCAGCTGCTGAAGCTCAATTTGGACAAGATGTTGCTCAAGGTGGGGCATCAGGTGCAGGATCATCTCGCCAAGGCTCAGCTCGACGTCAATCTAACCACAACAATGTCTCTGCTGAAGAGTTTCAAGAGGTCAAGGAGCGCCTTGGTCACGTTGAGAAAATGGTCAGCTCTCTTCAAGACACAGCTTAGAAGATTCTAACTGTCCTCACTTGCCGTAAAAATGACACTTTGCCCTAAGCCCCCGGTGAGGGAGCCCGATCAACTCAGTCGCTGTAGGCACAGAAGAATCCTGGTCATCACAATCACTGCTCCTTTTTTACGACTGACATTGTAGGGACATATAGTTTGATAGATGGATAACTGTATCTCAAATACTTTAACTACTTGGTTGGTGGGCTGGTTGCCCAATTTTGGGTTTACGACTCTAATAGGTATATCTTTTGTTTTACTGCACAAATATCTTTTTTTTTTTTTTTTGATCTTGGATATGACTAATGCATCTATCTGATATTGGATATGATCCTTTTGATTTCTGGTCCTTCTAATTATATCTGTTGTGTGGGTGGTTGGATGGTTTAGGGCCTCATGCCCATGTTATGGCTTATTGATCATGCTCATATTCTTTTAAAGTCAAATTAGATTTGTGCATATTGATATATTCTATTCAGGGCTAGTTGCCCAATTTTGGTAGGAATGTGATAGGTTTGGTCATGATATACATCATGAGGGGTGGTTGGTTGCTTGGGCTTTAAGCCCTCTGATTTAAATGTTTAATACATGTATATCTCTTTATGACCATTATGTCTGTTTGGCTTCTTCCCTCTCTATGCCTAAATGTTAATATCATCCCTCTATGTCTTGACATATTTTCAGTGCTTCACGTTATATCCTTATTGTGTTAGCTATCCTTATGTGCTAACCTTTGTCAATGACTAACAGAAAGGGGGAGAATAGTCCCACCAGTCGACCATGTTATCTTTTTGGCAATCTTTGGTGTGTAGGAACTCGGGGGGAGACATTGAAGCCAAGAGTCTGTACATGTCCAAATTTTGTAAATGTATCAATGTAAATGTCTTTTACAGCATGTATACAATCTAAGGGTGTATTTTGTTGGGTTTTGGAGTCTAGGAATGTCATTGGAACGATCAATGACATTTAGGTGGGTTTTGTTGCGTAATTGACAAATGGAGAGATTGTAAGTGCAAATATTTGTCAATTAGCATGTTGTGTATGTCGTCAAGTCTGATGAGCCCAGTGGATGCTAAAGAATGAAGCCTTGAAGACCTTCGACAGCTCGACGTGGAAATTTCATTGAAGATCGCATGTTCCAAGCCAGGTCAAAACCAAATCCTTTGACTCTATACTTGTGTATTCCTAAAACCTTTGTCCTCTAGTTGGCCCTAGCGTAATAGGTATTTTCCTTAGCCTCATGCCTTAGAGGAGAGTCCATTAGATCAGCATAGACTTTGGCTAAGATGGACAGAAGATCCTCTATAAGAAAAATCAGAAAATCACATGTATTAAAAAAATCCTTCAAAGTGAGGATCGGGCGCCCAACCAGACTACACCGGGTGCCCGACCATAGGCTCAATATGTCCAGTGAGCTTTGAAAATTCAAAACTGAATTTCGGGCACCCGACCATGTGTCCACCAGGTGCCTGACCAATGCAAAAGATGTCAAAATGAATTTCGGGCGCCTATGCTTGCCTTTCCAAGTGTCCAATCATGGTCATCAGGCGCTCGACCATACCTTCACCGGGCGCCTGACCAGCGCAAAAACTATCCAGTGACTAAACTGATTTTCTGGACTGAATTTCAGGCGTCCGATCATGTGTCCACCTGGCGCCCAACCACCACTGGATTTGGACTTCTACTTTATGACCGGGTGCTTAAAGCTATTGTCCAGGCACTTGAACTAGCCGTTTTTTTGCCCGTTATTGGCACATCTATTTAAGCATTGGTAAGGGCAATGAGGTGAGCATGAAGAATAGTGTTGACCTTTGAGAGTGTGAGTTTCCATAGCCAAAAACCCTTCTTCTCAAAATCCTATACCTTGAGTTCATTATTCAATTTTTGTTGACATTAATGAGTATTCAAAGCTCGGATTGAAACATGAACTCAAGACTTCATTAATGGCCCCTGACCTATTCCAAAATAGATGCATTCTTAGTCATTTAGACCATTAATGCTACCCTAGGTGATACATTTCATCCTTAGTTAAAGCTTTATCCTATTAGGGTATCATCCATTCTATTTTCCCTCACCTTGGCACTTTAAAGGAAGATTCAAAGCAAGGTTGCTGATCGAGTACAAGCTGAAGCTTCTTCAACCAAACGTGCTTACAAGAGGCTCATTCAGCTAAGTATATTTTAGTTTTCCGAGTCCAAGAAACCTTCTCAAGTATTGAGATTTGGGTTTCAGAGTTTGAAGACCCAAACTCGAGTGAGTCCTTATGTAGGACAAGTCCTTAGGTAGGACAAGTTCTTGTGTAGGACAAGGGTTTGATGGATTACCCCTATAGAATGACAAATCCATGTGTTGAAGTGTAGACCTTGTGTAGGTAAAAGTTTATGGTAAACCTCATTTAAAACCATTGTGATAGTGAAATTTGGCCACGCAAGGGGTGAGTGGATCAGCCGGGAGTGGAGTAGGTACATAATCGAACCACTATAAATCTCTTGTTATGTGGTGAATGATTTCTATCTATATGCATGCAATTGTTTTACTCTTTCCATACTTGAGATGAATTGACAATAACGTGTTTGATATTACTAGCAATCAATCTCATGAATGTTTCATATAGATAGAACTTTGCATATTAAATGTTTGTGGAAATGTTTTTAAGATGCAAATCATATTCTCATGTGTATTCTCTTCTATCACTTTCATGTTTATGAGTGTTTAAATTGTTAAATTTAAAAAGTGTCTTATTCACCCCCCTCTAGAACAAATAATCAAGTTTCTTGCTTCTCCAAGTGCGGTAATCAAACTTATACCGCAATTTCAGCTGGAACAACTATATGATCTGAGGTGGATGTTGCTGCTACTGTTGTGCCCATCGATAGTGAAGCTCATCTTGGGTCTTTTCCATTTTAGAAATTAAGGATCAATTGATGATGGTGGGTTTTACACTCTTATTTGATTGATCAACGAGTCCTATGACTTTAATAACCTATAGATGAGATAACCAAATGGAAGACCTGCGAACATACCATCAGACACCAAGATAACAGACTGAATGTTGCTCATGATATGAGACATAAGACACATGCGACGACCCCTACTCACATAGAATAGAACTGAGACCATGTCCTCTGGAAGATCAGCCTTGTTGCTTTTCCTGGGACACGTTCACTCCCAAAGTATAGGGTTGCGAAGTAGTAATAATTTGGAAAGACCGAGTATTGTTTCCATAGAGATTTATGTATGGGTATTCTTAGAATTTATCTCAAACAACTTATAATTAAAATCGCATTAAGAACTAAATCTAAACAATAGAGAATTAAAATCGATGATAGATCAATGAGCTACACAAGCATAAACAATGCCAAAAGGGTAAGCTACTAGGTTAGATTCACTAAGAAGCACATGAGCCCGGAGTCATCAAGAGATCAAAGCAAAATCTGAACTAGTACTTTATTCAAACTCAAATTGAACTAAATCCTTCAATTAAACATAAAAAGGAAACCTAGGTTGTATCAATCCATCAAAAATGAATCGAAAGGTTCACCTCTTAGCCCTAGTTAATAGGTTTTAGTTTATCTCTAACATCCTTGAACGAGAATCCTCAAAAACCATAAAAATAACTAAGAACTAGAAGAAAAGCAATAAGAAATCCTTCTCCAAAGCTTCCTTGATCTTCCCCACGTCCTAGCATGCTTGGGTATGAAGAGGAGAGGTCCTTTTATAGGTTTTAGACTCCAATTGTGAAGAACCTTCGAGAAATCCCGCAAAAACAACGCTTTGCGCAGCAAATTTCAGAGCTTGTAGAACAAGCTCTATTATGTTGTCGAACGATCGACGACCGGTCGTAAAACGTAAAAAACAGTCCAATAAGCTTTTAGAATTTTCATCCTCCCCTGTTGAGTGCTCGACTGGTCTGATGACCAGTCTGTCTTAATCTAGTGAATTCTGCAACATGGTGGGGTCTTTGTTAAAGTGCCGACCGGTCGGACGACCGGTTTTCAGTGCACTTTGTTGCACTTCTTCCTTCTTTTTTCCTTTTCTCACTTGCTTCTTTTTTCGATCCTTTTGCACTTGGTTCCTTGATCTTCAATGTATGTAAAGTGCTCTTTTTAACCTTGAATCAGGGAAATCTCCATCTCGTTCCTACAATCACAAATCATGTATTAGAGTAATCTTTTAACATGCAAATCATGAATAATATGTGATAAAATGGGATTAGAATATGCACAATTCAGAGCTCAACACACCCCCAACCAGCATTTTGCTAGTCCCGAGGAAACCATGCGTGAAACAAATTCAATTCTTAAAAACCCAACTCTCCTTCGGAAACTATGCTTCTATAAACTCTAAGACACACAAGTACAAAATTCAGAGAAAATTAGTCATAGAAATTGAAATCTTAAACTCCCTCAACATAATAAGTGTTCATATAGAATTCTCGCTGATTGAATGATAAATAGAAGAATTTGAACAAATTCAACCTAGTGTGCATAGTAAATGTTCATCTCATGACTCTCTGGGATTATCTTCTTTATAGATCAATTAAACTATGGATTTAAAAGTGTACAGATCAATAACAAGTCTATGACAGGAATTTGCCTTACCGTCCTTCTGACGGCTTTCACACTACGTCCCATTTTCGGCTTTGGTTATGGGTATACCATCCCCCGGTTGGTAATAGGTAGCCATTTTCGAAAATTTTCACCATATTCTAGATCATTCCCATATTTTCATCATTCCTTTCCTTTTTATACACATTAGATAGGATTTTTAGAAATCCATATCTTTCAGTTCTTTTCCCATGGACAAGGATGGACAAAGTACCCCGGCTTGGTTCCTCAACACCTTAAATCTAAGCTTGGGCAATTCACAAATCCACATAATCCTTTCAAACCATGAGAATCGTATAACGTGAACTAAGTGCACAAGTGTTCAAACATTCTATCTATCACATCAATAGGGGAATTCAAATAGAAAATTACCATGTTATAAGTCCTTTAAGAGTTTCAAAATCATATCAATTCGTTTCTCATCCATTCATTCTTATGACATCCCAAGTACATATAAACAAAGTTTTCCAAAAGTGTTTTGAAGTTTCAGAAAAATTGAAAAATTTCTACATTTGCTTGAAATGTCACAAATTGTTAGATTCATCTAGGAATCTCACCCCCAATCAAAACTTTACATTGTCCTCAATGTAAGAAAATGTGCAAAGAATGCAACAACATGAGAGCAGGGACAAAATAAGGGGAAGTGAGAAAAGAGATATCACCTGAGAAATACATTGCATGACAAAATTGGCTTTTGGAGATGGATTACTTCACAACTAAATCAATTAATCAAAGCAACTCCTAATGGGATATTATTCTAGGAAAATAGATTAAAAATTTAAACCGTCATCCGTCAGACTATAAGGTTAATCTCAACAACTCATCCAAAAGTATAAAGTCAAGCAGAATCATTAGATGGATCAAAAAGTTTTGCAATAAAGTCATCCAAGATCCTGCTTTACAATATACATGCGTGTAAATGATCATGATAAGCCACTGAAAATCTCCAAAAGGAATTTCAGCGGGTTCCTTAATGTTTTCACCACATGTATAAGAGAAGACATCATCATATTTGTCAGAAAAAATATGTCTCCATTCAGATTTTTCTGGGCAATGATATTGCAAGTATGGGTCTTCCTAGGATTGGTAGAATTTAGTATGCATGATCCATAGAGGTGTGGAAATATGAATTGATTTCTCAGCACAACAAAGTGTTGTTTCCACATCCTCCTCTCGGCTAATGTCATATGCCCATACCGATTCTAAAAGTTCAACTACATCCCCTATCATATCAACAATCTTATTAGGGGAGTAGGTCACGTCTTCTTCTAAGTGACCGAAGTGAAAAGGTGAGAGGGACTTATCTTCCACAATTGAATCGATCATGTTTATTTTATGGACCTCCTCATCTTCATCCTCTTGTTGGTTGTCAATATTGAAAGCATTTAACTCAATTGTCATATTGCCAAAAGACATTTGGACAACTCCACTCCTACAATTGATGATTGCATTTGAAGTAGCTAGGAATGGGCGGCCAAGTATGACAGGGATTTGAGTGCCAATACTAACCATGGGTCGTGTGTCCAAGACAATAAAGTCTACCGGTAGTAGACCTTGTTAACTTGGACAAGAACATCCTTAATCACCCCTCTCGGAATACGAATCGATTGGTTAACAAGTTGTAATGTGGTTTTGGTGGGTTTTAATTCACCTAAACCCAATTGTTCATAGACTGAGAAGGGGATTAAGTTCACACTTGCCCCTAAATCGAGTAAAGCGTGCTTCACCCGGTAGTCTCCAATTATGCATGATATTGTCGGATTACCGGGATCTTTGTATTTATTGGGCATCCCATGATTTATAATGGCGCTTACATTCTCTGTTAAAAATGCATTCTTTTGCACATGCATTTTTCTTTTTACCGTGCAAAGGTCCTTCAGAAACTTGGCATATGACGGTATTTGTTTAATGGCATCCAACAATGGAATTTTGATATTGACTTGCTTAAAAACCTCCAAAAAATCCTGATATTTATCTTAAGGTTTGGTTGAAATCAAGTGTTGGGGGAATGGAGCAACGGGCCTATATTCTTTTACTATTTCCTTTACATTTGAGGCGGTGCTAAGTCCATCATCCTTTTTGGAAGATACCGGATCATTAGGTGTTGAGGCCTTCACCGGGTCAGATGTTTCAATAATTTTACCACTTCTAAGAGTGGTGTGGACTTAACATGTTCCATGTGTTGTGCTAGAGGAACTAGGCATACTTATTTCGCATTGTGATTTCAGATTAGGTAGGGGTTGGGTCGGAAGAGTCCCTTCCCTTGCGTTTAAGCGAGCCTTGATTTCCTCCACCGAATTTTTAAGCTCAAGCATTATCGTATGGTTCGATTGGTTTATTTGAGCTTGGCCTTCCATGAACGCTTTCAATGTATCCTCTATAGGCATTTGAGGTGGGGCCATAAGAAATTGCATTGGGGGTCCCTTTTGAGGATTACTTTGGTTGGCCGCGGGTCCATTCACCCAATTGAAGTTGGGATTGTTTCTCCAACTAGAATTGTACGTGTTTGGATATGGAGTATTAAAAGGTCGTTGATAATTATTCGAGGCATTCGATTGTTCGTATAAAAGTTCTCAAAACGCAGGAATGTTAGACAATCCCCCGTTTGATGTACATTCCAAGCACGAATACCGCAAACAGTTTTAATAGCCCCCCTTTGTTGGGTTGTGTCCACTTTCCTTATTTCTATCGCCTCAACCTTTCGTGTGAGATTAGCCACTCTAAAACTTAGATCACCTTCTTCATTCAAAACATAAATTCCTCCCTTTTCCTTGGCTTGGGATTGTTTTGAACTAGTCGGCTTAGATGTATCCCATGATTGTGTGTTTTCCGCTAACATATCAAAATAGTCCCAAGCTTCTTCCGTTTCCTTGTTCATGAACTCCCCATTACACATCATCTCCACAAATTAGCGCATGGTTGAGTTTAGGCCATCATAGAAAAAACTAATCAACCTCCACCGTTCATAGCCATGATGTGGGTATGCGTTAAATAGCTCATTAGACCTTTCCCAACATTGGAAAAAGGTTTTATCTTTTTTTTGGGCGAAGTTCATTATAGCCCTTCTCAGCGCATTGGTTCGATGAGCCGGAAAGAATTTTTTAAGAAACTCCTGAGTCATCTCAGCCCATATCCCAATAGACCTTGGCCTTAAGGAATGTAGCCATGATTTGGCCTTCTCTTTCAAGGAAAAAGGAACAATTTGAGTTTTATGGTATTCTTGGTTACATTATCATAGTTTATTGTAGCAATAACCTCTTCGAACTCCTTAATGTGTAGATAAGCGCTTTCGGAGTCGAGTCCATGGAATTTGGGAAGAATTTCGATCAACCCCAGTTTAAAACCAATATTTCCCACATTGTGAGGGAAAATTATGCAAGAGGGGGTATTCATCCTAGCGGGTTGTAAATAGTCACGTAAAGTCCTAGGTTGAGGTGCATCTCCCACTTCATTCTTATCCAATTCAGTAAAGTTTTGGGCTTGATTTTGATTAGCCCCTTGATTGGGTTGATTTTCAGCCATCCCTCTAGCAATTTCAAGAAGATTTTGATGTTTTTAAGCATGAGGCTCTCTATCAGTCCCTTAAAAAATTACTCCATCACTTAACAATCTTCGAGTGTGGTCACGAACCCACTTGAGCATGAACCACTCAACACAATCCTAAAATCTAATCTTACTTCTAAAAATAAAAATCTGAAACTATCTATAGCGAGAGGGGTTAGAAGGATAGAACCTGAATTGTAGATCTATGTTAGAATCCTGCAAAATCAAAATAAGCTAAGTTAGTATTCTGATATTAGAAGAAAACTTACCCTAGAAAGAAAAACAAATCTCAAACCTATCTTAACACAATCTCAACTAAAAGCTAGCTGAGAAAATTCTGAAAACACCGTATCAAATCCTCGGCAACGGCACCAAAAACCTGTTCACTCCCCAAGTATAGGGTTGCGAAGTATTAATAATTCGGAAAGATCGAGTATTGTTCCCACAGAGATTTATGTATGGGTATTCTCAGAATTTATTTAAAACAACTTATAATTAAAATCATTAAAATCGCATTAAGAACTAAATCTAAACAATAGAGAATTAGGTTTAAACAGTGAATGTGTAAGGTAATAATAATCTAAAAAGGACTAGACCGCCAAGGATCCACTTTTGAAAGTTTTCAATGCATAAACACAACTAGGTCTCTCACAACACAATCGGAATCGAATTTATATCTCTATCCGATTAGAATATAGAGCGGTTCAATCAACACTTATCTAAAACAGTTGCTTGTTCATTGATTCGATTCCCACAATAATGCTCAGGCCTTGGGCACACTCAATTGTATAGGCCAAGCCTCTTTCTAATCTAGTTGAGATTCACAACCATAGCTTTCTTCAAATCCTGTCACTAGACTTGATTACGACCAATGATTAGAACTCTAATTAAATCAAAATCAATCAGCAAACATCTATCTTAGATTATAACAAAAGATAAGAAATTTAGTTTGAATGAGTTCTCACATGAAGATCATGTCATTGTACACAAGGCAATCAAAGGGTCTACCATGCCCGGAGTCGATGATAGATCAATGAGCTACACAAGCATAAATAATGCCATAAAGGTAAGCTATTAAGTTAGATTCACTAAGAAGCACATGAGCCTGTTATCAAGTGATCAAAGCAAAATCTGAACTAGTACTTTATTCAAACTCAAATTGAACTAAATCCTTCAATTAAAACATAAAAAGGAAACCTAGGTTGTATTAATCCATAAAAAAGAATCAAAATGTTCACCTCTTAGCCCTAGCTAAGAGGTTTTAGTTCATCTCTAATATTGTTCGCTTCCCCAAGTGTAGGGCTGCGATGTAGTAATAATCTTGGTAAGACCAAGGTCGATCCATAAGGACTTATGTAGGAATCCACAAAACACTTCCAATAGTTCTACTGAAAAGCTAACAAAGAGATTTTGAGAAGATTGATGTAAATAGTACTTTTGAACTAAATTGAAGATAACAATTAATAAAAAGGGCACCAGGGGTTCAAGGATCCACTTGTAGCAATCCTCGATGCTCAATTCGCTATGGTTTCTCACTTTCTCAACTAGAATCGAAATTAAGATCTATCTAGTCGGATGATAGATCAGTTAAACCAACAATCTGCCATATGTAAGATCCATGTATATGATTCACTCAATGCAAGCTAGGACGAGCATACTCAATTGCATAGGTCAGTCCCAATTCCAATAGGGTAAGATCACAATCATAAACATCATTAAATCCTGTCACAAGACAAAACTAGATTATGATTTGAACTTATTCAAATCACATACACAGTTCCATATACTACAGAATTTTCATAAAAGTAGACTTTTGGTAAGAAGTTCCCACATGAAGATCATAGTACTAGAGTATACTCCAATTCCTCCGATCATACAGGTCTAGACTAGTTCACAACAATTAAGAACTCAAGCAATTCTTCCAAACATCCATGAGTCATCATAAGACTAAGAAAAAACTACTTAGTACTTGAATTAAACTTCAAACCATTGTTCTTAAACATGAAATCCAACTTAAAACCAATTTAAACGAATTAAAACATCTTAGATTCACTACAAGCTTCACCTCTTAGCCCTAGCTAAGAGGTTTAGCTGTTCATGATCCAAGGAAACATGAAACAAACTAAAGAAAACATAAAAACAACAAACAAACTAGGAGGAGTTGTGGAACTCTGAAATCCACTTCCGCCGTCTCCCACCATGCTTAATCCGTTCTTAGATGCCCTAGGAAGAGTCCCTAGGTATCCTTTCATAGTGGGGAAGCTCCGCAATTCGGAATCTTCCAGAATTTGCGTAAGGTTACGTATTGCGCATAGAAAATCGGAGCAGAAATAGAAAGTCCGCTGTTTGAACACATGGCCGACCGGTCGGACTGGCTATCCCATCAGTCCAGCGTGTATTTTAGCAGAGGGCAAGCTCTGGCCGACCGGTCACGACCGGTCTGGGTGCATATGTCGCACGTCCAGAGAGTTCAGCAGGGTCTGGGGGAGCTGGCCGACCGGTCACGACCGGTCTAGCCCTTCTCTTCTTCATTTCCTTCTTCTTTTCTTCTTCTTTTCTTCTTTCTCTGCTTCCTTCTTTCTTCGGCCCACCTTGGGTCTTCATCCAAGACTCTAAGTGGACCCTTTTGGTCTCCAATTGGGTGAAGTCCTTCTCATTCCTACAATCATAGAATCATGCATTAGATTAGTCTTTAAATCATGAAAACCTTGCATAATGAGTGATGAATTGGGGTTAGAATATGCACAATTAAGAGCTCAACACACCCCCCAACCAGAATTTTGCTAGTCCCGAGCTAAACATGCGTGAAATCAATTCCATTCTCAAAAACCCAACTCTCCTTTAGAAACCATTCTTCTATACATCCCAAGATACACAAGTGTAAGATTCAGAAAAGTTAGGTGATAGAGGTTGAAACTGTAAACTCTCAAAACATAATAAGTGTCCAACGAAATTCCCACTGATTGGTTGATAAATAGAAGAACTTGAACAAATTCAACTTAGTGTGCATAGTGAAAATTCATCTCATGAGTTTTCAGGATTATCTTCTTCACAGATCAACTAGACTATAGATCTCAAGGTATAAAGAGCTACAACAAGCCAATGACAGGAATTTGCCTTACTGTCCTTCCGACGGCTTTCACACTACGTCCCATTTCCGGCTTTGGTTACGAGTAGACCATCCCCCGGTTGGTAATAGGTAGGCCTAATCGAAATTTTCCACCATTTTTCCATCATTCCCAATTTCATCATTCCTTTTCCTTTTTTTTTTAATTAGATAGGATTTTTAGAAATCCATATCTTTCGTTATTTTCCCATGGACAAGGAGGGACAAAGTACCCCGGCTTGGTTTCTCAATACCTTAAATTAAAGTTTAGCTAATCCACAAATCACATAATCCTTTCAACCCATGAAAATCGTGTAATGTGAACTAGGTGTAAAAGTGTTCAAATTTTCTATCAATCACATAACTAGGGGAATTCACATATAAAGCCATTATGCTAAGAGAAGTTCAAGACTTACAACTTCGTACACTTCGTATCTCCTCTTCTTATACTCATATCATCTCGAATGCATAGAAACAAAGTTTTCCAAAAGAGTTTTAAATTTTAGAGAAATAAAAAATTTTCGCACACATATGATGCTCGAAATGTTGCAGCATGCTAGATGAGGAATCTCATCTCACCCCCCAACCAAATCTTGCATTGTCCTCAATGGAAAAGATATGCAATGAGCAAAACATGAGAGCAAATATAAAATAAAGGGGATGAGGGATGAAAGTACCTGAGAGAACGAAAACTGGAATTCTACCTCCTGCTATCAAACCTATGAAAAAGTAAACTAAAAGCACAAAATCCTAATCCTAACTACTCTATACCTCCATCAGACTATGAGATCAATTCCAACAACTCGTCCAAAAGCATAAAGTCAAGCAGAATCATTAGATGTATTAAAAGGTTTTGCAATAACATCATCCAATATCCTGCGTTACAATATACATGTGTGTGAGTGATCCAGATAAGCCACTGAAAATTCTAAAAAAGAATTTCAGCGGGTTCCTTAATGTTTTTACCACATGTATACAAGGAGACAGCATCATACTTGTCAGAAAAAATATGTCTCAATTCAAATTTTCTTGGGCATTGATTTTGCAAGTATGGATCATCCCAGGGTTGTTAGAGGTCGGTATGCATGATCCATAGAGGTGTCGAAATATAAATTGACTTCTTAGCACAATAAAGTGTTGTTTCCACATCCTTCTCTTGGCTAACGTTATATGCCAATACCGACTCTAAAAGTGCGACTATATCCCCTATCATATCAACATTCTTATTAAGAGAGTAGGTCATATCTTCTTCTAAGTGATTGGAGTAAATAGTCGAGAGGGGCACATCTTCCACAATAGAATTGATCATGTTTATTTCGTGGACCTCTTCATCTTCATCCTCTTGTTAGTTGTCAATATTGAAAGCATTTAACTCAATCATCATATTGCCAAAAGACATTTGTATGACCCCACTCTTACAATTGATGATAGCGTTTGATGTAGCTAGGAATGGGCGACCAAGTATGACAGGAATTTGAGGGCCAAACCATGGGTTGTGTGTCCAAGACAATGAAGTCCACCGGGTCGTAGACCTTGTCAACTTAGACAAGAATGTCCTCAATCACCCCTCTCGGAATACGAATCGATCGGTCAGCGAGTTGTAATGTAGTTTTAGTGGGTTTTAATTCACCTAAACCCAATTGTTCATAGACCGAAAAGGGTATTAAGTTCACACTTGCTACTAGATCAAGTAAAGCATGCTTCACCCGGTAGTCTCCAATTATGCATGATATTGTCGGACTACCAGGATCTTTGTATTTCTTGGGTATCCCGTGATTTATAATGGCACTTACATTTTCTGTCAAAAATGCCTTCATTTGCACATGTATTTTTCTTTTTATCGTACAAAGATTCTTCAAAAACTTAGCATATGACGGTATTTGTTTAATGGCATCCAACAATGGGATGTGATCTTGACTTGCTTAAAAACCTCCAAAAATTCCTGGTTTTTGTCTAAAGGTTTGGGTGAAATTAACCTTTGAGGAAACGAGGCAACCGGCTTGTATTGCCTTTCCGGTTCTTTCTCTTGTGGAGTGTTGTTCAGGCTATCATCCTCTTTGAAAATTTTCGGATCATTAGGCTTTGGGGCCTTCACCGGATTAGATTTATCAATTATTTTTCCACTTCGCAAAGTGGTGATAGCTTGAACATGCTCCATATGTTGGGAGGATGAGCTTGCGTCTTATATCTCAAATTGAGTCCTTGGGTTAGGAAGAGGTTGGGCAGGGAGTGTGCCTTTCTCCCTAACACTGAGGTGAGATTCAACCCTAGCCATTGAGGTTTTCAAGTCATTGATGGCTTGAGTTGTATTTTGATTAAATTTCAATTGCTCTTGCATGAACCCATCTATTTTCAGAGAATTAGTCTTGTTATACTCATCTTGAACCGATACAAATGCACCCAACATCTCCTCTAGCGTGGCTTTCGGTGTAATGACTAGGGATGGACCTAGTAAAGGTTGAGCTTGAGGAGTATTGCTTGCATTCGCAGTGGGTCCATTCCTCTAACTGAAGTTGGGATGGTTCTTCCAACTAGAATTAAACATGTTTGAGTTTGGAGCACCAAATTGCTGTTGATAACTATTTATGGCATTTGATTGTTCTTGTAAGATGTCTTGAACTGCTGAAATTGTGGGACAATCTTGTGTTGCATATTGATTTCCGGCACAAATTTCACAAACAGTTTCAATGTCCTTAGAGTTGATCGTCTCTCCTTTTCATATTTCCATGGCCTCGACTTTTCTTGTGAGGCTAGCCACACGTGCACTTAAGCTATCCTCTTCTGATAGGACATAAATTCCTCCTTTTTCCTTTTGTTGGCTAGTCTTGGAATTTATTGGTTTAGATGTGTAATGACCCAAGATTTTGAGTGCGTGTAGATACGCAAGTGAGTACGCACACTACATTAGTTCAAGTATATGCATATATAAATTCATCAACCCGTTGATTTCTAAGATGAAATATCAATTACACTTGTTCATCAAAACCAGTCATTCAATTAATTATTCATCACTAGGTAACGGTATCTGACCGTCCACTTCAAATTTGGACAAGCCGATCATAGTGAACTAAACCCTTGATCCCCATAACTGCTAATACACAAATCAATTTAACATTCTGATCCGTTCATCTTGTTTATCATACATTGACATGCTTAACCTACCGTCAAAACTGTGATCTGATGAAATTTCATGAGTAGACAAGTCATTAAAGTCTAACGGTGTATATGTCTCACCAATAGGCCACCCAAAGACCATATTAGGAATATCAGTTTAAGAAACTGACCGTACAATAACTCATACTTGTGTTTAAGAATATAAACATCTAATTAGAAAAAAATTAGCCTTTCATATAACCATCCATCGAATTCGTATCTGCTAATTGGGCCACCCAAATAACAAACTGAACCGATCATTTCGAAGATCATAGGATATATACCAAGGCTACCGGTTAAATTTTCTATTGGATATGTACAAATGTCACTTTGGATCACCGAGTGTGATGGATCACTAAAAAGGCATCTTGGTCATCTGTAAGAGATCAAGGCCCAAACTTAACCTGTATAAAGAGCGCGAAAAATGACAGGCATTGGTGAAGTTTCACCGAAAACTGATAGTAAACGGGATCGCTACAGGTGGTTGAACTCAAAAATAAAGAAAAGGGTAAACTTGGAATTAACTTAAATATCTATATGGTTGAATGGTTACTGTATGTTTTAACGTGATGTTTACTTACCCATCTCTTGCATGGAGCGGCCCACCTAAACATCGGATCTGCCTCATTTTTGGTGTCACACCCTAAAACTCCCTGGCCTAGCTAATGAGCGGAGTAGATTTGTCACATACATCACGGTGGGACCCACGTGCACAACGTGCACGTCATCCCTCTTGGTCAACGTGCGTTGACCCCGTATTCAAGAAGCCAGCGTCTTCTTCGCTGGGCGCTGCAACAGCGAACGGACGCTGTCCGTCCAAACCATCCACGCCGTCCGTGTGTGGGCCCCGCATCCAAGATCTAAACCGTCCATCCTCCTCCTCTAACCCACATATGGAGTCCCCTTGAGTTTCTTTCACATTGGTTGCCAATCCAATCTTTTCCATACCACCGTCCGAACCAAAAGATCCCAAGATCCGGTCCGTTGCTCTGCATAGACGGATCAGACTTCTTCCGGGACTTCGTGTGGACCCCACCTAGGTTTCCAACGTCTCACTTGGGGTTTTGTCTACAAGAAACGAAAATGGAAGCCTTCTCCAACTCAAACTCTACCACCTTCGGTCCGGTTGTAGTACCGTGAACTCAGGCCATTCAAGTCCATCTTAGACCGTCCAATCTCATCTAGGGTGGTGTATAAGACCCCCCTAGGTGTCGTTTCCTAGAAGAGAAACGTAGAGAGAGAGAGAGAAGAGTGGGTAGAGAGAGAAAGAGAAAGAGAGAGAGAGAGAGAGTGAGTACGAGTAGAGAGAGGGAGGCTTTGTAGCGAGAGAGAGAGATTTCTGGGGCAATATCCCAGCAGCAAGGAGAGAAGAAGAAGAAAGAAAAAGAAGAAGAAGAAGAAAGAAGAAGGAAAGAAGAAAGAAAGATTGAAACAGTGAGTTATATCTCATATATTTTCACCTGTAGTTCTAGCTTTGAATTTTATTTATTTATATTTTAAAAGTTCAATTTAGTTTTGTATAGGTTTGATTTATGATCTATATCGAGGTTAGGTGAAATTTTCTATTTGTTTACAAATTATGTTTCATATGAATTGATACCGATTAAGGTTGTATATGTGTGAGCCGATTTTAAATCATCCTAGAAAAATATTTGGAATATTGATTTGATTCATGCATAGCACGATTTGAGAACTCCAATTGTTACCATAGGGTGAGCACCCTAGTGTGTGCAATAGACCCATTAATGATTGTTTGGGTGAGCGCCCAAGTGTGTGCAACAGTCCCTGGTTGAGCGCCCTGTGTGTGCAATATACCCTTCTGATAGTCCATCGATTGTGGACGGGTTGGTTGAGCTCCCTGGTGTGTGCAAGATACCATACTAGCGTACCCGGTGGATATCAGATGATTTTAGCAGGTTGGGTGAGTTCCCTGGTGTGTACAAGAGACCAACTCTGCAGTTGTGAAACAGTGTAGGCCCGACTATAAACTGGCCCTGGATGTTCTACTGATAACCGTACTGAGATTGTTGAAGCATACTTGCATACCATGCATCACGTGCATGTTTAAGAGATTTTGATTTGATGAAATTACCATTGAAATTGTAGTGTTTTGTACCTTAATGGTCAAGTAGGTTTTCTACATCGAATTACATGTGTTAAACTATATGAGAATGCTCACCGGCTTTTATAGCTAATGCAGTGTTATGCGATTAACCGTAGTGACAGGTGATGACTTAGAGGACTTCGAGGTAGCGGTTCTAGATGAAGGAATTCTCTAGAAGATTTTTGAGAATTGATTTATTTTTGGTTTGAAAGTATTGATGTAATAAGGCCCATTAGATGGCCATTAGTTTAGACAGTTTGGAACAATTTTATAGACTCGTTGATTTTAGTTTAATTTTCAAAGTTGGTTTATTTTTATTCCATATATTTGGTACCTTGTGAATGGAAAGGATAAAAGTTTCAGTTGTGATTGTGAAGGATTCATTCATAACACCCTTGATTTCGAGATTTGAGTTATATACTCGAGTGTCGAATTTTGGGGGCGTTACAAGATGTATCCCAAGACTGTGCATTCTCAGCCAATTCCTCCAAATAGTCCCATGCTTCCTCGGCTTCCTTATTCACGAACTCCCCATTACACATCATCTCTACGAATTGACGCATGGGTGAAGTCAGTCCTTCATAGAAAAAGCTTATAACCCGCCAAATTTCATAGCCATGATGTGGGCATGCATTTAATAAGTCCTTGAACCTCTCCCAACATTGGAAGAAGGTCTCATCTTCTTTTTGGGCAAAGTTCATGATAAGGCGCCTTAACATGTTCATTTTGTGAGTAGGGAAGAATTTTTTAATGAATTCCCTGTGCATATCAGTCCATGCACCAATTGATCTTGGCCTTAATGCATGAAGCCAACCTTTAGCTTTATCTTTAAGGGTAAAAGGAAATAATTTAAGCCTAACCACATCATTAGTTACATTTGCAAAGTGCATGGTGGTTATTACCTCATCAAATTCCTTAAGGTGTTGATAGGCACTTTCACTATCTAATCCATGGAATCTCGGGAGGAGTTAGATCACTCCCGATTTCAAATCTACATTCCCTGCATTTTGTGGAAAAACTGTGCATGAGGGAGTGCTCGCTCTTGCTTGTTGCAAGTAATCACGTAATGTTCTGGGTCGGGGAACATTCTCAACCACATTCTCTCCCGTTTCGGTTTGATTTTGGCCCAGATTTTGATTGGCCATAGGATTGGGTTGATTTACAGCCATACTTTCAGACAAAATTGGAAAATTTGAATGTCTTTTAGCACGTGGTTCTCTATCAATTCCTTCAATTATTCCCCCTTCACTAATGAGTCGGTTATTAGAATCTCGAACCCAATGTGGCATGCAAATCCTAAAAGAATAAAACAAGAAAGAAAGAAGAATTCTTCCTTCCTTTCTTTACTCCTCTCTAAGACCGAAGCACAAGGTGTCTTGCAATGGCTAAGTCATAAGTAAGGATAGAGACCGATTTCTCCTGGTCAATAAGGGTTCAGAGAACTCCCGACCCACTCTTTGAGTATTTTGAGAAAAGTGCAGAAAAAGAAGAAAGAGGAATAGGATTGAGAAGAGAAATCTCTGAGCATAAGGTGATCCAAGACGGCAGTGTCGACCAATAGGAATCAAGGCGGCACAAGGCCAACCTATCAGAGATCCAAAAAGGAGTCTCCACTCACTCTACAAGAGATGAATATGATAGGAATGAATAGGGGAAGAAGAAGAGTAAGGTTAGAAAGATAGAACCTGATTTGAGACTTTATGATTAACTTCTTCTTCAACTTCCTAGAAATCCCTGCAAAAGAAAAAAATTAAAATTAACAAAATAAGTTAGTACTAGAATCCTAAAAATCCTAAATAGAAACTATTTTCAAAAATTTTGTGAAAAACCGTCAAAGTCCTCGGCAGCGGCGCCAAAAAACTTGTTCGCTTCCTCAAGTGTAGGGCTGCGATGTAGTAATAATCTCAGTAAGACCGAGGTCGATCCACAGGGACTTATGTAGGAATTCACAAAACACTTCCACTAGTTCTACTGAAAAGCTAACAAAGAGATTTTGAGAAGATTGATGTAAATAGTACTTTTGAACTAAACTGAAGATAACAATTAATAAAAAGGGCATTAGGGGTTCAAGGATCCACTTGTAGCAATCCTTGATGCTCAATTCGCTATGGTTTCTCACTTTCTCAACTAGAATTGAAATTAAGATCTATCTAGTCGGATGATAGATCAGTTAAACCAACAATCTGCCATATGTAAGATCCATGTATATGATTCACTCAATGCAAGCTAGGACGAGCATACTCAACTGCATAGGTCAGTCCCAATTCCAATAGGCTAAGATCTCAATCATAAACATCATTAAATCCTGTCACAAGACAAAACTAGATTATGATTTGAACTTATTCAAATCACATACACAGTCCCATATACTACAGAATTTCCATAAAAGTAGACTTTTGGTAAGAAGTTCCCACATGAAGATCATAGTACTAGAGCGTACTCCAATTCCTTGAATCATACAGGTCTAGACTAGTTCACAACAATTAAGAACTCAAGCAATTTTTCCAAATATTCATGAGTCATTATAAGACTAAGAAAAAACTACTTAGTACTTGAATTAAACTTTAAACCATTGTTCTTAAACATGAAATCCAACTTAAAACCAACTTAAACGAATTGAAACATCTTAGATTCACTATAAGCTTCACCTCTTAGCCCTAGCTAAGAGGTTTGGCCGTTCATGACCCAAGGAAACATGAAACAAACTAAAGAAAATATAAAAACAGCAAACAAACTAGGAGGAGTTGTGAAACTCCGAAATCCACTTCCGCCGTCTCCCACCGTGCTTAATCCGTTCTTAGATGCCCTAGGAAGAGCCCCTAGGTGTCCTTTTATAGTGGGGAAGCTCCGCAGCGTCTGAATCTTCCAGAATTTGCGTAAGGTTACGCAGTGCGCATAGAAAATCGGAGCAGAAATAGAAAGTCCGCTGTTTGAACACATGGCCGACCGGTCGGACTGGCTATCCCATCAGTCCAGCATGTATTTTGGCAGAGGGAAAGCTCTGGCCGACCAGTCACGATCGGTCTGGCTGCATATGTCACACGTCCAGAGAGTTCAGCAGGGTCTGGGGGAGCTGACTGACCGGTCTAGAGCGGTTGTGGCCCTCCTGGCCGACCGGTCACGACCGGTCTAGCCCTTCTCTTCTTCATTTTCTTCCTCTTTTCTTCTTCTTTTCTTCTTTCTTTGCTTCCTTCTTTCTTCGGCCCACCTTGGGTCTTCATCTAAGACTCTAAGTGGACCTTTTGGTCTCCAATTGGATGAAGTCCTTCTCATTCCTACAATCATAGAATCATGCATTAGATTAGTCTTTAAATCATGAAAACCTTGCATAATGAATGATGAATTGGGGTTAGAATATGCACAATTAAGAGCTCAACAAATATCCTTGAACAAGAAGCCTAAAAAACCATAAAAATAACTAACAACTAGAAGGAAAGTAATAAGAAATCCTTCTCCAAAGCTTCCTTGATCTTCCTCACGTCTTAGCATGCTTGAGTATGAAGAGGAGAGGTCCTTTTATAGGTTTTGGACTCCAATTGCGAAGAACCTTCGAGAAATCTCGTAAAAATAGCGCTTTGTGCAACAAATTTTGGAGCTTGTAGAACAAGCTCTGTTATGCTGTCGATCGGTCTGAACCCATGGACGACCGGTCATAAAACGCAAAAAATAGTCTAGCAAGCTTTTGGATTTTTCATCCTCCCCTATTGAGTGCTCGACCAGTCTGATGACCGGTCTGAGTGACAGTCGACCGGTCTAGCGACTGGTCTGTCTTTATCCAGGGAATTCTGCAACATGGTGTGGTCTCTGTTGAAGTGCCGACCGGTCGGACGACCGGTCGTGTGCCTTGACTGACCGATCTGACGATCTGTCTTCAGTGCACTTTGTTGCATTTCTTTCTTCTTTCTTACTTTTCTCCCTTGCTTCTTTCTTCGATCCTTTTGCACTTGGTTCCTTGATCTTCAATGTATCTAAAGTGCTCTTTTTAGCCTTCAATCAGTGAAATCTCTATCTCGTTCCTAGAATCACAAATCATATATTAGAGTAATCTTTTACACATGTGTTCGCTTCCCCAAGTGTAGGGTTGCGATGTAGTAATAATCTCAGTAAGACCGAGGTCGATCCACAGGGACTTATGTAGGATTTCACAAACACATCCAAAAGTGTCTATTGAAAGCTAATAACCAGATTTTTGTATGATTTTGATGTGAGTAACAAAACTGAATTAAATTGAAAGTAAATAATTATAAAAAGGCACTAGGGGTTCAAGGATCCACTTGTAGCAATCCTTGATGTTCAATCCGCTGTGGTTTTTCATTCTCTCAACTAGAATCGACATTAAGGTCTATCTAGTCGGATGATAGAGCTGTTAAACAAAACAATCTGTATTATGTAAGTTCGATGCATCAGATTCACTCAATGTAGGCTGAGCTGAGCATGCTCAATTGCATAGGTCATTCCCCTTTCCAAACAGTCCAATTCATAATCATAACCATCCTCAAGTCCTGTCACAAGACAAGGCTAGATCATGATTTGAACTAGATTCAAATCACATGCACAGTCCCTTACATAACCCAGAAAATCAGAAAAATAGAAACTTGGTAGGAAGTCCCTTCATGAAGATCATAGTCCTAGAGCGCACTCCGATTCCTCGGATCATACAGGTCTAGACAGATACAAACCAATTAAGAAGTTAAGTAATTCTCCCAAACATCCATGAGTCATCATAAGACTAAGAAAAACTACTTAAAAACTTATATAAACTTCAAACCATAGTTCATAATCATGAATTCCATACTTAAAACCAACTAGCTACGAATTGAAACATCTTGGATCCACTACAAGCTTCACCTCTTAGCCCTAGCTAAGAGGTTTAGCTGCTCATGATCCAAGGAAACATGAAACAACTAAAAAGTTCATAAAAACAGCAAAACAAACTAGAGGGAGTTGTGAAACTCCGAGATTCACTTTCCGCCGCCTCCAAGCTTGCTTCAACCCTTCTTAGATGCCCTAGGAATGATCCCTAGGTGTCCTTTTATAGTAGGAAGGCTCCACAACTTCAGAAAGATCGAGAAACTGCGTAAAAGTTACGCAGTGCGCAGAGAAAATCAGACTTAGAATAGAAGTTTCTGTTTTCATTCACATGGCCGACCGGTCTAGACCGGTCGGACTCTTTTGGACAAAGGTCCAGCAACCATAGCCGACCGGTCAAGACCGGTCTGACGTCTTCAGCAAAGGTCCAGCAGGTATGGCCGACCGGTCAAGACCGGTCGGACTTGTTCAGCATGGTTCCAGCACACATAGCTGACCGGTCTTGACCGGTCTGGCTCTCTTGGCCGACTGGTTTAGACCGGTCGGTCAGACTTCTTCCTTCTTTTTCTTTCTTCTCTCTCCTTGTTCTTGCTTCTTTCTTTCTTTCCTTGCTTCTTTCTTCCTTAGGCCCACCTTTGGGTCTTCATCCAAGGTTCTAAATCAGCTCTTTTCATCATCAATTAGGCGGAGTTCACTCTCAAACCTGCAATCACAAAACATGCATTAGATTTGTCTATAAACCATGCAAACCTCGCACAATGAGTGATGAATTGGGGTTAGAATATGCACAATTAAGAGCTCAACACACCCCCCAACCAGCATTTTGCTAGTCCCGAGCAAAACATTGCGTAAAGCTAATCCCATTCTTCAAAACTCAACTCTCTTTCAGAAACCCTTCTTCTATACATCCCAAGATATACAAGTGTAAGATTCAGAACTATTTGGTGATAGAGGTTGAGACTGTAATCCCTCAAGACATGATAAGCATTCATATGAAATTCCCGCTGATTGGTTGATAAATAGAAGAACTTGAACAAATTCAATCTAGTGTGGATAGTGAAAATTCATCTCATGAGTTTCTAGGATTATCTTCTTCATAGATCATCTAGACTATAGAACTTGAGGTACATGGAGCCACATCAAGCCAATGACAGGAATTTGCCTTACCGTCCTTCCGACGACTTTCACACTACGTCCCATTTCCGGCTTTGGTTACGCGTAGACCATCCCCCGGTTGGTAGTAGGTAGCCCTAATCGAAAATTTTCACCATTTTTCCATCATTCCCAATTTCATCCTTCCTTTTCCTTTTTTCTTTTAATTTGGATAGGATTTTTAGAAATCCGTATCGTTCGTTGTTTTCCCATGGACAAGGATGGACAAAGGACCCCGGCCTGATTTCTCAATACCTTAATTCAAAGTCTAGCCAATCCATAAATCACCTAATCCCTTCAACCCATGAAAATCGTGTAATGTGGACTAGGTGTAAAAGTGTTCAGATTTTCTATCAATCACAGAAATAGGGGAATTCACATATAAAACCATTATGCTATGAGAGACTCCAGACATACAGCCCCATGCACTTCATATCCCCTCCTCTTATGCTCATATCATCTTGAATGCATAGAACCGATGTTTTCTAAAAGAGTTTCGAATGTTTTGAAAAATTGAAAAATTTCCACATAATTGCTTGAAATGTTACAAAACGCTGGATTTATCCAAGTGATCCTACACCCCCAACCAAATCTTGCATTGTCCTCAATGTAAAAGATGTGCAATAAACAAACATGAGAGCAATGTGAACATAAAGGGAGTGAGGAGTGAGAGTACCTGACAGGTGAAAATTGGAATTCCTCCTCCTTTTAACAAACCTAAGCAAAAGTAAACCGAAGCAACAAAATCCTAATCCTAACTACTCTATACCTCCGTCAGACTAGGAGATCAGTCATCCTGATACACAGGATCATTCAGGGGTATGGACATACCTTCTGAAGGAAACTTCTCAAAGAACGGCTTTAATCGCTGCCCATTCGCTTTAAAAATGTTGCCGTTCCTTGGATTCAACAGCTCGACAGTCCCATATGGATAGGCAGTTTGCACAATGTAGGGACCGGTCCATCGAGATCTCAATTTTCCCGGAAATAGATGTAAGCGAGAATTGTACATGAGGACTTTTTGATTGATCGTGAATGTCTTGCGAAGAATATTCTTATCATGGAATATCTTCGTCTTGTCCTTGTAAATTCTTGCATTCTCATAAGCTTCATTCCAGATTTCTGCAAGTTCATTCAATTGTAGTTTGCGTAACGAGGTTGCCTTGTCAGAATTGAAATTCATCTTCTTAATAGCCCAATATGCCCTATTTTCCAACTCCACAGGCAAGTGACAAGCCTTCCCATAGACAAGTCTATAGGGAGACATTCCAATAGGGGTTTTGAAGGCAGTACGGTAAGCCCAAAGCGCATCGGTAAGCCGAAGCGACCAATCCTTGCGATCGGGGTTCACCGTTTTCTCTAGAATGTGTTTAATCTCCCTATTGAAAATCTCAGCTTGTCCACTAGTTTATGGGTGATAGGGAGTGCTCACTTTGTGCGTTACGCCATATTTCTTCATTAAGGTTTCAAAAGGGCGATTGCAAAAGTGAGACCCTCCATCACTTATGATGACTCGGGGCGTTCCAAACTGGGAAAGAATATTCTCTTTTAAGAAGCGAATGACCGTTTTATGGTCATTATTCCGGCAAGGGATGGCCTTGACCCATTTGGAAACATAATCAACGGCAAGCAAGATGTATAGGTTTCCAAAAGAAGATGGGAATGGGCCCATGAAATCGATGCCCCAACAATAAAAAAATTTGATTATTAAGATGGGATTGAGTGGCATCATATTTCTACGGGAGATTCCTCCTAATTTCTGACAAGGTTCACATGCTTTGCAAAACTCATGTGTGTCTTTGAACATGGTGGGCCAATAATACCCACATTGCAGAATTTTCGCTGTGGTCTTTTTAGCCGAAAAGTGGCCACCACATGCCTGAGAATGACAGAAGGAGATGATACTTTGTTGTTCCTTATGTGGCACACATCTCCTTATGATTTGATCGGGACAATACTTGAATAAGTATGGATCGTCCCATAGGAATTTTCGCACCTCCGTGAAGAATTTATCCTTATCATGCTTTTTCCAATATGTAGGAATTGTACCTGTAGCAAGATAGTTAGCAATATCCACATACCATGGCGATTGGGAAACAGCAAAAAGTTGTTCATCAGGGAACATGTCATTGATTGCAGTCATTTCAGGGGAATCAGTGAAACAAATCGAGAGAGGTGGTCAGCTACTACATTCTCTACTCCTTTCTTATCACGTATTTCTATGTCAAATTCCTGGAGTAGAAGGATCCATCTTAACAACCGTGGTTTAGCATCCTTCTTAGAAAGAAGATACTTAAGCGCGGCATGGTCAGTGAATATAATGATCTTGGATCCAATCAAATAGGACCTAAACTTGTCCAAGGCAAAAACTACGGCTAAAAGTTCTTTTTCAGTAGTGGTGTAGTTTGCTTGGGCTGAGTTTAGGGTTCTACTTGCATAGTAGATGACCCATGGCTTTTTCTCTTTTCTTTGACCTAACACGGCCCCAATAGCATAGTCACTAGCATCGCACATAATCTCAAAAGGAATGCTCCAATCAGGTGGTTGCATTATGGGAGCACATGTCAACATACCTTTAAGGGTGGTAAAGGCCTTTAGACATTCTTCATTCCACTTGAATGAATTTTCCTTTTGAAGTAGGTTACATAAAGGGCGAGAGAGTGAACTGAAGTCCTTTATGAACCTTCTGTAAAATCCTGCGTGTCCTAAAAAGGACCGTACATCTCGTATGCTTTTGGGTGGTGGAAGGTTAGAGATAAGATCAATTTTTGCTTTGTCCACCTCGATTCCATTTTGTGAAACGATGTGACCAAGTACAATTTTCTTTTGAACCATGAAGTGACACTTCTCCTAATTGAGCACAAGGTTCTTCTCTTCACATCTTTTTAGCACAGATTTCAAGTGCTCAAGGCACTCATCAAAGCTACAACCAAATACGGAAAAATCATCCATGAAGACTTCGAGAATGGTCCCCACCATGTCAGAAAAAATGCTCATCATACAACACTGAAAGGTGGCAGGGGCATTACATAGTCCAAACGGCATCCGTCGGTAGGCGAAAGTGCCAAATGGGCATGTGAATGTAGTCTTTTCTTGGTCTTCACGGGCAATTTCTATTTGGTTGTACCCTGAATAGCCATCAAGGAAGCAAAAGTGGGAATGACCCGCCAATCGTTCTAAAATTTGATCAAGAAATGGTAGGGGGAAGTGGTCTTTTGTCACACCCCAAATTCGGTTCTCGATGTCCATTCGCTATAACCCGAATTCAGAGGTGGCAGCCTCCGTAGTACCCCGATCTTGGATCCTAAACCCACACGCCAGGTTCCGATCCTGGGATACCACAAGGAGGATTTTAGGGTCTGAATTTTTTTTTTTTAACATGAGCATCACAATATGAGTACCATCAAGACAAACACAATATTTCCACTAAATCATTTCGTTTACATATAGTATTGAAAGGTAAATACACAATGCGTTAATATAAAAACTGTGCACAATCCGGCACCTTCTGCTACTGCACTCCCAAAATCCAACTCAACGTTGCTGATACACTCTGGTATAACCTGCAGCGTAACAAACGCGCATAAGCTTCGAATGAAGCTTTGTGAGTGCGTGTGTGCGTGCGCAATGCGTATGACAAACATGCTAAGTATCAGAGTAAGCAGTAAAGCATGATGAGAAATCTAAACCAAAACTTAGCCAAATTAGGCTACACGATCATATGATATGAATAACCAGCCTACAACGGCTATGCAAGCATGCAATACAGGTAACCAGCCTACCAAGGCTATATACTCATACTGTGCAATGGCCTACAGGGCCTAATGTCACATACAATGATCCAATGCATGTAAGCAAAACCACCACCTCTCAGTACAGTGGTCCAGATACGAACAGTCAAAACGCGATCACGTAAGCAATGCAGGACTCGGAACTGGTAGCTCGCCCAGTGTGGTAGCTCGCCCAGGCTTACAGCCCCGCCCACATCACACCCGCCCACATCAGGACCGTCCAACACCATACAGTGATACCAATACCATCTCTAAAACGGAACATCACCGGGGTCTCACAGACCTCACTACTCACCAGTAGAATGCCAAAGCCTATCTGGTGCAATAGCGGACCTACTCACAGCTGGTCAAACTCAACCCCCTTTGCCAACACTCTTCCGACAGGTTAGGTCAGACCTCTTTCCAAACTGACCACGTGCAGTGGAAAACACCGCCGTTTGGTATTCGGCATACTGGTGTATGATTAAACCACCCGGTCCTTGAATGGAGCACCCACCTTGGTACCAACGGGTTCAGGGACTTTCACCCAGGGACATCTATGGCATCCTGTTTAAAGATCACATATTTCCGGTGTTCCTGCAAACCATGATGGAGCTGTGGTTGCAACGTAGTAACCATGCTATATGCGGCACAAGCAGACGGTGCGAAATGCAACCATGCATACAAACGTGGGACGACATGCCCGTGCAAGTCTCCAAAGAGCACCATAAAACTATAAGGTCTCAAACACAATGTCACCGTCAGCTGGTAATGAACTGCACGACAATCACGGCCGATATGGCCGGTTGATACAAGACAATCAGATGAGCCAAGCATTCATGATGCATGAGTCAAGTATACAGTATGAGTGCCAACAAGTAGTCCATCTACCACGATGGCAATAAATCAATCTGGTCCAACCTATTTGAGATATGATTAAGATGAGGGGACACATATGAATGATCGAGTCATAGTGCGGGATGTCGCTAGCCAGGGAATCTCGCACCAAGGGCTACAAGGTATGCTAAGCTATTCCTACCATACAGTGTAGGTCAGGATGATAGATTCCTGTCCTCGAATAGTCCCATACCTATTGGAGAGGTTTGCGATAGAGAGCACGTGAATTACATTTGCGCGACTACATCTCGAATGCTTTATGAATGCGTTTATGCCCTAGTGGTCCCCAACTAACAATGGTGATTCGGGATGCATACTCATTACACATGCATGGTGGTCGTCGAAGCATATAGTATAAAGATCACATATGAGTATTCCAACAACACTACGTGTGGTAACAGACATACTAAAAATAGTATAAAAAGATAATTCACTTATAATACAAGCAAACATAAAGAGATAAGACTCTAAATGGATGGTATACAACAACACAGACGGACCAACAACTGAACAGTGTGGATTAACCTCCAACATTCAAATAACCCAAATGGAAATAAAATAATTGAATACACTACCGACACATCAAAGGTAGAACCTACTTGAGCGGCAAAAGTGGAATACTCAAAATCATGCCGAGACCCATAATCCTGCAAGTACAGTTGAGATAAACACGATGAATGGTCCGTAAAAGGAATGTCATAGAACGGGTTGCAAGATAGACAGGTCATGACAGAGAATCATAAGTGGTAGTGTAATATGAGATAGATGGTCAACACGATGAAGTCCAAAAAGGGACGACAAGTCTAACCTCATACTACAAGATAGGCTCCATATAATGGATGGCCTAGATGACATACGAACGTCGAGGATGAGCCCCATACTCGTCCTATAGGTAAATGGACGGTGTGATGAGATATACACAATATGGTAGTCTTTAATAGTTGGGTACAAGGGTAGAAGGGGTGAGTCATATGAGTATACAAGCTGAGTTACCAAGATCAATCAACATGGTGAGTCAACAAGGTGAGTCAATAAGGCAGGTTGACAAGGCGGGTCAACTTGGTGAGTTAACAAGGTGAATTGACAAGACGGTTCAACAGGGTGAGTTTAAGAAGGTAGCCCTGTGACTTGGATCGAGCAAACTCTAAGGATGACCTTTCAATAAGGGTTTACACAACTAATCATCAAGGTCGGTCCACGGGATGGACAACGCGGTCATTCGAACACGTACACTGAGGTGGTCCTAAGGCCATCCTGTACATAACATGCTAGGGTCCATTCATTTGGATGGTTTGGATCAAGCACAACAATTTAGGCGGTCCTTATGGATGGCCGACATACATATCGCACCGTGGAGGCCAATGGCTGACGTGGATAGAACACATGCATAACAAGGTGGACCCGTGGTTGGGTATAACCGCACAAAGGAGTGGGGAAGCCACATACATCAATGGGTCACAACAGTTTGGGATCAACCCGATATTTGTGCTTTACCACTAATCAAGTGAGATGGCAATTAAGCACTATGGTGGGGCCCGCACACCACACGTGTGGAACCCCACCCATGGTTGAGTGATTTAAGAACAAGGAGAATGGCAAATAAATATAATAAATGGGTCCTGTAAAGTTTCCAATGGTAGGCATTCAATCACCCTTATTTTCTACGTGTGGCCCACCCAAAACTGGGCCCACACCTTTGCCAAGAAGAACGACAAAGTATCCCCAACATTCCTCAAGGTGGGACCCAAAGTTGGGCCCCATCACCTTTGGTTGGATGGAAAAATAAACATTACAATGGCCCCAAGGAAGGTTTCAAAGGCGGGCATCAATGACCACTGTTTCCTACAATGTGGTCCACCTGAGGTTTGGATTTACCTCATTATGAGGGCCCCCGGCCCTAAAATAATATAGAAAAACAGATGGGCGGCATACATAAAACAGATACATCGTGGTGGGACCCACAGAGCGTAGCATCCAAATGGGCCCCAAGCATTTGAATCAAACTAATATTTTTATTTTCCCATTAATCCATGTACATATGATCTTATGGACAGGTTGAACGACAAATAAACATGACTGTAGGGCTTGGATGGTTTCAACGGTGGAGATCATTATTCCCACTATTTCCTGTGGCATGGCCCACTTGAGGTTTGGATATGCTTAACTTTTGGGCTCAGCCACTAAATGAGCCGGAAAAAAACATATGGACGGAATTGATAAAGCACATACATTCTAAGTGGGTCCCACGATTGGGCCAGCCACTGGACAGCCCAACCAGCCCACGGCCAGCGCCATTTTTTTTTATTTTGTTTTATATATATATATATATATATATATATATATATATATATATATATATATATATATATATATTTTAAATGATCTCATCAAGTGGGGCCACAGACGTTTTTGATCAAGCTGATATTTTGTTTTCCCTCCCTTTCACACGTGTGAACTCATGAATAGGTTGGATCTCAAATAAACATCATGGTGGGCCATAGGTAGGTTTCAACGGTCTGTCACTGTCCTCACTATTTTCTGTAGTGGGGCCCACCCCTAATCTGGATCTTCTTGACATTTGGGCCTTGGCCCTGAATTGATATGGGAGAACAGATGGACGGCTCAGATAGAGCAAATACATCATGGTGGGTCCCACGTGGTGGGACATAGATTGGGCGGCCGGGCAGCCCAGCGTCCATGGACGCTGGTACTCCCAGCGCCTTCCCTTATCTTCTTTTCCTTTTTCTTTTTCTTTTTCTTTTTTTTTTGTTTTTCTATAGTTTTCCCCCAGTGGGGCCCACAAGAGGATGATCCGCTCTGTCTATCAGGTTCTTCATCTCCTTGGGGACCTAATGAGCCCAATATTGGGCAGGTGGAACAGTCTACAAATGTCACGGTGGGCCCAAGAAGTTTTGACAGTGGGCATCCTTGCCTCCACTGTTTCTTGCGGTGCGGCCCACTTGAGATTTGAATCTGCTTCATATTTGGGCCTTAGCCCTAAAATGACATGGGAAAACAGATAGACGGTGTGGATACAATAAAATCATCAAGGTGGGTCCCACGAGTGGGGACCCCTTCCAGCCGTCCTGACGCTGGACGGTTCCAGCGTCCCAGACGCTGTGAACGTCCAGCGCTGGACGTTCTTTTGCTTTCTTTTCTTTTCTTTTTCTTTTTTTCTCTCTTCTTATTTATCAAGTGGGGCCCACTTAGTGAAGATCCAATCCGTCCATCAGGTTTCCCAGCTCGTTGGGGACCTAATGAGCCCAATATTGGGCAGGCTACGGGGCCTACAAACACAAGGTGGGCCCAAGAAGTCCAGCAGTCCATAACATTATCTCCACTGTTTTCAATTTTGTGGTCCACCTACGATCTGGATCTGCTTCATTTTTTACGTCCAGCCCTAAAAGGGGCTGGAGAAACAGATGGACGGCATGGATCACATACATGCAGCAAGGTGGGTCCCATGAGTGGGACCGACGGTCAACGCCCAAAGGGGCTACGCCTAAGTGCTGCTGGGCAGCAGCGTCCTCTGGACGCTGACTGTCCAGCGGCCGTTCCTTTTTTTTTCTTTATTTATTTATTTATTATTATTATTATACTACTACATGTATGTGGGGCCCATTCATGGACGATCCAAACCATCCCTCTCATTGCCCATCACAAGGTGGGTCCAAGGAAAGAAAAATGAAGGGTAAACGATAAAAAGGGGGGAAGGTTTGCACTCACAATGATGGTTGGACGGTTGGATTGCCGATCGGACGGTCCGGATGATGATCGGGGTCCTCCAAGCTTGATCTTCACCTTCGATCTCTCTAATTCTCTTGATTTCCCTCTAGATCTCTCTCTAAACCCACTCAATCTCTCAAATCTCTTTCTTCTCTCTCCTTTCTCTCTTTCTCTTTCTCTCTCCTTTCTCTTGCAAAATAGGAAAAATGAGAAGGCCACCCCCCTACGTATGGCTCTTGTATGGGAGAGGGGGGTACTTTAGGTGATGATGATGATGATGGGATGGGAGGAATGGGTTGGAGTTGACTTTTGGAAGTGAGAGAGTGATGGGGTGGGTATGGTGATGATGGCTAGATAATGATAGGGGTATGGGTGAGGGTGATGGTGATTGAGTTGACATGTTGTTAGGAATTGTGCAAGTGGGGCCCACGCCACACGCGCGTTGCGTGGCCCACCTTGAATTGCACAAACGTACGCATCTTACACACCGGGTATCTCAATGGGGCGTGCCGCGCGGCGTTGGAATCGTGGCGCCCGCGCGGTCGCAAGGGTACAAGTCTTAGGTCGTTGCGGCACTAAATTAGGGTCGCGATCAAGGCTCTCTAATCTAGTCCGTCCGGGACGTACCGGTACCGAAAACTAAACGTACGGAGGGCACTTCAGGGTACGGGTCTTACATCTTTCCTCGTGACAGTGTTTAGCTTCCTATAGTCAATGCACATTCTCCAACCGGTAGTGACTCTAGTTGGCACGAGTTCATTATTGGCATTGGCTATGATGGTTATTCCGGATTTCTTAGGCACCACTTGAGTTGGGCTCACCCATTGGCTATCGGATATTGGGTAAATAATACCCACATCCAATAGCTTTACCACTTCGGCCTTAACCACATCTTTCATGTTTGGATTTAGTCGTCTTTGTGGTTGCCTAGATGTCTTCGCATTCTCCTCAAGGTGTATGCGATGAGTACAAATCAGTGGGTCTATGCCTTTGAGATCCGCAATTGACCATCCAATGGCACTCTTGTGCTCTAATAGAGTGGCTATTAGCCTACTCTCTTATTCCTCATCCAGGTGGGAAGAAATCACCACTGGATATGTCTCATCTCGACCTAAATAAACATATTTCAGCTCACTTGGTAATGGTTTTAGGTCGAGTGTTGGTGCCTTGATGTTGGATGGGAGGGCCTTGTTCTCGTTTACAGGCAAAGGCTCAAATAGGGCCCTCCATCTCTTATTATCAAGCACTGGCATCATCTCTAGCATGGCATCCATCTCTTCTATTGTGTCATCATTTATCTCATGAGAATGAGCCACACATGCCTCAAAAGGGTCGGAAGATAGTGACAAGGGGACTGTATCCTCCACGAATGATTCAATCATGTTTAATTCGTGGACATCATCATCAACCTCCCGTGGTTGTTTGCATAAATCAAATATGTTAAGCTCAAGGGTCATATTTCCAAAGGACATTTGTACAAGTCCGTTTTTACAATTGATAATGGCATTTGAAGTAGCTAGAAACGGCCGTCCAAGTATGACGGGAATTTGAGCACCGATGCCTATTACGGGATGTGTATCCAAGACAATAAAGTCTACTGGGTAGTAGAATTTATCAACTTGGACTAAAACATCCTCTATCATTCCTCTCGGTATACGGATGGATCTATCAGCAAGTTGAAGTGTGGTTTTGGTGGGTTTCAATTCACCTAACCCAAGTTGTTTGTAGACCGAGTATGGAATGAGATTCACACTTGCCCCCAAGTCAAGTAGGGCTTGTTTGATCCGGTAGTCTCCTATGATGCATGAGATGGTTGGACTACCTGGATCCTTGTATTTTTGGGGCACCTCTTGTTTGATGATGGCGCTCAAATTCTCAGTCAAAAGAACTTTGTTGTGAACGTTGTGTTTCCTTTTGACTGTACACAATTCCTTTAGAAATTTGGCATAAGATGGTATTTGTTTTATTGCATCCAACAATGGGATGTTGATCTTCACCTGCTTGAATACTTCTAAAATTTCCAGATTTTTATCTAAAGGTTTGGGTGAAATCAACCTTTGTGGAAATGGAGCAACCGGCCTGTATTGCCTTTCCGGTTCTTTCTCTTGTGGGGTATTGTTCGAGCTATCATCCTCTTTAGAGATTTCCGGATCCTTAGGCTTTGGGGCCTTCACCGGATTAGATTTGTTAATTTCTTTCCCACTTCTCAAAGTGGTGATAGCTTGAACATGTTCCGTGTGGTGGGAGGATGAGCTTGCATCTTGTATCTCAAACTGGGTTCTTGGGTTAGGAAGAGGTTGGGCAGGAAGTGTGCCCTTCTCTCTAACACTAAGATGAGATTCAACTCTAGCCAGTGATGTTTTCAATTCATTGATGACTTGAGTTGAATTTTGATTGAATTTCAATTGCTCTTGCATGAACCCATCTATTTTTAGAGAATTTGTCTTGTTATACTCAGCTTGGATCGATACGAGTGCACCCAACATCTCCTCTAGTGATACTTTCGGAGTGTTGTTTGCATTTGCAGTGGGTCCATTCCTCCAACTGAAGTTGGGATGGTTCTTCCAATTAGGATTAAACGTGTTTGAGTTTGGAGCACCAAATTGCTGTTGATAACTGTTTATGGCATTTGTTTGTTCTTGTAAGATGCCTTGAACTGCTGAAATTGTGGGGCAATCTTGTGTTGTATGTTGATTTCCAGCACAAATTCCACAAACAGTTTCAACATCAGTGGAGTTGATCGTTTCACTTTTCCTTAATTCCATGGCTTCGACCTTTCTTGTGAGGCTAGCCAACCGTGCACTTATGCTATCTTCTTCTGATAAGACATACATTCCCCCCTTTTCCTTTTGTTGGCCAGTCTTAAAATTAGTTGGTTTCGATGTGTCCCAAGCCTGTGCATTCTCAGCCAATTCTTCCAAATAATCCCATGCTTCATCAGCTTCCTTATTCATGAACTCCCCATTACACATCATCTCTACAAATTGGCGCATGGGTGAAGTCAGTCCTTCATAGAAAAAGCTTATAACCCACCAAATTTCATAGCCATGATGTGGGCATGCATTTAATAACTCCTTAAACCTCTCCCAACATTGGAAGAAGGTTTCATCTTCCTTTTGGGCAAAGTTCATGATAAGGCGCTTCAACATGTTCGTTTTGTGAGTAGGGAAGAATTTTTTTTATAAATTCTCCATGCATATCAGTCCATGCACCAATTGATCTTGGCCTCAATGCATAAAGCCAACCCTTGGCTTTATCCTTAAGAGTGAAAGGGAAGAATTTGAGTCTTACTATATCTTCGGTCACATTTGCAAAGTGCATGGTGGTGATTACCTCATCAAACTCCTTAAGGTGTTGATAGGCACTTTCACTATCTAATCCATGGAATTTAGGGAGAAGTTGGATCACTCCCGGTTTCAAATCCACATTCCCTGCATTTTGTGGAAAAACTATGCATGAGGGAATGCTCGCTCTTGCGGGTTGCAAGAAATCACGTAAAGTCCTAGGTTGGGGAACATTCTCAACCACATTCTCCCCTATTTCAGTTTGGTTTTGGCCCGGATTAGGTTGATTTGCAGCCATGTTTTCAGACAAAATTGGAGAGTTTAGATGTCTCCTAGCATGTGGTTCTCTGTCAATTCCTTCTACTATCCCCCCTTCACTTATGAGTCGGTTATTAGAATCCCGAGCCCAATGTGGCATGCAAAACTAAAAAATAAGAACCAAAAAGAAAGAAGAATTCTTCCTCCCTTTCTTTACTTTCCTCTAAGACCGAAGCACAAGGTTGCAATGGCTAAGCCAGAAGCAAGGATAGAGACCGATTTCTCCTGGTCAATAGGGGTTCAGAGAACTCCCCACCCACTCTTTGAATCTTTTGAGAAAAAGTGCAGAAAAAGGAGAAAGAGGAGTAGAGATGAGAAAAGAAATCTCTGAGCACAAGGTGATCCAAGACGGTAGAGCCGACTAATAGGAATCCAGGTGGCAAAAAGGCCGACCCTTCAGAGATCCAAAAGGAGTCTCTACCCACTCTACAAGAGATGAATATGATAGGAATGAATAGGAGAAGGAGAAGAGTAAGGTTTAGAAAGATAGAACCTGATTTGGCACTTGAAATCCTTGTATCTTCTTCAGCTTCCTAGAAATCCCTGAAAAGAAAAATCAAATAAACAAACTAAGTTAGTCCTAAAATCCTAAAAATCCTAAATAGATACTAATTTTAGAAATTTGTGAAAAACCGTCAAAATCCCCGGCAGCGGCGCCAAAAACTTATTCGCTTCCCTAAGTGTAGGGTTGCGATGTAGTAATAATCTCGGTAAGACCGAGGTCGATCCACAGGGACTTATGTAGGATTTCACAAACACATCCAAAAGTGTCTATTGAAAGCTAATAACCAGATTTTTGTATGATTTTGATGTGAGTAACAAAACTGAATTAAATTGAAAGTAAATAATTATAAAAAGGCACTAGGGGTTCAAAGATCCACTTGTAGCAATCCTTGATGTTCAATCCACTGTGGTTTTTCATTCTCTCAACTAGAATCGACATTAAGGTCTATCTAGTCGGATGATAGAGCTGTTAAACAAAACAATCTGTATTATGTAAGTTCGATGCATCAGATTCACTCAATGTAGGCTGAGCTGAGCATGCTCAATTGCATAGGTCATTCCCCTTTCCAAACAGTCCAATTCATAATCATAACCATCCTCAAGTCCTATCACAAGACAAGGCTAGATCATGATTTGAACTAGATTCAAATCACATGCACAGTCCCTTACATAACCCAGAAAATCAGAAAAATAGAACTTTGGTAGGAAGTCCCTTCATGAAGATCATAGTCCTAGAGCGCACTCCGATTCCTCGGATCATACAGGTCTAGATAGATACAAACCAATTAAGAAGTTAAGCAATTCTCCCAAACATCCATGAGTCATCATAAGACTAAGAAAAACTACTTAAAAACTTATATAAACTTCAAACCATAGTTCATAATCATGAATTCCATACTTAAAACCAACTAGCTACGAATTGAAACATCTTGGATCCACTACAAGCTTCACCTCTTAGCCCTAGCTAAGAGGTTTAGCTGCTCATGATCCAAGGAAACATGAAACAACTAAAAAGTTCATAAAAATAGCAAAACAAACTAGAGGGAGTTGTGGAACTCCGAGATTCACTTCCGCCGCCTCCAAGCTTACTTCAACCCTTCTTAGATGCCCTAGGAACGATCCTTAGGTGTCCTTTTATAGTAGGAAGGCTCCACAACTTCAGAAAGATCGAGAAACTGCGTAAAAGTTACGCAGTGCGCAGAGAAAATCGGACTTAGAATAGAAGTTTCTGTTTTCATTCACATGGCCGACCGCTCTAGACCAGTCGGACTCTTTTGGACAAAGGTCCAGCAACCATAGCCGACCGGTCAAGACCAGGTCGGACGTCTTCAGCAAAGGTCCAGCAGGTATGGCCGACCGGTCAAGACCGGTCGGACTTGTTCAGCATGGTTCCAGCGCACATAGCTGACCGGTCTTGACCAGTCTAGCTCTCTTGGCCGACTGGTCTAGACCGGTCGGTCAGACTTCTTCCTTCTTTTTCTTTCTTCTCTCTCCTTGTTCTTGCTTCTTTCTTTCTTTCCTTGCTTCTTTCTTCCTTAGGCCCACCTTTGGGTCTTCATCCAAGGTTCTAAATCAGCTCTTTTCATCATCAATTAGGCGGAGTTCACTCTCAAACCTGCAATCACAAAACATGCATTAGATTTGTCTATAAACAATGCAAACCTCGCACAATGAGTGATGAATTGGGGTTAGAATATGCACAATTTAAAGCTCAATAGGATATATGTTTCTAAAAAATAGGTTATGTAAAAGACGATAATCGCAGGTTGTTAACGTCAGATTTTGTAACAGGATCCTTCGAACGTTCACCTTCTCTCCTCCAGAGATTTCCCCCGCCAAACCTTCTCTCCTCCAGAGATTTCCCCCGCCAAACCTGAAAGAAGACAGATAGCAACTAAGGGTGGCTGGGGTCCAGCCGTTAACCCTCCGATGCTTAAGTCGGACCAAAGCAGGAAGAAGAGCAGCCAGGCAAAACGGGATAGAGATCGAATATTGTGTGTACCTTTTCTTAATGGAGTCGTTCCATTATATAGATTAGAAGTGATTCAATCTGTTACGTAAGATATAGAGATCCCGCTGATCTCGTGTACGATACGAGATCTTGCTGATTTCGTGGGATAAGATCCTCATCTTTAGATACGAGATCCAACCCAATGACTTATTTCGGCAATCACGTTCCTCGATGGCAATCCCTTGAGATCCGGAACCACCAGAGGATAAGCCTAAAAACTGACCTGTACGGGCTGCCGGTAGGTGTAGAAATAGCGCTGATAGCTCATGTAGAGCTGGGAACCGTAGTTGGAGTCATAGCCAGCGAAAAAGGAAGGAGACGCCGACAAGACGGAAACCACCGAACTGGGTGTAGCCCTGCCTGGCCTCGCAAGGTTATACTGCTCGACGGGAATCGGGTGCTGGTACTGAAGGATAAGAGATGTAGCCGCAGAAAAGCTGTTCGCACGTTGGGACATGGTCGCGAGTCCAAGTGCTCGCTCATTTTGACGTAACTCCTTTCAATGACTTGTGAGAAGGTCTGCTCGCTGTTCAAGAAGGGAACCTTTGCTTTGCTTTATCTGACCATCGGCTATGGGAGCTCGAAGCCTTGTGAATAGGTGCTCCGTATTTATCCATCCTACGACTCTTGAGCATATGATCTCGAGAGTCGGATGAACATCCCGCGCTTACCCAATCTGCGGCTTGTGATCAGATGATCTCGAAGGTCGGATGGGCATCCTGCACTTACCCGATCTGCGACTCTCGCTCAGTTGATCTCGAGGGTCCAATGGGTAATTCCGTATTTCCCCAATCTACGACTCTCGATCAGATGTTCTCGAGTGTCGAATGGGCGTCCGCGTACAATTAACAGCTGAGTTGATCTCCTTTATTTTTCCTATAACAGATGCCCCCAAGTCCTTGCCGCCAAGAATTTTGAAGGGAAGGACTTAGCTCATTACCACACGTAACCGCCCGCTGCCTTTATCGAGAACGGAACCTCACATGATGGGCTGGAATTAATGAGCGCCAGCTTTCCGCAGTCTTTCCGCAGACAGAAAATGAAGGGGTGCTCGCCACGTGTCTGAGGAGTTAATGGGCGTGCCTGCTCGAGTGCTGCGCCAAAGGAGGGACTGCCACATGCCATTAGATACGGCGGAATGATTGCCTATAAATATACGGAGTCCGCCATTTCTCTGATTTTCTACAGAAGCTTTTCGAAAGGAACTTGCAGTCTTCTCTTTCCATTCTTCTTCCTCCGGTGCTCCTTTTCTTTCTTTCTGTTTTGGTATACTTCTTTTTTCTTCTTTTGTTTTTATCTTCTCATGGCTGGGAACTCTGACGAGACCACCGTCCCTCTCGGGGATGCCACTCTGGAATCCTCTGCCTCCAGCAGTGCGAGGGTTCCGGCGGGGAGATACACTGCAGCCGGATATCCTTCCGTTTTATCGGAATATCGGCTGGCTGAGTTGCGGGAGAGATACCTGATTCCCGACTCAGTTACTCTCCGCTTGCCCAGAGATGGAGAGACACCAGACTCCCCCCCCCCCCCCCAAGGATGCGTAGCTTTTTATGAGTACCAGCTTATCCTGGGGGTACGCCTCCCCCTCCATCCCTTTATCCGCCATGTTCTCCGTTGTTACAAGATTGCCCCCAGGCAACTCATCGTGAACGGGTGGAGGGTAGTTCTGGGCTCCTTTGCCCTCTGGGCCCAGGCCGGCAACGCGGAACTCACGGCGGAGGAGTTCCTCCGTATGTTCCGTCTGAAGAAAGCTCCCTCCAGCGAAGGCTGGTATTATTTGTGTTATTGGCACCGGGATAACTTCGTGTTGGAGAAGCCCTCCTCGAACTATCCCTGTTGGAGGAAGCGGTGGTTCTATGCTTCCGGGAACTGGGAGTCTGCCTCCAGGGGTCCAGGAGTGACCCGATTTTTCTGTGAAGGTAGGCACAATCCCGCATTGTGCAGTTTCTCCAGTTAGGTTTTTAGGGTTTTTGCTTCATCTGACCCCTGTTAGTGCTCGCAGGTATCCCGGCCTTGAGAAAACCAAATTTGAAGGGAGGGATCAACGAGAAAATTGTAAAGGTGTACAAGGTGCCTGTTGGTGACAGGCATATCGAGGCTTGCCTGTCTCCCTCGCGACTTGCTGCAGTGGGCTTAATTTTCAGAAGAGAGGTTGAGATGACGAAGGCTAGAGAGAAGAGGGGTCTGTTGCCCCGACTGAAGGGCACAGGCTCCAAGAGGCAGAAGAGAATACCTGCCGAACCATCTCAATCATCCATCCACACGGGTAGCGATCAGCCTGCCCCTCCTGCGAGCATGGCGGGGGCCCCGGCTGGGCCCACTATTCCCTCACTGGTGGTCGCACCTGGACCGCCAGTGATTAACATTGCTGACAACTCCCCGGATGGGGTGGGGTCCTGCTGCCACCCAGCTGAAGAGGCTCGAGAGCAGGTAGAGCCTCAAGAGCCGATTCCTGCTCGCGAACTGGTCCCTGCTGCCAAGCAGGGACCTGCTCGCGAGTCAATGCCTCCACCTCGCGAGCAGGCCGGGTTGGTCGTTGCCCAACCGTCAGGGAGCGGGACGTACTCTATTCCCCGCCACCTCCATCCAGTATGTAAAGTTTTATTTGAGAACGTCCCTCCTCATGCCTTCGGCTCTCTTCCTGAGCCAAGCCCTGAGAACCTTTTCCTCGAAGCGAGGGTGAGGATGGTTCAGGTAAGACCTTGTCAAGACCTGCTTTAATCTGTTACTACGTTCCAGAATTCTTTCTCACATTTTTCATCACTTTTGCAGGGCTTAGATCTTATCCTGCGAACGAGGCGTGATATCATTGCCGCCCGTCGCACGATAGATGAAGCTGAGGGGAAGAGGACTGCCTTGGAGAAGGCAGTTCAAGGAAGAGATCAGCTGCTCAAGGCCCGTGAGGCGGTGATCGCGAAGAGAGATGAGGAGAAAAAGATCCTCATCGAGAAAATCCAAGTCCTGACCGACAGGTATCAGGCCTTGGACTCGGACTTCGTGAAGCTCACGGGTTTGAAGGAGAAGGCTGAGAGAGAGAGGGAGATCTTCCGCCAAGACAAGATCTCGTTGGAGGAGCAGTTCGCGGAGGCCAGGTCGCAGCTCAAGGAGGCCTACGACAACCTGACCAAGGAGCGCACCGCTCTTGCACAGCTTAAGGACGACTCGATCCACTGGGACGAGGAGAGAGTCGCCCTTGTAAAAATGCTCTCGGAGGAAGGTTCTCGGGCGATTTTCGAGTTCCGGACTTCACAGCATATGACGACGAAAGGTACGAGTCATATGATGCTGGTCGCGACTTTGCGCTAAGAGTAGTGCAACGAATGATCCCATCCTTCGATATGGGGGAGTTTGGTCGAGTCGCGACCATCATAGCTGCCGAAGAGCAAGCTGCTGCTGAGAACGAGGTGACTGAAGCCACGCAGGCTGAAGGGGCTCCAGAAATGGGCCCTGAAGTCGAGGGCACAGCTCCTCCTCCAAGGGATTGATTTTCTTTGTTTTCCTCTCTTGTATTCGTGAGTAGATATTGTAATCATTTATCATCAATGAAAAAATATTTTTGAAAGTATTGTCCTCGTTTACTCTTTCCCTTTCACGCAATGAATGCCTTCTCGTTTTTGTTTATTTTCTTTTCATGTACTGAATGCCTTGTTGCAATGAGTTATGCTCAACCCGGGGGGGGGAGGGCGTAGCGACCATGCCCTCGTGGAGATAGACTGATCTATCGATTGAGAGAATGTGCTCAATCCGGGCGGTCGTAGCGACCATGCCCTCTTGGAGATAGACTGATCTATCGATTGAGAGAATGTGCTCAATCCGGGGGGTCGTAGCGACCAAACCCTCGTGGAGATAGACTGATCTATCGATTGAGACTCCAAGTTTGCCTCCAGGTTTACCAAGGGTGTGAAGGTCATCTATAACATAGAAATGCGACCATCCTGGGTGAATTTAACCCTACCAAAGGTAGGCGATTGGCCAAGGGATTGTATGCATCCTCTTCAGGGCTATTCAGATCCAGCTTAATGGAGTAGCGACCAAAAGATATCTTTCGCTTTATTCATAAAAATTTGTTTGTGAACTACATCGAATCTAGGGGTAGTATCGTAGCAAATGCTCCACGTGCCAAGGGCGAGGTACGGGCTTCCCTTGCATGTCTTCAAGATAATAAGTACCGGGTCGCACAATCCTGACAACCCGATATGGGCCTTCCCAATTTGGATCCAGCGAACGAGCGGGAACTCCAAGTTTTTGCCTCAGGACCAAATCTCCGGGCTGGAAGGATCTAGGCCGAACCCTAGCATTTCGATAACGAGCAATACGTTGTTGATATGCTGCCACTCGTACTTGGGAAGCATTTCTTCGTTCTTCCAAGAGATCGAGATGAAGTCGGAGGTTTTCTTGATTACTCGCAGGGTCATACTGCTCGATCCGATACGAGGGCACTTGAATTTCCACTGGTACCACTGCGTCGACGCCAAAAGCTAAGGAGAAAGGGGTTTCTCCTGTTGATGTACAAGCCGTGGTTCTGTACGCCCATAATGTTAGTGCACTTTTCTATGGCATACTAGTGCACCTTGTTTGTCAATTACTTAGGTCAGTGGGTCTAGTGTCGGTTGAGCTTAATGAAGACGAAGAACGAAGACTCAAGACGGACCGGCTGCATCAAGGAAGAAGAAACAGGTAAAAGTGATGCCTTGGTGTGCCTTGCCTTGACCAAAACCTAACCCATAACCTCTTAGATGACTTGGACCAACTAGGTATACCCTTAGTCATCATCATTAGTCTTAGAACTCCATGAAAAACATGATAAGATAGACTAATTTAAGAGGTGGAAGCTGCTGCAATAAAAAAGGCTCAAACAGCAGTTTTCGATAGGTGTTCCGATAGGACTCCGATCAATCGGACAGTGGCTCCGATAGGACTCCGATCAATCGGACAGAAGCTCCGATCAATCGGACAGAATCTCCGATCAATCGGAAATTTTGTCAGCAACCTTGAAAATCCACTGGACATATTTCCGATCAATCGGACAGTCTTCCGATCCATCGGAAGGGGTCCGTCCGATCAATCGGACAGTGTTCCGATCAATCGGAATATCTTCCAGAGACTTCACTGGATAGATTTCCGATCAATCGGACTTGTCTCCGATCAATCGGACAGGTCTCCGATCCATCGGACCTTCTTCCGATCAATCGGAGATGCGCGAATCTGCCCGTTTTTTGACCGTTGGAAGAAAATCTATTTAAAAGGGGGATTCATTTTTTTGAGCCAAGTGAGGGGATTTTGAGGAGATAGAAGCCACCATTGCTAGAGATCATTAGAGGCTCTATCCCAAACCTAAAGCAAGTCATTCTCCTTGTGTTTTCATCACAAGCTTGGGCCATTCAATGGCATCTTGAGAATGGACTTGTTCCCTCTTGATTCCTAGGGTTTAGACACCTTGATGATAGTTAAATCCTTTGTCTAAACACTACCTAGGAGTCCATTTAGGTGCATTCCTCTAGGAAACCCATTTCCTACCATTTGTAGAGGTTTCACCATTCCCTAGCACCTTGGGCATCTCCAATGGAGCATCACATGTAAGGTAGCTGTTCTTGGAGCTGAAGCCTTGGCAAAGCAACGGCATCAAAGATCGGGGGAGCACAAGGGAAGCTGATTCAAGCACGGGAGAGCGAGAAGAAGCAACCCGAAGCGGCGCTGAACAAGGGGCTCAATCCGACAAGTAGGTTGTCTTGTTAAGAGTCCATCCACTCAATTCCCTGTGGGAGTTGAGTGTAGAGTTTGTTTGACAAACTCACCCCGGGGTCGTCAGTCGATCCTTGGCCTATTAGTTGGGCCTAAAATCTAGGGACGTCAGCCGTTCCTTGGCACGTCAGTCGGGCCTAAAACAAAGTCTCCAAGGGGGAGCCACCAACACGGGTGCAAACGTGTAGGTTGGGAGGAACCTGTAAACTCCCCGGTTGGGTGGATCCGAGTTAAAACACCTTGGTTGGGAGGAACCAGATTTAAACTCCCCAGTGAATGCCGGTGTGCTCAAAGGGGTTGAGTACTTGAACCGGGAGTGGAGTAGACAAGTAGTCGAACCACTATACATCGTTGTGTTTGTGATTGATTCTTGAGCACATTTCTCTTTATGCATTATGTTTAATTGATTAATTATGAATGCTTAGTTAGGAATGTATGCTAGGCACTTGATAGGCACATCCACACTCACAAGATGTACTTTCACTACCTCAAGTAGACTTGAACTTCTTGATCCATCCTCACTCAAGTCTATTTGAGTAGCATAGATTAGGTTCTTCATTAGCTTAATCATTTATTAATCTATGCTTGTTTAGACTAGGTTGTTTATTGCTCTTATCTCTTGCTAGTCTTTTAATTGGACCCACTTAGGCTTGGAAGCCGAAGTGATTATCGCTTACGTAGTATAATTTGTTGAATTTGTTAAGTAGGCGAAAAGATTTTGAAAAAGGTCCTATTCACCCCCCTCCTATAGGTTCAGCCATAATTCTAGTTGCTCCTCAAGCTTCCGCACGCGTATGCGTAGGGTGTCGTGTTAGGCTACCCGACGCAATTTCACATAATACTTCTGGCAGAAGTTCTGGCCACATCCCTTTACATTCCCCTAGCTTGGTCTTTAAATGGTGCTTGATGATCTTATTCACTGCCTCGACCTGCCCATTTGCCTGAGGATGATATGGAGAAGTGCGGAGATTACGTATCTTCCATTTTTCACAAAATTCATCAAAAGCTGCGTTGTCAAACTGTGTTCCGTTATCAGTAATTATAGTGTGAGGAAGTCCGAAACGGCATATAATATTTCTCCATACAAACTTAGTAGTTTGTTTCTCAGTAATCTTGGCTAATGGTTCTGCCTCGGCCCATTTGGTGAAATAATCAACCGCCACAATCGCGAACCTATTTTGTCCCTTTCCCATGGGCAAGGGCCCGATGATATCGACCCCCCACTGAGCAAAAGGCCAAGGGCTATCAACCGGAGTCATCCATTCGGAAGGTACATGGGGTATAGGTGAATATCGCTGGCACTTGTCGCATTTTTTAGAAAATTCAATTGCATCTGCTTTCATAGTGGGCCAATAATATCCTTGCCGCATCGCCTTATATGCTAGGGATAGCCCCCTGGGGTGATTACCACATGCCCCCTGGTGTACTTCGTCTAGAACATGAAGTGCTTCTTCTGGATGAGGACACCTTAAATAAGGCAAGGAGAAACTTTTTCGCAACAATATTCCGTCTTGCAAGGTGTACCTGGAAGCTCGAAGCCGAATTTGTCTTGCAGTTTTCTTATTGTCTGGTAGGTATCCGTCTCTGAGATGTAGGATGATGGGATCCATCCAATATGGAGACGATTGTACCGATATTACCTGCTCAAGAGCCGATTGGTCGATACTTAGGTTCTGACGATGCTCGATGGGGATCGAATGTGCTAGCTCAGATTCTGGTGCGGAAGCGAGCTTAGCCAATGAGTCGACAAGTTGGTTCTGCTCGCGAGGAATGTGGATTATTTCATAGGTCTTCAGTTTCGCGAGCAGGATGAGTACACGAGACTTGTATAAGGCCATCCTTTCTTCTTTGGCTTCAAATTCACCAAGAACTTGTTTGACAATGAGCTGGGAATCGCTATGGATTAACAGATTCTGAACTGCAAGGACAATGGCCAGTTCAAGGCCAACGATCAGGGCCTCATATTCTGCTTCATTATTTGAGACGCGAGATTCGAAACGCAGAGCATATTGAAAATGTGACCCGTCGGGAGCCACTAAAATCAGGCCCGCTCCGCTACCAGTGGCCCGCGACGACCCGTCCACGAAGAGTGACCAAGGAGGCTGGTCGCTGGTCATAGTATTATCTTCGGAGGAGTACGTGAATTCGGCAATGAAGTCAGCCACGGCCTGGCCCTTTACTACGGTCCTAGGACAGAATGAGATATCGTGCTCACTGATCTCGACCGCCCATTTAGTTAATCGTCTGGAAGCTTCAGGTTTTTGAAGGACTTGTCGTAGCTGGTGATTCGTCGGTACTAAAATAGCGTGGGCTTGAAAATATGGTCGCAGTTTTCGAGCTGCCGTGACTAAGGCTAGGGACAGTTTCTCCATATCAGAATACCTAGTTTCTGCATCAACCATTGCTCGACTGATATAATAGACGGGCCTCTGCACCCCAGAATCTTCTCTTATTAAAGCGGCGCTAACGGCCGTAGTGGACACAGAGAGATAAAGAATGAGTTGCTCATGTGCTACAGGTTTAGATAAAATGGGGGGTGTGCTCATGTATAGCTTCAATTGTTGAAAGGCTTCCTCACATTGTGGCGTCCATTTCCAATCAGACTTGGCCGTTGTACGAAGGAGTTTGAAGAAAGGTAAACACTTGTCTGATGCTCGCGAGATGAACCTGTTTAACGATGCGATGCGACCAGCCAGACGCTGGACGTCCTTCAGAGTGGTGGGAGATTTCATTTCTATCAATGCTTTTATTTTCTCAGGATTTGCCTTAATTCCGCGTTGGCCAACCATGAACCCGAGAAATTTTCCTGCAGACACACCGAACGCACATTTCTCTGGGTTTAATTTCATTTGGTACCTCCTCATTAAGTCGAAGGCTTCTCGAAGATCAGAAATATGATCAGCTTCTATAGTGCTTTTCACGAGCATGTCATCAACATAGACTTCCATATTCCTACCGATTTGAGCAGCAAATATTTTGTTGACGAGACGTTGATAAGTGGCCCCCGCATTCTTGAGACCGAACGGCATTACCTGGTAGCAATATAATCCTCGATCTGTGATGAAGGCGGTATGCTGGCTATCAGGTGGATGCATCATGATCTGGTTGTAACCAGAATAAGCATCCATAAAGCTAAGCAGAGCGTGTCCAGCTGTTGAATCGACTAACTGGTCGATCCGCGGTGTCGGGAAGCTATCTTTGGGACATGCTTTGTTCAAGTCTGAATAGTCGACGCACATTCTCCATTTGCCATTAGCTTTTCGGACGAGAACTACGTTCGCGACCCACTCTGGATAGTCAATTTCTTTTATGAAATTGACCGTGAGTAGCTTTTCAACTTCAGCCTTGATCGCCATTTGCCTTTCGGCAGTGAAGGCTCGTCGACGCTGGTGTACGGGTTTATGCTTTGGATCGATATTGAGACGATGTACGATGACGTTGGGGTCAATGCCTGGCATATCTTTATGAGACCAAGCAAACACGTCCTGGTATTCAGTGAGGAAACGGATCAGATCTCAGCGGTGGGCACTGGTTAAAGAGGATCCAATGTACACGATCTTAGGCGGGTCGCCTTCGGTCAGGTGAATCGCCACTGTTTCCTCCCCCGGAGTTCTTGACTTCAGAGCATTTTCTCTCAGGATCCAACGAGGTGCTGGAGGGAATGTCGGGTGAACCTTGAGCTATCTCTATGACGGGTGTCGCTTGAGCCTTCTTTCGATCTTAGAGGGCTATCTGGTAGCAAGACCGTGCCTCCTGTTGACTTCCTCGCACGACCCCGATACCATTTGGGGTAGGAAATTTAACACACAGATATGAAGGGTGTAAGGCTGCCCCAATCTTAGTTAGAGACGGCCGCCCCAAAATGGCGTTATACGCTGATTTTCGGTTCACCACGAGGAAGTTTACGAAGATGGTGGTCTTCGCTGGACTTTCTCCAAAAGTAACTGGGAGATCAATGCTTCCTTCAGGTGTCACTACTTCACCTCCGAAGCCGACGAGGGGGGTCGAAACTGGCTTGAGTAGGCCTCTGGCAAGTGCCATTTTGTTGAAAGCCTCCAAGTATAGAATATCGGCCGAGCTACCTGTATCCACCATAATTCGATGTGTCAGATAATTTGATACCTTCAATGTGACTACGATGGAATCGTCGTGAGGGAAGTGAATTCCCGTTGCATCTTCGAGAGTGAAGGAAATTGGAGGATGGCTGGCTTTTGACGAGCTAGACGACTGTTCCAGCCAATAGATCTGCTGGGGTTCTTTGGACGCCTTTCGATCGTATGCTTTTCTTGAAGCTTGAGAGTCACCCCCACAAGCTGGTCCTCCGACGATGGTGCAGATTTCTCCCGTGGGCTCAGCGTCCTCTTGGTCAGTTTGATGATGAGGCGGTTCCTTTTGGCGAGATGAGGTCTTCGTCCTTTCTGGTGATCGATTTTTACGAGCAACATAATCCTGAAGATGGCCTTTTCGAATAAGGGCTTCGATATGGTCACGTAGAGAGATGCAGTCCTGGGTCCTATGCCCGTGATCTTTGTGGAAGTAACAGAACTTGCTCTTATCCCTCTTCTCAGGATCGGATTTGATCTTTGCGGGCCACTTTACATATGGCTTGTGTTTAATCTCCATTAGAACTTTTTCATGAGACTGATTAAGAGGGGTGTAGTTATGGTATTTACCAGAGTAGGGCTTCTTGGGAGAACGATCGCCTGATCACGACGATATTTTTTATCTGTAGAAGAGGTTCCTTCTGGCTTGCGTTTCTTACTCTGTACTCCATGGCGTGTCAATGCGACTTCTTCTGCATTGATATATTTCTGAGCTTTGGCTTGGAACTCTGCCATAGTTTTTGAAGGGCTTTTATCTAAGGCAAACCTGAATTTCTCACTCGTTATTCCAGCAATAAGGGCTGTAAGACCCTTTTCTTCAGTGTAACCCTCAATTTGGACGGCTTCGGCAGTGAACCGTACTGTGAACTCTTTTATTGTCTCCCCATGCTGCTGTTTCAGATTCATCAGATGGAAGGCTGGCTTCTTAATGCGAATGCTTCTCATGAACTGAGAAAGGAATATCTCCGATAACTGGGAAAAGGAACTGATGGAACGAGGCTTTAACCCCCGGAACCACGTACGAGCTGCTTCCTTCAATGTTAAGGGAAAAGCCCTACACATGATTTCCGAACCATGTCCCTCCAACTCCATGAGGGACCTGTATGTTTCCAGATGTTCAAGAGGGTCGCCAATACCTGTGTACGGGGTGATAACTGGCGTTCGATACTTTCTAGGTAACGGGGCTTCCATTACCTCGCTGGTGAAGGGGGACTCGGATTGATGTATCGCCGCCATGACAGCAGATGGCCGATTTGCCTGGTATCGCTGTTCCATGACATCAAAACGATCATGGATTCTTTTGAGATCTCCTTCCCATGGTAGGGTATAGCTTGATGTTTCGGCGGTGGAGCCCTGCGGTTGAGGTTGTCGAGACGAACTAGAATGTATAGAATGTGGAGACGGTACAGGGTGATGGCTGCCAAGTGGTGGGACCTGTGGTTCATCCATAGAATGTCTAGATGCCACTGGAATGGGCTGCGGTGGTAACCCTTCGGAGGCTTGTCTCTGAGGTTCGGGGAAATGCTGATCAAGCCGATTTGACAGCGCCTGAACTCCGGCGTTTAGAGTTAGGAGAGTGTTTCCGAGGAAACGTAGGACATCGTCCTGATTTCCAGAAGCTTCCAATAATGGGTTTGGTGATGGCATAGTTGGGGCTCCTTGAGGGATGTTCGTCGAGGTAGGTGGAAGGGTAGGTACGGATTCCGTCTCATCGGGCGGAGGTGGTGCCTGCCTTGAAGTCGAAGGATGAACAGCCTTTTTAGGAGGCATCGCCGAAAGATCTTTATCGGTGGAACGATTGATTTTGATGATCAAGTCATTCCCACAGACGGCGCCAAACTGTTAACGTCAGATTTTGTAACAGGATCCTTCGAACGTTCACCTTCTCTCCTCCAGAGATTTCCCCCGCCAAACCTTCTCTCCTCCAGAGATTTCCCCCGCCAAACCTGAAAGAAGACAGATAGCAACTAAGGGTGGCTGGGGTCCAGCCGTTAACCCTCCGATGCTTAAGTCGGACCAAAGCAGGAAGAAGAGCAGCCAGGCAAAACGGGACAGAGATCGAATATTGTGTGTACCTTTTCTTAATGGAGTCGTTCCATTATATAGATTAGAAGCGATTCAATCTGTTACGTAAGATATAGAGATCCCGCTGATCTCGTGTACGATACGAGATCTTGCTGATTTCGTGGGATAAGATCCTCATCTTTAGATACGAGATCCAACCCAATGACTTATTTCGGCAATCACGTTCCTCGATGGCAATCCCTTGAGATCCGGAACCACCAGAGGATAAGCCTAAAAACTGACCTGTACGGGCTGCCGGTAGGTGTAGAAATAGCGCTGATAGCTCATGTAGAGCTGGGAACCGTAGTTGGAGTCATAGCCAGCGAAAAAGGAAGGAGACGCCGACAAGACGGAAACCACCGAACTGGGTGTAGCCCTGCCTGGCCTCGCAAGGTTATACTGCTCGACGGGAATCGGGTGCTGGTACTGAAGGATAAGAGATGTAGCAGCAGAAAAGCTGTTCGCACGTTGGGACATGGTCGCGAGTCCAAGTGCTCGCTCATTTTGACGTAACTCCTTTCAACGACTTGTGAGAAGGTCTGCTCGCTGTTCAAGAAGGGAACCTTTGCTTTGCTTTATCTGACCATCGGCTATGGGAGCTCGAAGCCTTGCGAATAGGTGCTCCGTATTTATCCATCCTACGACTCTCGAGCATATGATCTCGAGAGTCGGATGAACATCCCGCGCTTACCCAATCTGCGGCTTGTGATCAGATGATCTCGAAGGTCGGATGGGCATCCTGCACTTACCCGATCTGCGACTCTCACTCAGATGATCTCGAGGGTCCAATGGGTAATTCCGTATTTCCCCAATCTGCGACTCTCGATCAGATGTTCTCGAGAGTCGAATGGGCGTTCGCGTACAATTAACAGCTGAGTTGATCTCCTTTATTTTTCCTATAACACAGGTCATGAGAGAGGACCAAAGAGCATTACCATTAACCCAGTATGGGTTCTTCCCATTGCATAGAGCTCGAGTCATAGTCTTTCGAGAAGCATGATCTATCTCCTCATCATCTGACAAATCATTCTCATTTATAATTGAAACGCTAGTAGCCTCAACTATGACATCTAGACCGAATGTCCAAATCCCCGTTGGCGAAATGAACTTCGAAGGAAGATAGGTCATCGAGGATAGTTCGAAAATATGCATAGAATTTTCGAACTACGTATTTCTACACAGGCCCACCCATATGGAGCACAGGTTCCCAATCAATTGCCTTCAAAAGTTGGACCATGCGATAAGGTGCCAAGCCTTCAATTTTGGCGGATTTCTCATGTAAGACATCATGATTCTTGAAGTTGTGCCAATTGGCAAGATGCGATGAATCTGAACCTGTAGGGCGGGTTTTGGAAGGGAATTTAGATGATGAAGTCACCCCTTTGCCCTTGGAAACAATTTCTTGGATTTGGGTTTTGGGGGCCCCTCATCTTGTTGATTCTTAGAACGACGTTCACGCCTTAGAGGGGACACACCACTATGACCATGAGTAGACACACTAAGATCTTAAAGATACAATAAATCTACCCTAGGTTTCAAGAAAAGCAAAAGTAACACAGAAAATTCAATTTTAAAACCCTTACCGATGAGGATGAAGATGAGAACTCCTATTTGGAAGAGAGTGTAACACTTTGGAGAGCTTTAATCTTCGATTGGAGACCTAGGAAGGCTTTAGGAGTGGTGGAGAGACCTCTAGAATGAAAGAAGAGGGAGAAAAAATGGATTTGGGAGAGACAGATCAGCCTTTAGTAGGTGTTTTTGCGTCCGCTGGACTACCGTCGACCAGTCGCCCGACCAAAAAGTGCACATTTTGTGCGGTTTTTCTCAATCCTCAAAGATGGGTCTGTAAACAGATTTTACACTAGGTTTCTACAAACATAATCACATATTTTAGATTGTCCATGGGTCCATGCATCTCAGTGCACTACAATGCATAGGGTGATGCTCAATTTACTTCAACTGGAAGAGGCCTAAGAGCTCCAAATATGTCAATAACCATATAGTATGGGATTCTTTTCCCAAATGAACCTTCGAGGCTAAGAAATATGAGGCAAGAACCTTTGATTTAACTATAGAGACAAATAAACACCTTTACTAAAAAGATATTATATTTAATTAATAATGAATGGCTAAGATAGGAGGCTAATTCCTCAAATTTGAACCTGCAAAGACAGTGAACTTGTTAGCCATTCCAAAGTGCTCAACTTCTCAAAGAGTTTTAAGGTATTTAAATTAAAACACAATCCAAAGGAGCTGGCACGAGACACAATGGATCACTTATCCTTCATGATCCACTTGGCAACAAGTCACTTTGTGCCAGGGTCATTTGAGGATCCATCAAGAGTTCTCCTCTTTCCAGGAGAATCGTTCTTTCTATATGACTGCTCATAGCCCAATATCATTTCATCAATCATTCTAATAGTCCTCTCATTGATTAGGGCTACTTGTTTGAGCAAAGCTTTCATCCGAACTTTATTTCTTGGTGGAGTCGAAAAATTTCTCCCCATATTTTTTCAATTCTTAGGAGGATTCCAAGTGTGGTAAGCTTCTCTCCTTTTTGGAATAAATTTGCCTATATTGCGCTGGGAGGGAGAGAGTTGTGGGCGTTTAAAGGCTAAACATTCAAATTTTAGGTGACCCACATACCACAAGCATGATAAATAGGAGATGCGTTGGATTACTCCTCGATGCACCAGAATTCCTTCTCATTAGAGAGGAAGCGGAGGTATTAAGACTATGGTTATTGAAACCCAATCTGCTTTTGTCAATAGGAGATCTTCCCATACCTAGTAGTTTTTCTTCTCCTTGGGCGAAACGTCTTCTAGAGTCAACACCTTGACATTTAAGACGATAAATTTCAGCTTTTGCCTCTTTAAGTTCTTTTTTTAAGCTCACATTTTTATCTGAGACATATCTATTTGTAAGCTAACCTTTGTCAATTACTGACAAAAAGGGGGAGAATCATATCCCACTTAGAAGCCTGATTATATCTTTTTGCAGGACTTCTTAGGTGCAAGCATTAAGGGGGAGTTTTTGAAGCAAAATCGAGTTTATACATGTCATTTTGTAAAGATTATTATTGTTTATCTGTATCGACATGTAATTGGGTGTATTTTGGTTTATGTTTTAGGTCTATCATGACATGGAGATCATGATATGTCTAAGCTAGATGTTTTGTCTTGCAATTGACAAAGGGAGAGATTGTTAGTACATTGTATTTTATCAATTGCCATGTCATCTAGTTGTGTCAAGTTGTATGAGCCCCGATAGAAGATTAAAGCTCAAGACTTGAAGACCGATGTCGCTTTCCTCATTCAAGTTCAAGCCAAATATAGCTCGGAAGGTAAGTTGCATATAGACTGTCCTTAGGAAACCCATAACATCAATGAATGGTGTAATAAACAAACTAATCTTTACTCATTCCTTGTGGCTCATATGGTCAAGTTGATCAGACTTGAATCGCCCTTGGCTAGGTGTTAGAATCATGGAAAAACAAAGAACAAAGTATGTTTGTGTGCACCGAAGTTAGGCTGAAATTGAGCCTGAAACAGCCTAAGGAAATAGACAGCCGACCGGTCGGGCGACTGGTCTAGCTGAGGAATTTCAAGGGGTGAAAGACCAAGTTTTGCACTTAAGTGGACCGGTCATCTGACTGGTCATGAAGGGTAGCCAACCGGTCATCCGACCGGTTGCTGACCCACCAAATTATCTAGTGACCTCACTTGGGGTTGGACCTTAATTCGACCGGACATCTGACCGGTCATGTAGGGTAGCCGACTAGACAGCCGACCAGTCGTCTGTTGGAAACGGATGCCTCAATTCATATTGCATAGAGGCCACTGGCCGGTCGATGGGGGTGTCTGATCGGCCGGTCACAGAGACAGACAAGGCTGTGGAGTTTTTAGGCCATCCGGCCAGGGGTGTCCGACCGGTCGGACGACTGGTCGGTAGTCTCCTTGTACGATACGGATTCTTGCACGGTTTGCGCGCAAGAGGTTTCTAATTCCGTTTTTCTTGCTTATTTAAGGTGTATTTCAGGATTAGAGGTTTCTAACGTTGCAAAGGGGATTGAGGGAGCTTCTAGGTGAGAGAAAGAGCTTGAAGAAGAGGGTTTCTTCTTGGGTAAGCTTGGGATTTCTCTTGTGGGCTTGGGTTTTGGGTCTTGGGTTCCATCTCTTGTAACTTCTTATATTATAGTGAATTGGTGTGGCTTTGTGCCTTGGTTTTTTACCCGTGAGGGGTTTTTCCACGTTAAATTCGAATTGTCTATGTGTGGGTGATTGCATGCATTGCGATTGCATTGTGTGGCTTGTTTGATTCAATTTGCTGTTTGTGTTCGGCTTTGCTTCCTCTGCCGGCCCTCTTATCCCAACAACTGGTATCAGAGCGATCGTTGGGGTGTAGCAGAAATTCGAATCTGAGACAAGAGCATGGCATCAGGCATGAGGTTCGACATAAAGAAGTATTCGGAAAAAAATAATTTTGAACTTTGGAAAGATGAAAGGCCTTCTAATTCAGCAAGGATTGCAAGATGCACTCCTTGGAGAGTGACCAGAAGCTATGAAAGAAGGAGAGTGGAAGAAGATCGATGAAAAGGTTAATGTCTCAATCCAGTTGTGCCTGACAGATGGAGTCCTGTATAACGTCATGAAAGAGAAGACTGCGGCTGCAACATGGGCGAAGTTGGAGAATATCTATGCGAAGAAATCTCTTGAAAATCGCATATACTTGAAGCTTCAGTTGTACAATTTGAGGATGACGGACGGAGCCGATGTTGAGAGCCACATCAGCAATTTCAATAGGCTTATTTGCAAGTTGATGGATGTAGATGAGTCGATGAAGGATGAGGATCAAGCGTTTATCCTGTTGAATTCTCTTGCAGAATCATATGAGTCGCTCAAGGACTCTTTGTGTGCAGCTAGGAAGACTATTAGCATAAAAACCGTTATCTTAGCCCTTCAGGCGAAGGCGATGAGAAGGAAAAGCGGCGGCGTGGGTCCCTCAACTGATGAAGCACTGGTTATGAGGGGGAGGAATTCTGAGCGGGGTGGATGTAACACCCCGTACTTTCCTGTACTCGGGTGTTACCACGAGAATCCAAAGTATATGTGTATGTGCAATGCCCTTCCGTGACTCTTTCGTCAATGTGTGTGTGACTCCTGGTGCCCCGGACTGGTAGTGCGTAGTTCGCACCCAAATGACCAAAGTCCTGAGATTCCGAAACCTCTGTCATATTGACCGCGCCGTCCTCACCATCACAATGGCAAAAACAGTGCGTCGATCCGATACCCGAGCGCAAAGATATGGACATTTAATCAAAACACCCAAAAAATGTGGTTGTGCACACTCGTGTGGGGCCACCCAATGTGGGGCCCACTACACGGTCTCCCAAGCAATCATTTTCCCTCCCTTGTAATTATGACACTTAATTATTACACAAAAATAATAATAAAAAAAATGAATAAATTAATAAAAAGTAAATAAATAATAAAAGAGAGAGTGGTGTAATGATGGGGTGCCATGATGACACTCCCATTCCTCTCCCATGCCCCCACGTCCTCTACCATCCCTTCATTTAAAAAAATAAAATAAATAATAATAAATAAAAAAAGAAAGATTATAAGAGAGGTGTATGGGAGGGGGAAACGTCTACCCTCTCTCCCCCTTCACTTCCTCCATTCTTCTACTCCATCTATGCCCATCCCATCCATGAGAGGGTTCTTGTAGGAGATATTTGAGTGGCCCATCTTTCATCTAAGCCATTGATCAAGACCATCAGATCAAGTGAGTACACCTCCCATTCCATCTCAACCATCCATCCACTTCAACCATCAAGATCGACCTTCGATCAAGGAGATCAAGGTGTGTGCACCCTCTTCACTCAACATTTTATATTTTTTATGTTGATTTTGCTTAGATGATGATTGTGGTGGTGATGATGAGGTGGGCCACCTCAATGTGGGCCCCACCATGATGTGTATATTTCATCCACGCCACCCGTACACTTTGCCATATCATTTTAGGACATGGGCCTAAGAAGGAGGCATATCCAGATCTCAGGTGGGCCACACTATAGAAAACAGTGGAGATAATGATGTACACTGTTGAAACTTCCGTGGGCCACCGTGATGTTTCTAGGCCAAATGACCTGCCCAATATAGGGCTCTATGGGTTCCTCATGAGCTGGGGAACCTAATGAATGGCGTTGATCTTCCCTAAGTGGGCCCCCCACTTGATATTAACAAAGAAGAAAACAAAAAGAAAACAAAGAAAAAAAAAGGGAAGAAGGAAACCGTCCAGACGCTGGACGTTCACAACGTCAGGGACGCTGGAACCGTCCAGCGTCAGCGTGGCTCAATGGGGTCCCCACTCGTGGGACCCACCTTGGTGATTATACTGGATCCACACTGTCCATTTGTTTTCCTAGATCATTTTAGGGCCAAGGCCCAAATATGAAGCCGATCCAAACCTTAAGCGGACCGCACCACAGGAAACAGTGGAGAACATGATGTCCACTGTCAAAACTTCCTCGGTCCACCTTGATGTTTGTAGACCTATTCACATACCCAATATTGAGCTCGTTGGTCCCCCATGAGCTGGGGAACCTGATGGATGGAGTGGATTGACTATGTATGAGACCCACTTATATTAAAAGGAAGAGAAAAGAGATAGGAAAAGAATAAAAGAAAAAGAAGGAAAGAAAGGAGAGAGGAAGCTCCAGCGTGCTTCAACGTAAAGTGGGTTTTTGGGCTTGGAAATGGCCCCATGTGTGGGAACCACTGTGTTATATCCACACCGTCCATCTGTCTCTCCATATCATTTTAGGCAAGGGGCTGAAAAATGAAGAAGATCCAGATCTCTAGTGGGCCGTGCCGGAAGAAACAATACAGACCGTTGAAACCTTTCCAAGGCCCACTATCATGTTTCTGTACAACAAAACATATCCAAATCAGGGCTCGTTAGGCACACATTAAGCTAGTCAATCTTATGGACGGATTAGATTTCCCAATTGGACCCCCCCATCTTGTGGGAAAATAAGAAAGAAAGAAAGAAAGAAAATAAATAAATAAATAAAATTGGCTGCTAGCGAGACGCTGCTGGGCAGCAGCGTCAGTAACGCTATGGCCCCTTATGGGCATGATTCTGGGACCCACTCATGGGACCCACCATGATGTATTTGTATAATCCACCCTGTCCATCAGCTTCTCTAGCCAGTTTTATGGCTGCACACCAAAAATGAACTGGATCTAAAACTCTAGTGGGCCGTATCAAAGCAAAGTGTAAACCTCTTCTTCCTTTGTATTTCTGCTTGTTGGAAAATTTTCTAAGTACCAGAATGATGTTGTAAGTAACCTTTTTTGAGACCTCATGGTGGGCCCCATGATCTGTATATAAGGGTCCTGCCATGGGGATGTCCTTTCCACATATCAGTGTATTGGAATATCCCACAACTTCTCTGGAAATAGCCCCCATGCGTTGGTGAGGTGGGCCCAAAGTTGGGGCTGACATAGCTGAAAATAGTATGTCTGATTTTGTAAGTTTTGGGCCATCTTTGGGCGCCTGTGGTGGGGCCCATGTATAAGCTATGTGGGGGCCACCAATTGGAATTTTCTGTCTATATATGTGGCTAGAAAAATAATATATTACCTGGGCCAGGGTGGGCCCCATATAGTCGGAAAGTTGATCCCAAGATGGGGCCATGAAATGGTGCGCATGAATTTTTGTGCAGAAATTCCAAGTGCTCATGTTTGGCCCCGCACCAAAAAATATTTATACGTATCCAGTAGGCCTTACCTTATGGGTTTTAGAGACCATGCATGGGTCTACCAGGGGGACTTGACAACACGCCCAAAGGTGATCCCGTTTGATGGCAGTACATGACCAAAGTTGGGCCAAAATCATTTTTGCACTACCGTTTCTGCACAACTCCAAGTACCCACGTTTGGGCCTTTGTTAAAAATTGTACACACGCAAACAAAGGGATCCGTCTTATGAGTTTTGAAGACCATACATTGGTCTATGTAGTGGTCATTTTATTTCTCTAGAAGATGGCCCCTTGTGATCACAAATTGGATCCAAACTTAGCCAAAAACCATTTCTGCATGTAAAGTATGAAATCTTCGTGGGGTCACATCCATGGAATCCACCACCTTCCTAAAGTATTAAATAGGTCATTTAAACCATAAAACTTGAATTTAGAGCCATCACTATAGGGTTGATCTTAACCGTATAAATTATGGATATGACGATGTAACCGCATAAATGGTCTAAAATATGGTAGGGTCGAATTCTAACGAGCGTGTACATGTTTCAAGCAACATTAGAAGACGCTTCGATTCTTAAGGTGATGATTCCTTCCCTTGAGCTTTCCGCCTTCATGTTAATTAAGTAATAGTTTTATTCATATATGATTGAAAATTTTACTCTGTCTAATGATTACCTCTGCTGTTTGATTTTGCCATAAATCATATGTTTAATCTTGCTATGCGTGAATTTCTTTATAACTGTGAATTATTTACGAATTTTGGAATTGTCATTTTCATTCTTCATGATTGGAATGTGAAAGTGGAATGTGAATTAGAATGGTTGCGGTCACCTATATTTGATGTGACCTTAAACTGGTGGCCTTTGAAACCGATTTATTGGAAAGATTCCCGATGGTGTCCTTAGATGGAATTGTCGGACTAAATGTTAAATGAGATGAGATCTTGGTTTTGCCCCTAGCTGGACTAGTATGGAAATATTTTTTTATGATGTCCTTATATGGACTCGTTGGGCTGAATGTCCTATTGAGATGAGTTGTTGGGATTCCCGATGGACTTGATGGACCAATTGTCCTATGAGATAAATTATTGATTATGTCCCTAGTTGGACTCATGTGGAAATATTTTAGAGAATTAGTGTGATGAAAAGCCACTAGTTGTAAGGGAATGTCATAATTGGTTTGGTTGTAAATTGGAATAATAATGGTTGGTTTAATCATGCATATCATGGCACAGAGGGGACGTGTGGTGACGAGCCATATTACCGTCGGGTGGTCTGGTTGCTGAGAGCACGTACCCTTGAGGTATTTTCGCTGGCTCTAGACCACCATAGAGTGTGTCATTCACTGAGAGCACGTACCTTTGGTATTTTTGCTGGTGATGACCACTCGTGATATTGTGGGGCTGATGTGTGTCCTTAGTGACTTCCAGACCACTGGGTGAGGCTGATGTGTGTCCTTAGTGACTTCCGGATCACCAATTGATGGATTTGCATTGTGGGGCTGATGTGTGTCCTTAGTGACTTGCAGACCACATTTTCCAGCTGGATGTGCATCCCTAGGCTGAGGGACATGTGCATGCATTCATGCATTTAAGAAAGACTACATCATGGATGTTTTGTACGTTTTTTTTTATTATTCTTGATTAATGTGTTAGTGTGTAATCTTGAGGGGACCTCACACTGAGCTGGCCACTCATGCTGTTAAATTTCAAACGTACAGTTGGTGTAGGTGATTTGAATAATGTACAGGTTGTACTGGAATGGAGCAGGATGCTCGGGTTATGCTGATGTCATGGATCGAAGAGCCGTGTTTCATGGTTGCTACTTTAAATTTTGTATATAATTGTACTTGTTTATTAGTGTATTCTGAATTAAATTTGAGATATTCAGTTTGTATAAGCCTTATGGGCACCGCTTTGCGATATTTGTTGTATCTTTCCTATATGCATGGTTTGTTTTCTTCCGCGATGAATACCCTTCTTGGAATGACAGTTGAAAATGGACTGAAATGTGGGTTTCTTCATAGGCTAACGCCCGGGTTTTTAATACACGAGTCTAGAACTTGGGTCGCGAAAATCCGGGGCGTTATAGTGGAGGATCTCCTTCATCGAGATCTAAATCAAAAGGCAAGTGGAGGCACAAGGTGAGATGCTGTAATTGTGGGGAAGAAGGGCATGTGAAAAGGGATTGTTCGAATCCCGAGAAAAAGCAGGATAGATCTGAAGATTCTTCTAGGGAAGGAACCAATACCTTAGAGGACGGTGGTGACGGTTGTGATGTATTGACTGTATCCGGCATAGAGCCTCTTGGTGGAGAGTGGCTCTTGGATTCAGGGGCATCATGTCATGTATGTCCTGACCGAAGTTCATTCATGTCATATAAGGAGTATGATGGTGGATCAGTGTTTATGGGTGATGGCTACGCTCGCAATGTGGTGGGGATTGGTTCGGCGCGCATTAGGATGTTCGATGGAGTCTAACTGATCCTTGAAAGTGTGAAGCATGTCCCTGAGATGAAGAGGAATGTGATATCTCTTGGTGCACTCGAGGCAAAAGGGTGCAGGTTCATCGGCTGCGATCGGTATTGTAAAGTGGTGAAGGGAGCACACGTGATGATCAAGGCACGGAGGTGCGATAATCTTTACAAGGTGATTGGGAGCACAATTCATGGTGGAGCTGCGGGATTGGCAGCGGGATCCATGGTTGTTCGAATGTGGCAAGAGAAAAAGGGCCACATGGAAAGAGCAACAAGGCATGTGAAGATGCAAGGATGAGGTCGATGGGGCATGAGAAGCGACGGGACTATAATGATGACGAAGTAGAGGTGGAGATTGTGCATGGCCAGGAGGTGCAGTGGTGATTTGAGTCGTGGTGGAGTTTGTTGGAAACGAACGCCTCAATTCATATTGCACAGAGGCCACCGGCCGGTCGGTGGGGGTGTCCGACCGGCCGGTTACAGAGACAGACAAGGCTGTGGAGTTTTTAGGCCATTTGGCCGGTAGGGGTGTCGGACCGGTCGGACGACCGGTCGGCAGTCTCCTTGTACGATGCGGATTCTTGCACGGTTTGAACGCAAGAGGTTTCTAATTCCGCCTTTCTTGCTTATTTAAGGTGTATTTCGGGTTAGAGGTTTCTAAGGTTACAAAGGGGATTGAGGGAGCCTCTAGGTGGGATAAAGAGCTTAAAGAAGAGGGTTTCTTCTTGGGTAAGCTTGGGATTTCTCTTGTGGGCTTGGGTTTTGGGTCTTGGGTTCTATCTCTTATAACTTCTGATATTATAGTGGATTGGTGTCGCTTTGTGCCGTGGTTTTTTACCCGTGAGTGGTTTTTCCACGTTAAATTCGAATTTTCTATATGTGGGTGATTGCATACATTGTGATTGCATTGTGTGGCTTGTTTGATTCAATTTGCTGTTTGTGTTCGGCTTTGCTTCCGCTTCCGGCCCTCCTATCCCAACATCGTCGACCCTCAATTTAGATGACCGGTCATGTAGGGTAGCTGACCGGACAGCCGACCAGTCGTCGACCCTCAATTTATGTCCAGCAACTTCTAGCCTTGGACCACTTAATTCAATCCTTAAGGGCTTTAATGGTATGCATTGAGCACCCATCAAGATCATTGTGAGAGAGCATTTACTCACCTTCTCTTACCCTCCTTGCCATTGTATGTCTTGAGTTCATCATTCAAACCTAGCCATTAATGGCACTACATTGAGTAGTCAAAGCTCGGTTTGAACTATGAACTCAAGCTATGCATTCATGGCTGACCCAATCATTAAAGCTTCATCTTAGGGTCATTAATAGCCATTGAATGCTCAGATTGGTGGTTCCTACATTAACCATTGCATTGAATAGGCAAAAGGAACACCAACACCTTCTCCCAACTACGCGGCATTAGGATAGGCATTGCATTCTTCATTAGTAGCTGATCTTGGGAGCACAAAGAGGAGCTAAAGCAACTCATCATAGGTGCTAAATCGGGGCTCAACTTCTCTAGGTAAGTCTAGTATTGAGAGTCCTCTTTATATTGGTTATTCCCTGGATTGAGAAACTTCGATGGGTGCGTACGTGGCTATCCTTGGATTAAGATTGGTGAGAGTTTGAGATCCAAACTTGATAAGTCCCTGGATTGGGCCATCGACGGATGGTAAACGTGGTCCTAGAAGATACGATGTTAAGGTTGATGGTTAGTTTAATTTAAGACCATGACTATAGTGAAATCCGCTGTTCTTATAGCTTGAGAACGTGAACCGGAAGTGGGATAGGGAAACTGAACCACTGTATATCGTTGTGAATTCTGAGAATGAATGATTGCTAATTGTTGAACTTGTGAGCTTGCTTAGTTAATCATTAATATTTATTGTTTGTTAAAATTCTAATGATAGTTTTATCCTGCAATCTTGAGCTCTAATTTACTTAGAATCATATTGTGATAATCGTGGTTGTTAGCACTTATTTAAATTGTGCTGGAATTTCAAAAGTCTTATTCTCCCCCCTCTACAACCTTAGGCATATCTCCAGGTATCTCTAGAAGCGGTAAAACCGCAATTTCATCCATCACTAGGGGAGTTACTATTTTCTGATTTGAACTCCACTGTATCATCCCATGTTGCTGCCATAGCCTTTCCCTTGGATTTAAATTTATTTGAACATTCATTGGCAACATGAGCATATCCCTTAAAGTTGTAACATTGGACTTCCTTGGGTTGTTTAGATGCTTTAACCTTATGTTTCTCATTCTTCTTGCCTTTCTTGTTACAACTCTTCCCTCTATTTATCTTGTGAAATTTCCTAAAGCTTTTATTAAATTTTTTTCCTCATCTTTATCACTGCTACTTTCTTCTTCTTATCAGATTATTCTATGTGGGGGCATATAAGAAGATTTCAAAATAGTGTTCTTCTTTCTACAGGAGGTCTTAAAGTATAGTTTATATGTGTGTAAGGAACCTATGAGTTCTTTTGTTTTCATCGTGTCTATATCTTTACACTCTTCTATAATGGTAACTTTAGATTTAAATCTCTTTGGAAGGGACCTAAGTATTTTTCTACATATAAGACCTTTCGTGATTCTCTCTCGTAAGCCCTATATGGAGTTAGAAGTATCATTCAATTTATAATAAAACTCCATAAAACATTTAGACTTTTCCATTTTAATATTTTCAAATTGTGTGGTCAAGAGCTGAAGCTTCGACCTCTTTATTGTGCTTGTGCCCTCTTAGGTAGTTTCTAATAAGTCCCACGCCTCTTTGCTTGTTTCACACGTACATATACATTTAAATTCATCAGGTGAAACGGCATAGTAACTAACATTGAGAGCCGTGGCATCAATACATGCGCTTTGTTCTCTTATTGGCACTTCATTTGGATCTGTGTTTGGGAGTGCTGTTGAGCTCCGAATTGTGCATATTCTAAACCTAATTCATCACACATTATGCATGGTTTACATGTTTAAAGACTAATCTAATACATGTTTTTGTGTTTGTAGGAATGAGAGAGAGACTTCACCTATATGATGTCAAAAGAATCACTTTGTATGCATTGAAGACCAATAAAACAAGTGTGAAGAGGTGGAAGAAAGAAGCACGAAAGATAGAGAAGAATGAAGGAAAAGTGCAAAAATATTACATTGTCGACTAGTCGGCTGACCGGTTGGCCATGGCCATTGACCGGTTGCCAGACCGGTCGAAAATTCAAATTGCAGGGCATATTTCCTGCGGAACTCTTTGAACTAAAAAGTCCTATCTCCAACCAATCGGTAAGAGGCTTCGACAGGTCAACAAACAGGTCGACAGTGCAAGCAGATTAAAAAAAATTAGTTTTGTTAGTTGCTGTTTGAGCTTCGACCGGTCGACGAAGGGCTCTGACCAATCGACCACCGCCTCAAGTGCGTAAATCTTTACACAATTCTCGAAGATTCCAAGTCGATGGTGGATTTTTGCTATAAAAGAACATCACTACGTTGTTCCTAAGGCATCATAGAAGGCTGTGAAGTTCATGAGAGGTGGAGAGGATCATCGTGGAGCGTTCACAACTCCTCCAACTAGGGTTTTTATAATTTTTCTATGCTTTTATAGTAGTTTTCTTTTGAGTTTTAGTTTAACCTGTTAATGGTTGGCTAAACCTCTTAACTAGGGCTAAGAGGTGAAGCTTATAGTTGTTTGCAATGTTCAATTCGAATTAGTTCAAATACTTTTTGGTTGAATGAAGGACACTTTTAGTTCAAGTTTGAAATAAAGTTTGTATTTTTAGTTTAATCTTCTATCTCTTGTGATTTTGCTTACATGGGATGTTTTAATTTACTAAGATTGATCAATGGAGTGTTGTTATAGGATTTTGGGTTGTAGAGATCTTAGATCCATCATGATATATTGGATATTGTGAGATCTTACAAACCAAGTTTCATAAGTGCTTAGCTAGAACTAAACTAGAATAAGTTCTTATCTTTGGGATTGATTTGAGATAGATGTTTATTTATTGATATTGGTTTAATAAAAGTTCAATTCATGCTTCTAAATCGAATCTAGTGACAAGACTTAAGGAAGAATCATGAATGTGATCTTAATTGTTTTGTAAAGGATTGAGCTGCATGATTGGATATGCCCAATGATTTAGTTGTTATGCGAAACTCATATCAGTGAATGATCCATCTATGTTAGATATGTTACGATGATTTGATTGCTCTATGTTCCGATTGGATAAGGATAGAACTTTGATTCTAATTGAGTTATTGGCTTGTATGGTTTGAATTGACATTGTCAATGATTATAAGTGGATTCTTGGCACTCTAGTATTTTTTTTTCCTTTTTATTTCCTTGATTTAGTTCTAAAGTAGATAGTTTTATGTTCTTAAATTTCATCAATCAATATAAATCTGAATTTAGTCCATCCTAGTTACGTAGTTTAGAATTGTTATGACAATCCCTGAGGATCGACCTCGATCTTACCAAGAATTATTACTACATCGCAGCCTTGCACTTGAGGTAAGTGAACAGGTGCTAATGGTTTTACCGTCAACCACCACTTGTTCCATGGGCTTAGTCCATCCTTCTTGAACAATACCCAAAAGCATAAAGTCAAGGGATTCCAAGAATACCTTCATTATAGCCTTCCAATTTGTGTAGTTAGACTCATTAAAATATGGTGGTTAGGTGATGGTGCTCCCCTCATAGGTAAACATGATCCTAAATCTTTTTTGGATCAACATTGGGCAATTACGCCCTTCAAGAACAACTCACAATTGCTCTATCAGAGTTATCCTGTTACGCCCCGATCCAGTTTCCAGCGCCATTCGCCGTAACCCAAATCTAAAGGTGTCAGCCTTCGTAGTATCTCAATCTTGGCTCCTAGCTCCATATGTCAGGTTCTGATCCTAGGATCCTACAAGGAGGATTTTAGGGTCTGATTTTTTCTATTCTTTAACATGAGCATCACCATAAGAGCACCATCAGAAACAAGCACAATTTTTCCACTAAATCATTTCTTTTATATAAAGTGCTGAAAGGTGAATAAAAAAAGTGGAAATATAAAAGCTGCGTGCAATCTAGCACCTCCTGATGTTACACCCTATAATAACTAGAAAATTAAACTGCGAGTGGGATGAGCCTACAAGGTATGGTGGAAGGTACAACTCTGGTCTCAATGTTGTTGTACATCCTGGTGTAACCTGTAGTGTAAGCAAATGCGCATAAGCTTCTTATGAAGCTCAGTAGAGTGTATGTGTGCATGTGCAATGCATGTGAGAGGCATGATAAATATCAGAGTAGGAAGTAAAGCATGATGATAAGTCTAAACCGAAACTCAGCTTAATCAGGCTACACGATCACGTGATATGGTAACCAGCCTACCAAGGCTATGCAAGCGTGCAATACAAATAATTAGCCTACCAAGGCTATGTGCTCATATCATGCGATGGCCTGCAGGGCCTAATGTCATGTGGAACGATCCAATGCAAGTATGTAAATCACCACATCCCAATGCAAAATCAGTGGTCCAGGTGCGAGCAGTCACATCACTAATACCAAAAACATCTCTGAAACAGAACATCACCGGGGTCTAATACATAGGTAATTAAGAGATCTCACATCCTCTCTACTAGGTACAGACCTCACTACTCACCTAATTGGCAGAATGCCAAAGTCTACCTAGTGCAGTAGTGGACCCACTCATCAGCTGGTCAGACTCAACCCCCTTTGCTACATAATTCTGGCAGGTTAGGTCAGACCTCATTCTAAATTAACCACATGTAATAGAAACACCGCTGTCTTGTATTCGACATGCTGGTGCATGATAAAATCACCTGGTCCTTGAATGGAGCACCCACCTTAGTATTAATAAGATTAGGGACTTCTCACCCAGGGACATCCTATGCATTCAGTTTAAAGATCATATGTTTTTTTATGCCCAGCAAACCACAATGGAGCTGTGGTTGCAGTGTATTAACCATGCTATATGCGACACAAGTAGTTGGTGCAGAATGAAACTATGCATGTAAGCATGGGACGACATGCCCATGTAAGTTCTGTTGAGCTCTGAATTGTGCATATTCTAACCCCAATTCATCACATATTATACAAGGGTTGCATGATTAAAAGACTACTTTAATGCATGATTTGTGATTGTAGGAATGAGATGGAGATTTCACTAATTCAAGGCTTGAGAGAGCACTTTACATACATTGAAGACCAAGCTTTGATAAGCCCAAGAAAAGAAGAAAAACCTTGAAGAAATCATGTTAAAAGTCCTGAATTGTCCTGAAAAAGCAAAGTGCAAAGTTGCAGGGCCAGAAAAGTAAAATGCAGAAAGTTGCAGTTTCTGAAGATTGATCCAGAGATTGATCCGTCGATTGATCGCTCACCCTAAACAATTGATCGACAAACTTGAGCGATTGATCGCTCACAGCAGAAATTGACAAAATTGTTGCTGGCCTGAAGTGTAGAATTGCGATTGATCGCCCAGCCTGTAGATCAATCAATAGAAGGCAGATTTTTGAAGAATTGCTGTTGAAACTCTCTTGACACTTTTTTGGTCCGATTGATCAATCGCCCGACCATCACCGATTGATCGCCCATCATCACCGATCCATTGCCCAGCTCCAAAGATCAATTGCTCAGATCATAAAAAATTAGGAATTATTGCTGAACTCTTTGGACACTTTTTACTCCCATCGATTGATCGCCCAACCTTGATTGATTGATCGCTAGGACCCACTGATTGATCGCTCAGCCAGTCAATCAATCGCTCAAGTTCAAAAACTGCTATTTTCGGTCCGGATTTCTCTGCGCAGTGCGTAAGTTTTATTCAAATTCTCGAAAATTCTGCGATGTGAAGGCTTGAAAGCTATAAAAGGGGTCCTCCACTACGTTCCTAAGGCATCCTAGAGGAGATCTATCATAGTGGGAGTTGGTTTTTGGAGTTCTATACTTCATCTTCTTAGTTTTACTTCTATTTCTTCATGTTTTCATTAATTTTCCTGTTTTTCTTTAGCATGGCCGGCTAAACCTCTTAGCTAGGGCTAAGAGGTGAAGCTTGTAGTAGATCTAAGATGCTTTAATTCGTTTTTATTGGTTTCAAGTTGGATTTTGATTAAAGAACAATGGTTTGTTGAGTTTGAATAAAGTTCTAAGTAGTTTTTCTTAGTCTTATGATGACTCATGGATGTTTGGAAGAATTGCTTTAGTTCTTTGTTGCTTTGCATAGATTTAGACCTGTACGCTCCGAGGAATCGGATTCAAGACGCTCTAGACTTGGTTCTTCATGTGGGAACTTCAAACCAAAGTTCTACTTTTTATGAAAAGTCTGAAACATGTATTGCTTATTTATATGATTTGGATGAAGTTCAAATCGTAATATAGTTAAGCTTAGTGACAGGGTTTAATGATTATTATGATTGTGATCTTAACCCATTAGAACTAGGATTGACCTATACATTGAGTGTGCTCAAGTCCTAACTTGAATTGAGTGAATCATGTTGATGAACAACACATGGGACAAACTATTTTGCTGAATTAACCGCTCCATATTACAGCTAGATAGGATTTGATTTCGATTCTAGTTGTGTAATTGAGAAACCAATACGAGTTATGCATCAAGGATCGCTACAAGTGGATCCTCGACACCTTAGTGCTTGTTTAGATTGTTAATTTCATCTCAAGTTACAGATTATTCTCCTATATTCATATTTTTCAGATTATTGTAGTTTGATTTCAATTAGAGATTATTATAAGAAAATCTGAGAATTCCTATATTAGTCCTTGAGAACGATCTCGGTCTCTACCGAATTATTACTACATCGCAACCCTACACTTGGGGAGTGAACAAGTTTTTGGCGCCGTTGCCGGGGATTTGACGATTTTAACAGAATTTCTGAAGATAGTTTCTATTGAAAATTTTCACAATTTTTCTATTAGTACTAACTTAGTTTGTTTTATTTTGATGTTTCTTTTGCAGGGATTTTAGGAAGTTGAAGAAGAAGTTGTGCATCTTAAGTTCTCAAATCAGGTTTTGTCCTTCCAACCTTACTCTCCTTTTTCCCCTATTCATTCTTATCCTATTCATCTCTTGTAGAGTGGGTGGAAACTCCTTTTTTGGATCTATAATAGGTTGGCCTTGATCCGCCTTGATTCCTATTGGTCGGCATTGCTGTCATGGATCACCTTGTGCTCAGAGATTTCTCTTCTCAATTCTATTCCTCTTTCTTCTTTTTCTGCACTTTTCTCAAAAGATTCAAAGAGTGTGTGGGGAGTTCTCTAAACCCCTATTGACCAGGAGAAATCTGTCACGCCCCAAACCCGGGGACCGGGCTCACTAAATTCCCTATCGCCGACCTTGGTGCCAACAGCCTCCGTAGTACCCCATTCTCGGCTCCTAGCTCTCATGTGCTAGGTTCCGATCCTGGGATCCTACCAGGAGGATTTTCAGGGTAATTTTTTTTTGTACAGGAGCATAATCAAAACCATAAAACATCATCAAATATCCACTAAAAAGTTTGTTGAGTACAGTGCTGGAAAGGGAAATACAACATGTAGCAGAAGTCCAAAATATTAGGTACATGTACCGCGCTCAACGCTGCTGATGTGCCCTAATACCTGCAGTGTAAACAAACGTGCATGAGTTTCCTACGAAGCTCAGTAGAGTGCGTGTGTGTGCGTGTGATCCATATGACAAGTATACAGATATCAAAGTAAGCGAAAGTAGTAGAGGGCTAAGTTACCAAGTTCATGAATGCTATCAGCCATCCCAAGGCTATGCGATGCAAGGGCCTACATGGCCGAGTGTTACATGCTAGAGATGCAATGCAAACATGTCAATCCTCAACTGATCCACATATCAAAATAGTTCTCATCTGGGACATCACCGGGGTTTAGTATACTCTAATACTGGCCGCCACACATCTCGCGCATAACCAAGTGAGTAGAAAAGACCTCACTATCCGCCTCGTCGGTGGTATGCCAACTGCCCACCCGGCTCGCCGACAGCGGACCCATTCCATGAGCTGGTCAGACTCGACCTAGCTTATAGCCCACTGCACCCCGGCGGATAAGGTCACACCCCTTTCCAACCGACCTCGACACAGTGGGAGACGCGGCCTACTGGTATTTGGCACACGGGCGCTCATGTTATCCACTCGGTCTCAACGCTGGAGCATCCTACTGGTACCACAGGGTTTAGGGACTTTCACCCAAGGACATCCATAGCGCCCACGTACTAGAACAAGTTTCCGATGTCCAATACTGCCAACCACGATGTGACTATGGTGGCCACCACCCCGATGCTGTTGGGGTGTGAAAGCGATCAGTAACATACATAATGCGAAATGCATGAGTCATACAATCCACGTCATGCACCAAACTTACGCATACTGCGCAATCATGTAGGGCGACCCTGTCTCGCACTGGTCCCCTAAGTATAACAAGCCAACTAGCATATGCTATGTTTATTCATGATCCATAACAGGCATACAAATGATGCGTATGGGCATATAAATGAGCATGGTATTCATTATACTAAGCATGTTATCAGTGTGACATATCAAGCTAAGTATACTATCATGTTACCAGATATATCATGTAATGTTGGCCTTAAAAGGCCCAATATATATACAGAGGGTGGGACCCGGACTATGGGTCCCATTGGAAATGTAAAGGTCTTCCTGGCATAGCCCACTTGAGACCACATCGGCCCCATACTTGGGCTTGCACATACAAAGTAGGCCGACAAAATAGGTGTATGGCATGGATAAAAACATATGTATCAAAGGAAGGACCATGGTGGGCCCCGCCCACTGGTCGGATAGCAAACATATATCACCAGTCTTAGGAAGTTTCAGTGGTAGGTATACAAGCACCACCATTTTCTAAGTGAAGCCCATTTGAATTGGGCCCCACGCGTCGATCAATACGGGTGGCATGGTACACAATACCTCCACCAAGGTGGAACCCAAATATGGGCCCAAACCTTTGGTTGGATAGAAAGTCGAGTGGCCCCAAGAAAGTTTCCGATGGTGGGCATCAATGACCACTATTCCCTGCGGGTGCGGTCCATCTAACGTCTGGATTTGCCTCATTGTTGGGGCCGTATCCTAAAATAATATGGAAAAGTAAATGGGTAGCATGAATAGAACAGATACATCATGGTGGAGCTAATAGATACATCACGTTGGGACCCATAGGGCGGGCCACCTACTGGCCAGCGTGGTACCCAGCTGGTTCCAATAAGTTTTTGAATCAAGCAGATACTTGTGTTTTCTCCTTCATCCATATCCATGTGATCTTATGAACAGGTTGGATGGCAAATAAACATCACTGTAGAACCTACAAAGGTTTCAACGCTGGAAATCATTATCTCCCACTGTTTCCCATGGCAGGGTCCCCTTGACATTTGGGTATGCTTAAATTTTGGGCTCGGCCAATTATGAAACAGGTTGGATGATAATTAAACATCACTGTAGGGCTGGGAAGGTTTCAACGGTGGAGACCATTATTCCCACTGTTTCCCGTGGCATGGTCCACTTGTCATTTGGATATGCTTAAATTTTGGGCTTAGCCACTAAAATGAGCTGGAAAGACATGGACGTAATAGATGAGGCACATACATTCTAGGTGGGCCCAACGAGTGGGGCCCATTGCCAACGCCCAAAGAGGGCTGTGCTGCTGGGCAGCAGCGTCCTCTGGACGCTGTCTGTCCAGCGGCCACGTTCCTTTTTTTTGTTATGTTCTCATCAAGTGGGGCCCACAGAAGTTTTTGATCAAGCTGATATTTTTGCTCTCCCTTCTCCCATGCATGTGTGAACTTATGAACAGGTTGGATCTCAAATAAACATCATGGTGGGCCATTGGAAGGTTTCAACGGTAGGGTCACTGTCCCCACTGTTTTCTATGGTGAGGCCCCCTTGAGACTTGAATCTGACTCATTCTTGAGATCATGCCCTAAAATGATCTCCCCAAATGGATGGACGGTGAGGATATAGCACATGCATCATGGTGGGACCCACGAGTGGGCCACCAGCTGGCCTCACGAGCCAGCGTCCGTGGACGCTGGTACGCCCAGTGTCAGAGACACCTCTGCTTCTTCTTTCCTTTCTTTCTTTTTTTGTTATGTGGTTTTGATCGAGTGGGGCCCACAGAAGGGTGATCTACTCCGTTCATCAGGTTCCTCGGCTCATGGGGGACCCAATGAGCCCAATATTGGGTATGTAATTCGATCTAGAAACATTAAGGTGGGCCAAAGATGGTCCAACACTAAGCACCATCCTCTTCACTGTTTCTTGTGGTGCGGTCCGCTTAAGATTTGGATCGGCTTCATATTTGGGACCTGGCCCTAAAATGATCTAGGAAAACAGATGGACGGTGTGGACACAACATAAACATCAAGGTGGGTCCCACGAGTGGGGACCCCATTCACGTTGTCCTGTTCTTCCCTGGCGCTGGACCGTCCCAGCGTCTCTGACGCTGAGGACGTCCAGCGTCCCGTTCTTCTTCCTTTTTTTTTTTATTATAGATTATATCAAGTGGGGCCCTCTTAGGGACGATCCACCCCATTCATCATGTTCCCCAGCTCATTGGGGACCTAACAAGCTCGATATTGGGGAGGTGATTTGGTCCAGAAACTTCAAAGTGGGCCAAGGAAGTTTCAATAGTGGACATCATTATCTCCACTGTTTGCTATGGTGTGATCCACCTGAGATCTGGATCTTCTTCATTTTTGGCGTCCAGCCCTAAAATGGGCTTGAGAAACAGATGGACGGCGTGGATCAAATACATGCAGCAAGGTGGGTCCCACGAGTGGGGACCCTGCTCGACGCCCAAAAGGGCTTTAGTCCACGCGCTGCTGGGCAGCAACTTCCTCTGGACGCTGTCTGTCCAGCGGCACTCTCTCTCTCTTTTTTTAAATATTATTATTATTATTATTATCATTATCTAAGTTGTGGGTCCCATTCATGGATGATCCCATCCATTCATCTAATTGAACACCACCAGATGGGCCTAAGAAAAAAAGAAAAATGAAAGAAAATCAAGAAAATGGGGGGTTTATGTCCCCCTTGCACTCACCTTGATGGTTGGATGGTTGGATTGGATCGGGTTGACGATCGGACGATCCGGACGGTGATCGGGGTCCTCCAAGCTTGATCTCCACCCTCAAACTCTCTAATCTCTCTCTTGATCACTCAAATCTCTCTCTTCTCTCAAATCTTTCTCTTTCTCTCTCCTCTCAAATCTCTTGCAAAATTTTGAAAATGGGAACGCCTCTTCTCCCCCTACGTATGGACTTGTATGGGGGGAAGAGAGAGGAGGAAGCATGGAGGGTGATGGTGGTGGTGGTGGTTAGCATGGGAGAGGGGTATGGGGGGTATGGGCCTTGGTTGACTTTGGAGGTGAGAGAGGGATAGGGGGTATGGGGTGAGTAGAGTAGGGGTATAGGTGAGAGTGATTTGATTGATTTGATTGATTTGACATGTACTTGTGATTTGTGCAAGTGGGGCCCAAGCCACACGCGTGTTGCACGGCCCACCTCGGATTACGCAAATGACAAAACTTACACACCGGATATCGCAATGGGGCGTGCCGCGCGACGTTAGAATCGCAGCGCCTACGCGGTCGCCGGGGTATAGGTCTTGGGTTGATGGGGTACTAAAACAAGGTCGCGATCAAGGCTCGGTAATCTGGTCCATCCGGGACGTACCGGCACCGGAAATTAAGCGTACGGAGGGTAAATAAGGGTATGGGTCTTACAAAATCGATCTCTATCTTTACTTCTGGCTCAGCCATTGTAAGACACCTTGTGCTTCGGTCTTAGAGAGGAGTAAAGAAAGGAAGGAAGAATTCTTCTTTCTCGTTTCATTCTTTTGAATTTGCATGCCCCATTGGATTCGGGATTCGAATAATCATTTAATCAGTGAAGGGGGAATTGTTGAAGGAATTGATAAGAAACCACGGGCTAAGAAGCATCTAGGTTTTTAAATTTCTTCTGATAGTATGGCTGAAAATCAACCAAATCCTAGGGTCAATCAAAATCTGGGCCCGAATCAAACTGAAACAGGAGAGAATGAGGTTGAGAATGTTCCCAACCTAGAACTTTACGTGACTACTTCTGTCACGCTCCAAATTCGGTTCTCCACGTCCATTCGCCGTAACCCGAATTCAGAGGTGGCAGGCTCCGTAGTACCCCGATCTCGGATCCTAACCCCACACGCCAGGTTCCGATCTTGGGATACCACAAGGAGGATTTTAGTGTCTGATTTTTTTTTGAAACATGAGCATCACCATATGAGTACCATCAAAGACAAACACAATATTTCCACTAAATCATTTCGTTTACATACAGTATTGAAAGGTAAATACACAATGCGTAAATATAAAAACTGTGCACAATCCGACACCTCCTGCTATTGCACTCCCAACTCCAACTCAACATTACTGATACACTCCGGTATAACCTGCAGTGTAACAAACGCGCATAAGCTTCGAACGAAGCTTTGTGAGTGCGTGTGTGCGTGCGCAATGCGTATGACAAGCATGATAAATATCAAAGTAAGCAGTAAAGCATGATGAGAAATTTAAACCAAAACTACACGATCATGTGATGTGAATAACCAGTCTACCACGGCTATGCAAGCTTGCAATACATATAACTAGCCTACCATGGCGATGTAAGCGTGTAATACAGGTAACCAGCCTACCAACGTTATATACTCATACTATGCAATGACCTACAGGGCCTAATGTCACATACAATGATCCAATGCACGTATGCAAATCACCACCTCTCAGTACAGTGGTCTAGATACGAACAGTCATAACGCGATCACCTAAGCAATGCAGGACTCGGAACTGGTAGCTCACCTAGTGTGGTAGCTCGCCCAGGCTTACAGCCGCGCCCACATCACACCCGCCCACGTCAGGACCGTCCAATACCATACAGTGATACCAATACCATCTCTGAAACGGAACATCACCGGGGTCTCACAGACCTCACTACTCACCAGTAGAATGTCAAAGCCTATCTGATGCAATAGCAGACCTACTCACAGCTGGTCAAACTCAACCCATTTTGTCAACACTCTTCCGGTAGGTTAGGTCAGACCTCCTTCCAAACTGACCACGTGTAGTGGAAAACACCGCCGTTTGGTATTCGGCATACTGGTGTATAATTAAACCATCCGGTCCTTGAATGGAGCACCCATCTTGGTACCAACGGGATCAGGGACTTTCACCTAGGGACATCTTTGGCATCCAGTTTAAAGATCACATATTTTCGGTGTTCTGCAAACCACGATGGAGTTGTGGTTGCAACGTAATAACCATGCTATATGCGGCACAAGCAGACGGTGCGAAATGAAACCATGCATACAAACGTGGGACGCCATGCCCGTGCAAGTCTCCAAAGAGCACCATAAAACTATAGGGTCTCAAATACAATGTCACCGTCGACTGGTAATGAACTACACGACAATCGCGGCCGCTATGGCCGGTTGATACAAGACAATCAGATGAAACAAGCATTCATGATGCATGAGTCAAGTATACAGTATGAGTGCCAACAAGTAGTCAATCTACCACGATGGAAATAAAGCAATCTAGTCCAACCTATTTGAGATATGATTAAGATGAGGGGACACATATGAATGATTGAGTCATAGTGTGGGATGTCGCTAGCTAGGGAATCTCGCACCAAGGGTTACAAGGTATGGTAAGCTATTCCTACCATACAGTGTAAGTCATGATGATAGACTCCTGTCCTCGAATAGTCCCATACCTATTGGAGAGGTTTGCGATAGAAAGCACGTGAATTACATTTGCGCGACTATATCTCGAATGCTTTATGAATGCGTTTATGCCCTAGTGGTCCCCAACTAACAATGGTGATTCAGGATGCATGCTCATTACACATGCATGGTGGTCGTCGAAGCATATAGTATATAGATCACATATGTGTATTCCAAACAACACTACGTGTGGCAACAAACATACTAAAAACATCATAGAAAGATAATTCACTTATAACACAAGCAAACACAAAGAGATAGGACCCTAAATGGATGGTATACAACAACACAGATGGTTCAACAATTGAACGGTGTGGATTAGCCTTCAACATTCAGATAACCCAAACGGAAAGAAAATGATTGAATACACTACCGACACATCAAATGTATAACCTACTTGAGTGGCAAGAGTAGAATACCCAAAATCATGCCGAGACCCATAGTGCGGTAGCACAGTAGGGATATATATTAACGATTGGTTAATAAAAGGAACAACATAGATGCGAGACACTAACGTAGGATGGGCTACAAGACAGATAAACAACATGACAATGGAACATATGTGATTGGATAGTCTTGAGGTAGATGGACAACATGATGGGGTGCGAAGAAGGATGACGGATCTAACCCATACATCAAGATAGGCTCCATATAATTGATGACCTAGATGACCTACTAATGTCAAGGATTGACCCCACACTCGTCCTAAAGGTAAACGGACGGTGTGGATAGGATATACACGATATGGTGTTCTTTAATAGTTGGGTACAAGGGTAGGAGGGGTGAGTCAAATGAGTATACAACAAGCTGAGTTGCTAGGATCAATCAACATGGTGAGTCAACAAGGTGAGTCAATAAGGCAGGTTGATAAGGCGGGTCAACATGGTGACTTAACAAGGTGAATTGACAAGACGGTTCAACAGGGTGAGTTTAAGAAAGTAGCCCTATGACTTGGATCGAGCGAAGTTAAGGATTCCCATGCATCCAGATCTATATGACCTTTCAACGAGGGTTTACACAACTAATCATCAAGGTGGATCCATGGGATGGACAACACGGTCATTCGAACACGTAGACTAAGGTGGTCCCAAGGCCAGTCATGTACATAACATGCTAGGGTCCATTCATTTAGATGGTTTGGATCAAGCACAAAATTAAGGCGGTCCTAATCGATGGGCAACATACATATCGCACCATAGTGGCCAATGACTGACGTGGATAGAACACATGCATAACAAGGTGGACCCGTGGTTGGGGATAACCGCACAAAGGAGTGGGGAAGCCATATACATCAATGGGCCCCAACAGTTTGGGATCAACTCGATATTTGTGCTTTCCCACTAATCAAGTGAGATGGCAACCAAACACCATGGTGGGGCCCGCACACCACACGTGTGGAACCCCACCCATGGTTGGGTGACTTATGAATAGGAAGAATGACAAATAAACATAACAGATGGGTCCTGTAAAGTTTCCAATGGTAGGCGTTCAACCACCCTTATTTTCTACGTGTGGCCCACCCAAAACTGGGCCCCACACCCCGGCCAAGGTGGACAACAATGTATACAACACATCTATCAAGGTGGGAGCCCAAGATGGGCCCCATGGCCTTTGGTTGGATGGAAAATAAACAACATAGTAGCCTTAAGAGGAGTTTCAATGGTGGGCATCAATGGCCACTGCTTCCTACGGTGCGGTCCACTTGAGGTTTGTATTTACCTCATTATGCTGGCCCACGGCCCTAAAATAATATGGAAAAATAGATGGTTGGCATAGATAAAACAGATGCATCGTGGTGGGACCCACAAGGTAGGCCACCTGCTGGGCAGCGTGCCAAAGCACGCTGCTTGGAGCGTGGCACCCAAATGGGCCCCAAGAGTTTTGAATCAAACTGATATTTTTGTTTTCTCCTTCATCCATATCCTTGTGTTCTTATGAACAGGTTGAATGACAAATAAACATCATTGTAGGGCCTGGGAAGGTTTCAACGGTGGAAATCATTATTCCCACTGTTTCCCGTGGCATGGTCCACTTGACATTTGGATATGCTTAAATTTTTGGGCTCAGCCACTAAAATGAGCTGGAACAACATATGGACGGAATAGATAAAGCACATACATTCTAGGTGGGTCCCACGAGTGGGCCACCTGCTGGGCAGCCCAACCAGCCCGACGAGTGGGCTCAGCCATTTTTTTTCCTTTTTCTTTTTTTTTTCTTTTTCTTTCTCATCCAGTGGGGCCCACAGAAGTTTTTGGTCAAGCTGATATTTTTGTTTTCCCTACTTCACATGCACGTGTGAACTCATGAACAGGTTGGATCTCAAATAAACATCATGGTGGGCCGTAGGATGGTTTCAACGGTAGGGTCATTGTCCCTAACTGTTTTCTTATAAGTGGGGCCACTTGAGATTTGGATCTATCTCATTCTTCAGATCATGCCCTAAAATGATCTCCCCAAATGGATGGACGGTGTGGATACAACACATACAACACGGTGGGGGCCCATAGCAGTTTGGTGACGTCACTCCAGTAGCAAGATTGCTACTCAACACGTCAGTAGCTAATCCGCGTTCGTGGGGTGCTCCCAGCGTCAGAGACGCTGGGAGCCTCACTTCCTTTTTGTTTTGTTTTTCTTTTTTTCTTTTTTTTTCTTTTGGTTTTGATCGAGTGGGGCCCACATAAGGGTGATCTACTCCATATATCAGGTTCCCCAGTTCGTGGGGGACCCAATGAGCCCTATATTGGGGGTATGATACGGCCCACAGACATCAAGGTGGTCCAAACAAATTCACAGCAGTAGGCTTCCTTTTCCCCACTGTTTCATGTGGTGCGGTCTGCTTAAGATTTGGATCTGGTTCATATTCGGGCCCTAGCCCTAAAATGATTTGGGAAAACAAATGGACGGCGTGGATTGAACATAAACATCATGGTGGGTCCCACGAGTGGGGACCCCACTCCAAGTCTTTCCACCCTTTGACGCTGGACCGTTCCAGCATCTCTAACGCTGTGAACGTCCAGCGTCCATACCTTTTTTTTTCTTTTTTTATATATAAATCAAGTGGGGCCCACATGAGGAAGATCAACGTCATTCATCAGGTTCCCCAGCTCATGAGGAACCCATAGAGCCCTATATTGGGCAGGTGATTTGGCCTAGAAACATCACGGTGGGCCAAGGAAGTTTCAACAGTGTACATCATTATCTCCACTATTTTCTATAGTGTGGTCCACCTGAGATCTGGATCTGCTTCATTTTTTGCGGCTAGTCCTAAAATGGGCTGGAGAAATAGATGGACGGCGTGGATTGAATACATGCATCAAGGTGGGTCCCACGAATGGGGACCCCAAGGTTAACGCCCAAAAGGCTAGGCGCTACTGGGCAGCAGCGTCCTCTGGACGCTGTCTGTCTAGTGGCCATCCTCTTCTTCCTTTTTTTTATAATAATAATAATAATAATAATAATTATTATTATTATAGTTATGTGGGGCACATTCATGGATGATCCAGCCCATCCATCTCATTGCCCATCACAAGGTGGGCCCAAGGAAAGAAAATGAAAGGCAATTAGGAAAAAAATGGGGAGTTTATGTCCCCCTTGCACTCACAATGATGGTTGGACGGTCGGATGGGGTTGGATTGCCGATCGGACGGTCCGGATGATGATCGGGGTCCTCCGAGCTTGATCTCCACCTTCAAATCCTCTAACTCTCTCTTTCTCTCTCTCTTGATCTCCCTCTAAATCTCTCTACTTCTCTCTTTTCTCTTTCTCTCTCCTTTCTCTCTTCTTTGCAAAATAGGAAAATGAGAAGCCCCCCCCCTTACGTATGGATCTTTTATGGGTAGAGAGGGGGGTGCATGAGGTGATGATGGCTAGCATGGGAGAGGGCATGGGAGGTATGGGTTGTGTTGACTTTGGAGGTGAGAGAGTGATAGGGTGGGTATGGTGTGTGTAGACTAGGGTGATGAGAGGGGTATGGGTGAGGGTGATGGTGATTGATTTGACATTTTCTTGGGATTTGTGCAAGTGGGGCCCATGCCACATGCGCGTTGTGCGGCCCACCTCGGATTGCGTAAATGATCACAACTTTCACACCGGATATCGCAATGGAGCGTGCCGGGCGGCGTTGGAATCGCAACACCTACTGCGGTCGCCGGGGTATAGGTCTTGGGTCGATGCGGTACTAAAATAGGGTCGCGATCAAGGCTCGCTAATCTGGTCCATCCGGGACGTACCGGTACCGAAAACTAAACGTACAGAGGGCAATTCAGGGTACGGGTCTTACAACTTGCAACCAGTAAGAGCGAGCACTCCCTAATGCATAATCCTTCCATTCAATGCAGGGAATATTGATCTTAAACCAAGAGTAATCCAACTCCTTCCTAGATTCCATGGGTTAGACAGCGAAAGCGCGTACCAAAACATTAAAGAGTTTGATGAGGTAATAGCAACGTTGCACTTTGCAAACATGTCTGATGATGTGATACGACTTTAGTTGTTCCCTTTTTCACTTAAAGAGAATGCTAAAGCTTGACTTTATGCATTGAGGCCAAGATCAATAGGTTCATGGATTGAGATGACTAAGGAATTCATTAAAAAGTTCTTCCCTACTCACAAAACAATCACGCTGAGGCGCCTAATCATGAATTTTGCTCAAAAGGAGAATGAGACCTTCTTCCAATGTTGGGAGAGGTTTAAAGACTTACTGAATGTATGCCCTCATCATGGCTACGAAAGTTGTCGGGTAATAAGTTTTTTTTTTTATGAAAGATTGACTTCACCCATGCGCTAATTCGTAGAGATGATGAGCAATAGAGAATTTATGAACAAAGAGGCCGATGACTCATAGGACTATTTTGATGTTTCGGCTGAGAATGCACAATTTTGAGATACATCTAATCCATCAAATCCCAAGACAAGCTAACAAAAAGAAAAGGGAGGAATTTATGTCCTATCTGAAGAAGATGACATAAGTGCACGTATAGCTAGCCTCACAAGAAAAGTCAAGGCCATGGAATTGAAGGAAGGAGAGAAGGTTAACTCGAAAGAAGTTGAAATTATTTGTGGAATTTGTGCTGAAAATCAACATACAACACAGGATTGTCCTACAATCTCTGTGTTTCAAGAAATCTTACAAGAACAATTAAATGCCATAAACAATTATCAGCGACCATTCAGTGCTCCCAATTCAAACACGTATAATTCAAGTTGGAAGAACCATCCCAACTTTAGTTGGAGGAATGGTCCATCTGAGAATGCAAACAACAACCCAAAAGCTTCGCTTGAGGAGATGTTGTGTGCATTCGTCTCGACCCAAGATGAATACAATAAAAATAATTCTCTAAAAATAGATGGGTTCATGCAAGAACAAATTAAAATCAACCAGAATTCATCTCAAGCCATCAATGACTTGAAGACATCTATGGCTAGAGTTGAAACACATCTGAGTGCTAGGGAGAAAGGCACACTTCCTGCCCAACCCCTCCCTAATCCGAGAACCCAATATGAGATACAAGATTCCAGCCTTTCCTCCAAACATTCGGAGCATGTTCAAGCTATCACCACCTTAAGGATTGGTAAGACAATCGATAAATCTAAGTCGGTGAAGACCCCAAAGCCTAATGATCCGAAAAAAGCTAAAGATGATGATAGCTCTAACGATACTCCACAAGAGAAAGAACCGGAAAGGCAATTCAAGTCGGTTGCTCCCTTCCCTCAAAGGTTGATTTCACCCAAACTGTTAGATAAAAATCTGAAAATCCTTGAAGTTTTTAAGCAAGTGAAGATCAACATCCCGTTGTTGGATACTATAAAACAAATACCATCCTATGCCAAATTTCTGAAGGAAATATGTACAGTCAAAAGGAAACACAATGTTCATAACAAGGTACTTTTGACTGAAAATTTGAGCGCCATTATCAAGCAAGAGGTGCCCCAAAAATACAAGGATCTGGTCCTACCATCTCATGCATCATAGGTGACTACCGGATCAAGCAAGCCTTACTTGACTTAGGGGCAAGTGTTAACCTCATCCCATACTCGGTCTATGAACAACTTGGTTTAGGTGAATTAAAACCTACCAAAACCACGCTCCAACTTCCAACTTGCTGATAGATCCATTCGTATACCGAGGAGGGGGGGGGGGGGGGGGGGGGGGGGGGGGGGTTGTGATTAAAGATGTCCTGGTCCAAGTTGATAAATTCTACAATCCAGTGAATTTTATTGTCTTGGATACACATCCCGTGATAAGTACCGGTGCTCAAATTCCCATTATACTTGGCCGCCCTTTCTTAGCCACTTCAAATGCAATTATTAATTGTAGAAATGGGTTGGTACCAATGTCCATTGGAAATATGACACTCGAGCTGAATATTTTTTATTTATGAAAACAACCACTAGAAGTTGATGACGAGGTCCACGAAACAAATCTAATTGAATCATTCGTGGAAGATACATCCCCCTTGACATTCTATTCCGATCATTTGGAGGCATGTTTGGCCCACTCTCATGAGATTGACAATGACACGATAAGAGAGATGGATGCCATTTTGGATGTTATGCCGGTACTTGATAATAAAAGATGAAAGGAACCATTTGAGCCTTTGCCCTTAAGCGAGAGCAAACTTATTCTGTCCAATATCAAAGCACCGAAGCTCGACCTAAAAGCATTACCCATTGATTTGAAATATGTTTATTTAGGTCGAGATGAGACATATCCGGTGGTGATTTCTTCCCACTTGGATAAGGAGCAAGAGAGTAGGCTGATTGCTACTCTAAAAGAGCATAAGAATCCCATCAGATGGTCTATTGCGGATCTCAAAGGCATAGACCCCTTGATTTGTACTCCTCGCATACACCTTGACGAGAATGCGAAAACATCTAGGCAACCACAAAGACGCCTCAATCCAAACATGAAAGAGGTGGTTAAGGCCGAGGTGTTGAAACTGTTGGATGTGGGTATCATCTACCCAATATTTGATAGTCAATGGGTGAGTCCAACTTAGGTGGTGCCTAAGAAATCTGGGATAACCATTGTAGCCAATGACAACAATGAACTTGTGCCAACCAGGGTCACCACCGATTGGAGAATGTGCATTGACTACAGGAAGCTAAATACAGTCATGAGGACAGACCACTTTCCCTTACCATTTGTTGATCAAATTTTAGAAAGGTTAGCGGGTCATTCCCATTTTTTGCTTCCTTGATGGATATTCGGCATATAACCAAATAGAGATCGCCTATGAGGATCAAGAGAAGACAACATTTACATGTCCATTCGGCACTTTTGCTTATCGGAGGATGCCGTTTGGACTGTGCAATGCCCCCTGCCACATTTCAGCGTTGTATTGTGAGCATTTTTCATGATATGGTAGAAACAATTCTCGAAGTCTTCATGGACGACTTCTCAGTATTTGACAGAAACTTTGATGAGTGACTTGGGCACTTAAAAACTGTTTTGAAAAGGTGTGAAGACAAGAACCTTGTGCTTAATTGGGAGAAATGTCACTTTATGGTTCAAAAGGGAATAGTCCTTGGTCACAATATCTCAGCCAAAGGAATTGAGGTATACAAAGCTAAAATCGATATTATCTCCAACCTTCCATCACCCAAGAGTGTACGAGATGTGCGGTCCTTTTTAGGACATGCTGGATTCTATAGGAGGTCTATCAAGGACTTTAGTACTCTCTCTTGTCCTTTATGTAACCTCCTTCAATAGGAAAACTCATTCGAGTGGAATGAGGAATGCCAAAATGCATTTTTCAAACTCAAAGGTATGTTGACATGTGCTCCTATAATGCAACCACCTGATTGGAGCATTCCTTTTGAGATCATGTGTAATGTCAGTGATTACGCTATTGAGGTAGCTCTAGGGCAGAGAAAAGAGAAGAAGTCATACGTCATCTACTATGCAAGTAGAACTCTAAACTCGGCTCAAGCAAATTACACCACTACGAAAAAAGAACTCTTAACCGTAGTATTTTCTTTGGATAAGTTTTGATCCTACTTGATCGGATCCAAGATCATCATATTTACCGATCATATCGCTCTTAAGTACCTTCTTTCTAAGAAGGATGCTAAGCCGCGTTTGTTGCGATGGATCCTCCTACTCCAAGAATTTGATATAGAAATACGAGACAAAAAGGGAGTAGAGAACGTAGTGGCTGACCATCTCTCACGACTTGTTCTCTCCGATTCCTCTAAGACGACTTCGATCAATGACATGTTCCCCGATGAACAACTTTTCCAACTCTCACAATTACCATGGTATGCAGACATTGCTAACTATCTTGCTACGGGTATCATTCCAACACATTGGAAAAAGCAAGATAAAGATAAGTTCTTCAGTGAGGTAAGAAAGTTCTTGTGGGATCAGATTATAAGGAGATGTGTGCCGGATGATGAGCAACACAATATCATCTCTTTTAATCATTCTCAAGCATGAGGTGGCCACTTCTCGGCCAAGAAGACCACAACCAAAATTCTGAAATGTAGGTTTTATTGGCCCATCATGTTCAAAGATACATATGAGTCTTGTAAGGCTTGTGAGCCATGCCAGAAATTGGGAGGAATATCCCGTCAAAATATGATGCCACTCAATACCATCTTAACAATCAAAATTTTTTATTGCTGGGGCATCGATTTCATGGGCCCATTCCCATCTTCTTTTGGAAATTTATACATCTTGCTTGCCGTTGATTATGTTTCAAAGTGGGTCGAGGCGATTCCTTGTTGGACTAATGACCATAAAACAGTCATTTGTTTCTTAAAAGAAAATATTCTTTCTTGGTTTGGAACCCCTCGAGTCATTATCAGTGATGGATGGTCTCACTTTTATAATCTGCCATTTGAAGCATTAATGAAGAAATATGGCGTTAATCATAAGGTGAGTACCCCCTATCACCTACAAACAAGTGGACAAGCCGAGATATCCAACAGGGAAATTAAACATATTCTCGAGAAAATAGTAAACCCTGATCGCAAGGATTGATCGCTTCAACTTACTGACGCGCTTTGGGCTTACCGTACAGCTTTCAAAACTCCCATTGGAATGTCACCCTATAGACTTGTCTATGGGAAAGCTTGTCACTTGCCTGTGGAGTTGGAACATAGGGCATATTGGGCGCTTAAGAGGATGAATTTTGATTCTGACAAAGCGAGCTCGCTGCATAAGCTTCAATTGAATGAACTTGCAGAACTCCGGAATGAGGCATATGAGAATTCGAGAATTTACAAGGATAAGATGAAGGTATTCCATGATAAGAACATCATTCGTAAGACTTTCACAATCAATCAAAAGGTCCTTTTGTATAACTCTCGCTTACATCTATTTTCAGGAAAAATTGAGGTCTCAATGGACCGGTTCCTTCATTGTTAAGACTGTTTATCTATATGGGACTGTCGAGTTGTTGAATCCAAGGAACGACAATATCTTTAAAGCCAATGCTCAGCGTTTAAAGCCATTCTTTGATAACTTTCCTTCAGAAGGTATGTCCATACCTCTGACTGATCCTGTGTATCAGGATATTTGATCTCCTACTCTGATGGAGGTACAGTGTAGCTTAGGATTAGTTTTTGTTATTTATTTTAATAGGCTTGTTACAAGGAGGTAGAATTCTAGTTTTTCCTCTCTCAGGTACTCTCATTCCTCACTCCCTTTATTTTTCTCATTGCTCTCATGTTTTGCTCATTGTATATCTCTTACATTGCCAGATTTGGTTGGGGGTGTGTGATCACTAGCATGAATCTCGTGTTTTGTAACATTTCGAGCAATAGATGTAGCAAATTGTTCAATTTTTTTAACTTCAAAACTCCGTTGGAAAACTTTGTTTCTATGCGCTTAGGATGGTGTGAGTACAAGAAGAAGTGATACGAAGTGCATAGTGTTGAAATTCTTGAACAATCTCTAAGATAACAGTTTTATATGTGTATTCCCCTATTTTTATGATTGATAGAAAATTTGAACATTTTTACACCTAGTTCACATTACACGATTTTCATGTTTTGAAAGGATTATGTATAATTGTGGATTAGCTAGGTTTGGATTTGAGGTGTTGAGGAACCAAGCCGGGGTACTTTGTCCATCCTTGTCCATGGGAAAAGTAACGAAAGATATGGATTTATAAAAATCCTATCTAATGTGTGTAAAAAGGAAAGAAAGGATGAAAATATGGGAATGATTGAAAATATGGTGGAAATTTCTGAAAAGGGCTACTTATTACCAATCAGGGGATGGTCTACCCATAACCAAAGCCGGAAATGGGAAGTAGTGTGAAAGCCGTCGGAAGGACGGTAAGGCAAATTCTTGTCAAAGGCTTGATGTTGATCTGTATACTTTGAAATCCATACCTTAACTGATTTATGAAGAAGATAATCCTGAATTTCCATGAGATGAGCATCCACTGAGCACACTAGGTTAAATTGTTTGAATCATTCTATTTATCAATCAATCAGCGGGAATTTCATATGGGTGCTTGTCATATTTTGAGAGGCTTAAGTTTTCAACTTCCATCGCTAAGTGTTTCTGATTCTTGCACTTGCATCCTTTGAGAATAGAAGCATAGTTTCTGAAGGAGAGTTAAATTTTGGAGAATTGAATCTTGTTTCACGCATGTTTTGCTCGGGTCTAGCAAAATGCTGGTTGGGGGGGTGTGTTGAGCTCTGAATTGTGCATATTCTAACCCCAATTCGTCACATATTATACATGGGTTGCATAATTAAAAGACTACTTTAATGCATGATTTGTGATTGTAGGAATGAGATGGAGATTTCACTAATTCAAGGCTTGAGAGAGCACTTTACAAACATTGAAGACCGAGCTTTGATGAGCCCAAGAAGAGAAGAAAAACCTTGAAGAAATCATATTAAAAGTCCTAACTTGTCTTGAAAAAGCAAAGTGCAGAGCTGCAGGGCCATTAAAGTAAAATGCAGAAAGTTGCAGTTTCTGAAGATTGATCCAAAGATTGATTCATCGATTGATCGCTCACCCTGAGCAATTGATCGACAGACTTGAGCGATTGATCGCTCACAGCAGAAATTTACAAAATTGTTGCTGGCCTGAAGTGCAGAATTGCGATTGATCGCCCAGCCTGTAGATCAATCGACAGAATGCAGATTTTTAAAGAATTGCTGGTGAAACTCTCTTGACACTTTTTGGTCCGATCGATCAATCGCCCGGCCATCACTGATTGATCGCCCATCATCACCGATCCATCGCCCAGCTCTAGAGATCAATTGCTCAGATCATAAAAAAATCAGGAATTATTGCTGAACTCTTTGGATCGATTGATCGCCCAACCTTGATCGATTGATCGCTAGGACCCACCGATTGATCGCTCAGCTAGTTGATCAATCGCTCAAGTTCAAAAACTTTTATTTTCGGTCCGGATTTCTCTACGCAGTGTGTAAGTTTTATGCAAATTCTCGAAGATTCTGTGATATGAAGGCTTGAAAGCTATAAAAGGGGTCCTCCACTACATTCCTATGGCATCCTAGAGAAGATCTATCATAGTGGGAGTTGGTTTTTAGAGTTCTATACTTCATCTTCTTAGTTTTACTTCTAGTTCTTCATGTTTTCATTAATTTTCGTGTTTTCTTTAGCATGGCCGGCTAAACCTCTTAGCTAGGGCTAAGAGGTGAAGCTTGTAGTAGATCTAAGATGCTTTAATTCGTTTTTATTGGTTTCAAGTTGGATTTTGATTGAAGAACAATGGTTTGTTAAGTTTGAATAAAGTTCTAAGTAGTTTTTCTTAGTCTTATTATGACTCATGGATGTTTGGAAGAATTGCTTTAGTTCTTAGTTGTTTTACATAGATTTAGACCTGTATGCTCTGTGGAATCGGATTCAAGATGCTCTAGACTTGGTTCTTCATGTGGGAACTTCAAACCAAAGTTCTACTTTTTATGAAAAGTCTGAGACATGTATTGCTTATTTATATGATTTGGATGAAGTTCAAATCATAATATAGTTAAGCCTAGTGACAGGGTTTAATGATTATTATGATTGTGATCTTAACCCATTGGAACTAGGATTGACTTATACATTGAGTGTGCTCAAGTCCTAACTTGAATTGAGTGAATCATGTTGATGAACAACACATGGGATAGACTATTTTGTTGAATTAACCACTCCATATTCTGGCTAGATATGATTTGATTTCGATTCTAGTTGTGTAATTGAGAAACCGATGCGAGTTATGCATCAAGGATCGCTACAAGTGGATCCTCGATACCCTAGTGCTTCTTTAGATTGTTAATTTCATCTCAAGTTATAGATTATTCTCCTATATTCATATTTTCTAGATTATTGTTGTTTGATTTCAATTAGAGATTATTAGAAGAAAGTCTGAGAATTCCTATCTTAGTCCCTAAGAACGATCTCGGTCTCTACCGAATTATTACTACATCACAACCCTACACTTGGGGAGCGAACAAGTTCCCAAAGAGAATTGTAAAACTGTAGGGTCTCAAATGCAAGATCATCGTCAAATGGTAATGAAGTGAGAGACAACCGCGGCCGCCATGGTCGGGCGTGATACAAGATAATCGGATGAGCCAAGCATACATGATGATATGAGTGAAGTATACAGTATGAATGCCGACATGTGGTCAATCTTGTTAGTGCACTTTTCTATGGCATATTGTGCACCTTCTTTGTCAATCACTTAGGTCAGTGAGTCTAGTGTCAGTTGAGCTTTATGAAGACGAAGACCGAAGACTCAAGTGGCCCCGTTGCATCAAGGAAGAAGAAATAGGTAAAAGTGATGCCTTGGTGTGCCTTAACCTTGACCAAAACCTAACCATTTACCTCTTGATGACCTTTACCTTATTAGGAAAACCTTTAGTCATCATACATTGGCCCTAGGTGTCCCAAAAGATCACCCATACTATGGCATAAGAGATTGGGTTGTGAAATAGTGGGTCAGCATTTCAACTTGTCTGAACCTAGGCCTGTCCGACCGGTCGGTTGGACTGGACCGACCGGTCAAGACCAGTCGGACTGGCTTCTAGTTTGAACAGCACCACTGCTGCGTTCACAGGCCCTTGGGCCGACCAGTCTTGACTGGTCGGCAGGTCTGGTTTGACCGGTTGGACAGACTCCCCTTGAGACAGTGTGTTCCCTGTCTCTTCCTGGTTGTTGGCCGACCGGTCGGGACCGGTTGGAACAGGTCAGGACTAGCCATTTTTTGCTCGTTTTCTGTCCGTTTGGACCTCTTTTATAAAAGGGCTTGGGGTATTTGTTGAGCAAAGAAGAGGGATTTTGAGAGGAGTGAAGCCACCGTTGTTGGAGACCATTTGAGGCTAATTGATCCATTCTCATAAGTCTATATAGGTTGGATAGATTAGGAGCTTGATTAGTTAAATTATTTGATTATCTATGCATGCTTAAACTAGGTTGTTTATTGCTTAAACCATATGCTAGTCTTGTAATTGGACCCACTTAGGATTGGAAGCCGAAGTGTTCTTGCTTACTTAGTTTAATTTGTTAAATTGTGTAAGTAGGCGAAAATAATTTCAAAAGGTCTTAATCACCCCCCTATAGGTCTTAGCCATAATTCTAGTTGCGCTTTAAGCTTTCGCACATACGAAGGTGTCGTGTTAGACTACCGACGTAATTTCAATTGGTATCAGAGTGGGTTGCTCTTCAAGGACTTAACCGTCTAAAGTAAGATTCGGTACCAGAGCACTAGCATGATGTCTAACCAAGATGGGGGTACCACCAACCATCCACCATTCTTTGACGGGTCCAACTACTCCTATTGGAAGGCTAGGATGAGAATTTTCTTACAATCTATAGACCGTCTAGTGTGGCTAATCACACAACGTGATATGCCTTGCCCACCGAGCAAGTGGAGGTTGATGGGAAATACATTGTCATTTCCAAAGATGATGAAAAATTGAATGACAATGAGAGAGCTCAATACATGGCAAATGCCAAAGCTCTCAATGCGATTTGCTATGCGGTTTCCGCGAATGAATTTCAGCGCATTCTCACATGCGCAACTACAAAAGAAGCGTAGGATATAATTGAGGTTACTCACGAGGGAACTAGCACAGTAAGATGCTCGAAGCTTCAACTCTTAACCACGAAACTTGAAAACATTATGATGGAAGAGACTGAAACCTTCATGGAGTTTTATACTAAACTTTCTGATATTTACAACTCCATGTTTGTCTTGGGTGATCGGGTTCCGGAAGGACATATGTAAGACCCGTACCCCAATTAACCGACCGTACATTTAGTTTCCGATGCAGGTACGTCCAGGACTGACCAGATCGAAGATCTCTAATCGCAACCCTGTTTTAGTACCGCAACGACCTAAGACTTATACCCTTGCGACCGCGCGGGCGCCATGGTTCTAACGTCGCGCGACACACTCCATTTCGATACCCGATTTGAAAGATGCATTCATGTGCGTAAATCAAGGTGGGCCACGCTACATATGCACGGCGTGGGCCCCACTTGCACAAATCCCAAGGTTATCCCATCAATCAATCAAATATCCCATCAATCAATCAAGCATCACATCAATCAATCAAATGTCCCATCAATTACATTTCTCTCCCCAAAAGTCAACTAAGCCCATACCTAAGCCACTCCCCCCCATAAATGCTCCATTTTATTTCTACCCCCACCTTCTTTTAAAATTCCATCCATATCCCCAAATCCCCTACCACAAAAGGGGCATACGTATGGCCTCCCCATTTTCATTTTCTAGAGAAAGAGAGAGAGAGAGAGAGAGAGAGAGAGAGAAGATTAAGAAAAGAAGAGATTAAAGAGAGAGTATTTGTGAGCTTAAGTGATTAAAGGAGGAAATCTACCCCATCAAGCCGTCCGATCGACTATCCGACCTGATCCGACCGTTCATCGTCATTGTGAGTGCATCCCTTTCCCCTAGGTTTAGTGTAGAATCAAGAGATCGAGTGAGGCCCACCATTTTGATGGTGTGGATGTCACTTGATTACCCGTTTTACGGAGATGGGTGGGCCACATATGTGGACCCCACCTAAGTGTAATGCATCCACGCACTTCAACCATCTTGCTGGATCATTGAGGACAAAAGTCCAAGATGAGGCTTGTTTAACGTGGAAGTTTACGTGAAGTTTTCTGTGTTTTATTTACGTTGTTTATGCATTTTGGGAGGCCACACTTGCGGACCCCACCTTGATGCATGTGTCTAATCCATGCCATCCATTTGTTTTCCTATGCCATTTTAGGCATTGGCCACAAAAATCAGCCGAATCTAAATTTCAGGTGGGCCGCACCATAGAAAATAGTAGTAACAATGGTGCCTATTGTTGGAACCTTTTTAGGCCCACCATGATGGTTTTACAACACGAAAACTGACCAAGCCAGGGCTTATTAGACCCCCCCTTGTTTATTAGACCAAGCCAGGGCTTATTAGACCAACCATTAGCTGGATTTCTCTAATGGACCCCACCCCCCTTGTTTATTAAAAAATAAACTATAAATAGTAAAGAAGTAAAGAACGTAAGAAACAAAAAAGAAAAAAAAAGTTGCTGGAGTGTGACGTAAAGTGATTTTTGGGCTTGGAAATGGCCCCACATGTAGGAACCACTGTGTTATATCCACGCCGTCCATCGATCTCTCCATATCATTTTAGCCAAGGGCCGAAAAATGAAGAAGATCTAGATCTCAAGTGGGCCGTGCCGGAAGAAACAATATAGACTGTTGAAACCCTTCCAAGGCCCACTATCATGTTTCTGTACAACAAAACCTACCCAAATCAGGGCTCGTTAGGCCCGCATTAAGCTGGCTAATCTGATGGACGAATTGGATTTCCCATGTGGGTCCCACCATGTAGGGAAAGAAGAAGAAAGGAAAAGAAAAGAAAGAAAGCCACTGGACAGACAGCGTCCAGAGGACGCTGTTGCTCAGCAGCGTGAGGGTGTAAGCCCCTTTGGGTGTTAATGAGAGGGCCCCACTTGGGGACCCCACCGTGATGTATTGGTTTTATCCAAACCATCCATCTGCTTTTCCAGATCATTTTAGGACGTGGGCCTAAGAATGAGGCATATCCAAGTCTCAGGTGGGCCACACCACAGAGAACAGTGGGAATAATGACGTCCACCATTGAAACTTTCCAAGGCCCATTTGTGATGTTTATTTGCGGACCAACCCAGGCAGGGTCACACATGACCTGCTGTTACTTGCTCCCTGGCCACGAATGGCCAGGATGAAGGGAGAATACAAATATCAACTTGATCCAAAGCTCGTGGGGACCACACAGTGGGCGCTGCCTAGCAGCGTGCCAGGCACGTTATCCAAGCAGGGCCCAACTCGTGTGGCCCAACCTGATGTATGTGTTTAATCCTCACCGTCCATCTGCTCCTCCAGCTTATTCTAGGGCAGATGCCTGAAAATGAAGAAGATTCAGATCTCAAGTGGGCCATGCTGCAGAAAACAATGCCCACTGTTGAAACTTTCTTGTGCCCATTGTTATGTTTTTGTGATGGGATCATACCCCAAATCGGATCTCTTTAGGCCCGACATGAGGTGGACAACCCAATGGATGGATTGGATATCTCATGTGGACCCCACCTCATGGAAAATAATAATAATAATGATAATAATAATAATAAGAAGAAGAAGGTTGCTGGACAGTCAGCGTCCGTGAGAGGCGGAAGCCCTCCATGAGCGTGAAAGGGTGGCCCACTCATGGGATCCACCATGTTGTATATGTATTATCCACTCTATCCATTCATTTTGTCAAATCGTTTTCAGATCTAGGTCCAGAAATTGGACAGATCCAAATATCAGATGGACCACACCACGAGAAAAGTTGGGACAGAAATGCCCACCATTGAGACTTTCCTATGGCCCACTATGATGTTTTCTTACCATCCAATCCTGTTGATGAGGTCACACAGACATGTATGAAGGGACCACACCAATATCATCTTGATCCATAGACCGTGTGGGCCCCACCATGAGAAATAGTGGAGATTGAACGGCTACCGTTGAAGCCCTCCTAAGGCACACCTTGATGTTTGAAAACATAAATACCAACTTGATTCAAAACTTCCTGGGCACCATTCTCTAGGCAGCGTGCTTGGGCATGCTGACCCAGCAGGTGGCCCAACCCCATGAGTCCCCCGTGATGCATGTGTTTGATCCAGGCCATCCTCTCTTAGGCTGTAATGACCCAAGATTTTGAGTGCGTGTAGATACGCAAGTGAGTACGCACACTACATTAGTTCAAGTATATGCATATATAAATTCATTAACCCGTTGATTTCCAAGATGAGCTATCAATTACACTTGTTCATCAAAACCAGCCATTCAATTAATTATTCATCACTAGGTAACGGTATCTGACCGTCCACTTCAAATTTGGACAAGCCGATCATAGTAAACTAAACCCTTGATCCCCATAGCTGCTAATACACAAATCAATTTAACATTCTGATTTATTCATCTTGTTTATCATACATTGACATGCTTAACCTACCATCAAAACTGTGATCTGATGAAATTTCATGAGTAGACAAGTCATTAAAGTCTAACGGTGTATATGTCTCACCAATAGGCCACCCAAAGACCATATTAGGAATATCAGTTTAAGAAACTGACCGTACAATAACTCATACTTGTGTTTAAGAATATAAACATCTAATTAGAAAAAAATTAGCCTTTCATATAACCATCCATCGAATTCGTATCTGCTAATTGGGCCACCCAAATAACAAACCGAACCGATCATTTCGAAGATCATAGGATATATACCAAGGCTACCGGTTAAATTTTCTATTGGATATGTATAAATGTCACTTTGGATCACCGAGTGTGATGGATCACTAAAAAGGCATCTTGGTCATCTGTAAGAGATCAAGGCCCAAACTTAACCTGTATAAAGAGCGCAAAAAATGACAGGCATTGGTGAAGTTTCACCGAAAACTGATAGTAAACGGGATCGCTACAGGTGGTTGAACTCAAAACAAAGAAAAGGGTAAAGTTGGAATTAACTTAAATATCTATATGGTTGAATGGTTACTGTATGTTTTAACGTGATGTTTACTTACCCATCTCTTGCATGGAGCGGCCCACCTAAACATCGGATCTGCCTCATTTTTGGTGTCACACCCTAAAACTCCCTGGCCTAGCTAATGAGCGGAGTAGATTTGTCACATACATCACGGTGGGACCCACGTGCACAACGTGCACGTCATCCCTCTCGGTCAACGTGCGTTGACCCCGTATTCAAGAAGCCAGCGTCTTCTTCGCTGGGCGCTGCAACAGCGAACAGACGCTTCCGTCCAAACCATCCACACCGTCCGTGTGTGGGCCCCGCATCCAAGATCTAAACCGTCCATCCTCCTCCTCTAACCCACATATGGAGTCCCCTTGAGTTTCTTTCACATTGGTTGCCAATCCAATCTTTTCCATACCACCGTCTGAACCAAAAGATCCCAAGATCCGGTCCGTTGCTCGGCATAGACGGATCAGACTTCTTCCGGGACTTCGTGTGGACCCCACCTAGGTTTCCAACGTCTCACTTGGGGTTTTGTCTACAAGAAACGAAAACGGAAGCCTTCTCCAACTCAAACTCTACCACCTTCGGTCCGGTTGTAGTACCGCGAACTCAGGCCATTCAAGTCCATCTTAGACCGTCCAATCTCATCTAGGGTGGTGTATAAGACCGCCCTAGGTGTCGTTTCCTAGAAGAGAAACGTAGAGAGAGAGAGAGAAGAGCGGGTAGAGAGAGAAAGAGAAAGAGAGAGAGAGAGTGAGTACGAGTAGAGAGAGGGAGGCTTTGTAGCGAGAGAGAGAGAGATTTCTGGGGCAATATCCCAGCAGCAAGGAGAGAAGAAGAAGAAAGAAAAAGAAGAAGAAGAAGAAAGAAGAAGGAAAGAAGAAAGAAAGATTGAAACAGTGAGTTATATCTCATATATTTTCACCTGTAGTTCTAGCTTTGAATTTTGTTTATTTATATTTTAAAATTTCTCGTTTTAGAAGTTCAATTTAGTTTTGTATAGGTTTGATTTATGATCTATATCGAGGTTAGGTGAAATTTTCTATTTGTTTACAAATTATGTTTCATATGAATTGATACCGATTAAGGTTGTATATGTGTGAGCCGATTTTGAATCATCCTGGAAAAATATTTGGAATATTGATTTGATTCATGCATAGCACGATTTGAGAACTCCAGTTGTACCATAGGGTGAGCACCCTGGTGTGTGCAATAGACCCATTGATGATTGTTTGGGTGAGCGCCCAAGTGTGTGCAACAGTCCCTGGTTGAGCGCCCTGTGTGTGCAATATACCCTTCTGATAGTCCATCGATTGTGGACGGGTTGGTTGAGCTCCCTGGTGTGTGCAAGATACCATACTAGCGTACCCGGTGGATATCAGATGATTTTAACAGGTTGGGTGAGTTCCCTGGTGTGTACAAGAGACCAACTCTGCAGTTGTGAAACAGTGTAGGCCCGACTATAAACTGGCCCTGGATGTTCTACTGATAACCGCACTGAGATTGTTGAAGCATACTTGCATACCATGCATCACGTGCATGTTTAAGAGATTTTGATTTGATGAAATTACTATTGAAATTGTAGTGTTTTGTACCTTAATTGTCAAGTAGGTTTTCTACATCGAATTACATGTGTTAAACTATATGAGAATGCTCACCGGCTTTTATAGCTGACGCAGTGTTATGCGATTAACCGTAGTGACAGGTGATGACTTAGAGGACTTCGAGGTAGCGGTTCTAGATGAAGGAATTCTCTAGAAGATTTTTGAGAATTGATTTATTTTTGGTTTGAAAGTATTGATGTAATAAGGCCCATTAGATGGCCATTAGTTTAGACAGTTTGGAACAATTTTATAGACTCGTTGATTTTAGTTTAATTTTCAAAGTTGGTTTATTTTTATTCCATATATTTGGTACCTTGTGAATGGAAAGGATAAAAGTTTCAGTTGTGATTGTGAAGGATTCATTCATAACACCCTTGATTTCGAGATTTGAATTATATACTCGAGTGTCGAATTTTGGGGGTGTTACATAGGCCCACCTATTATGTGTATGTTTTATCCATTCCACCCATTTGTCCTTGCATATCATTTGAGGCTGTGGGCTACCCCAAGATGAGATAAATCCAATCTCAAGTAGACCAATGGCAGAGAACAATTGGGTCGGGTCGGGACCCAACCATGGGGTTGCCGTATGACGCCCACTATGATGCATATGTCTAGCCATCCATTGAGACCGCCTTAATTTTGTGCTTGATCCAAACCATCTAAATGAATGGACCCTAGCATGTTATGTACATGACGGCCTTGAGACCACCTTAGTGAACATGTTCGAATGACCGCGTTGTCCATCTCGTGGATCCACCTTGATGATTAGTTGTGTAAACCCTTGTTGCAAGGTCATATAGATCTGGATGCATGGGAATTCCTAAAGTTTGAGCGAACCAAGTCATAGGGCTACCTTCTTACCTCACCTTGTTGAACCGTCTTGTCAAATCATCTTGTTAACTCACCATGTTGAACCGCCTTGTCAACCTGCCTTATTGACTCACCTTGTTAACTCACCATGTTAACCCGCCTTGTCAACCTGCCTTATTAACTCACCTTGTTGACTCACTGTGTTAATTGATCCTGGTAACTCAGCTTGTTGTATATTCATATGACTCACCCCTCCTACCCTTGTACCCAACTATCAAAGACTACCATATCATGTATATCTCAACCACACCGTTCATTTACCTATAGGACGATTGTGGGGCTCATCCTCGACGTTAGTATGTCATCTAGGCCATCATTATATAGAGCCTATCTTGCAGTATGAGGTTAGACTTGTCGTCCCTTTTTGGACCTCATTGTATTGATCATCTATCTCAGATTACCCTACCATTTACGATTCTTTGTCATGACCTGTCTATCTAGGAACCCGTTCTATGACATTCCTTTTATGGACCATTCATTGTGTTTATCTCAACTGTACTACAGGATTATGGGTCTCGGCATGATTTTGGGTATTCTACTCTTGTCGTTCAAACAGGTTCTACCTTTAATATGTCGATAGTGTATTCAACCATTCCCTTTTCATTTGGGTTATCTGAGTGTTGAAGGTTGATCCACACCGTTCAATTGTTGGACCATCTGTGTTGTTGTATACCATCCATCTCGGGTCCTATCTCTTTATGTTTACTATGTTTTTAGTATGTCTGTTGCCACACGTAGTATTGTTTGGGATACTCATATGTGATCTTTATACAATATGCTTCGACGACCACCATGCATGTGTAATGAGTATGCATCCCGAATCACCATTGTTAGTTGGGGACCACTAGGGCATAAACGCATTCATAAAGCATTCGAGATGTAGTCGCGCAAATGTAATTCACGTGCTCTCTATCGTAAACCTCTCCAATAGGTATGGGACTATTCGAGGACAGGAGTCTATCATCCTGACTTACACTGTATGGTAGAAATAGCTTAGCATACCTTGTAGCCCTTGGTGCGAGATTCCCTGGCTAGCAACATCCCGCACTATGACTCGATCATTCATACGTGTCCCCTCATCTTAATCATATCTCAAATAAGTTGGACTAGATTGATTTATAGCCATCGTGGTAGATTGACTACTTGTTGGCACTCATATTGTATGTTGGCTCATGCATCATGAATGCTTGGCTCATCTGATTGTCTTGTATCAACCGGCCATAGCAGTCACGATTGTCGTGCAGTTCATTACCAGTTGACGGTGACATGTATTTAAGACCTTATAATTTTATAGTGCTCTTTGGAGACTTGCACGGGCATGTCATCCCACGTTTGTATGCATGGTTGCATTTCGCACCGTCTGCTTGTGCCGCACATAGCATGTGTGGACCCTCGCCGTTCCGCACTCCCACACGACGTTCTCGTCCCTTTCCTTTCGAGAAAAGAAGGAGAGGATGCGTGAGTGCGAATCACCATTTGTGCCACTGGCTTGCGTCGTTCTCGAGGGCTTTGTTTGGTTGTCGTGTTAAGCTGGATGTGTTTAAATGAGTTTATATAAGACCAGAGTCGCCACTAACCAGTTACTTCGAATCTACAGTCGGCTAGACCCCGTAGAAACGTCAAAGAAGGGGATCCGAAGATTCCTTCCTCTAAAATGACTCCTTTTGATCTGCGGCCAGAGATTTGAGGTAAGGGATCACGGTTACAGGGTGGGAAGAGGTTAAGCACCCCACACACTGCCCGTACCGAAGTACGGTCTCTACTTCACAGAATCGAACTAACGCTTGAAAGTCTGTTTTAATCCTCGTATATTCTCATAGATGACATGATGCATGAATGCAGGTCTGAACAGTAAGAGTTTCTGATGGGCAGGTTCCACTAACAGGTAAGCCTAGAGTATACACTCGAACTGACAGGTGCTTTATGCGAGATGATGCATGCTGTGTGTTTGAATATTCAAAGTGCTTGTAGTGATATGCACATGAATGCAGGTCTGAACAGTAAGAGTTTCTGATGGGCAGGTTCCACTAACAGGCAAGCCCAGAGCATACGCTCGAACTGACAGGTGCTTTATGCAAGATGCATGCAGTGTGTTTGAATAATCAAAGTGCTTGCAGTGAAGCAGGGGGGTTGGAAGAAAAGTAAATGTTACACTTATGCTAGATGCAAATGAGATGATGTTGGAAAAAGAGTAGCTGGATGGACGGAGGTGTCGCAAGGGTTGGCTTCGAGTGGCTGGATCAAGACTTGGATGGCTTGGGAGACTTGGACCAGTGGTCAGGTTGGGCTGGACCAGGGCTAGGATCTCCTCACTCAGGCTCTCCTTGGTGGAGGAATGGGCTAAAGGATGGAGAGGTGGACTCAAAGCTCTTGGACTGAAGAGAGGGAAGTGGATTGTGAAATGAGAAGGGGAGGGGGGTATTTATAGCAACGGGCAGTGGCAGAACCCGTAAATATTTTTGGGCGGCCCGCTGTGGGCCGCCCGTACGGACGTTCCTCGATTTCCAGCGCGTGGTATGGTCATTTCTCGGGGCTGCTGTTTGACTCGGTGGGTTAACTCGGTGATTTGACTCGGCGGGTTGACTCGGCGGGTTGACTCGGTGTTTTGACTCGACGAGTTGACTCAGCGGGTTGACTCAACTGGTTAGCTCAGCGGGTTGACTCAGTGAGTTTGACTTTTTTAGGATTTTTTGACTGGCTTTTCTTATGGGGGGTTTTTTAGGCTGATGTTTAGGGGTGGGTTGACTGGGTTCAGGCTTGAGTTGGGCTATGGATTGGGGCTAACAAGGGTGAGTTTGGCTGAGTTTGGACTTGAGATTTGGGGGTATGGTCCTCCATTCATCCAGCTATCTCTACCAACAGTGTAGCCGAAGGTGGGGTGTCTACAGCATGGTTACTATGTTGCAACCACAGCTCCATCGTGGTTTGCAGAACACCGAAAATATGTGATCTTTAAACTGAATGCCAAAGATGTCCCTGGGTGAAAGTCCCTGATCCCGTTGGTACCAAGGTGGGTGCTCCATTCAAGGACCGGGTGGTTTAATCATACACCAATATGCCGAATATCAAACGGCGGTGTTTTCCACTGCACGTGGTTAGTTTGGAAGGAGGTTTGACCTAACCTGCCGGAAGAGTGTTGGCAAAGTGGGTTGAGTTTGACCAGTGTTGAGCTCATAATTGTGCATATTCTAACCCCAATTCATCACTCATTATGCATGGTTTACATGTTTAAAGGACTATTCTAATGCATGATTGGTGATTGTAGGAACAAGAGGGAGATTTCACAAATTAAAGACTAAATGGATCTCTTTAAGAGCATTGAAGACCATAGGATGAAGGTGGAAGAAGGACCGAAGAAAGACAAAGCAAGGAGAGAAGAGAAAAGAAGAAAGAAAGAAAGAAATAAAGAAAGAAATAAAGAAGACAAGAGGCTAGACCGGTCGGCTGACCGGTCGGCCAAAGAAGCCCGACCGGTCAAGACCGGTCGGCCACCCACTACATGCCAAGAGGACAAGTAAGGGAGGAGGTCCGACCGGTCAAGACCGGTCGGCCATTGCTGCTGGATAAAGAGATTCTCAAGCCAAACCGGTCGTGACCGGTCGGCCAGGCCAGTCCGACCGGTCCAGACCGGTCGGCCAGCGTAAACAGTCAAGTTGCTAAATCAGGATTCCGGATTTCTCTGCGCAATTGCATAACTTCACGCGAAATCTGGAACTTTCTTGTGTAAAAGTCACCTCCAAGCTATAAAAGGACGTCTTCCCTTCATACCAAAGGAAGCTAGAACGTGGGGATTGCTTAGGAGATGGATTCTACTTCGGATTTCTAGTTTTCTTCCTGTTTTAGTTAGTTTTTATGTTTTTAGAGGCTTCTAGTTCAAGGATGTTAGAGATGAACTAAAACCTCTTAACTAGGGTTAAGAGGTGAAGCTTTTGATTCGTTTTTGATGGATTAATGCAACCTAGGTTTCCTTTTTATGATTTAATTGATGAATTTTAGTTAATGTGAGTTTGAATCAAGTACTATTTTGGTTTCTACTTTGATCTCTTGATGACTCTGGGCTCATGTGATTCTTAGTGATCCTAGCTTAGTATCTTAAGCTTTGAGCATTGTTTATGCTTGTGTAGTTCATTGATCTACCATCGACTCCGGGCATGGTAGATGCTTTGATTGCCTTGTATGCAATGGCCTGATTTTCATGTGGGAACTCATTCAACTAAAGTTCTTATCTTTTGTTTTATAATCTGGAATAGTTGATTATTGATTGATTTTGATTTAATTAGAGTTCTAATCATGAGTTGTAATCAGGTCTAGTGACAGGATTTGATGAAAGCTATGATTATGAATCTCAACTAGATTGGAAAGAGGCTTAGCCTACACAATTGAGTGTGCCCAAGGCCTGAGCATGGTTGTGGGAATCAAATCAATGAATAAGCACTTGTTTTAGATGATTGTTGATTGAGCCGCTCTATATTCCGATCGGATAGAGATATGAATTCGATTCTGATCGAGTTATGAGAGACCTAGTTGTGTTGATGCATTAAAACTTATCAAAAGTGGATCCTTGGCGCTCTAGTGCCTTCTTAGATTGAAATTACCTTAACCATTCATTGTTTAAACCCATATTGCTATTTTCTAGTTTTAGCTCTTAATAGGATCTTAATTACTAGTTGTTTTAGACAAATTCTGAGGATACCCATACATAAATCTCTGTGGGAATGATACTCGGTCTTTCTGAATTATTACTACTTCGCAACCCTACACTTGGGGAGTGAACAAGTTTTTGGCGCCGTTGCCGGGGATTTCTATGCGTTATTTTTAGAATTTTCTGAAATAACTTTTAGTTGAGATTGTGTTAAGATAGGTTTAGGATTTGTTTTGCTTTCTAGAGTAGGTTTTCTTCTAAATACTAACTCACTTTGTTTTGATTTTTGCAGGATTATAACATAGGACTAATTCAGGGATTTTTAGGAAGTTGAAGAAGAAGAAGGCATCTTAAGTCACAAATCAGGTTTTATCGTTCTAACCTTACTCTTCTTCTTCTCCTACTCATTCCTATCATAATCATCTCTTGTAGAGTGGGTGGAGACTCCCTTTGGATCTCTGAAAGGTAGGCCTTGTGCCACCTGGATTCCTATTGGTCGGCTTTGCCGCCTTGGATCACCTTGTGCTCAGAGATTTCTCTTCTCAACCTATTCCTCTTTCTCCTTTTTCTGTACTTTTTCTCAAAAGACTCAAAGTGTGGGTGAGGAGTTCTTTGAACCCCTATTGACCAGGAGAAATCGGTCTCTATCCTTGCTTCTGGCTCAGCCATTGCAAGACACCTTGTGCTTAACTCTTAGAGAGGAGTAAAGGAAGGAAGGAAGAATTCTTTTTCCTTTTAGCTCATTCTTTTTGGTTTTGCATGCCACATTAGGCTAGGACTTATAATAACCGACTTGTAAGGGACGGAGTAATTGTTGAAGGGATTGATAGAGAGCCTCGTGCTAGGAAACGTCAAAATTTTCCTGAAATTACTAGAGAGATGGCTGAAAATCAACCAAATCAAGGGGTTAATCAAAATCCAGCCCCAAACCTTACTGAATTGGATGAGAATGAAGTGGGGGATGTACCTCAACCTAGAACTTTACGTGACTATTTACAACCAGCTAGGACGAGTACTCCCTCTTGCATAATTTTCCCTCATAATGTGGGAAATATTGATTTTAAACCGGGGTTGATCCAACTTCTTCCTAGATTCCATGGACTCGACTCTGAGAGCGTGTATCTACATATTAAGGAATTTGAAGAGGTTATTGCCACAATAAACTATGACAATGTGACCAAGGATACTATAAAACTTAAATTATTCCCTTTTTCCTTGAAAGAGAAGGCCAAATCATGGCTACATTCCTTAAGGCCGAGGTCTATTGGGACATGGGCTGAGATGAGTAGGGAGTTTCTTAAAAAATTCTTCCCTACTCATCGAACCAATGCACTAAGAAGGGCCATAATGAACTTCGCCCAAAAAGAAGAAGAAACCTTTTTCCAATGTTGGGAAAGGTATAATGAGCTATTAAACGCATGCCCACATCATGACTATGAGAGGTGGAGGTTGATTAGTTTCTTTTATGATGGATTGAACTCAACCATGCGCCAATTTGTAGAGATGATGTGCAATGGGGAGTTCATGAACAAGGAAACGGAGGAAGCTTGGGATTATTTTGACATGTTGGCTGAAAATACACAATCTTGGGATACATCTAAGCAAACAAGTTCAAAACAACCTCAAACCAAGGAAAAGGGAGAAATTTATGTTTTAGATGGGCAAGATGATCTAGGTTCTAAAGTGGCTAAACTCACACGAAAGGTCGAGGAGATGGAACTAAAGAAAGTGGACACAACCCAACAAAGGGGGGCTGTTGAAACTATTTGTGGTATTTGTGCTTCCAATGTGCATCAAAAGCCGGATTGTCCAACAATCTATGCGTTTCGAGAACTTTTATTTGAACAATCGAATGCCTTGAATAGTTATCAACGACCTTTTAGTACTCCAAATTCAAACACGAACAATTCTAGTTGGAGAAACAACCCTAACTTCAATTGGGCGAATGGAAACACGGCTAATCAAAATAATCCTCAAAGGGGGCCCCCAATGCAAATGGCCCCACCTCAAATGCCTATAGAGGATACTTTGAAAGCGTTCATGGAAGGACAAGCTCAAATAAATCAATCCAACCATACGATAATGCTTGAGCTTAAAAATTCGGTGGAGGAAATCAAGGCTCGCTTAAACGCAAGGGAAGGGATGCTTCCAGCCCAACCCATACCAAATCCAAAACCACAATGCGAAATAAGCATGCCTAGTTCTTCTAACCAACATATTGAACATGCTAAGGCCATCACCACTCTTAGAAGTGGTAAAATCATTGAAAAACCTGATCCGGTGAAGGTTTCAACACCTAATGATCCGGTATCTTCCAAAGAGGATGATGAACCTAGCATCACCATGAATGAAAAAGAGCCATTGAAAGAATATAGGCCCGTTGCTCCATTCCCCCAACGCTTGATTCCAGCCAAACCTCAAGATAAATATCAGAAATTTTTGGAGGTTTTCAAGCAAGTCAAAATCAACATCCCATTGTTGGATGCCATTAAACAAATACCGTCATATGCAAAAATTTTAAAAGACCTTTGCACGGTTAAAAGAAAAATACATGTGCAAAAGAAGGCATTTTTGACAGAGAATGTGAGTGCCATTATCAACCACGGGATGCCCAAGAAATACAAAGATCCCGGTTGTCTGACAATATCATGTGTGATTGGAGACTACCGGGTGAAACATGCTCTACTTGATCAAGGGGCAAGTGTAAACTTAATTCCCTTTTCGGTCTATGAACAATTGGGTTTAGGTGAATTAAAACCCACCAAAACCACATTACAACTTGCTGATCGATCAATTCATATTCCGAGAGGGGTGATTGAGGACGTTCTTGTCCAAGTTGACAAAGTTTACTACCCGGTAGACTTTATTGTCTTGGACACGAGACCCATGGTTAATATTGGCCCCCAAATTCCTGTCATACTTGGCCGCCCATTCCTAGCTACATCAAACGCTATCATAAATTGTAGGAGTGGGGGCATACAAATGCCTTTTGGCAATATGACGATTGAGTTGAATGCTTTCAATATTGAAAACCAACAAGAGGATGAGGATGAGGAGGTCCACGAAATAAACATGATCAATTCTATTGTGGAAAATGAGTCCCTCTCACCTTTTTACTCCGGTCACTTAGACGAAGAAGTGACTCACTCCCTTGATGAAAACGATGATATGATAAGGGATATGGTCACACTTTTCGAGTCGGTAGCGGCCTATGAGGCTAACCGAGAGAAGGATGTGCAAACAATACCTTCTTGTGCTGAGAAATCAATTCATATTTCCACACCTTTGTGGATCATGCATACCGAACTCCACCAACCCTGGGATGATCCTTACTTGCAATATCAATGCCCAGGAAAATCTGAATGGAGACATATTTTTTCTGATAAATATGATGATGTCTCCTCCTATACATGTGGTGAAAACATTAAGGAACCCGCTGAAATTCCTTTTTGGGATATTGAGTGGCTTAGCACGATTACTCACACACATGTTTATTGTAAAGCAGGATATTGGATGACGTTACTGCGTGTAACGCCCCAGATTTTCGACATTTATTTGAAAATTTTTGAAAATTCATTTTTTATTAATTATCATACATTTACCGTTGATTTGCGAATAGCGGGACATCCGTAGGAGATCCGATAGGGGACCCTTTACAAAAGTTGCTTAAAATGATCCCATAAACATCGTAGAAAGATCAGATTTCAAAAATCACGCACTTTTCAGATAATTACGAAAATGCCATTAGTTAAACTTAAGTTAAGATGCCATTTTTAAGTATTATAGTTTCTGACAATCACTTTCACGCAAAACCATGGATTTAAGCATTTGGGCACATATTAACCATACATGTCAAATTTCAGCCCTTAAATCATAGTAGAAGTGGTCCAATTGTCAAATCAGCCCTTAACTCTTGATTTTCATGTCCATCAAGTGAGGAAAGTAGATGGTTAGTCGTAGTCGAATATTTCTCTTCATATGAATGACTTGGATCGTCTTTATCATGGACCAATAGTGTGATTTGAATGCCCCACCTTGATAAGCCTCTTTCTTATGCGCGAAGTTATCCCGTTATAGAAATTAACGAGTTACCAACTCTTCTCAAATTTGAACATTTCAATTTACCCACTTCTCACCATCAATCGCTTCTCAAATTTGGACCACTTATTATACTCATATGACTACGAGTTTACACAAAATTTGGACCCCGATCTATAATCCTACACCGTTGAACCACAAAGCCAGCCCCTTCCTTTTCCGCCAAAAGTTGAAATTTCAGATCTATGCATTTCTCACCATCAATCAACCACTAAAATTTATATAATTATTTGCCTATCATTACTACATATTTTTCCAAAATTTGGGCCCTGATCATCAAGCATAGACCGTTAATTGAGATTAAGCCCATTTTAGCACCCGTTAGGCCATTTTGAAGGATCGGCCAATCTAGAATGTTGATCATCAAGAAATTTACGTATTCTGACTCTACTCTTCGAGCTTGATAAGATGAACGGATTAGAATTAATCAAAGATCATCCGAATATTGAGATTTGAGAAACTCGCCTCAAGAGGTTGTTACACAAGACCTCGCACACCCTTCTTTTCTCTCCCCATGCGCACATCCCTCTCCATATTTCTACTACGCACCTCCAAATCCTTCTCCTAACCCTAGCCTCCATGCCCTAGAGAGAGAGAGAGAGAGAGAGAGAAGAGAAGAGAGTTCTTTCTCATATTTTTCCAGCGGCTAGGATCTTCTACAACCCTCTTCTTCTAGGTCCATCATAAGGTGAGGATTTTCCTTCAAGCCTTTCATTAATAATATCATGATTATCATAAGTTTCTTTTGTGGCATGTGAAGTTATTTTGTTTTTAATTGCTGATCCATATAACATAAAGTTTAATGTAGGATTTTTAATGAATATCATTATATAATGATGTGATTCCTTGTTTAGATTTTTGACTAATAAGCATGTGTATTTGTGTTATTTATTTTTGTGAAATCTATGCCCTTATTTTCTTAGTCCATGTATTACAAGTAACATTGGTTTTCATATTGTGATATGAAATATGTGTATAAGATCATCATATAGACATCCCATTATTGTATACTCTTTGTCTCTAAGTTGGTAAAATTATTCGATGTAGAGAGATGGAACCCGTGAGAGGTGTCCATGATGGAAGAATATATCTTGACTTAACTGAGAGAATGAAGTGATTGTTTGTTAATGGATCCTTACATGTACATGATGCTTGATTTGATCCATTTACAGTACATGGGTATTTTAATGAATTTGGTCATGATGTACAACATTGGCTTTTTGGGACATGATGAAATCATAAAACGGGACAATGAGTGGACACTAATGGTATACAAATTCTCATGAGCCGGGGTTGGTGCTATGGACACTAATCTCGTGCTGTCGGCCTATGCTGGGTTGCTTGCGACTCCCCATAGTAACCATTGAGTTTTATTTAAATTGGTTGTATGCGAAAACACTTAAATAAAGGTGAAACTAAAGTCATGCATTCACTTGGCTCCATGTGGGTGTACGGAGTTGAGAATAGGCTAGAGCGTCCTACTTCTCCCGTACACTGTCACGTGTAGATTTGGGCTATGAGCGTCCCGTTTCTCACGTGGTCGGGCAAAACTATGGGCTTGTGCGTCCCAGGAACCTCTGGTGACTAGTGGCTAGCATGAAGTCGTAACAGGGAGTCTCCCACTTCATGGATTGTGATTCTAGCCAGGGTGCCTTAGCCAGAGCATGCATTCCATGCATCGCATTAACAAAGATTTTTAGTTGGTTATTTTGATTTGATTAAATGATAATATCCTGCTTGCGTTTACTCTGTACCGTTATTATTATTCTTGATTGTCTTGGAGGAAATATTCCCCACTATGATAGCGTTTAACGCTATCCCAAACAATTTAGATGATGCAGGTGAAGATCTAGGTAATGAACCCGATTTTCAAGGAAAAGAGTTCGATGGTTCGCACGATCACATGGCGGATGACGATGTTAGAGAAATTTAATTGATGTTATCATTTATTAAATATTTCTCTGAGTAGTTGATACATTTATGGAATTGTAATAAGTCTTCAAGAGAAGACATGGTTTTGTATTTTAATTAATCAGTATAGATATTGGTTGGTTCCCTTATTTAAACATTGATGATGACGTAGTAAGTTTGATAGAATAATATGATAATTGTTTCCGCCATTGTGCCTGAATGTTATATTTTATTATTTAAAAAATTAGTTATTCCATAAATTACTTGGGAATTCGACCGTCGTGTTATATACGAGAGTCGAAAATCTCGGGTCGTTACACTGCGAAACCTTTTGATCCATCTAATGATTCTGCTTGACTTTATGCTTTTGGATGAGTTGTTGGGATTAACCTCCTAGTCTGACGGAGGATAATTTGCTAGAATGCTTTCCCATTAGGATTTGCTTTGATAGTTGATTTAGTTGTGAAGTAATCCATCTCCAAAAGCTAATCTTGCCATGAAATATATGCTTCAGGTGATATCTCTCTTTCTCACTCTCCTTTGTTTTATGTCATTGCTCTCATGTTATACATAATGCATATCTTATTACATTGAGGACAATGTAAAGTTTTGGTTGGGGGGTGAGAGATTCCTTAGATGATGAATCTGCTAGCTTTTGTGACATGTCGAGCAAAGATGTAGAAATTTTTCGATTTTTCAAAAATTCAAAACTCTTTTGGAAAACTTTGATTCTATGCATTTGAGATAGCATGGGTATAAGAAGATGAGATATGAAGTGCGGGATGTTGCAAGCTTTGAACTTCTCTTAATATAATGGTTTTATATGTGAATTCACCTATTTTTATGATTGATAGAAAATTTGAACATCTTTTGCACCTAGTTCACATAACACGATTTTCATGATTTGAAAGGATTATGTGATTTGTGGATTAACTGGACCTTGATTTGAGGTATTGAGAAACCAAGCCGGGGTAGTTTGTCCATCCTTGTCCATGGGAAAATAACGAAAGATATGGATTTCTAAAAATCCTATCTAATATAAAATAAAAAGGAAAAGGAAGGATGAAATTGGGAATGATGGAAAAATGGTGGAAATTCCGATTAGGGCTACCTACTACCAACCGGGGGATGGTCTACTCGTAACCAAAGCCGGAAATGGGACGTAGTGTGAAAGTCGTCGGAAGGATGGTAAGGCAAATTCCTGTCATAGGCTTGTTGTTACTCTATACACCTTGAAATCTATAGTTTAGTTTATCTATGAAGAAGATAATCCCGGAAACTCATGAGATGAGCCTTCACTATGCACACTAGGTTGAATTTGTTCAAATTCTTCTATTTGTCAATCAATCAGCGGGAATTTCATATAAACACTTATTATGTTCTGAGAGTTTAAGGTTTCAACCTTTATCACCGAATTTTTCTGATTTTTACGCTTATGTGTCTTGGAATGCATAGAAGAATAGTTCTAGAGGAGAGTTGGGTTTTGGAGAATGAAACTTGTTTCACGCATGTTTTGCTCGGGACTAGCAAAATGCTGGTTGGGGGGGTGTGTTGAGCTCATAATTGTGCATATTCTAACCCCAATTCATCACTCATTATGCACGGTTTACATGTTTAAAGGACTATTCTAATGCATGATTGGTGATTGTAAGAACAAGAGGGAGATTTCACAAATTAAAGACTAAATGGATCTCTTTAAGAGCATGAAGACCATAGGATGAAGGTGGAAGAAGGACTGAAGAAAGACAAAGCGAGGAGAGAAGAGAAAAGAAGAAAGAAAGAAAGAATTAAAGAAGACAAGAGGCTAGACCGGTCGGCTGACCGGTCGGCCAAAGAAGCCCGACCGGTCAAGACCGGTCAGCCACCCACTACATGCCAAGAGGACAAGTCAGGGAGGAGGTCCGACCGGTCAAGACCGGTCGGCCATTGCTGCTGGATAAAGAGATTCTCAAGCCAGACCGGTCGTGACCGGTGGGCCAGGCCAGTCCGACCGGTTCAGACCGGTCGGCCAGCGTAAACAGTCAAGTTGCTAAATCAGGATTCCGGATTTCTCTGCGCAATTGCGTAACTTCACGCGAAATCTGGAACCTTCTTGCGTAAAAGTCACCTCCAAGCTATAAAAGGACGTCTTCCCTTCATACCAAAGGAAGCTAGAACGTGGGGATTGCTTAGGAGACGGATTCTACTTTGGATTTCTAGTTTTCTTCCTGTTTTAGTTAGTTTTTATGTTTTTAGAGGCTTCTAGTTCAAGGATGTTAGAGATGAACGAAAACCTCTTAGCTAGGGCTAAGAGGTGAAGCTTTTGATTCGTTTTTGATGGATTAATGCAACCTAGGTTTCCTTTTTATGATTTAATTGATGAATTTTAGTTAATGTGAGTTTGAATCAAGTACTATTTTGGTTTCTACTTTGATCTCTTGATGACTCCGGGCTCATGTGATTCTTAGTGATCCTAGCTTAGTATCTTAAGCTTTGAGCATTGTTTATGCTTGTGTAGTTCATTGATCTACCATCGACTCCGGGCATGGTAGACGCTTTGATTGCCTTGTATGCAATGGCCTGATTTTCATGTGGGAACTCATTCAACTAAAGTTCTTATCTTTTGTTGTATAATCTGGAATAGTTGATTATTGATTGATTTTGATTTAATTAGAGTTCTAATCATGAGTTGTAATCAAGTCTAGTGACAGGATTTGATGAAAGCTATGATTATGAATCTCAACTAGAGTGGAAAGAGGCTTAGCCTACACAATTGAGTGTGCCCAAGGCCTGAGCATGGTTGTGGGAATCAAATCAATGAATAAGCACTTGTTTTAGATGATTGTTGATTGAACCGCTCTATATTCCGATCGGATAGAGATATGAATTCGATTCCGATCGAGTTATGAGAGACCTAGTTGTGTTGATGCATTGAAACTTATCAAAAGTGGATCCTTGGCGCTCTAGTGCCTTTTTAGATTGAAATTACCTTAACCATTCATTGTTTAAACCCAAATTGTTATTTTCTAGCTTTAGCTCTTAATAGGATCTTAATTACAAGTTGTTTTAGACAAATTCTGAGGATACCCATACATAAATCTCTGTGGGAACGATACTCGGTCTTTCCGAATTATTACTACTTCGCAACCCTACACTTGGGGAGTGAACAACCAGCTGTGAGTAGGTCCGCTATTGCACCAGATAGACTTTAGCATTCTACTGGTGAGTAGTGAGGTCTGTGAGACCCCGGTGATGTTCCGTTTCAGAGATGGTATTGGTATCAGTGATATGACTGATGTTCTGTATGGTGTTGGACGGTCCTGACGTGGGCGGGTGTGATGTGGGCAGGGGTCTAAGCCTGGGCGAGCTATCACACTGGGCGAGCTATCAGTTCCGAGTCCTGCATTGCTTAGGCGATCGCGTTATGACTGTTCGTACCTGGACCACCGTATTGAGAGGTGGTGATTTGCATACATGCATTGGATCATTATATGTGACATTATGCCCTGTAGGCCATCGCAAAGTATGAGTATATGGGCTTGGTAGGCTGGTTACCTGTATTGCACGCTTGTATAACCATGGTACGCTACTTATCTGTATTGCATGCTTGCATAGCCGTGGTAGGCTGGTTATTCACATCACACGATCGTGTAGCCTAATTAAGCTATGTCTTGGTTTAAAGTTCTCATCATGCTTTACTGCTTACTCTGATATCTATCATGCTTGTCATATGCATTGCGCATGCACACAAGCACGCACAAAGCGTTGTTCGAAGCTTATTCGCATTTGTTACGCTGCAGGTTATACCAGAGTGTATCAGCAACGTTGAGTTGGAGTTAGGAGTGCAATAGCAGGAGGTGCCGGATTACGCACAATTTTTATATTTACGCATTGTGTATTTACCTTTCAGTTCTATATGTAACGAAATGACTTAGTGGAAATATTGTGTTTGTCTTTTATGGTACTCATATGGTGATGCTTATGTTTCAAAAAAAAAATCAGACCCTAAAATCCTCCTTGTGGTATCCCAGGATCGGAACCTGGCATGTGGGGTTAGGATCCGAAATCGGGGTACTACGGAGGCTACCACCTCTGGATTCAGGTTACGACGAATAGATGTCGAGAACCGAATTTAGGGCGTGACAACGTATATGTAGAAAAATACTTAGGTCCCTCCCGGAAAGATTTAACACCAAGGTAGTAGTAGCCTTAAAGGAGTATAGAGACATAGATAACATGAAAGTAGAAGAACACATAGGTTCCCTACAGATTCATGAACTACACTTTAAGGCCCCCTCTAGAAAGAAAATCATCGCTCTAAAGTCCTCTTACAAACATAAGAAAATCAAGAGTGAGTCGGAGGAAGATAGTGATGATGAGGATGATGAAGAAGAAAAGTTGAACAAAAAATTCAAAAGATTCCTCAAATTTGATAGAGGGAGTAGCCGTAACAAGAAGGACAAGAAGGGTGAAAAACATAAAGGAAAATCATCTAAACCCTCATTCGTTCGTTGCTACGGTTGCGGTCATCGTGGCCATATTGCCCCAGAATGTCCGAATGGGCCTAAGCCGAAAGATAAAAAGGCAATGGCTGCCACTTGGAATGATACGCAGGAGTCTAAATCCAAATCTGGTGACTCCACTAGTGATGGGAGCCAAAATATTGATCTAGCTCTCATGGCTTTCACCACTACCTCTCTTCCCCCTAATCTAAGAGAGGATCCCGACCGCTATCCCTTCTAGGAGGAGTTCCGAACCCCTCACCTCATGCTACATCTTATGAGGGTGTTGAGGAAATTAGTTATCCTTAGGCCTTTCAAAATAAACATAGTTAGTAAGGGTAGCTAGAAAGTGATTCTATAAGAATATCTGAGGATTTCAGCCTCATTTTGTGTGTACGGGCAAATCAGAGGATTCAAGCCTCATGAGCCCAAATTTGGTAGTTTAACTTTACTTTTAATTTGTATATTTGCTTGCTAAACTGTCACCATGCCTAGATTAACTAATCTTGTTGAATTACATGCTTCATTGTATGCTAATCTTTGCTTAGTATTGGTCTTGATATACCAATAGGGGAGGTTGGTTGATTGGGCTATAAGCCCTTTGTGCTTTTATTGCAAATGTATATCTTTGACCAATTATGCATGATTAACTATGCTTAGATAGTTACATTTTCTTGTTAATCATGTTCCTTAGCATGCTCCATGTTTTTAAAGTTCATGCACCCTATACTCCTCTTGTTAGCATGTGCTTATTATTTTAACTTAGACATACTATCTACTCTTACCTTAACCTTAATTGATATATTATTAAGGGGGAGAGAATAGTTTGTCAATTGCTGACAAAAAGGGGGAGAAAGATCAAGTTCCACCAAAACTAGTTTGCTATGTTTTATGATGCAGGATTGACAAGTTATGGGGGAGCAAACCGAAGAGGAGCTGCTTAGTTAGTCATGTCAAGAGTCCTGTATTTATTTTATTATTAATGTAATCTCTTGTTCATGTATTTTGTTTTGGTAAGTTAGGTTTTTGTAAGTAATTGACAAAGGGGGAGATTGTTAGTGCACTTTTCTGTAGCATACTAGTGCACTTTGTTTGTCAATCACTTAGGTCAATGAGTCTAGTGTCGGTTGAGCTTAATGAAGATGAAGACCGAAGACTCAAGTGGCCCTGCTGCATCAAGGAAGAAGAAATAGGTAAAAGTGATGCCTTGGTGTGCCTTAACCTTGACCAAAACCTAACCCATTACCTCTTGATGACCTTTACCTTATTAGGAAAAGCTTTAGTTATCATAGATTGGCCCTAGGTGTCCCAAAAGATCACCCATACTATAGCCTAAGAGATTGGGTTATGAAATAGTGGGTCAGCATTTCAACTTGGCTGAACCCAGGCCTATCCGACCGGTCACGACCGGTCGGACAGAATCCCCTTGAGACAGTGTGCTCACTGTCTCTTCCTGGTTGTTGGCCGACCGGTCAAGACCGGTCGGGACAGGTCCGGACTAGCCCTTTTTTGCCCGTTTTCTGTCCGTTTAGACCTCTTTTATAAAAGGGCTTGGGGTATTTGTTAAGTAAAGAAGAGGGATTTTGAGAGGAGTGAAGCCACCATTGTTGGAGACTATTTGAGGCTCATTCCCAACCTATGCAATGCATCTTCCTTATGCTTTAACACAAGATTGGAGCATTCCAAGCTCATGAAGAAGATGACCTTCATCCCCTCTTGATCTCTAGAGTTTGGATCTTCCTTGATAGGCATATCTTTATCCAAATCTCTAAGATGAGATCGTTGTAGGTGAGCAACTCTAGGCAACCCATTCCCATTAGTTGTAGAGTTCTCAAACCTACCCTCCTATCACCTTGGGCATCTCAAAGGCATCACAAGCAAGGTGATTGATCGAGTGTAGCTGAGGCATTGGCGACGCAACGACAACACAATCGAGGGAGCAAGGGAAGCTGATCGAAGCACGGGAGAGCGGAGATAAAGCAACCCGAACCGGCGCTGAATAAGGGGCTCATCCGATAAGTTAGGTTCTCTTAATTAAGAGTCCATCCACTCAATTCCCTGTGGGAGTTGAGTGTAGAGTTTATTAGTCAAACTCGAACTAGGGACGTTGGCCGTTCCTTGGCCTGTTTGTCAGCTTAAAGACTAGGGGTTGTTTGGCACTCCTTGGCCAGTTTGCCGGGCCTAAACAAAGTCTCCAAGGGGGAGCCTTCGACACGGGATTGAACGTGCATCGGGTTGAGAGTTAGCCTATGTCCAAAACTCCGTTTGGGTTGAGAGTTATCCCTTTGTCCAAAACTCCGGTTATGGTTGAGAGGTGAACTGGTAAAACCTTCGTGTAAAGGTTGAGATGTGAACCTCATTTAAAACCTTCGATAGTGAATGCTGGTGTGCTCAAAGGAGTTGAGTACTTGAACCGGGAGTGGAGTAGACCCAAAGTCGAACCACTATACATGCTTGTGTTTGTGATTGATTTGAGCACATCGATATCTTAGCATTATAAGTTTAATTGTTTAATTATGAATGCTTGATAGGAATGTATGCTAGGCACTAGATAGGCACATCCACACACAAGATGTACTTTCACTAGTTGTGTAGGACTTTTTGAATTTCCAATTACAATTTAAAACTAATCAAGTCAATCTTATCAACCAAGATTATCACAATAACATTCAAGGCAATTATATGATGAATTTGTAAGTAAAGACTATCATAGGCATTTCATCAAATAGTTAGCATTCATGATTGATTAAACCATTCAACACATAGCAATCATTCAATCTCATAATGCACAACGATTTATAGTGGTTCGGTTTCCCTACTCCACTCCCGGTTCACGATCTCAACCTATAAGACCACTGGACTTCACTATAGTCGTGGTTTTAAATTAGGTTAACCATCAACCTTAACATCCTTTGATCTAGGACCGCGTTTACCATCCACCGATGGCCCAATCCAGGGACTTGACGAGTTTGGATCTCAAACTCTCACCAATCCTAATCCAAGGATGGTCACGTACACTCCCGCCGGAGTTTTCCAATCCGGGGAATAGTGATTCAATAAATAGACTCTCAAATACTAGACATACCTAGACAGTTGAGCCCCGATTCGATGCCTTTGATGAGTAGCTTCAGCTCCACGTGCTTCAGCTTCTTTTTGTGCTCCCAAGATCAGCTACCGATGCAAATGATGTGATTATGATTATGCCGGGTAGTTGGGAGGGAGATGGTCAAGTTCCACTTGCCTATTCAATGCAATGGTTATGAGGGAACTACCAAACTTCAGCATTCAATGGCTATAAATGACCTCATGAAGATATTTTGAAGGTAGGTCAGCCATGAATGTAGATCTTAAGTTCATACTTCAAACCGAGCTTTGAATACTCAATGACAAGCCATTAATGGCTAGGTTTGAATGATAAACTTAAGGGAGTTAAGAGCAAGGAGGGTAGGAAGATGTGAGTAAAGACTCTCTCTCTTAACTCTTGATGGGTGTTGAATGCATGCCAAGAAAGACCACAAGATATGGCTATATAGAGCCCCAAATGATGGCCACAACGGATAAAAAACGATCACGTCCGACCTGTCAGAGAGAGGTCTCAACCGGTCAGACAGACCGGTCGTAATTCAAAAGGCTGGACCACATCCAGGTTTGACCGACCGGTCAAGACCGGTCGGCTGACCTTGCTGGAGTTACTGAAACATGTGGCTCGACCGGTCAAGACCGGTCGGCTGACCTTACTGGAGTTACTGAAACATGTGGCCCAACCGGTCTAGACCGGTCGGCTGCCTATTTAGTAATATCAGCACAGCTGCTGGATAAATTTTAACTGCTGGCAGACCGGTCAAGACCGGTCGACAGTCCAGCTGAACTTCTTACAGCAAGGTCACTGACCTCTTTAGATGAACCTCGGCTGTCTTGACAGCCCACATGTAGAGTTGCTGCTGGACAGGTCTTGATTACTGGCCGACCGGTCAAGATCGGTCGGCTGTCCAGCTGAATTTAACATAGCAAGTTTTCTGTCTTATACGATGTGCCTGGCCGACCGGTCAAGACCGGTCGACTGTCTTGCTGTTAGTATTACAGCAAGGTTGCTGTACTGAATTGCAATGATGGACCGACCGGTCAAGACCGGTCGGCTGCCTATTCAGCAAGACATGCACAATCATGAAGTGGCTGCTGGAAAGATGGAAGGGATCTTCAACACATCAGCAACCAACTTCAATGGACCGTTTGATAAGTCCAGACCGGTCAGCAATCTGATTACATGGCATCTCTGCTGGATATTCAGCATGAGGTGATGGTGCATGAAGTCCAATGTTTGGACATGTTTTCAATCACAATTAGCACCTGCCATGGACACACAAGTCTGATCAACTTGTGCAAGGGTCGAGAAGAAATGAGATAAGATAGGTCAGTCATTACGCCATTCATTGATGTTTTGGGTTTTCTAAGGTCGATCTATATGCAACTTACCTGAGATCTTGTTTCAGCTTGAGCTTGAGCAATGGAAGAAGCATAATCTTCAAGCCTTGAGCTTCAAATCTTTGACTGGGGCTCACACGACAAGACGCGACCAACCAACACGGCAATTGACAAAATAAAGTGTACTAACAGACTTGAGCTCATTAATCCATTCTCATAAGTCTACATAGGTTGCATAGATTAGGAGATTGATTAGTTAAATCATTTGATTATCTATGCATGCTTCGACTAGGTTGTTTATTGCTTAAACCATATGATAGTCTTGTGATTGGACCCACTTAGGCTTAGAAGCCGAAGTGTTCTTGCTTACGTAGTTTAATTTGTTAAATTGTGTAAGTATGTGAAAGAATTTCAAAAGGTCCTAATCACCCCCTATAGGTCTTAGCCATAATTCTAGTTACTCTTTAAGCTTCTGCACATACGAAGGTGTCGTGTTAGACTACCGACGTAATTTTAAATCTACCACGAAGGCAAGGGACTGTAAGACCCGTACCTTGAATTGCCCACCGTACGTTTAATTTTCGGTACCGGTACGTCCCGGATGGACCAGATTAGCGAGCCTTGATCGCAACCCTATTTTAGTATCGCATCGACTCAAGACCTATACCCCGACGACCGCGTAGGCGGTGCGATTCCAACGCCGCGCAGCACGCCCCATTACGATACCCAGTGTGAAAGTTGCGATCATTTGTGCAATTTGAGGTGGGCCACGCAATGCTCGTGTGGTGTGGGCCCCACTTGCACAAATCCCAAGAAAATGTCAAATCAATCACCATCACCCTCACCCATAACCCTCTCATCACCCTAGTCTACACACACCATACCCACCCTATCACTCTCTCACCTCCAAAGTCAACCTAAGCCCATACCTCCCATGCCCTCTCCCAAGCTAGCCATCATCACTACATTCCTAAGAAACCCCCCCATTTCCCAAGCACCACTTGTCCATTTACAATTCCAAGTTAGAGAGAGAAAGAGAAAGAGAAAGAGAGAGAGAGAGAGAGAGAGAGAGAGAGAGAGAGAGAGAAGGAGACCAAGAGAGAGATTTGGAGGGAGATTAAGGATTTGAAGGTGGAGATCAAGCTTGGAGGACCCCGATCATCATCCGGACCGTCCGATCCGCAATCCAACCCCATCTGACCGTCCAACCATCATCGTGAGTGCATCCATGTTCCTATTAGGTTTTGTGTAGAATCTAGGATTCAAATGGGTCCCACCTTTTGATGGTGTGGATCCCACTTGGGGACCCATTTTGTGGCATGATTAGTGTGGCCAATGGCCCACCATGATGCTTGATTTTCTTTTCTTCCCCATTCTTTAAAACACAAAGATATGGATGAAGGATAAATATAAGGATTATCTTGATCCAAAGCTAATCGGGCCCACCATGAGATGGCCCAGCTGATGAATGGAGTGGATCCTGCATGTGTGGACCCCACTAGTCAAGGCACAAAAGAAAAAAAAGAATTTATAAAAAAGAAAAGAAGAAGAAGAAGAAGAGGGCCACTGGATAGTCAACGTCTAGAGAATGCTGCTGTCTAGCAGCGCCTGGGCTGAAAGCCCTTTTGGGCGTTGACCGTGGGTCCCCACTCGTGGGACCCACCTTGATGCATGTATTCGATCCACGCCATCCATCTGTTTCTCCAGCCCATCTTAGGGCTGGACACCAAAAATGAAGTAGATCTAGATCTCGGGTGGACCACACCATAGAAAGCAGCGGAGATAATGATGTCCACTATTGAAACTTCCTTGGCCCACCGTGATGCTTCTGGACCAAAATAACCTGCCCAATATTGGGCTTATTAGGTCCACAATGAGCTGGGAAACATGATGAATGGAGTGGATCACACTCATGTGGGCCCCACTTGATTTAAACAAAGAAGAAAAGAAAAAAAAAGAAACGACCAGACACTGGACGTTCACAGCGTCAGGGACGCAGGAACTGTCCAGCATTCAGCGTCAGTAATGCTGGACGGTGAGTGGGGTCCCCACTCGTGGGACCCACCTTAATGTTTATGTTGTATCCACACCGTCCATTTGTTTTCCCAAATCATTTTAGGGCCAGGGCCCGAATATGAACCAGATCCAAATCTTAAGCGGACCGCACCACATGAAAACAGCGAAGGTGATGATGTGCACTGCCGAAAATCCTTTGGCCCACCTTGAGGCTTCTAGACTGAATCAGGTACCCAATATAGGGCTCATTGGGCCCACCATGAGATGTCCCAGCTGATGAACGAAGTGGATCGTCCTCTTGTGGGCCCCACTGGATAAAATCCAAGAAAAACAAAAAAAAGAGAGGAAAAAAGGGAAGCAACGCTCCCAGCGTCTCTGACGCTGGGAGCACCCAACGGACGCCGGTTAGCTACTGACGGTTGAGTAGCTGCCTCGCTACTGGAGTGACGTCACCAACTCTTATGGGCCCCACCGTGTTGTATGTGTTGTATCCACACCGTCCATCCATTTGGGGAGATCATTTTAAGGCATGATCTGAAGAGTGAGACAGATCTAAATCTTAAGTGGACCCCACCTGAAAGAAAACAGTAGGGACAGTGACCCTACCGTTGAAACCTTCCTACGGTCCACCGTGATGTTTATTTGAGATCCAACCTGTTCATGAGTTCACACGTGTGCACAGGAGGGAAAAACAAAAATATCAGCTTGATCGAAAACTTCTGTGGGCCCCACTTGATGAGATCAATGAAAAGAGAGAGAGAGAGAGAGAGAGAGAGAGAGAAGGAAGGGGGCACTGGCCGTGGGCTGGCTGGGCTGCCCAGCAGGTGGCCCACTCGTGGGACCCACCTAGAATGTATGTGCTTTATCAATTCCGTCCATATGTTGTTCCAGCTCATTTTAGTGGTTGAGCCCAAAATTTAAGCATATCCAAATGTCAAGTGGACCATGCCACGGGAAATAGTGGGAATAATGATCTTCACCGTTGAAACCTTCCCAGCCCTACAGTGATGTTTATTTGTCATTCAACCTGTTTATAAGATCACATGGATATGGATGAAGGAGAAAACAAAAATATCAGTTTAATTCAAAACTCTTGGGGCCCATTTGGGTGCCATGCTCCAAGCAGCGTGCTTTAGCACGTTGCCCAGCAGGTGGCCTACCCTGTGGGTCCCACCGCGATGCATCTGTTATCTATGCCGACCATCTATTTTTCCATATTATTTTAGGGCCGTGGGCCAGCACAATGAGGTAAATACAAACCTTAAGTGGACCACATTGTAGGAAACAGTGGTCATTGATGCCCACCTTTGAAACCTTCTTTGGGGCCATTGTAATGTTTATTTATCCATCTAACCAAAGGTGATGGGGCCCAACTTTGGATCCCACCTTGATGAATGTTGGGTATACCTTGTCGTTCTTCTTGGCAGGGGTGTAGGCCCAGTTTTGGGTGGGTCACACGTAGAAAATGAGGGTGATTGAATGCCTACCATTGGAAACTTTACAGGACCCATCTATTATGTTTATTTGCCATTCTTCCTGTTCATAAGTCACCCAGACATGGGTGAGGTTCCACACGTGTGGTGTGGGGGCCCCACCATGGTGTTTGGTTGCCATCTCACTTGATTAGTGGGAAAGCACAAATATTGGGTTGATCCCAAACTATTGGGGCCCATTGATGTATATGGCTTCCCCACTCCTTTGTGCGGTTATCCCCAACCACGGGTCCACCTTGTTATGCATGTGCTCTATCCACGTCAGCCATTGGCCACTATGGTGCGATATGTATGTTGCCCATCGATTAGGACAACCTTAATTTTGTGCTTGATCCAAACCATCCAAATGAATGGACCCTAGCATGTTATGTACAGGATGGCCTTGGGACCACCTTAGTGTGCGTGTTCGAATGACCGCATTGTCCATCTCGTGGATCCACCTTGATGATTAGTTGTGTAAACCCTTATTAAAAAAGTCATATAGATCTGGATGCATGGGAATCCCTAAAGTTCGCTCGATCCAAGTCATAGGGCTACTTTCTTAAACTCACCCTGTTGAACCATCTTGTCAATTCACCTTGTTAACTCACCATGTTGACCTGCCTTGTCAACCTGCCTTATTAACTCACCTTGTTAACTCACCATGTTGATTGATCCTGGTAACTCAGCGTATTGTATACTCATATGACTCACCCCTCCTACCCTTATACCCAACTATTAAAGACTACCATATCGCGTATATCTCATCCACACCGTCCGTTTACCTTTAGGACGAGTGTGGGGCTCATCCTCGACGTTCGTATGTCATCTAAGCCATCCATTATATGGAGCCTATATTGCAGTATGAGGTTAGACCTGTCGTCCCTTTTTGGACCTCAGCGTATTGACCATCTATCTCAGATTACCCTACCATGTATGATTCTCTGTCATGACCTGTCAATCTTGCAACCCGTTTTATGACATTCCTTTTACGGACCATTATTATGTTTATCTCAACTGTACTACAAGATTATGGGTCTCAGCATGATTTTGGGTATTCTACTCTTGCCAGCTCAAGTAGGTTCTACCTTTGATGTGTCGGTAGTGTATTCAATCTTTTTCTTTCCATTCGGGTTATCTGAATGTTGAAGGTTAATCCACCGTTCAATTATTGGACCATTTGTGTTGTTGTATACCACCCATTAGGGTCATATCTCTTTGTGTTTGCTTGTGTTATAAGTGAATTGTCTTTTTATGATGTTTTTAATATGTCTGTTGCCACACATAGTGTTGTTTGGAATGCTCCTATGCGATCTATATACTATATGCTTCAACGACCACCATGCATGTGTAATGAGTATGCATCCTGAATCACCATTGTTAGTTGGGGACCACTAGGGCATAAACGCATTCATAAAGCATTCGAGATGTAGTCGCACAAATGTAATTCACGTGCTCTCTATCGTAAACCTCTTCAATAGGTATGGGACTATTCGAGGACAGGAATCTATCATCCTGACTTACACTGTATTGTAGGAATAACTTAGCATACCCTGTAGCCCTTGGTGCGAGATTCCCTGGCTAGTGACATCCCGCACTATGACTCGATCATTCATTTATGTCCCCTCATCTTAATCATATCTTAAATAAGTTGGACTAAATTGATTTATAGCCTTCGTGGTAGATTGACTACTTGTTGGCACTCATACTGTATGCTTGACTCATGCATCATGAATGCTTAGCTCATCTGATTGTCTTGTATCAAACCGGCCGTAGCGGCCGTGATTGTCGTGCAGTTCATTACCAATTGACAATGACATTGTATTTGAGACCCTATAGTTTTATGGTGCTCTTTGGAGACTTGCATAGGCATGTCGTCCCACGTTTGTATGCATGGTTGCATTTCGCACCTCTGCTTGTGCCGCATATAGCATGGTTACTACATTGCAACCACAACTCCATCGTGGTTTGCAGAACACCAAAAATATGTGATCTTTAAACTGGATGCCAAAGATGTCCCTGGGTGAAAGTCCCTGATCCCGTTGGTACCAAGGTGGGTGCTCCATTCAAGGATCGGGTGGTTTAATCATACACCAGTATGCCGAATATCAAACGGCGGTGTTTTTCACTACACGTGGTCAGTTTGGAAGGAGGTCTGACCTAACCTGTCAGAAGAGTGTTGTCAAAGTGGGTTGAGTTTGACCAGCTGTGAGTAGGTCCGCTATTGCACCAGATAGACTTTGGCATTCTACTGGTGAGTAGTGAGGTCTGTGAGACCCCGGTGATGTTCCGTTTCAGAGATGGTATTGGTATCAATGATGTGACTGATGTTTTGTATGGTGTGGGACGGTCCTGACGTGGCCGGATGTGATGTGGGCTGGGCTGTAAGCCTGGGCGAGCTACCACACTGGGCGAGCTACCAGTTCCGAGTCCTGCATTGCTTAGGCGATCGCGTTATGACTGTTCGTATCTGGACCACTGTACTGATAGGTGGTGATTTGCATACATGCATTGGATCATTATATGTGACATTAGGCCCTGTAGGCCATTGCATAGTATGAGCATATAGCCTTGGTATGCTGGTTACCTGTATTGCACACTTGCATAGCCATGGTAGGCTAGTTATATGTATTGCATGCTTGCATAGCCGTGGTAGACTGGTTATCCACATCACATGATCGTGTAGCCTAATTAGGCTAAGTTTTGGTTTAAATTTCTCACCATGCTTTACTGCTTACTCTGATATTTATCATGCTTGTCATACGCATTGCGCACGCACACACGCACTCACAAAGCTTCGTTCGAAGCTTATGCGCGTTTGTTACGCTGCAGGTTATACCAGAGTGTATCAGCAACGTGAGTTGGAGTTGGGAGTGCAGTAGCAGGAGGTGCCGGATTATGCACAATATTTATATTTACGCATTGTGTATTTACCTTTCAGTACTGTATGTAAATGGAATGACTTAGTGGAAATATTATGTTTGTCTTTTATAGTACTCATATGGCGATGCTCATGTTTCAAAAAAAATTCAGACCCTAAAATCCTCCTTGTGGTATCCCAGGATCGGAACCTGGCATGTGGGGTTAGGATCTGAAATTGGGATACTGCAGAGGCTGCCACCTCTGAATTCGGGTTACAGTGAATGGCCGTCGAGAATCAAATTTGGAGCGTGACAGGGACAATCTAATCCAACCTATTTGAGATAAGGTTAACATAAGGGGACACATATAAATGGTCGAGTCATAGTGTGGGATGTCGCTACCCAGGAAATCTCGCACCAAGGGATATAAGACATGCTAGACTATTCCTAACATGCAACGTAAGCTAGGATGATAGGCTCCTGTTCTCGAATAGTCCCATACCTATTGGAGAGGTTCACGATGGAGGGCACGTGAATTACATTTGTGCAACTATATCTCGATTGCTATATGAATGCATTTATGCGCTAGCGGTCCCAACTATCAATGGGTGAATCAAGATGCATGCACATCACATATGCAGTATGGTCGTCAAAGCATTAATATATAGATAGCATGAAAGTATTTCTGACAATACTACATGTGGCAACATGTTATACTAAAAAGTAGCATAAAAGGGAATTCACATATAACACAAGCACACATAAATGAGGTAGGACCATAGATGAATGGTATACAACAATATAGAGGGTCCAACAATCGAAAGGTGTGGATTAAGCCTCAACACCAGGATGGCCCAAAAGAAAGGAAATGCTTGGATACACTACCAATACATCGAAGGTAAACTCTACTTGGGCAATAAGAATAAAATACGCAAAATCATGCCAGGGCCCATGGTCTGGCAGTACAGTCGAGATATGTTAGTACCTTTATTTTGTCAATTGACGTGTTGGTTGGTCGAGTCTTGTCGTGTGAGCCCCGGTCGAAGAATTAAAGTTTAATACTTGAAGATTATGCTTCTTCCATTGCTCAAGCTCAAGCTGAAACAAGATCTGAGGTAAGTTGCATATAGATCGACCATAGGAATCCCAAAACATCAAAGAATGGCGTAATGACTCACATATCTTATCCCATTCCCTCTCAACCCTTGCACAAGTTGATCAGGCTTGTGGTCCATGGCTGGTGCGAATCATAAGTGAATATATGTCCAAACATTGGACTTCATGCACCTAATCACTTCATGCTTCATCATTGAAGTGATTAGCTATTGTGTTGAAAGACTTGGTCCAGCAAACTTGCTGTGACAAGACCATCTAGACAGCCTACCAGTCTTGACCAGTTGGCCAGAACTATAAGATATGGACAACAACCTTGCTGTAATGGAAGTGTCTAGATTGCCGATCGGCCTTGACCGGTCGGCCAGACTCATCCAATACTTTACAGCACTTGCTGTGAAAAAAATGCAGCTGGGCAGCCGACCGGTCTTGACCGGTCGGCCAGGTATTTCAAAGCAATCAGGAACCTTGCTGGAAGGTTTTTAGCTGAACAGCCGACCGGTCTTGACCGGTCGGCCAGAAGAACCAATACGTCCAACAAGCAAAAATTGCATTTGCGATTGATCGGCTGGCCGGTCGATCAATAGATCAGCCTGGGCGATCAATCGACCGGGATGGGCGATCAATCGATCAAGGCCATTTATGTTCAGCAAGCATATTTTCTGGAAAATTACTTCTTGCGATCAATCGGTGCTTTGATAGATTAATCGATAACTAGCCGTTTTATATCCGTTGAAGCCCGATCCTTGGAGTCTATAAAGGCATATCTTGAGGGCTTTAATGGTATTCTTTGCACACCCATTGAGAGCATTGAAGGGGACAATTAAGAACATCATCTATCCTTCTTTTGCTCATCATTGCTTAGAGTTCATCATTCAATCCAAGTGATTCATGGCACTTCAATGAGCATTCAAAGCTCGGTTTGAAGAATGAACTCAAGCAAGGTATTCATGGCTGACCTAACCCATCTTGTTGAATCTCTTGGTCATCAATAGCCATTGAATACTCAAGTTAGTAGTTCCTATCATCACCATTGTATTGAATAGGCAAAAGGAACCCCAACAACTCCTCCCACCTACCCGACACTAGTCTAGGAACATCATATGCATTGGTAGCTGATCGTGGGAGCTTGGAGAGGAGCTAAAGCACGTGGAGCTGAAGCTACTCATCAAAGGCATCGAATCGGGGCTCAATCGCCTAGGTATGTCTAGTATTTGAGAGTCCATTTATTGAATCACTATTCCCTGGATTGGAAAACTCCGGCTGGAGTGTACGTGACCGTCCTTGGATTAGGATTGGTGAGAGTTTGAGATCCAAACTCATCAAGTCCCTAGATTGGGCCATCGGCGAATGGTAAACGCGGTCCTAGATCAAAGGATGTTAAGGTTAATGGTTAACCTGATTTAAAACCACGACTATAGTGAAATCCGGTGGTCTCATAGGTTGAGATCGTGAACCGGGAGTGGAGTAGGAAAACCGAACCACTATACATCGTGTGCAATGTGGTGAATGCATTTTGTCTATTTTGTTCCTTGTTGATCAATCTTATAAGTGCTTAATTGTATGCCCATCTTATGTTTGACAAAATGCTCATATGCCATCCTTGAATGATTAATACAAGAATGCATATAAACTGTTTGATGAAATACTTCTTGTAACGCCCCAAATTTTTGAGATTTATTTGAAAATTTTTGAAATTTCATTTTTAATTTATTTTTTATTGATTATCGTACATTTACCGTTGATTTGCGAATAGCAGGACATCCGTAGGAGATCCGATAGGGAACCCTTTACAAAAGTTGCTTAGAATGATCCCATAAACATCGTAGAAAGATCAGATTTAAAAAATCACGCACTTTTCAGATAATTACGAAAATGCCATTAGTTAAACTTAAGTTAAGATGCCATTTTTAAGTATTATAGTTTCTGACGATCACTTTTATGCAAAACCCTGGATTTAAGCTTTTGGGCACATATTAACCGTACACATCAAATTTCAGCCCTTAAATCATAGTAGAAGTGGTCTGATTGTCAAATCGGCCCCTTAACCCTTGATTTTCATGTCCATCGAGTGAGGAAAGTAGATGGTTAGTCGTAGTCGAATATTTCTCTTCATATGAGTGATGTGGATCGTCTTTATCATGGACCAATAGTGTGATTTGAGTGCCTCACCTTGATAAACATCTTTCTTATGCGCAAAGTTATACCGTTTTAGAAATTAATGAGTTACCAACTCTTTTTAAATCTGAACCTTTCAATTTACCCACTTCTCACCATCAATCGCTTCTCAAATTTGGACCACTTATTATACTCATATGACTACGAGTTTACACAAAGTTTGGACCCCGATCTATAATCCTACACCGTTGAACCACAAAGCCAGCCCCTTCATTTTCCGCCAAAAGTTGAAATTTCAGATCTAGGCATTTCTCACCATCAATCAACCACTAAACTTTGTACAATTAGTTGGCCTATCATGACCATATATTTTTTTAAAATTTGGGCCCTGATCATCAAGCGTAGACCGTTAATTGAGATCAAGCCCATTTTAGCACCCGTTAAGCCATTTTCAAGGATCGGCCAATCTAGAATGTGGATCATCAATAAATTTACGTATTCTGACTCTACTCTTCGAGCTTGATAAGATGAATAGATTGGAATTGATCATAGATTACCGAATATTGAGATTTGAGAAACCCACCTCAAGAAGTTGTTAAATAAGACCTCGTGTGCACATCCCTCTCCATATTTCTACTACGCACCTCCAAATCCTTCTCCTAACCCTAGCCTCCATGCCCTAGAGAAAGAGAGAGAGAGAGAGAGAGAGAGAGAGAGAGAGAGAGAGAGGAGAGTTCTTTCTCATATTTTTCCAACTCCTAGGATTTTCTACAACCCTCTTCTTCTAAGTCCATCCTAAGGTGAGGATTTTCCTTTAAGCCTTTCATTAATAATATGATGATTATCATAAGTTTCTTTTGTGGCATATGAAGTTATTTTGTTTTGAATTGCTGATCCATATAACATGAAGTTTAATGTACGATTTGTAATGAATATCATTATATAATGATGTGATTCATTGTTTAGATTTTTTACTAAGAAGCATGTGTATTTGTGTTACTTATCTTTGTGAAATCTATGCCCTTATTTTCTTAGTCTATGTGTTACAGGTAACATTGGTTTTCATATTGTGATATATATGAAATATGTGTATAAGATCATCATATGGACATCCCAATATTGTATACTCTTTGTCCCTAAGTTGGTAAAATTATTCGATGTAGAGAGATGGAACCCGTGAGAGGTGTCCATGATGGAAGAATATATCTTGACTTAACTGAGAGAATGAAGTGATTGTTTGTTAATGGATCCTTACATGTACATGATACTTGATTGGATCCATTTACATTACATGAGTATTTTAATGAATTTGGTCATGATGTACAACATTGGCTTTTTGGGACATGATGAAATCATAAAACGGGACAATGAGTGGACCTAATGGTATACAAATTCTCATGAGCCGGGGTTGGTGCTATGGACACTAATCCCGTGTTGTCGTCCTATGTTGGGTTGCTTGCGACTCCCCATAGTGACCATTGAGTTTTATTTAAATCGGTTGTATGCGAAAATACTTAAATAAAGGTGAAACTAAAGTCATGCATTCACTTGGCTCCATGTGGGTGTACGGAATTGAGAATAGGCTAGCGCGTCCTACTTCTCCTGTACACTGTCACGTGTAGATTTGGGCTATGAGCGTCCCGTTTCTCATGTGGTCGGTCAAAACTATGGGCTTATGCGTCCCAGGAACCTCTGGTGACTAGTGGCTAGCATGAAGTCGTAACAGGGAGTCTCCCACTTCATGTATTGTGATTTTAGCCAGGGTGCTTTAGCCAGAGCATGCATTCCATGCATCGCATTAACAAAGATTTTTAGTTGGTTGTTTTGATTTGATTAAATGATAATATACTGCTTGCGTTTACTCTGTACCGTTATTATTATTCTTGATTGTCTTGAGGAAATATTCCCCACTATGATAGCGTTTAACGCTATCCCAAACACAATTTAGATGATGCAGGTATTGAACCCAATTTTTAAGGAAAAGAGTTCGATGGTTCGTACGATCACATGGCGGATGACGATGTTAGATAAGCTTAATTGATGTTATCATTTATTAAATATTTCTTTTGAGTAGTTGATACATTTATGGAATTGTAATAAGTCTTCAAGAGAAGACATGGTTTTGTATTTTAATTAATCAGTATAGATATTGGTTGGTTCCCTTATTTAAACATTGATGATGAAGTAGTAAGTTTAATAGAATAAGATGATAACTGTTTCCGCCATTGTGCTTGAATACTATATTTTATTGTTTGACAAATTAGTTATTCCATAAATTACTTGGGAGTTCTGTCGTCGTGTTATACACGAGAGTCGAAAATCTCGGGTCGTTACACTTCTCTCAATAAATGTAAGACCCGTACCCTTATTTGCCCTCCGTACGCTTAATTTTCGGTACCGGTACGTCCCGGATGGACCAGATTAGCGAGCCTTGATCGCGACCCTGTTTTAGTACCGCATTGACCCGAGACCTATACCCTGGCGACCGCGTAGGCACTGCGATTCCAACGCCGCGCGGCACGCCCCATTGCGATACCGGTGTGAAAGTTATGATCGATTGCGTAATTCGAGGTGGGCCGCGCAACGTGCGTGTGGCGTGGGCCCCACTTGCACAAATTCCAAGAATATGTCTAATCAATCAAATCCATCACCATCATTCTCACATATACCCATCCCTTACCCCTACTCTACACACCCCATACCCCCCATCCCTCTCTCTCCTCCCAAAGTCAACCCTCACCCATACCTCCCATACCCCCTCCCATGCACCATCATCACCCCCCATGATTCCCTCTCCTCTCTCTCTCTCTCTCTCTCTCTCTCTCTCTCTCTCCCCCCCCCCCCATACAAGTGCATACGTAGGGGGAGAGGAGAGCTCCTTGCAAAATTCAAGAGATTTGAGAGAGAGAGGAGAGAGAAAGAGAGAAAAAGATTTGAGAGGAGAGAGAAAGAGAAAGATTTGAGAGAAGTAGAGAGAGATTAGAGAGATTGAGGGTGGAGATCCAAGCTTGGAGGACCTCAACCATCATCCGGACCGTCCGGATCGTCCGATCGTCAACCCGATCCTATCCAACCGTCCAACCATCCATCGAGGTGAGTGCAAGGGGGACATAAATCCCCCATTTTCTTATTTCCATTCATTTTCCTTTTCTTTTGGGCCCACCTGGTGGTAGACAACCTGATGGATGGATTTGATCATCCATGAATGGGCCCCACCTTCTTATTATAATAATAATATATATATATATATAAAAGGAGAGAGAATCTACCCGCTGGACAGACAGCGTCCAGAGGACGCTGCTGCCCAGCAGGGAAGCCTTTTGGGCGTGGGCAGGGTCCCCACTCGTGGGACCCACCTTGATGTATGAGTTGATCCACACCGTTCATCTGTTTCTCCAGCCCATTTTAGGGATGGTCAACAAAAATGAAGAAGATCCAGATCTCAGGTGGACCACACCATTAAAAACAGTGGAGCTAATGAAGCCTACTATTGAGACTTCTTTGGCCCACCGTGATGTTTGTGGACCACATCACCCACCCAATATTGGGCTTGCTGGGTCCCCAACGATCTGGGGAACATGATGAAGGGGGTGGATTGTCCCTAAGTGGGCCCCACATAAAATAACCACAAAAAAAAGAAACAAAAAAAATAAAAGACGCTGGAACGTCCAGCGTCTGGACGTTCTGATGCTGGAACGTCCAGAGTCACTTGGACAGTGAATGGGGTCCCCACTCGTGGGACCCACCTTGATGTTTGTGTTCCATCCACGCCGTCCACTTGTTTTCCCATATCATTTTAGGGCCAGGGCCCAAGGATGAGCCAGATCCAAATCTTAAGTGGACCGCACCACATGAAACAGTGGAAACAATGATTCCTACTGTCAGAAATCCTTTGGCCCACCTTAGTGTTTCTAGACTGATTTACATATCCAATATTGGGCTTATTGGGTCCCCCAAGAGATGGGTAACCTGATGAATGGAGTGGATTAGACCCATGTGGGCCCCACTTGATATAAGTACAAAAAAAAAAGAAGAAGAAAGAAAAAGGAAAGAAGAGGCAGAGCCTCTGACGCTGGGCGTACCAGCGTCCTTGGACGCTAGCTCGTACTGCTAGCTGGTGGCCCACTCGTGGGTCCCACCATGATGCATGTGCTGTATCCACACCGTCCATCCATTTGGGGAGATCATTTTAGGGTATGACCCCAAGATTGAGTCAGATACAAGTCTCAAGGGGGCCCCACCACAGAAAACAGTAGGGAGAGTGGCCCTACCGTTGAAACCTTCTTATGGCCCACCATGATGTTTATTTGAGATCCAACCTGTTCATAAGTTCACACATACATGGAAGAAGGAAAAACAAAAATATCGGCTTGATCGGAAAATTCTGTGGGCCCCACTTAGTGAGAACATAAAATTAAAAAAATAATAATAAAAAAAAGGGACCGCTGGACAGACAGCGTCCAGGGGACGCTGCTGCCCAGCAGCCTTCTGGGCATCACCCTATGGGCCCCATTCGTTGGGCCCACCTAGAATGTATGTGCCTTACCTATTCCGTCCATATGTTTTTCCCAGCTCATTTTAGTGGCTGAGCCCAAATTTTAAGCATATCCAAACGGGCAAGTGGGCCATGCCACGGAACAACAGTGGAAATAATGATCTCCACCATTGAAACCTTCTCAGTCCTACAATGATGTTTATTTGTCACCCAACCTATTCATAAGTGGCTGGGCCCAAAATTTAAGCATATCCTAATGTCAAGTGGACCATGCCACAGTGGGGATAATGATTTCCAACGTTGAAAGCTTTCCAGGTTCTACAGTGATGTTTATTTGCCATCCAATCTGTTCATAAGATCACATGGATATAGATGAAGGAGAAAACACAAGTATCTGTTTGATGCAAAACTTATTGGGACCAGATGGGTACCACGCTGCCCAGTAGGTGGCCCACCCTATGGGTCCCAACGTGATGTATCTATTAGCTCCACCATGATGTATATGTTTTATCCATGCCGTACACGTATTTTGACGGCCTATCTTGTATGTGCAGGCCCAAGTATGGGGCCAATGTGGTCTCAAGTGGGCCACGCCACGAAGACCTTTACATTTCCAATAGGACCCACCGTCCGGGTCCCACTCTCCGTATATATTGGGCCTTTTAAGGCCAATGTTACATGATATGTTTGGTAACATGCTAGTATGATTAGCTTGATATGTCGCACTGATAACATGCTTGTATAATGAATATCATGCTCATTCATATGCCCATACGCATCATTTGTATGCTTGTTATGGATCATGATTAACCATAGCATATGCTAGTTGGCTTGTTATACTTAGGGGACCCGTGTGAGACAGGGTCACCCGACATGATTGCGTAGTATGCGTAAGTTTGGTGCATGATTTGGATTGTATGACTCATGCATTTCGCATTATGTATGTCACGATCGCTTTCACACCCTAACAGCATCGGGGTGGTGGCCACCATAGTCACATCATGGTTGGCAGTATTAGACACCGAAAACTTATTCTAGTACGTGGGCGCTATGGATGTCCTTGGGTGAAAGTCCCTAAACCCTGTGGTACCAGTAGGATGCTCCAGCGTCGAGACCGAGTGGATAACATGAGCGCCCGTGTGCCAAATACCAGTAGGCCGCGTCTCCCACTGTGTCGAGGTCGGTTGGAAAGGGGTGTGACCTTATCCTCCCGGGTGCAGTGGGCTGTAAGCTAGGTCGAGTCTGACCAGCTCATGGAATGGGTCCGCTATCGGCGAGCCGGGTGGGCATTGGCATACCACTGACGAGGCGGATAGTGAGGTCTTTTCTACTCGCTTGGTTATGCGCGCGATGTGCGGCGGCCAGTATTAGAGTATACTAGACCCCGGTGATGTCCCAGATGAGAACTATTTTGATATGTGGATCAGTTGAGGATTGACGTGTTTGCATTGCATCTCTAGCATGTAACACTCGGCCATGTAGGCCCTTGCATCGTATAGCCTTGGGATGGCTGATAGCATTCATGAACTTGGTAACTTAGCCCTCTACTTCTTTCGCTTACTCTGATATCTGTGTACTTGTCATATGCATCACACGCGCACACACGCACTCTACTGAGCTTCGTAGGAAGCTCATGCGCGTTTGTTTACACTGCAAGTACTAGAGCATATCAGCAGCGTTGAGCGCGGTTCATGTACCTGATATTTTGGACTTCTGATTCATGTTGTATTTCCCTTTCCAGTACTGTACTCAACAAACTTATTAGTGGATATTTGATGATGTTTTATGGTTTTGATTATGCTCCTGTACAAAAAAAAATTTACCCTGAAAATCCTCCTGGTAGGATCCCAGGATCGGAACCTGGCACATGAGAGTTAGGAGCCGAGAATGGGGTACTACGGAGGCTGTTGGCACCAAGGTCGGCGATCGGGAATTTAGTGAGCCCGGTCCCCGGGTTTGGGGCGTGACAATAAAGTTGTCAATCGAGTTTGATCTTGGGTGATCAATTGCTATCATTTACATGCACTTAATTGGTAAATTATGGTATAAATGCAATTGAGCTTTTGAATTTGCAAGAAAAATTAAAAAGTCCTATTCACCCCCCCTCTAGGACATAAGCATACCTTCAAGCTTATCTCACTAGCGGTAAAACCGCGATTTCAAGATACTCATCAATGGATGGTACATAAGAGGGACGGCATGGATATGAGACACATACCATAGGATGGGCTGCAAGATAGACAAACAACATAACAGTGAGACATAAATGATAGAGATAGATGGACAACACGATGAGGTTCACAAAAGGGTGGTGGATCTAACCCATACATCAAGATAGGCTCCTCATTGTGGATGATCTAGATGATATACCAATACCAAGGATGGGCCTCACATTGGGTTTCTTTAGCCCCTTTTTCATGAAATAAATCGAGTTTTCCTATGGTAGGCTTGATACCTACATAAGGTGGGTACTATGAATTGGATCAAGCGGACTTTAGGAATTCCCGTGCATCCAGATCTATGTGACCTTTCAACAGGGGTTTACACAACTAATCATCAAGGTGGGTCCATAGAATGGAAAACATGGATATACAAACACATAAACCAAGGTGGTCCCATGACCATCCTACACTACATATAACATTGCAAGGTCCATTCATTTAGACGGTTTAGATCGGGTCTAACATCAAGGTGGTCTAGATGGACCGCTAGACATACACGCCACACCACAATGGTCCATGGCCAAAGTGGATATAACACATGCGTAACACGGTGGACCTCATGGTTGACCCCGTGGTTAGGGATCACCGTACTAAGGCGTGGGGTGGGCACATAAAGTGGGCCTATCAATGGTAGAACCAACCCGATATTTGAGCTTTCCCATCACCCAAGGGGGGATGACAAATAAACAGTATAGTGGGGGTCGTCACACCAAACGTGTGGGGCCCCTCCCACACCAAGGTGACCTTATGAACAACAAGGATGACAAATAAACATTATAAAGGAAGGTTTCAATGGTGGGCATCAGTGGCCACTATTTCTTGCGGCGTGGTCCACCTGAGATTTAGATTTGTCTCATTTTTGGGCCCACGGCCTAAAATGATATGGAAAAGCAGATGGGTAGGCATGGATAAAATATATGCCATGGTGGGTCCCACAAAGTGGGCCACCCGCTGGACAACGTGCAAAGCACGCTGCCAGCAGGCAGCCCCATGGCTGGGACCCCCAGACGTTGTGGGTCAAGCCAATATTAGTGTTTTCCCTTCATAAGTACCTGTGCTACAGGTTTGGATGGTAAACAAACATCATGGTCAGCCTTAGGAAGGCTTCAACGGTAGGCATCATTGCCCTCACTGTTTCCTGTGGGGGTGGCCCACCTGAGATTTGGACCTACTCCATCCTTGGACCCCAGCCCTAAAATGAAGTGGAAAGAGGGGTGGACGGTGTAGATGAAACATATACATCAAGGTGGGCATCATTATCACCACTGGAAATAGCAGTTAAGTCCACTTGAGATATGGATCGTCCTCATTCTTGGGCCAATGGCCTAAAATGATATGGAAAACTGGAGATACAGTGTGGATTAACCACATACCTCAAGGTGGCCCCACCAGCTGGGTCCCTGCTGGCAGCACGCTGCCATGCAGTGGGTCCACACGTGTGGTCCCGAGAAGCTTGGATCAAGGTGATAGTAGTATTTGTTAGTACACTTTATTTTGTCAATTGTCGTGCCATCTGGTCACGTCCTGTCTTATGATCCCCGTTCGAATAATTGAAGCTCAAGACTTGAAGTCTATGCTACTTCCCTTGCTCAAGCTCAAGCAGAAACATAATCTCAGGTAAGTTACATATAGATCGACTTTAGGAATCCCAAAACATCAATGAATGACATAATTATCAACCTAACACAACCCATTCCTTCTCGACCCTATAGCTCAAGTTGATCAGACTTGATTTTCCATGGCAGGTGCTAATATCATGATTGAAAACATTGTCCAACCATTGGACTCAAAGCACAAATATTCCTAGCTAAAAATACAGCTGAGTTGCCAAGGTTCCAAGGCTGCCGATAGGTCATGACCTGTCAAACAGACCCTTGAGAAGTCTACTGCTAACTTGAATAAATTCCAAGGCAGTCGACCAGTCTTGACCGGTCGGACTGACCTTTCCATTCTGTCCAGCAGCCTCCTCTTGGAAATCCTGCTTTGTTGAACAGGCAGTCGACCAGTCTTGACCGGTCGGTCCAGCATTTCAAGAATATACAACAGCATTGTTGTGTTTGTCTGGCAAGCCATCCGATCAGTCTTGACCAGTCGAACAGGCATAACAAAAATATACAGTAACCATTGCTATGATGTCTGGCAAAGTCATACGACCGGTCTTGACCGGTTGGTCAGCATAGCAGCCATTGCTGCATTACTGGGAAGCCATCCAACCGTTCTTGACCGGTCAGACAGGCATAAGAAATATGTCCAACAACAAAGTATCTTCAGTTGGTCAGCTATCCGACCGGTCTTGACCGGTTGGTCAGACCCAAAATGGGTCCAGCGACTTGTGAATTGCTCCTGACCTATCCGACCAGTCGGGCTTCTCTTTGACAGGTCAGATATGGCCGTTTTAGATCCGTTGGGGCCATCATTTGGAGATCTATAAAGCTATATCTTAGGGTCTTTCATGGTATGCATTCAATGACCATCAAGAGCCAAGTGAGAGAGCTTTTACTCACTCCTTCCTACCCTCATTGCTATTAACTCCCTTGAGTTCATCATTCAAACCTAGCCATTAATGGCTCATCATTGAGTATTCAAAGCTCAGTTTGAAGTATGAACTCAAGATTTGCATTCATGGCTGACCTACCTTCGAAATATCATCATGAGGTCTTTTATAGCCATTGAATGTTGAAGTTTGGTAGTTCCTTTATAAACATTGCATTGAATAGGCAAGAGGAACTTGACCATCTCTCTCCCAACTATCCGGCATAATCTTACACATATGATTTGCATCGGTAGCTGATCTTGGGAGTACAAAGAGAAGCTGAAGCACGTGGAGCTAAAGCTACTCATCAAAGGCATCGAATCGGGGCTCAATCATCTATGTATGTCTAATATTTGAGAGTCCATTTATTGAGTTATTATTCCCTGGATTGAAAAACCCCAGCGGGAGTGTACATGGCTGTCCTTGGATTAGGATTGTTGAGAGCTTAAGATCCGAACTTGTTTAATCCCTGGTTTGGGCCATTGGCGGATGGTAAACGCGGTCTTAGAACATAGGATGTTAAGGTTGATGGTTAACCTTATTTAAAACCACGAGTGAAATCCGGTGTTCTCATAGGTTGAGATCGTGAACCTGGAATGGAGTAGGGAAACTGAACCACTATATATCGTTGTGCATTGTGAGATTGAATGATTGCAATATGTTGAACTTGTGAAGTAGTTTAGTCAATCATGAATGCTAACTGTTTGATAAAATGCCAATGATAGTCTTTCTTGCAAAGTGAACATGTATTTGCCTTGAATGTTATTGTGATAATCATGGTTTGTGTAATCGATTTGATTTATCTTTAAATTGTAATTGGAAATTCAAAAAGTCCTATTCACCCCCCTCTAGGACATTAGGCATATCTCCAAGTATCTTTTCAAGCGGTAAAATCGAAATTTCAATTGGTATTAGAGTAGGTTCCTCCGCACAGGTTTAAAATCCCAGAGTAAGATCTTAAGAGAACTTGAAAATATGTCTAGAGAGGACTCCACATTCGTTACTAAGCCTCCCTTCTTTGATGGTTCAAACTATCCATATTGGAAAGCCCGAATGCGCATCTTTTTAAAATCCATCGATTCTGACATAAGGGGCATGGTTGCTATTGGATATAAATCTCTAATGGATATTATAAGTAAGGAAGGTGAACCTGGATGTCCTCAGGCCAAGAGAGAAGGCTATGTGGACAGATTATGATAAAGCTCAACGTGTCCATAATGCTAAAGGCCTGAATGCCATTTTTTGTTGAGTTTCTAAAGATGAATTTGGTCGCATTCAAAATTGCCTAACCGGTAAGCAAGCTTGGGAGATTCTTTAAGTTACACACGAAGGAACAAGCGTTGTTAAACGCTTAAAACTTCAGCACCTCACTACACAATTTGAAAACATAAGAATGGAGGAGCATGAAACATTTATGGACTTCTTCACCAGATTGAATAAAATCACAAATGACATGTGTGGTTTAGGGGAACCCGTTCCGAAAAATAGACTAAGTAGGAAAATTCTGAGATCCTTACCGAAATGATTCTCTACCAAAGATATTGCTTTAGAGGAATGTTGGGACCTAGATACCATGAAGGTTGAAGAATTGCTAAGGTCCCTTCAAACCCATGAGTTACACTCTAAAACTCCCTCCAAATCCAAAGGTACTGCATTGAAATCCTCTCATAAGAAACGAGACTTTGAACATGAAAGTGAAGAAGATCTAGATATGGAAGAAATGACACTTATGGCCAAGAAATTTCAAAAATTCTTCAAAACTAGAGGAAATACTTCTAGAAGGAAACCCTATCAGAAGGGTAAACCTTTTGACTCTAAGAACAACAAAGGTAAATCTTTTAAAAAGTCAAAAGATCCTCAATGTTACAAGTGTAGAGGATTTGGTCACATTGCCTCTGAGTGCACCGATAAAAAGGTCAAGAAAAAGGCAATGGCGGCTACATAGGATGATACTGAAGAATCAGAATCAGAATCAAACACATCCCAAAGTGATGAGGAACAAGGCTCAATTAAAATTTTAATGGCTTTCATCACTAAAATTGTGCCTCAAATTGAGCCCACTGCAAAGATCACCGGAGACATTAATGATCATGAATCCTCTAACACTAAAAATGATTCTTTAAGTGATGATGAGGATGAGGATGAAGACCTTCAGGAGGTATATAACCAACTATACATTGAAAATATGAATACCATTAAAAAGTTGGGCCAAATGAAGGCTGAAAATGATAAATTGACAAAGAGACTTGATGGATTGAAAATTGAGAATCAAAAGATGGGACAAGATCCAAAAGAATTGAAAAAGAAGAATAATGAGCTTGAACAAGAAAAGAAAAAATTCATGAGTGGTGAATCTCTAGATAAGCATGCTAGACTTGAGAAAGAACTCAAAGAGGAGAACACTGAAATTGATCATATTAAATGTCAAGTTGTTGACTCTAGAAGATGTTTCGCCCAAGGAGAAGAAAGGCTTGAAAAACTCTTGGGTGTTGTAAGATCACCGATGGACAGAAGAGGTTTGGGCTATGACAGTCACACTTCAAAAACTACCTCCGTCCTACCAATGGTAAGAAAAGATCATGGTGCATCAGGGAGTAAAACCAAAGCATCTTCTGTTTGCCATGCTTTTGGTGACATTGGCCTCCTAAAATTTGAATGCATGGGTTTTAAAAATCCGGTCGGAAACTTGAAAGGAAAATTTATACCGACCGGGAAAAATGTACGATCGAGTTGGAATCCTCCTATGCATACTTCACCAAAAAGAGGAAATATGAGAAAGAATTATCCTACACTTCCTAGGAAGGATAAGAGAATTAATGAATTGTTGGAGTAAGTCAAAATGTTGAATTCGAAAATTGCTATTCTCTTACGTGAAAAAGAAAAATCTACTTCTCCCAAGAAAACTAGAGAATCACACTATAAGAATACCACTCATAAAAGGACAACAACTCAATGGGTAGTTAAGAACAAATGTTTGATCATTCATACTGCCCTAAAAGCTAGGAATAACCCTAGATGGTGCTTGGATAGTGGTTGCTCTAGACACATGACAGGTGATAGATCTCAATTTTGTGCATATGACGAATTCGATGGTGGGTCTGCCACATTTGGTGATGGGAGCATGGCTAAAATCATTGGTAAAGGAGCCATCACTGGGCCAGGATTGCCCGAAATTGAAAATGTGCTTTATGTTGATGGTCTTAAACACAATCTTCTAAGTATCTCACAAATTTGTGATGATGAGCACTCAGTAAGTTTCTCCAAAGATATGTGCAAGATCCGGGACTCCACAGGAAAATTAGTCATGAAAGGTCTACGCATAGGAGACAACTGCTATGTCATTGAAAACCACAACAATCCAAGCTACCCCGCCATGTGTCACATGGCCATTAAGGATGAAACTAAACTGTGGCACCATCGACTCGGTCATGTTCATTATAAAAATCTATCTAAACTGAGTCAGAAAAAATTGGTGAGGGGATTGCCTAAGATAAGTAAAAGACCTAAAGTTGTGTGTATCGCTTGTCAAAAGGGTAAACAAATCAAGGTTGCACACAAGAGGACCTTTATTTTGGTTACAGCAAAACCTTTTGAACTACTACACAAGGACCTAGTTGGTCCTACTAGGGTTCTTAGCCAAGGTGGAAAACGATACTCTTTATAGTCGTTGATGATTACTCTAGATTCACATGGGTCAGCCTTCCTAAGAGAAAAATCTGACACTTTTGAAGAATTTCAGAAATTAGTAAAGCGACTTCATAATGAGAAAGGATACATGGTAACAAGAATTAGGAGTGATCACAGCGGTGAATTTGAAGATCATCGTTTGAAAGATCTATGTGATGAATTGAGAATTCATCATGAGTTTTCAGCACCCAAAACACCTCAACAAAATGGGGTTGCTGAAAGAAAAAATCGAGTGTTATTGGATATGGCCACAACTATGCTTCATAATAAGAATCTTACGAAAAATTTGTGGGCTGAAGCAATAAACACTGCCTGCTATATTATAAATCGAGTTTATTTAAGGGCAGGACTAAACAAAACTGCTTATGAATTATGGTGTGAAAAGACACCAAATGTGAAATATTTTAAGGTCTTTGGTAGCACATGTTATATTCTAAGAGATCGTGAAAACTTGGAAAAGTTTGACTCCAAGAGTGATGAGGGCATCTTCTTAGGGTACTCATTAAATAGTAGAGCCTTTCATGTCTACAACATTCGAACCTCATCTGTTCAAGAGTCAATCAATGTGACTGTAGATGATCAATTGGATGACCCAGTGTCTCTAGGTGATGAAGAAGAAGATGAGGGTATATGTGAGATAGGCAAATCTGATAAACAACCCTCATCTCCAAATGCCACCACTACTCCTAGTGATGTACAAGTTGTCAAGGATCACCCCCTCAATCAAATCATTAGGGATCCTAACACTGTGTCAAAACCATGAGACAGTTGGAGGCTATCAACAGTCACCTGTGTTTCACTTATAAAATATAACCTAAAAATGTTGATGAGGCCCTGAACGATGAATTCTGGATCCTTGCAATGCAAGAAGAGCTTCAACAGTTCGTTAGAAATGAGGTATGACATTTAGTCGACAAGCCTGAAAGGAAAAATGTTATTGGAACCAAATGTATCTTTAAAAATAAATCCAATGAATCTGGGAATGTTATATGGAATAAGGCTCGGTTAGTTGCGCAAGGGTATTTTCAAATTGAAGGTGTTGATTTTGACGAAACATTTGCCCTTGTAGCTAGACTCGAGTCTATTAGAATTCTTATGGCTGTTGCTTGTGCTTTAAAGTTCAAATTATTTCAAATGGATGTAAAAAGTGCCTTCTTGAATGGTATTTTAGATGAGGAAGTCTATGTCGAACAACCAAAAGGATTCATTAATCTTAAATATCCTCACAAAATATATCGATTGAAAAAGGCTCTTTACGGACTCAAGCAAGCTCCCCGTGCATGGTATAAGTGTCTAACTCAATTTCTAATACACCATGATTTCGTTAGGGGGAGTGTTGATAAAACACTGTTTATAAAAGAAGTAAAAAATTTAGTTCTTGTTGCCCAAATTTATGTAGATGACATTATTTTTTGCTCCACTTATGAGAAAATGTCTATTTCATTTGCTGATTTAATAACATCAGAATTCGAAATGAGCATGGTAGGAGAACTTAACATGTTTCTAGGCTTACAAGTGAAACAACCGGCATCTGGTATATTCATTAACCAAAGAAAGTATGCTAGAGACCTTGTTAAGAGATTTGGATTAGAATCTGGTTGATCACACACTACACCTATGATCACTACTATTAAATTATCTAAAAATCTAGCAGGAAACAGTATAGATCAACATCTTTACAGAAGCATGATTGGTAGTCTTCTCTATCTCACTGCTAGCAGACCCGACATTGCATTTAGTGTAGGTGCCTTTGCTCGATTCCAGGCTGACCCTAAAGAATCTCACCTTATTGCAGTTAAGCATATCATTCGATTCATAGGATGTACCGCTGAATACTGCCTACTGGTACCCATTTGATTCATCTACAGACATAGCCGGGTATTTAGATGTCGATTGGGCTGGTAACATTGATGATCGTAAATCAACAAGTGGTGGGTGCTTTTATGTTGGAAACTGCCTCGTGGCAGGGCATAGTAAGAATCAAAACTCCATTTCCTTATCTACGGTAGAGGCAGAATATATTGCTGCTGGTAGTTGTTCTGCTCAATTACTATGGATGAAGCAAACCTTGTCGGATTACGGAATTAATCAAGGCACTATGACCTTATTTTTGCGATAATACCAGTGCTATTAACATTTTGAAAAACCCGGTTCAACATTCACACATAAAACATATTGATATTAGGAACCATTTTATTCGAGAATTGGTTGAAGATCAAATAATATCTCTCGAACATGTGCCTACCGAGAATCAGCTAGCCGACCTCCTAACTAAACCCTTGGACTCAGTTCGCTTTGCGAACCTCCAGAAGTCCATTGGTGTTGGGTGTGTCTAATCCAATTAACAAGTATATATTTTGCAGGTAATATCTGAGGATTAAGCCTCTCTATCTGATCTTTATAGGTATATCTGAGGACCTTTGCCTCCTTAATCATTGCCTTCTAAGATTATCCGGGAACATAGTCCCAATTTTTTTTTAACTTTTTATGTTGTTTTGCATCGTTAAATCTGGACCTTTAAGGGTTCCTAATTTTGTGTCGGGTTGGTCATTTTGATACACCATGGTGCATGGGTCTTGTATCCTCAGTAAAAGGGTATTAGGATTAAAAATAATGGTTTGTCCAAAGGCCAGACCATCTGAAAAGGATATCTTGTGCAAAAACACACAGTTGCTGCCAAAATGATTGGCCGACCGGTCAAGACCGGTTGGGCTAGCCATGACCGGTCAGCACGTGCGTCCATCTGAATTGGGGGTCCTTTAATACCAGTCGAACCTCATTTTAGGACCCCCATCTCTCTATTTCTCACCTCAACATTGTGCTCCAGCTTCCCCTCTTGCCATCTCCAAGCCTCCCAAGGTGATTTTCTCCAAGATTGGAGGTTCCAGCTCATCTACATTGCTCCAAATCATTTTCATTCCATAGGTAAGGGATTCACTTCCATTTTTCCTTAATAGATCCTTATTCTTTGTAATCTAGGAGTGATTTAGGGTAGTTTTTAGAGCTTACAATGTCTTCCCAAGATAGTGAAGATGAGCTCCCTCTGAGGTGGAGTAGTCGGTCCAAGAAACAAGCTAAGCCTCCTCCTCCCTCTTTAAAATCTAAGAAAACCCTATCAAAAGGGAAATGGGCTGCCTCATCTTCCATTCCCCCACCTCAATCACCATCGTTGGGTCAAAATGTCTCATCTCATCTCACCCATTGGGATGACTTTAAGGATGAAGAGGTGGTGTGTGAAAAATATGGAAACTTGAATGACTTAGCCAAATATAATGTCATTTCCATTTTGAAAGCCATCAAATGGGCTCTCGTACTCCACATGGGTGGCCCAGTCCAGTTTGAGGTGGTTAGGAAGTTATATTCCTCCTATGTTCATGTGACAGCATCTCCCCCCTCCTTTAAAGTTAAGTGCGATGACCGTATTTGTTTATTCACTCTGAACTCCATCTCTCAATTCATTGGAGTACCGGTTGTTGATGAAACTCCTGTTGATTTTTCCCATCTAGGTCCTAAACCTAATGAAGTTATTGCTCAGTTTCTATGTGGTAGTGGGACACCTAAATGGGTCGGAGGTGCGCTTTGGGCGACCTCTATGCTGTGGGATTAACGAATACTTCACTACTTATTCTTTCGTAATGTGTATCCGAGAAAGAGCAACAAGGCGGATGTCACCGAACCTATGTTTCGTTTTCTCTATCAAGTTGGTCAGGGTCATTCCCTTTGCTTGCCATCCCGGATTATGTCTATTATTCACTAAGTTATCTTGCATGACGATGGGAAATCCTCCATTCTTCCTTTTGGGCATCTTGTATGCTAATTTGCTACAGCCATTGGCATTGTCAGTCCCACTGATAAGAAACACAAGCCCATCATTATCAATCGTACCATCCTCGCAAGAATAGAGCTCACCAAGGAGGCCATTCAGAGTCGTCATCTGTAGGATCTGCAGCATGACCAGGAGGAGCCATCCCAGCATGAAGCTCCTCCCATCTCCACTGGACCCTCTTAGACTTCACCTACAGCTCCTTCCTCTGATCCTTCCCTTGATCCATGATTTATACCTGGTCGATTCTATATGCCTCCATGAGCTTTCTCTCATCGTAGATCACCTACCGTGGATCCTCCAGCATATATCATTGAGCTCCGCCAGCATTAGGAGCGTCTGTTTCAGAGACTCGACGGGATCGAGCAGAGCGAGATGTAGCTCTTACAGGGACAAGGCCACTATCCTTGTGCAACAGGAGGCTATCGTGACTCGCCTGGCACAGCTTGAGAGGCAGATGAAGGTTTAGGAGTGCGCTGCACGTGGAGATGTTCCACTCCCCGATCTGAGAGATGGCTCAGACTACTAGTATCATGTTTAGTCTCGTGTGTCTTGGTCACAGTTCTATTTTTGTATGACCAAAGACACCATCTGGATTTCATATATTATCTTTCTATGGTTTTGATATTTTCCGACTGTAGATGTTACGCTGATGGATACATATCGACATTAGGATGCTTGCCCATTTTGATGTCTTTATGGATAATATTTTTGTTTAGTTGTTCACTTTCATTATACTTTTTCTCCTTCATATGAGCTTATGTTCCTTATTACATATCTATGGGAGGTTGGATGGTTCGGGCTCTCCGCCCTTTATTAGCTCATTTTTTTGTGTTCTATTCTTTGTCTAGATATACATGTGGAGGGGTGGTTGGTTGATTAGGCTATAGGTCCTCTATGCTTTAGCGATTATTTGTATATCTAGCATGTTTCGTTCCTTAAATCTCGTCAGGATTTCAATTTCTATCTCCCATCCCTATTTCATATGATTGACATATTTTGGGTGCTAGCCTTGCAACTTTCTTAGGCAAATCTTTTTGCTTGCTAACCCTTATCAATTACTGATAAAAAGGGGGAGAATCATTCCACCTAGAAGGTCCAATCATATATTTTTGTAGGACTTTGTAGGTACAAGCATTAAGGGGGAGATTTTGAAGAAAATCGAGTCTGTACATGTCCATTTGTAAAGATCATTTTGTATATCTGTATAAACATGTTATTGGGTGTACTTTTCTTTCTGTTTAAGGGTCTATCATGATTTGAAAGTCATTATGAGTCTAGGATAGATATTTTGTCACGTAATTGACAAAGGGGGAGATTGTTTGTACACTTTATTTTGTCAATTGTCATGCCATCTGGTCACGTCCTGTCTTGTGAGCCCCGTTCGAAGAATTAAAGCTCAAGACTTGAAGTCTATGCTACTTCCCTTGCTCAAGCTCAAGCAGAAACAAGATCTCAAGTAAGTTGCATATAGATCGACCTTAGGAATCCCAAAACATCAATGAATGATATAATTATCAACCTAACTCAATCCATTCCTTCTCGACCCTATAGCTCAAGTTGATCAGACTTGATTTTTCGTGGTAGGTGCTAATATCATGATTGAAAACATTGTCCAACCATTGGACTCAAAGCACAAATATTCCAAGGCTGCCGACCGGTCATGACCTGTCAAACAGACCCTTGAGAAGTCTGCTACTGACTTGAATAAATTCCAAGGCAGCCGATCAGTCTTGATTGGTCAGACTGACCTTTCCATTCTGTCCAGCAGCCTCCTCTTGGAAATCTTGCTTTACTGAACAGGCAGCCGACTGATCTTGACCGGTCGGTCCAACGTTTTAAAAATATACAGCAGCATTGCTATGTCTATCTGGCAAGCCATCTGACCAGTCTTGACCGGTTGGTCAGCATAGCGAAAAATGCACAGCAGCCATTGCTGCATTACTGGGAAACCATTTGACCGGTCTTGACCGGTCGGACAGGCATAACAAATATGTCTAGTAACAAAGTATCTTCAGCCGGTCAGCTATCCGACCAAATGGGTCCAATGACTTGTGCATTGCTCCTGACCTATCCAACCAGTCGGGCTTCTCTCTGACAGGTCGGATATGGCCGTTTTAGATCCGTTGGGGCCATCATTTGGGGCTCTATAAAGCTATCTCTCAGGGTCTTTCATGGTATGCATTCAACGCCCATCAAGAGCCAAGTGAGAGAGCTTTTACTCACTCCTTCCTACCCTCATTGCTCTTAACTCCCTTGAGTTCATCATTCAAACCTAGTCATTAATGGCTCATCATTGAGTATTCAAAGCTCAGTTTGAAGTATGAACTCAAGATTTGCGTTCATGGATGACCTACCTTCGAAATATCATCATGAGGTCTTTTATAGCCATTGAATGTTGAAGTTTGGTAGTTCCTTTATAAACATTGCATTGAATAGGCAAGAGGAACTTGACCATCTCTCTCCCAACTATCCGGCATAATCTTACACATATGATTTGCATCGGTAGCTGATCTTGGGAGTACAAAGAGAAGCTGAAGCACGTGGAGCTAAAGCTACTCATCAAAGGCATCGAATCGGGGCTCAATCGTTTAGGTATGTCTAGTATTTGAGAATCCATTTATTGAGTTATTATTCCCTGGATTGGGAAACTCCAATGGGAGTGTACATGGCCGTCCTTAGATTAGGATTGGTGAGAGCTTGAGATCCAAACTCGTCAAATCCCTGGTTTGGGCCATCGGCAGATGGTAAACGCGGTCCTAGAACATAGGATGTTAAGGTTGATGGTTAACCTAATTTAAAACCACGACTATAGTGAAATTCGGTGTTCTCATAGGTTGAGATCGTGAACCAAGAGTGGAGTAGGGAAACCGAACCACTATATATGCATTGTGAGATTGAATGATTGCTATGTGTTCAACTTGTGAAATAGCTTAGTCAATCATGAATGCTAACTGTTTGATGAAATGCCAATGATAGTCTTTCTTGCAAATTGAACATGTATTTACCTTGAATGTTATTGTGATAATCATGGTTGGTGTAATCGATTTGATTTATCTTTAAATTGTAATTGAAAATTCAAAAAGTCCTATTCACCCCCTTCTAGGACATTGGCATATCTCCAAGTATCTTTACAAGCGGTAAAACCGAAATTTCAATATTTTCCCTTCATCCTGGCCACACATGGCCAGGGTACAGGTCACGTGTGACCTTGCCTAGACTCGATCGACTGCTTCTTCGGGCGACGGGGAGGTCCATCCATCATATCTACTGGTCTGCTCGAAGCATAACCCATACTTGGAGGTTTCATACTCGAACAAGAATGGGAAGGTCGAAGTTAAGCATACGCCACCAGGAAAGCCCTGACGGCCTCTTGGACAACAAATAAACATCACGGTGGGCCATAGGAAAGTTTCAATGGAGAACGTCACTATCCCACTATTTTCTATGGTGGGGCCCACCTATAATTTGGATCAGGTTTAGATTTGGGCCCATGGCCTAAAAGGATCTTAGAAAAAAGGATGGACGACATGGATGAAACATATACATGGCACGGGTGGGCCTGTCTGTAACACCCAATAGGGCTTCTGCCTCTCACAGACGTTGGGCAGTAGCATCCCCGGACACTCTCTTCCAGCGTCTATATATATATATATATATATATATATATATATATATATATATATATATATATATATATATATAGAGAGAGAGAGAGAGAGAGAGAGAGAGAGAGGAATGCTCACCTCCCGTTCTCACCAGACTCGTGTGCACTTTTGGAGGACTCATCACATGTAATGTGATTCCAAAATCTGATCCATCCACATGACAAAGCACCCCAAAAAACACCCAAGGGCCCAACTTTCAACCTGATCCAAAACTCTGGTGGGCCATAGCAAAGAGAGATTAGACGCAAATCAAGGGAGGAAACTATTTTCTTTTGCCATGTCCCACCAAAGTTCTGGACCTAGGTTGAAAGTTGGGCACTATAGGTTTTTTCGGGTGCGATATCACGTTGAACGGCTCAGATTTTAGGATCACATAACGTGTGTCGAGTCCTCAAAAGGTATTCACGAGTTGGGGTGAGAACAGGATTCAAATCGGAACAAGCCACTTGTACAGGAAGCTAGGAAGGTGTGAATCCGGTAATTGTTGGTCCAACTTATATGCCAATGTGGGAGCCCGTCCGACAAAAGGCTGTGAGGCTGACCATTGTGTGACATCCACTCTATCACTAGCACCAGCTCATGTTAGGATTTGATCCCAGGAATCAGGTCGATACAAAAATCTAGTGGACCACACCATAGGAAACAGTGGGGAAGTGAATGCCCACCATTGAAACCTTCTTGTGGACCCTCAAAGTTTGATATAAAACTCAACTGGGCCACACCAGAGAGAACAGTGGGAAGGGGAAGCCCACCATTGAAACCTTCTTGGGGGCCAATCAGGCTGTTATTTGTGTTTTTCTTTCATCATGGTGAGACTCACCTTATGAAAAGATTGGATGGCATGGAAACGTCTGGGGGCTTCAACTGGTGTTATGAGCAGGTTGCATGGCACCTAAACATCTAGGCGGCTCTTAGAAGGATTCGATCATGGGTCTTGGATACATGGCGTACAAGTAATTCGAATTGAACTATCCAAATCATGGGTCCCTATTTTACATTCATCGTGGACCAAGAATTGAGCCTTTTCTATATGACTCAAAGTTGATGGAAATGTATTGGATTAGAAGAAATGGCAATCCATAGCCACAGCACATCAATTTATGGCAACTACTTTACCTTTCATGTGCCTGAAGTCAAACAAACCTAGCCATCTTTGTTGTCCTCAATTTTTTGATCACGCGTAATATGTGTGCGGACATTCCGGAACCAATTGTACGGCTTGATTCAAACTGAACAACGTTGACCCCAAGCGCCAGAAAAGGCAAATACACTGTAATCAGCGTATGTGATTAAGACTTGTATAGATCGGTCGCCTATTCAGCCACTTGCATAGTTGTTTTAATGCAGAACAAAATAACCTATGAAAGGAAAAAACTTACAGTCGGTCGCGTGGATCGTGCTATAGGTTACCTTTCCAAATAAAGCACTTCATTAATTAAAATAAGTCGAGCGTATGGGCGTAGACTTTGAGTGCGGCTAAAATTACTAGCTAATGGATTACTGTTATTGATTTACTGCTATAGAATGTAAATTCCCAACTTACACTATGGAATGTAATGAGCAGAATTACACTAATGAAAACAAAAAGGATTTTGTTACAGTAGAATGTAAATAGCAAAATGCTAAGGAGCATAGTAATTGAAAGATAACTTGAGATTTGATTTGATTTGATTTGGTTGGTGTTGGACCCCTTGCTCTATTAAGGTCCTCCATTATTTATAGCCTCTATCGACCGCACTTCCCAGAGCTCTTGACGCTTCATTCGGCACGATCGGTCTTCCAGATCCTTCTTCGTCTGACACCTATTCCATAACCATCTTACTGACTTGGCCACATTTGCTCACTCATTCTAACCTTATTGGTGTCATGGCATTATTTAACCAATGCCAACTATATCACCATGAATTTTGCTACACTCTCGCAAGCCACTTCACACATCCACTACATATAATCGTGCAGTAACACGTATCCTCTACCAATTAGCTCTCGTAACATCAAACAGAAATAGGGTACAACATTGCCTCCCCACATCGCATTACCTTTGGGAAAAGGTAAAAGCAACGTTTGAGCATTCATTAAATGCGGTCGTCCTCTCATTCACTACACCCGACCGATACGAATTCGGATGGTGTAATTCTTTTCGCAGAAGTAACCCTGCATCGATGCATGTCTTTTTCTTATATCGAACGAGGTGTCATGATTACACCTTAATTAATGCCCACGAAGGAGGCCAATAAAACAAAATTTCAAATTTTCTTACTCTTCCTTACGCCTCCTAACTTTGAATTTCCTCTGCATCTTCTACCTCTTCATCTCCAATGGTTGCTTCTTCTTCATCTGCTTCCTCTTTCAGCTTAAACAAGGTGGTCAATATTCTTGACAACCTTTTGGGTGGCTTCACTAATGAGATTATCTATATGACTACTATCAATAACGAGACCGTCTACCTTCTCGGCCCATCCTTTCTTCCAGGAGTTAATCCAGAAGACGTATCTACGCAGGCCTAAATCCTTTATTTCCAATCTGCCCAAGTGAAGAAATATTAATCAAAGGAATAACGATTCTAGAGCCTCAGACTGCCTTGAAACACCTTAGATCCTGGATTCAACCTTTGATTGGGTGGAAAGATTGGTTTGAACGCATCGAGGAACACTATGAAGACTCGTGGAGTATCAAGCTGTCCACAATTTCTTACTCAGCAGATCCTACACTTCTAACCACTGCATCGACATTTTAAAGAAAATCCATGAGCACATTCTTCTTTAAATGTGGTCCCATGAGTCCTTCCATCTTGGATATTTGCGCTTTCACCTGCCTCATGCCCTTTGACAAACTCGTTTCCCCAATTTCTTCATGAATGAGCAGAAGTCTGTTACACTTAGTGGCAACAAAGTGTACTCTTACTTCATGACTGTATACAAAAAGGATAGTGGTCTGGTCGATCAGGAAGAACTTACGGCATTTATGCTGCTTTGGATATGTTGTTATCTTTTATGCGTAAATGCCCTCTACATTACTGATGAAAACATTCCTCTAGCCAAAATGCTCGCTCGAGGTGAAAAGATTGCTCTCGTCCCCTTTGTCTTGCGTCATTTATACAGAGGTATGTACGAACTCACTACCAAAGGCATTTATAATAGTGGCAGCCCCCTATAGCTCGTCCAAATGTAGCTCTTTGAATACTTCAGCTCAATTTTATTCACTGGCCCACCCTGGAACGATATTGTTTATACTTCTTACGGCCACCGAAATATACATTAGTGATCTCTCGCCTTAAGTGCAAGGCTGCGATGTAGTAATAATTCTCAGCGAGACCGAGGTCGATCCACAGGGAAGAGGTAAACGAATTCAAACTACTCTAATAACTTGAATCGAAGAGGTTTAAAAAATCAGTTTTCAACATAAAACAAGAAAATTTGAGATTTGAGAAGAACTAGAGCATCAAGGATCCACTTGTAGTAGTTTAATACCAATCTATTCATCCAAGCACAAGCACAATTAGAATCAAAGTCCTATCTCTCATCTAATTGGAAGATATAGCATTCAACCACAAACAATCTCACTTAAATCTGAAAATCAGATTTCTAATTCTAATGAAGCACATAGAACTTGAACTTGTAGCCTTCGAAGTAACATCCATGCTAAGAGACTATGGCATGCTCCAGGGTTACTACAATTCGAATCGAAACAACTCAATCATGGAAATCTCAGAGAATTGCAAGGAACTCGTGTCTGGAGTATACAAACTCTGACAAAACTTCTAAAAATCCATACTTTATTTAAACTAGAACTTCAAAATCCAAAGTTAAGTAAAGGGTACTTGAAGAAATGAATTAAAGCATTGAAACTAACTACAAACTTCACCTCTTAGCTCTAACTAAGAGGTTAACTAAGAAAAAGCATATTAAAACTAGAACTGAAACTAGAAGAAGAAGAACTCATTCTTGGAGGCTAGGAAGCCTCTTAGGTCTTGATTCCTTTGCTCCCCACATTGCTAGATGCCTTCGAAAGAAGGTGGAGGTGTCCTTTTATAGCTTAGATACGCCACTGACTTAGAAGATTCACAAAATTACAGAGTCTTTTCGTACTTAGGAGACCCGGACGCCGGATTTGAAAATCTGAAAAATCACAGATTTTGGGCTCTATGTGTGGCTGACCGGTCATGACCGGTCGAACCCACCTGGGTCTTTGTCCAGCAAGCTCTGTAGAGGGATGATGTGTGGCTGATTGGTAATGACCGGTCAGACCACCTTGTGGGCTGGTTTTTTCTCTTCTTTTCTCTTTTCTCTCCTTGCTTCTTCACTCATTCTTTTCTCATTCTTTTCCTTTGTTCTTCAATGATGTTTGGTGGATCTTTGAACACTAAATTAGTGTTATCTCTCTCTCATTGCTACAATTACAAAAGCATGCATTAAATGAGTATTTAAGTGTAATAAACATGCATAATGTGTGATGAATGGGGGTTGTAATATGTATAATTCAAGGCTCAACACACTCCCAACCAGCATTTTGATAGTATTGAGCAAAACATGCGTGAAACAAATCATCTTTTCAAAACCCAACTCTCTTTTAGAAACTATACTTCTATAAACTCCAAGACATACAAGTACAAAATTCAGATAAACTTAGTTATGAAAATTGAAACCCTAAACATAATTAGTGTTCACATAGAATCCCTGCTAATTGATTGATAAATAGAATAATCTAAACAAGTATAGTCTAGTGTGCATAGTGAATATTTATCTTATGAATTTCCAGGATTACCTTCTTCAAAGATTGGCGAAACTGAAGATCTAAAAGTGCATAGATCAACCATGTGCCTATGACAAGAGTTTGCCTTACCGTTCCTTCGACGACTTTCACACTACTTTCTATTTCTAGCTTAGGTTACGGGTAGACCTTCCCCTGGTTGGTAATAGGTAGCCATTTTTTGAAAATTTACAACATATTTTCAATAATAACCATTCTTTTCTTTCTTTTCACAATGAGATAGGATTTTTAGAAATCCATATCTTCTATTCTTTTTCTTACTTTCTCATGAACAAGGATGGACAAAGTTCCCCGGCTTGGTTCCTCAATACTTTAAATCTCAATCTAATTGATCCATAAATCTACATAATCCCTTCAAACCATGAGAATCGTGTAATGTGAACTAGACTAAAAGTGTTCAAACTTTCTATCGATCATATAAATAGAGGAGTTCATATAGAAAACTATTATATTATAGGTACTTTAATGCTTTCAAAGTCAATCAATTCATCTATCTTTCTTTTATAGTCATAACATCTTAAGTGCATAGAAACAAAGTTTTTCAAAAGAGTTTTGAATTAAGAAAATTAATTTTTTTTTATACATAATTGATTGAAATGTAACAAAAACTAGCTAGATTCATCTTAGGAATCTCACCCCCAACCAAAATCTTACATTGTCCTCAATGTAACAAGATATGCAATAAGCAAGACATGAGAGTAATGAAATAAAACAAAGGAGAGTGAGAACGAGAGTACATGAGGTAGCAAGTTGATCAATTCTAGCATATTCCATGTCTCCATGAGACTTATCAATCCTAAATGCAAAAAAAATAAATTCTAACCTACCTACCTAAACATTATTAGTCCGATCGACTACATGGTCAAATTTGAGCAGGATCTTCATAAATTTCAGCAAGTTTCTCATGAGGATCATCCAAAGTCCTACTCGATAATAGACATGGATGCTTTTCATCATTAGAGTCCAATCATAATGCGTACTACATGCATGAAAGGAGGAAATAATAGCAGCAAAAAGGTATCTCCTCGAATTCTGAACCAGGTTATGATTGATTAAAAACAGGTCTTCCCAGTCAGAATATTCAATGGGCTAAAGTACTCATGGTGGTGGAGAGTTATTCATCAAGTATTCTTCAGTAAAAGTTGACTCCTCCACAATTTCAGAATTGCATTGGTGCTTCCATAAATAATGGTAAAGAGTGTAAATCAATAGAATGGTGTTCTTCAGGCATCGACACCGTGTCTAACAAAAAATCCAACTCCTTAATCATCTCATCATCAAGATCATCGGAGTGGGCCAAACATTCCTTTAGGAAATCTAGATAATCAGATGAAGAGTCCTCGTCCTCCCTTAATGATTGAAGAAATTCCGTTTTAATGGTAAGGAATTCCTCCTCCATAGAGAGGAGGTATTCTAAAGAAAGTTCTTCGAGTTTAAATGTAAGCACATCATCTAGAATTGGTTGTTCTTTTGGAATTTCAAATTGTGCCACCCCATCATCCAAAGAAACAAAATTTTTAACCCAAGGAGGGTCTCCATAATAGAATTTGACATGTTTAATTGGTGGAAGGACTAAGAAAATATCAACTTTGGCTAACTCTCTGGCATGCATATCCTCTAAAGACTCATAAACATCTTGAACTTGGGAAAAAGAAACCATAGGTTCATGTTGAACCTCCAATTTATACATCGCATTGCCCACTACATCATAGTATATGCATGGTTTTCATGATTAAAAGGCCCATCTAACGCATGTTTTGTGATCGTAAGGATGAGAGCAGACTTCACCCAATTGGGGACCAAAAGAATACATTTAGATGCATGGGATGAAGATTGAAAGAAGAACAAAGAGAGAAGAAAGCAAGGAGAAGAGAAAAGTTGAAGAAAGAAAGGAAGAAAAAGGAGAACAACAGCAAGTCCGACCGGTCGTCCAACCGGTCGGCTACACCATTGGGAAGCATTGAAGGAAGGACCAGTTGGTCCGGCCGGTCTTGACCGGTCGTCCAACAGGTCGGCGGACTTGTTAAAACTCCCTGGACTCAGATTCACTGAAGCCCGACCGGTCTTGACCGGTCGGCTCTGCACGCTGGACTGACTCCAAGACAAGCCCGACCGGTCGTGACCGGTGGGCCAGCCCAGTCCGATCGGTCTAGACCGGTCGGCTCTGCATAAACAGAGACCTTTCTAAAACGGGACTCCGAAATTCGCTGCGCACTGCATAACCTTACGCGGATTCTGGATGTTTCCGACGCAAGGGAGCTTTCCTACTATAAAAGGACACCTAGGGGCTCTTCCTAGATCATCATAGAAGCTAAGGAACGTAGTTATAGAGAGAGGAAGCTGTCATGGAGCGTCTGCAACTCTCCAATTTCTGGTTTTTCTAGTTTTTATGCTTTTATTATGAGTTCTAGTTGTAGTATGACAATGCTCGGCTAGAATCTCTCAGCTAAGGCTGAGAGGTGAAGCTTGTAGCTAATTTTATGTTTGATTCCAGTTAATTCAAGTAATTTTTAATTCAAGTTCGGATTTTTCATGTTCTAGTTCTGAAAGTGGTAGTTTGAGATGTTTTATGAGAGTTCATGTGCCCCGGACATGAATTCCTTGCAATTCTCTGAGATTATCATATGATGCTTGTTTATATTCAAATTATAGTAACCCTTGAGCATACCATAGTCCAGAGGCATGGCTGTTACTCTGAAGGCTATGGTTTTGAATTCTACATTGATTGAATGTGACTAGAACTTGGAAGTTCAACTTGATTTAGATTGAATGTGTGTGAACGCTTTATTTTCCAACTAGATGAGAGATAGGACTTCAAATCTAGTTGTGTTCTCTACTTGGATTGATTGAATTGACATGGGATTGCTACAAGTGGATCCTTGAATGCCTTAGTACTTTAAATCACTGATTTTCCATTAAGTTACTGTTTTAGTTAATTACCGAATTGAATCTTATTTTCTTGCAAAATTGAGTTGCTGGAGTAGTTTGAAAATTGTTTCTATTTCCCTGTGGATCGACCTCGGTCTTACCGAGTTTTATTACTACATCGCAGCCTTACACTTAAGGCGAGCGAACAAGTTTTTGGCGCCGTTGCCGGGGAATTAGATAACGGTTTTCAAATAGTTTTAGGGGTTGTAGAAGTAGAAGTAGATAGGTTTTCTGATTTTCTTAGAACTAACAAATTGTTCTGTTTTGTAGGAATTCTTCTCTAGTTCAAGCGCATCAGGTGATACCTTTCTAACTTAGCCTTTTGCAGAATTTTTTTTATATTAATTTCAGATTTCAGATTTCTAGGATTTAAGATTAGTTTTAGTTTTTGGTTGAGTGGTTTATGTCCAGTTGGGAACGTAACCACTCAAATCGTCTCCAATCTAAAGGTGGTCTAGTTGGACCATTGTCAGTCCATAGACGAGTCCGAAATTACCAAGAGCATTGTGAAAGCTTGGGGAGTATGGAACAAACACCTTTAAGGAATCCTTCCCCCCCCCCCCCCCCCCCCCCCCCCCCTACTCCAACTACAAACGCAAATCAGGAAGGAGTAGGAGAGAATGAGGTACATAATGTTCCTCCAATGAGATCACTACGGGACTACCTACAACCCGCCCGTGCAATTACACCCTCTTGCGTGGTTCTACCAGCAAACAGTGGAAACTTTGACATAAAACCGAGTGTAATTCAACTCTTACCAAAGTTCCATGGGCTAGACTCTGACCGCCCATACTTACACTTGAAAGAATTCGAAGAAGTGGTGGCCACCTTGCATTACACCAATGTTTTCGAAGATACCATCAGATTCAAACTTTTTCCCTTTTCATTAAAAGAAAGAGCTAAAGATTGGCTTCACTCTCTTAGACCACATTCGATCGGGTCATGGGTTGAGATGAACCGGGAATTCTTGAAAAAGTTCTTCCCGGCTCATAAAACGAACACCCTTCGAAGAGCCATAATGAATTTCTCGGCTAAAGAGGGTGAATCTTTTTTTCAATGTTGGGAGAGATTTAAGGATCTCCTACTTGCTTGCCCACATCATGGCTATGAGAGTTGGCGAATTATAAATTTTTTCAATGATGGATTAAGTTCCAATATGCGCCAATTTGTGGAGATGATGTGCAATGGCAATCCAAATGAGGCTTGGAGTTACTTGGACATGTTGGCTGAAAATGCCCAATCTTGGGATACCTCGGATAAACCCAATAACCCCAAGCCCACTCAAGAGAAAGGAGGGATCTATGTCTTTAAGGAGGAAGATGACGTGAACGCAAGGATAGCCAACCTCACAAGGAAGGTTGAGGCCATGGAACTTAGTAAAAGTGGAGTTCCAAAGTCCAATGAAGCTGTTGAAACCATATGTGGTATTTGCCCCACTGATTTACACACTACGCAAGATTGTCCCACAATTCATGCATTTCAAGAGGTATTACATGAACATGCAAACGCCACATATGGGTATCAACGGCCTTTCAATGGACCGGTAGGTAATACGTACAATGAGAGTTGGAAGAACCACCCAAATTTTAGTTGGAAGAATGCTCCTTCAGGCAATCCTCCCAACTCTCAAAGAGGGCCACCCATGCAAAATATGGCCCCACCTCAGTTCTCAATGGAGGATACCTTGAAAGAGTTTATACAAGGGCAAACGCAAATCAATCAAACGAATCAGCAAATGTTCCAAGAGCTTAAAGTCTCGGTTGATGAGATTAAGGGACGCTTGAATGCTAGGGAATGGACCTTTCCGGCCCAACCTCAGCCCAATCCAAAGCAAGTACATGAAGTAAGCATCCCTAATCCTTCCAACCAAAACATGGAGCAAGCCAAATCCATCACCACTCTTAGAAGTGGTAAACAAATTGACAAATCTATTCCGGTGAAGGCCGATGAGCCTAATGATCCGGTGAATTCTGAGGATGAGGATGGATCTAGCTTAGCCCCACAAGAACCGGAACGCATTTACAAGCCCGTAGCACCATTCCCTTCAAGATTAGTTGCCCCAAAATCTCTTCCAAACTCTCATGATATTCTAGAGATTTTCAGACAAGTCAAGATTAGTATCCCTTTGCTTGATGCTATCAAACAAATCCCCTCTTATGCCAAGTTTCTAAAAGACCTATGCACAACAAAACGTAAATATAATGTGCAGCAAAAGGCCTTCTTAACTGAGCAAGTGAGTGCTATCCTCACTCAGAAGACCCCCCAAAATTCAAAGATCCCGGTAGTCCCACTGTCTCATGTATCATTGGAGACTACCGGATTGAGCGTGCCTTGCTAGATTTGGGGGCGAGTGTGAACTTGATCCCATACTCGGTATATGAGCAGTTGGGTCTTGGTGAATTAAAATTCACCAAAACCACGTTGCAACTCGCTGATAGATCTATCCGTGTACCGAGGGGGATAGTTGAGGATGTTCTACTCCAAGTTGACAGATTTTACTACCCGGTAGATTTTATCGTCTTGGACACACAACCGGTTTTGGATTCTAGCACCCAAATACCGGTAATATTAGGCCGCCCATTCCTTGTCACATCAAACGCAATCATCAATTGCCGGAATGGGGTGATGCAACTATCTTTTGGAAACATGACACTAGAAGTGAATGTGTTTCACTTGGGCAAAAGACATAGGGATGTCGATGATGATGAGTTCTTCGAGGTAAACATGCTTGTAACTTTTGAAGAAGAAGAACTCCTCCAACTTGAACCACTAGAAAGCTTGGAGACATGCTTAGCACATTTCATGGATTCTGAAGACCCCATCATTAGTGAAATTGTGCAAGCATTGAATATAGAAAGACCGGTAGTTGATGCTAGCCGGTGGAGGCCCCATTTTGAAAAATTGCCACCAACCACATCAAGGCCTCTACCGTCTAACATCAAACCACCAAAGCTTGACCTTAAACCATTGCCATCTGAGCTTAAATATGTATATTTGGGTCAAGAGGAAACTTTTCCAGTTGTCATTGCCTCACACTTAGAGAAAGACCATGAGCTCAAGTTGATTGAGTTACTCAAAGAACATAGGGAAGCCATAGGTTGGACAATAGCGGATCTCAAAGGGATAGATCCTTCGGTTTGCACTCACCATATACATCTTGAAGAAAATGCAAAAACGACTAGACAACCTCAAAGACGGCTAAATCCAAATATGATGGAGGTTGTCAAAGCCGAGGTGTTAAAGCTATTAGATGTGGGTATCATCTACCCCATCTCAGATAGCCAATGGGTGAGTCCTACCCAAGTTGTCCCCAAGAAATCCGGTATTACCATCATAGAAAACGCCAACAACGAGCTTGTACCGACTAGGGTAACCACCGGTTGGCATATGTGCATTGATTATAGGAAGCTCAACACAGTTATTAGGAAAGACCACTTCCCTCTCCCATTTACGGATCAAATTTTGGAGAGGTTAGCAGGCCATTCCTATTATTGCTTCCTAGATGGCTACTCTGGATACAACCAAATTGAGATAGCTCCGGAAGACCAAGAGAAAACCACATTTACATGCCCGTTTGGCACCTTCGCTTACCGAAGAATGCCATTCGGGTTATGTAATGCACCCGCCACATTCCAACGATGCATGTTGAGTATTTTCTCGGACATGGTGGGTGAGTTTCTTGAGGTATTCATGGACGACTTTTCTGTTTTTGGTTGTACGTTTGATGAGTGCCTCAAGCACTTGAAGTTGGTCTTGATGAGGTGTGAGGAGAAGAAACTCGTCTTAAACTGGGAAAAGTGTCCATTTCATGGTACAAAGAGGAATAGTCCTTGGACATATCATCTCATCCAATGGAATAGAGGTAGACCGGGCAAAAATTGACATAATTTCCAATCTACCACCACCCAAAAGCATGCGCGATGTGCGGTCCTTCCTTGGACACTCCGGTTTCTATAGAAGATTTATAAAGGATTTTAGTCATATCTCAAGGCCTTGATGTAACCTTCTACAAAAGGAGAACCAATTTGAGTGGAGTACCGAATGTCAATTAGCTTTTTCAAAGCTAAAAGACATGTTGACAACCGCTCCTATCATGCAACCACCAGATTGGTCCATTCCTTTTGAGTTGATGTGCGATGCGAGCGATTTTGCTATTGGGGCGGTGTTAGGCCAAAAGAAGGATAAGAAGCCCCATGTTATCTACTACGCAAGTAGGACCTTGAATCCCGCCCAAGTTAATTATTCAACTACGGAGAAAGAGCTCCTAGCTGTCATTTTTGCCTTGGACAAATTCAGGCCTTACTTAATAGGATCCAAAGTTATTGTTTACACGGATCATGCGGCACTGAAACACCTTCTTTCTAAGAAGGATGCTAAGCCCCGTTTTCTTAGATGGATCCTACTCCTTCAGGAATTCGACTTGGAGATCAAAGACAAGAAGGGGGTAGAAAATGTGGTGGCGGATCATCTATCCCGCCTAGTCCTACCTAATTTTATTGACGAGTCACCTATTGAGGACTCATTCCCTGATGAGCAACTCTTTGTTGCTATGCATCCACCATGGTGTTAATGTCAGATTTTGTAACAGTACCCTCCGGACGCTCACCTTCTCTCCAACACAGATTTCCTCCACCAAACCTGAAAGAAAACAGACAGCAACTAAGGGTGGGGTGGCTGGGGTCCAGCCGTTAGCCCTCCGATGCTTAAGTCAGGCCAAAGAAGAAAAGAAGAGTAACCAGGCCAAAACAAGGCAGGGATTGAATATATTGTGTGTACCTTTCCCATAATGGAGTCGTCCCTTTATATAGATCTGAAGCGGTTCAATCCGTTACGCAAGATATCGAGATCCCGCTGATCTCGTGTACGATACTGAAATCTTGCTGATTTCTTGGGATAAGATCCTATCTTTAGAGTCGAGATCCAACCCAATGACTTATTTCAGCAATCACGTTCCTTGATGGCACTCCCTTGAGATCCGGAACCACCTAGAGAAGATAAGCCCAAAAACCGACCTATACGGGCTGCCGGTGGGCGTAGTAATAGCGCTGATTGCTCGTGATGAGCCGTAGTTGGAGTCATAGCTGCCGAAAAGGAAGGAGACGCCGAAAGGGCGAAAAGCACAGCATTGGATGTAACCCGTCGAAGGATATGGACAAGCTGCTCGTGTCAGGACTGCTCGCATCCAGGAGATGCGACCCCTTCTGTCGAGCACGAGCCTAGATGCTCGCATCCGGGAGGTGCGACCCCTTCTGGCGAGCACGAGCCGAGCTGCTCGCATCCGAGAGGTGCGACCCCTTCTGGCGAGCACGAGCCGAGCTGCTCGCATCCAAGAGGTGCGACCCCTTCTGGCGAACACGAGCCGAGCTGCTCGCATCAGAGAGGTGCGACCCCTTCTGGTGAGCACGAGCCGAGCTGCTCACATCTAGGATATGCGACCCCTTACCGCGAGCACGAGAAGTCAAAGTCGAGTCGCATCCTGGACTCCTCGCATTCATATTGCCGCGATCCTTCACTTCTCACCAGACTATATTTGCCTACAATAGATGCCCCCCAAACCCTTGGTATTGAAGAACTATGCCAAGGGTTTGCTAGTGCTGACAGCTGGGTGCTGGGAGACAATCGCGCATGATTCGCTTAACGTGCTTCCGCATTTATGATGGCCAGCTTTCGCGCAGCTTTTTCTGCCGCCAGAGATGAAGCGTCGGGCGCCACGTGTTTCCGTATTTAATGCTAGCGTCCGTTCGTCCGGTGCGCCGGATGAGAAACTGCCGCGTGTCCAGCAAATCAGACGGAATGATTGCGTATAAATACCGGACCTAGAAGAAATTCTTTCAATTTCTAATTTTCTGCTGCGGCGCTCTCTGCTTTCTTCTTCTTCCTTTGCTTCTGGTGCGAAAAACCTCTTCACAGAGATAGTCTTTCTCCAACTTTCTCCCTTCATCTCTGCTCCCTTCATCTTTCTTTCTTGTTTTCTATTTATAATGGCGGGGTCTTCCAATGAAGAGATTGTTCCCTTGGGAGATCACACCCCTGATTCTTCCGAATCCAACAATGCTAGAGTGCCGGCTGGGAGATACTCTGCCTCCGGCTATTCTTCTATCTTGACGGAGGAGAGGCTCTCTAACCTTAGAGAAGCATATAGAGTCCCAGACTCTGTTTTATTTAGATTACCTGGGAGAGGGGAGACAGCCGATGCCCCACCACCAGGGTCTGTAGCTTTTTATGAATATTTTTTCAAAGTAGGCGTTCGTCTTCCCCTTCACCCTTTTATACGGAACTTCCTCCGTCTTTACAAGATTGCCCCGGGCCAATTAATAGTGAATGGTTGGCGGGTGCTCCTGAGTGCTTTCGTTCTCTGGAAGCAGGCGGGTAACGAGGAGTTAACCGCTGAGGAATTTTTAAGGTTATTCCTGCTGAAGAAGGCGCCAGCTAGCGAGGGTTGGTACTACCTCTGCTTCTGGCACCGGAATAACTTCATTCTAGGGAACCCTTCCTCTAACTGCCCGGGGTGGAGAAAGAAGTGGTTCTATGTCTCCGGCAACTAGGAGTCCGAGATGGGATCTGACCCCAAAGGCCATAATGTTAATCGCCATTTTGGCGAAGGTGGGTCAAGTGCTTGTTTATTTATCCGACAGAAACAATAGCTTTGCTACATTGACGTTTTAATGAACCTTCTTTTTTGCTCGCAGGAATCCCAATTGGTGTGAAACCGAATCTGCGGGGAGGACTCAACGAGAAGCTGGTTAGAGTCTACAAGCTTCCTGCGACTACGCGACACGTCAACGTCGCATTAGAGTCCCATCACCTCTGTGCAGCGGGTCTCATCTTCAGAGAAGAAATGATGAACGCTGGCAAAAAAAGAGGTGCACTAGGGGTGCTTCCCCGTCTGAAGGGCCCGGCCTCGAAGAGGCAAAAGAAAAATGGGGGGCCCTCAACTGCACCTGCTCCCGCTGATGGGACTACTCGCGGTCTTCAATCGCGAGGGATCGGTTCGGGTGGGGTCGCTACGACTTCTCGTACGACCACGACCCCTCCGGTTATCGTGACCCCTCTATCCGCCATGCCCCCTCCGGCTACTGCGACTCCACCGTCAGGTGCTCGCGGCCAGCCGGTGATCGAAGTCGCCGACAATTCACCGAAAGGCGATCGGAGGGAGGGGGGCCTCCCTCCTAAGGATATGAGATGCGAGCCTACTGGTGCTAGCGAGTCTGCGACACCTTCTATGGGTGTCGTGAGTGCTCGCGAGACGGGCTCTGGCGAGATGGTGGTGGCCCAACCTTCTGGGTCGGGGGTTTTTGTTATCCCCCCGCACTTGCATCCTGTATGCAAGTTTATGTTTGATAACATTCCTCCCAACTCCTTTGGGAGTTTGCCTGAGCCAAGCCCAGAGGCTCTCTCTACTGATATTGGAGTGAGATTAGTTCAGGTAACAACCTTTTTCCTTTTTACCAATCTCTTCAGGATTTTATAAGATGACTAGCAATCTAATCCTTCTTTCTTTATTTATATCAGAGCCTGGATCTCACGCTCCTGCGTTAGGCGGGATGTCGACGCAGCTCGCCGCAGCGTGGAGGATGTGGAGAAGAAGAAAAAGGCCATGGAAGCAGAGGTCCAAGGGCGAGACCTCTTGGTGAAAGCTCTGGAAGTGCAAATCACCAAGCTGGATGAAGAGAAGAAAATTCTCCTCGTCAAAATCCAATCCCTGACTGAGCGCTTCCAGTCAGTGGATCTCCAACTCGCCAAGCTTCAGGAGCTCCACACCAAGAGCGAGAAGGAGAAGGATATCTTCCGCCAGGATAAGATCCAACTTGAAGGGTGGCTCAAGGATGCGCGGACCAAGCTCGAGGAGACCCAGAAGAAGCTCGAGGAAGCCCAGCAGCAACTTCACCAGTTGAAGGATGACTCCATCCACTGGGAAGAAGAGCGAGTGGCCCTCGTTCAAATGATATCTGATGAGGGTCCTCGCGCAGTTCAGGAGTTCCGGACTTCTCAACTTTACGATGAGGAGCGATACAATGCGTATATCGCTGGTCGCGATTTCACGGTCAGAGTTATGCAGATGATCGCTCCAACTTTTAACGTTGAGGAGTTCGACAGAGTGGCATTCGAGGTTGCAGCTAAGGAACGGGCTGCCGCTGAGAACGAAGCCACCGAGGCAACAGATGCCGCTCCTGCTCCTGAGGCTGGTCCTGAAGCTGAGAGCCGCGAGCCTGCGCAAGATGAGGATGACCAACCTTGACCTCGGCAGCTTCCTACATCATGTATATTTTTTTTTCTTTTTTTTTTAGAAGAGATTTGTAATTGTAAGGTCATTTAATGAAAACTTACTTTTTCAGTGTTGTGTATTCTCCTCTTTCCTTCATTGTTGCTTTGTGTTGATCTCATGTTGATTCATCAGAGGATGCGAACCCTTAATTCGAGCACGAGCTACGATGCTCGGCGATTAGGGTATATGACTGCTTTATTCGAGCACGAGCTACGGTGCTCGCAATTAGGGTATATGACTACGACCCCTTAATTCGAGCACGAGCTGCGGTGCTCACATTCTGGAAGTGCGATCCCTCCTCTCACCAGTTGCGAGCAACTAACTCATGAAAAAATGAATTAGACTCAATCCGGGGGTCGTGTGACCGTGTCCGCGTTGAGATAGACTGATCTATCGATTGAGATTTTGATTCTACCAAGGGCAGAAGGTTGGTCAAGAGAGCACGTATGCTCTCTTCGGGGCTATCTTTAATCCATAGAATGGAGAAGCAACCAACTAGTAACGATTTCAATCCTACCAAGGGTAGGCAATTGGCCAAGAGATGGTATGCATTCTCTTCAGGGCTATTCAAGTCCATGTAAATGGAGTAGCGACCAAAAGATATCTTTCACTTTATTAATAAAATGTTGTAATGAACTACATTGAATCTAGGGGTAGTATCGTAGCAAATACTCCACGTGCCAAGGGCGACGTACAGGCTTTCCTTGCATGTCTTCAAGATAGTAAGTACCGGGTCGCACAATCCTAATAACCCGATATGGGCCTTCCCAATTTGGATCCAGCGAACGAGCAGGAACTCCAAGATTTTGCCTTAGGACCAAATCTCCGAGCTTGAAGGATCTAGGCCGAACCTTCGCATTTCGATAACGAGCAATACGTTGTTGATATGCCGCCACTCGTACTTGGGAAGCATTTCTTCGCTCTTCCAAGAAATCGAGATGAAGTCGGAGGTTTTCCTGATTACTTGCGGGGTCATACTGCTCGATCCGATACGAGGGCACTTGAATTTCCACTGGTACCACTGCGTCAACACCAAATGCTAAGGAGAAAGGAGTTTCACCTGTTGATGTACAAGCCGTGGTTCTATAGGCCCATAATACCTCTGGCAGAAGTTCTGGCCACACCCCTTTACATTCACCTAGCTTGGTCTTTAAATGATGCTTTATGATCTTATTCACTGCCTCGACCTGCCCATTCACCTGAGGATGATATGGAGAAGTGCGGAGATTACGTATCTTCCATTTTTCGCAAAATTCATCAAAGGCTGCGTTGTCGAACTGTGTTCCGTTATCGGTAATTATAGTATGAGGAAGTCCGAAACGGCATATGATATTTCTCCATATAAACTTAGTAGTTTGTTTCTCAGTAATCTTGGCTAATGGTTCTGCCTCGGCCCATTTGGTGAAATAATCAACCACCACGATCGCGAACCTATTCTGTCCCTTTCCCATGGGTAAGGGCCCGATGATATCGATCCCCCACTGAGCAAAAGGCCAAGGGCTATCAACTGGGGTCATCCGCTCGGACGGTACATGAGGTATAGGTAGATATCGTTGACACTTGTCGCATTTTTTAGAAAATTCGATGGCGTCTGCTTTCATAGTGGGCCAATAATATCCTTGCATCATCGCTTTATATGCTAGGGATCGCCCCCTGGGATGGTTACCACATGCCCCCTGGTGTACTTCGTCTAGAACACGAAGTGCTTCTTCTGGATGAAGACACCTCAAATAAGGCAAGGAAAAGCTTTTGCGCAACAATATTCCGTCTTGCAAAGTATACCTGGCAGCCCGAAGACGAATTTGCCTTGCAGCTTTCTTGTCCTCTGGTAGGTGTCCGTCTCTGAGATAGAGGATGATAGGATCCATCCAACATGGAGATGATTGTATCGATATTACATGCTCGAGAGTCGCTTGGTCGATAGTCAGAACCTGACGGTGCTCGATGAGGATCGAATGCGATAACTCAGATTCTGGTGCAGAGGCGAGCTTTGCCAAGGAATCGGCAAGTTGGTTCTTCTCGCGAGGAATATGGGTTATTTCATAAGTCTTCAGTTTGGCGAGCAGGATGAGGACACGAGACTTGTATAAGGCCGTTCTTTCTTCTTTGGCTTCGAATTCACCAAGAACTTGGTTGACAATGAGCTGGGAGTCGCTATGAATTAACAAATTCTGGACTGCGAGGACAATGGCCAGTTCGAGGCCAACAATCAGGGTCTCATATTCTGCTTCATTATTGGAGACGCGTGATTCTAAACGCAGAGCATGTTGAAAATGCGACCCGTCGGGAGCCACTAAAATCAGGCCCGCTCCGCTGCCAGTGGCCCGCGACGACCCGTCCACGAAGAGTGACCAAGGAGGCTGGTCGCTGGTCATGATATTATCTTCAGAAGAATATGTAAATTCGGCGATGAAGTCAGCCACGGCCTGACCCTTGACTGCGGTCCTAGGACAGAATGAGATATCATGCTCACTGATCTCAACCGCCCATTTAGTTAAGCGCCCGGAAGCTTCAGGTTTTTGAAGGATTTACCGTAGTGGGTGATTAGTCGGTACTAAAATAGCGTGGGCTTGAAAATATGGTCGCAGTTTTCGAGCTGCCGTGACTAAGGCTAGGGCCAGTTTCTCCATATCAGAATACCTAGTTTCTGCATCAACCATTGCTCGACTGATATAATAGACGGGCCTCTGTACCCCGGAATCTTCTCTTATTAAAGCAGAGCTAACGGCCGTAGTGGACACAGAGAGATAAAGAATGAGTTGCTCATGTGCTACAGGTTTAGATAAAATGGGGGGAGCGCTCATGTATTGCTTCAGTTGTTGAAAAGCTTCTTCACACTGAGGTGTCCACTTCCAATCAAACTTGGTCGTTGCACGAAGGAGTTTGAAGAAGGGCAAGCACTTGTCAGATGCTCGCGAGATGAACCTGTTCAATGATGCGATGCGACCAGCCAGACGCTGGACGTCCTTCAGAGTAACGGGGGATTTCATCTCTATCAATGCTTTAATCTTTTCAGGATTTGCCTCAATTCCACACTGGCCAACCATGAACCCAAGAAATTTCCCTGCAGACACTCCAAACGTGCATTTTTCTGGGTTCAATTTCATTTGATACTTCCTCATTAAATCAAAGGCTTCTCGAAGATCAGAAATGTGGTCATCTTCTACGATGCTTTTCACGAGCATGTCGTCAACATAAACTTCCATATTCCTACCGATCTGAGCAGCGAATATTTTGTTGACAAGACGCTGATAAGTGGCCCCTGCATTTTTAAGACCGAACGGCATTACCTGGTAGCAATATAGTCCCCGATCAGTGATGAAGGCAGTATGCTGGCTATCAGGTGGATGCATCATAATCTGGTTGTAACCAGAATAAGCATCCATGAAACTGAGCAGAGCTTGTCTGGCTGTTGAATCGACCAACTGGTCGCGGCGTTGGGAAACTGTCTTTGGGGCATGCTTTGTTCAGATCTGAATAATCGATGCACATTCTCCATTTGCCATTAGCTTTCCGGACGAGAACTACGTTCGCGACCCACTCTGGATAGTCAATTTCTTTAATGAAATTGACCGTGAGTAGCTTCTCAACTTCAGCCTTAATCGCCATTTGCCTTTCTGCAGTGAAGGCTCGTCGACGCTGATGTACGGGTTTACGCTTTGGATCGATATTGAGACGATGTACGATGACGTTGGGGTCGATACCTGGCATATCTTTATGAGACCAAGCAAACACGTCCTGATATCCAGTGAGGAAACGGATCAAATCTCCGCGGTGGACACTGGTTAAAGAGGATCCAATGTACACGATCTTAGACGGGTCGTCTTCGGTCAGGTGAATCGCCACCGTTTCCTCCCCAGGAGTCCCTAACTTAAGAGCATTTTCTCTTGGATCCAACGAGGTGCTGGAGGGAAAGTCGGGTGAACCTCGTGCTATCTCCATAATGGGTGTCGCTTGAGCCTTCTTTCGATCTTGGAGGGCTATCTGGTAACAAGACCGTGCCTCCTGCTGACTTCCTCGCACGACCCCGATACCATTTGGGGTAGGAAATTTTACACACAGATATGAAGGGTGCAAGGCCGCTCCAACCTTAGTAAGAGACGGCCGCCCCAAAATGGCGTTATACGCTGATTTTCGATCCACGACGAGGAAGTTTACGAAAACGGTGGTTTTCGCTGGACTCTCTCCAAAAGTGACTGGGAGATCGATACTTCCTTCAGGTGTTACTACCTCTCCTCCAAAGCCGACAAGGGGGGTCGATACTGGCTTGAGGAGGCTTCTGGCAAGTGCCATTTTGTTGAAAGCCTCCAAGTATAGAATATCGGCTGAGCTACCTGTATCCACCATAATTCGATGAGTCAGATAATTCGATACCTTTAATGTGACTACGATGGAGTCTTCATGAGGGAAGTGAATTCCCGTTGCATCTTCGAGGGTGAAAGAAATTGGAGGATGGTTCGCTTTTGATGAGCTGGACGTCTGTTCCAGCCAATAGATTTGCTGGGGTTCTTTGGACGCCTTTCGAGCGTATGCCTTTCTTGAAGCTTGAGAGTCGCCCTCGCAAGCTGGTCCTCCGACGATGGTGCGGATTTCTCCCGTGGGCTCAGCGTCTTCTTGGTCGGTCTGATGATGAGGCGGTTCCTTTTGGCGAGATGAGGTCTTCGCTCTTTCTGGTGATCGATTTTTACGAGCAACATAATCCTGAAGATGGCCTTTTCGAATAAGGGCTTCGATATGGTCACGTAGAGAGATGCAGTCCTGGGTCCTATGCCCATGATCTTTGTGGAAGTAACAGAACTTGCTCTTATCCCTCTTCTCAGGATCGGATTTGATCTTTGCGGGCCACTTTACATATGGCTTGTGTTTAATCTCCATTAGAACCTTTTCATGAGACTGATTAAGAGGGGTGTAGTTATGGTATTTACCAGAGTAAGGCTTCTTGGGAGAACGATCGCGCTGATCACGACGATATTTTTTATCGGTAGAAGAGGTTCCTTCTGGCTTGCGTTTCTTACTCTGTACTCCATGACGTGTCAATGCGACTTCTTCTGCATTGATATATTTTTTAGCTTTGTCTTGGAACTCTGCCATAGTTTTCGGAGGACTTTTATCTAAGGCAAACCTGAATTTCTCACTCGTTATTCCAGCAATGAGGGCTGTAAGGCCCTTTTCTTCAGTGTAACCCTCAGTTTGGACGGCTTCGGCAGTGAATCGTACTGTGAACTCCTTTATTGTCTCCCCATGCTGCTATTTCAGATTCATCAGATGGGAGGCTGGCTTCTTAATGCGAATGCTTCCCATGAACTGAGAAAGGAATATCTCCGATAACTGGGAAAAGGAACTGATGGAACGAGGCTTTAACCCTCGGAACCACGTACGAGCTGCTTCCTTCAATGTTAAGGGAAAAGCCCTGCACATGATTTCTGAACCATGTCCCTCCAACTCCATGAGGGACCTGTATGTTTCTAGATGTTCAAGAGGGTCGCCAATACCTGTGTACGGGGTGATAACAGGCGTTCGATACTTTCTAGGTAACGAGGCTTCCATAACCTCGCTGGTGAAGGGGGACTCGGATTGATGTATCGCCGCCATGACGGCAGATGGCCGATTTGCCTGGTATCGCTGTTCCATGACATCAAAACGATCATGGATTCTTTTGAGATCTCCTTCCCATGGTAGGGTATAGCTTGATGTTTCGGCGGTGGAGCCCTGCGGTTGAGGTTGTTGAGACGAACTAGAATGTATAGAATGTGGAGACGGTACAGGGGGATGGCTGCCAAGTGGTGGGACCTGTGGTTCGTCCATAGAAGGTCTAGATGCCACTAGTATGGGCTGCGGTGGTAACCCTTCGGAGGCTTGTCTCTGAGGTTCGGGGAAGTGCTGATCAAGCCGATTTGACAGCGCCTGAACTCCGGCGTTTAGAGTTAGGAGAGTGTTTCCGAGGAAACGTAGGACATCGTCTTGATTTCCAGAAGCTTCCAATAATGGGTTTGGTGATGGCATAGTTGGGGCTCCTTGAGGGATGTTCGTCGAGGCAGGTGGAAGGGCAGGTACGGATTCCGTCTCATCAGGCGGAGGTGGTGCCTGCCTTGAAGTTGAAGGATGAACAGCCTTTTTAGGAGGCATCGCCGAAGGATTTTGATCGATGGTTAGAACGATTGATTTTGACGATCAAGTCGTTTCCACAGACGGCGCCAAACTGTTAATGTCAAATTTTGTAACAGTACCCTCCGGACGCTCACCTTCTCTCCAACACAGATTTCCTCCACCAAACCTGAAAGAAAACAGACAGCAACTAAGGGTGGCTGGGGTCCAGCCGTTAGCCCTCCGATGCTTAAGTCAGGCCAAAGAAGAAAAGAAGAGTAACCAGGCCAAAACAAGGCAGGGATTGAATATATTATGTGTACCTTTCCCATAATGGAGTCATCCCTTTATATAGATCTGAAGCGGTTCAATCCGTTACGCAAGATATCGAGATCCCGCTGATCTCGTGTACGATACTGAAATCTTGCTGATTTCTTGGGATAAGATCCTATCTTTAGAGTCGAGATCCAACCCAATGACTTATTTCAGCAATCACGTTCCTTGATGGCACTCCCTTGAGATCCGGAACCACCAGAGAAGATAAGCCCAAAAACCGACCTATACGGGCTGCCGGTGGGAGTAGTAATAGCGCTGATTGCTCGTGATGAGCCGTAGTTGGAGTCATAGCTGTCGAAAAGGAAGGAGACGCCGAAAGGGCGAAAAGCACCGCATTAGATGTAACTCTGCTTAGAGCCGTCGAAGGATATGGACAAGCTGCTCGTGTCAGGACTGCTCGCATCCAGGAGATGCGACCCCTTCTGTCGAGCACGAGCCTAGATGCTCGCATCCGGGAGGTGCGACCCCTTCTGGCGAGCACGAGCCGAGCTGCTCGCATCCGAGAGGTGCGACCCCTTCTGGCGAGCACGAGCCGAGCTGCTCGCATCCGAGAGGTGCGACCCCTTCTGGCGAGCACGAGCCGAGCTGCTCGCATCAGAGAGGTGCGACCCCTTCTGGTGAGCACGAGCCGAGCTGCTCGCATCCAGGATATGCGACCCCTTACCGCGAGCACGAGAAGTCGTAGTCGAGTCGCATCCTGGACTCCTCGCATTCATATTGCCGCGATCCTTCACTTCTCACCAGACTATATTTGCCTACAACACATGGTACGCTGATATAGCCAATTATCTTTCCACAGGTGCAATGCCGATTCATTGGACTGCGCAGGACAAACGTAAATTTCTAAGGGAAGTGCGCAGATTTTTCTGGGATGAACCTCTATTGTTTAAATATTGCCCAGACCAAATTATAAGGAGATGTGTCCCTGATGATGAGCACAATTCCATCATCTCCTTTTGTCATGATCAAGCATGTGGGGGTCATTTTTCAGCCAAGAAAACAACTGCAAAAATTCTGCAGTGTGGTTTTTATTAGCCCACGCTATTTAAGGACACCCACGAGTTTTGCAAAGTATGCGAGCACTGCCAAAAGTTAGGAGGATTTTCCCGACGAAATATGATGCCTCTCACCCCAATTCAACATCTTGAAGTCTTTGACTGTTGGGGCATTGATTTCATGGGACCATTCCCCTCATCTTTTAGACATATCTATATTTTGCTTGCCGTAGACTGTGTCTAAATGGATAGAGGCTATCCCATGTAGAACCAACGATCATCGTACGGTTCTCAAGTTCCTTAAAGAAAACATACTTTCTAGATTTGAGACGCCTCGAGCCATCATTAGTGATGGTGGTTCTCACTTTTGCAATAGACCTTTTGAAGCTTTAATGAAGAAATATGGTATTAGGCATAAAGTGAGTACCCCATACCACCCACAGACAAGCGGGCAAGCTGAAATCTCCAATAGGGAAATCAAGCAGATTTTGGAAAAAACGGTGAGACCGGATCGCAAGGATCGGTCCCTAAGATTAGATGATGCACTTTGGGCTCACCGAACTGCCTACAAAACACCCATTGGAATGTCCCCTTATAGACTAGTCTATGGAAAAGCTTGCCACTTGCCAGTGGAGATAGAACACAGCCTATTGGGCAATTCGGGCTCTAAATTTTGGCATTGACAAGGCTAGCTCGCTTCGCAAACTTCAATTAAATGAGCTTGATGAAATCCGGAATGATGCATATGAGAACTCGAGAATTTACAAGAGTAAGATGAAGGCTGTAAGACCCGTACCCTTATTTGCCCTCCGTACGCTTAATTTTCGGTGCCGGTACGTCCCGGATGGACCAGATTAGAGAGCCTTGATCACGACCCTATTTTAGTACCACATCGACCCGAGACCTATACCCCGGCGACTGCGTAGGCGCTGCGATTCCAACGCCGTGCAGCACGCCCCATTGCGATACCCGGTGTGTATGTTATGATCAATCGCGTAATCCGAGGTGGGCCGCGCAACGTGCGTGTGTCGTGGGCCCCACTTGCACAAATCCCAAGAATATGTCTAATCAATCAAATCCATCACCATCACCTCACCCATACCCCTCTCATTACCCCTACTCTACACACACCATACCCCCCATCCCTCTCTCTCCTCCAAAGTCAACCAAGGCCCATACCCCCCATACCCCTCTCCCATGCTAGCCATCATCACCCATGATTCCTTCTCTCTCTCCCCCCATACAATACCATACGTAGGGGGAGAGGAGGCCTCCTCACCTTCCCATATTTACAAGAAGAGATTTGAGAGGAGAGAGAAAGAGAAAGATTTGAGAGAAGATAGAGATTTGAGTGATCAAGAGAGAGGTTAGGGGAATTGTAGGAGGAGATCCAAGCTTGGAGGGCCCCAACCATCATCCGGACCGTCCGGATCGTCCGATCGTCAACCCGATCCAATCCAACCGTCCAACCATCCATCAAGGTGAGTGCAAGGGGCATAAACCTCCACCCCCCCCCCCCCCCCCCCCCCCCCCCCATTTTTCTTAATTTACTTCCTTTTCTTTGTTTTCTTTTGGGCCCACCTTGTGATGGACAGTTAGATGAATGGATTGGATCATCCATAAATGGGCCCCACCTTCTTATAATAATAATAATAATAGTAAATAAAAAAATAATAATAAAATAAAATAAAATAAAAGAGGGAGAGGCTGCCGCTGGACAGACAGCGTCCAGAGGGCGCTGCTGCCCAGCAGCACGTGGACTAAGAAGCCCTTTTGGGCGTTGGGCAGGGTCCCCACTCGTGGGACCCACCTTGATGTATGAGTTGATCCACGCCGTCCAGCTGTTTCTCCATCCCATTTCAGGGCAGGGAGCCAAAAATGAAGAAGATCCAGATCTCAGGTGGACCACACCATTGAAAATAGTGGGGCCAATGAAGCCTACTGTTGAGACTTCTTGGGCCCACCGTGATGTTTGTGGACCACATCACCTGCCCAATATTGGGCTTGTTAGGACCCCAACGACCTGGGGAACATGATGAACGGGGTGGATCGTCCCTAAGTGGGCCCCACATGAAATAACCACAAGAAAAAAAAAGAAACAAAAAAAAATTATAGGAAGACGCTGGAACGTCCAGCGTCTGGACGTTCTGACGCTGGAACGTCCAGCGTCACTTAGACGGTTAGTGGGGTCCCCACTCGTGGGACCCACCTTGATGTCTGTGTTCCATCCACGCCGTCCACTTGTTTTCCCATATCATTTTAGGGCCAGGGCCCAAGGATGAGCCAAATCCAAATCTTAAGTGGACCGCACCGCACAAAACAGTGGAAACAATGATTTCTACTGTCAGAAATCATTTGGCCCACCTTAATGTTTCTAGACCGATTTGCATACCCAATATTGGGCTTATTGGGTCCCCCATGAGATGGGGAACCTGATGAACAGAGTGGATCAGACCCATGTAGGCCCCACTTGATATAAGTACAAGAAAAAAAAAAAAAAGAAGAAGAAAAAGGAAAGAAGAGGCAGAGCCTCTGACGCGGGTAGTACCAGCGTCCTTGGACGCTGGCTCGTGCCAGCTGGTGGGCCACTCGTGGGTCCCACCATGATGCATGTGCTGTATCCACACCGTCCATCCAGTTGGGGAGAACTATTTTAGGGCATGACCCCAAGAATGAGTCAGATCCAAGTCTCGAGGGGGCCCCACCACAGAAAACAGTAGGGACAGTGGCCCTACCGTTGAAACCTTATTATGGCCCACCATGATGTTTATTTGAGATCCAACCTCTTCATAAATTCACACGTGCATGGAAGAGGGAAAAACAAAAATATCGGCTTGATCGAAAAATTCTGTGGGCCCCACTTAGTGAGAACATAAAATATAAAAAAAAAAAAAAAACAAAAAGAAAACATGTGACCGCTGGACAGACAGCGTCCAGGGGACGCTGCTGCCCAGCAGCCTTGTGGGCGTCCCTATGGGCCCCATTCGTTGGGCCCACCTAGAATGTATGTGCCTTACCTATCCCGTCCATATGTTTTTCCCAGCTCATTTTAGTGGCTGAGCCCAAATTTAAGCATATCCAAAATGGCAAGTGGGCCATGCCAAAGGACAACAACGGAAATAATGATCTCCACCGTCGAAACCTTCCCAGTCCTACAATGATGTTTATTTGTCACCCAACCTATCCATAAGTGGCTGGGCCCAAAATTTAGGACATATCCTAATATTAAGTGGACCATGCCACAGTGGAAATGATGATCTTAAACGTTGAAACCTTTCTAGGTTCTACAATGATGTTTATTTGCCATCCAACCGGTTCATAAGATCACATGGATATGGATGAAGGAGAAAACACAAATATCTGCTTGATTCGAAACTTCTTGGAACCAGTTGGGTACCACGCTGCCCAGCAGGTGGCCCACCCTATGGGTCCCAACGTGATGTATCTATTAGCTCCACCATGATGTATATGTTTTATCCATGCCGTACATATATTTTGACGGCCTATCTTGTATGTGCAGGCCCAAGTATGGGCCGATGTGGTCTCAAGTGGGCTATGCCACGAAGACCTTTACATTTCTAATGGGACCCACAGTCCGGGTCCCACTCTCTATATATATATTGGGCCTTTTAAGGCCAATGTTACATGATATGTTGGTAACATGCTAGTATGATTAGCTTGATAAGTCACACTGATAACATGCTTAGTATAAGGAATACCATGCTCATTCATATGCCCATACGCATCATTTGTATGCCTGTTATGGATCATGATTAACCATAGCATGTGCTAGTTGGCTTGTTATACTTAGGGGACCCGTGTGAGACAGGGTCGCCCGACATGATTGCGTAGTATGCGTAAGTTTGGTGCATGATTTGGATTGTATGACTCATGCATTTCGCATTATGTATGTCACGATCGCTTTCACACCCTAGCAGCATCGGGGTGGTGGCCACCATAGTCACATCATGGTTGGCAGTATTGGACACCGAAAACTTGTTCTAGTACATGGGCGCTATGGATGTCCTTGGGTGAAAGTCCCTAAACCCTGTGATACCAGTAAGATGCTCCAGCGTCGAGACCGAGTGGATAACATGAGCGCCCGTGTGCCAAATACCAGTAGGCCGCGTCTCCCACTGTGTCGAGGTCGGTTGGAAAGGGGTAAGCTAGGTCAAGTCTGACCAGCTCTTAGAATGGGTCCGCTATCGGCGAGCCGGGTGGGCATTGGCATACCACTGACGAGGCGGATAGTGATGTCTTTTCTACTCGCTTGGTTATGCACACGATGAGCGGCGGCCAATATTAGAGTATACTAGACCCCGGAGATGTCCCAGATGAGAACTATTTTGATATGTGGATCAGTTGAGGATTGACGTGTTTGCATTGCATCTCTAGCATGTAACACTCGGCCATGTAGGCCCTTGCATCGCATAGTCCTGCACCACCCCAATCCCCGGCAGCGGCGCCAAAAACTTGCTAAAATCCGAAGATTGCATACCCAAGTGCAGGTAGCGAAGTAGTAAAATACTCGGTAAGACCGAGGTCGATCCACAGGGATTGGGGTTAAGAATACTGAGAGGAATTAGTTTAGGTGAGTGAGATGAAATTTGGTTTATCCACGAGAGTGGAGCAAGTTGTGTGTGGTGAAAGACAAAAATAGAAAAGGGGCTAAGGCATTAGGGATCCACCTTTAATTCATTCACAAGATTTGATTTATTGGTCCAACTATAACTCAACTGGAATTGAATAAAGATTCATTCCAATCGGAAGATGAAACAGTTAAACCATTTGCATATTTCATAAAAGATAGTGATCTGAACCGATTGATTTGACCATGAAGCACTCGTTAGTTGATCGCAGGGAATTCCAAGCATCCACTGTGCCCGGAGTCGACAATGGATCAAGGAAATATACAGATCAACAACTTTGCCAACAAGTCAACCGATAAGATCACAATTCATACGATCAAATGCATACTTACAAGATATGAGGCTTTGATTGACCGATCCAACCGTTAAGATCTCATCTATCGATCGCAGGGAATCCAAAGCATCCAATGTGCCCGGAGTCTACAATGGATCAAGGGATTTTACAGATCGATGACTTTACCTGCACTAGCTCGATGACCGTAGGGAATCCAAAGCATCCAACGTGCCCGGAGTCGACGATGGATCAAGGGACTTGATCGATCATGAACTAGCTAATTGGTGTGCAAGGGATCCCAAGCATCCAATGTGCCCGGAGTCGACGATGGATCAAGGGGCTTGCACAACAATAGCGTCCGCCGAGGTGGATAATCGAACCAATCAACCAAAGAAAACTCCAACATTCACACACTAATGTTGAACCAAAAGAACCAAAGCTTGCAAATTTCTTCAAAGGCTTCACCCCTAGCCTTAGCTAGAGGTTTAGCCAACCATGCTACAATGGAAGACTAAATTCTCTACAAAGGAAAAACTACACTACTCTACACTACAAAAGAAAGAAGAGAAGACTAAAGAAGAGAAGAGAACTCTTGGATGGGATGATTGAAATGAGGAGGAGAGGCCTCCTTTTATAGCCTCATGAGAAGCTCCAAGCCTAGGTGGCACTTCAAGCAAATCTCCTCTAGGTTTGGGCTTGGAGTTAGGCTTGGATGATGAGGTGGCACTTCCAAGCCAATTGTTTTGCTTTTTAGGTTTGGGTTAGGAGTTAGGCTTGGAATGCCCAAAGCAAACTTTTCTTTTTGGTTTGGAGCTCATGGATGGAAGAGGATGGAGAGAGCATTTGCTTGGCCCAAGGATGGAAGGTAACTAGGTGAGTTAACTGGGTCCATATGAGTTGGAGTTGACTGGGTCCACATGCTAGACATGGAGAATCTGAACCGTCCATTGAAGATGGACGTGCGTACATTGGAAGGATGGTGGAAATGTTGCATGTGTGGAGCCCATCTTGATAGACGGCTAGATGGACAGTGAAGATTCCCCTGCCCGTTGGATGGTGGAGAATCCATCTCCTTCAGCTTTTTTCTTGAAAATGAAGGTGGGCCACTTGCTTGGATGGAGAATGAAGCTGGATCGTTGATGGGATAAGAGGACGGTTGATGAACTGCTTGGACGGTGAGGATGAGCTGCACGTGTAGATGAAGTTCCATGGCTGCTTGCTCATGGACGGTGCTGGAGATCTCCAGCTTTGGTGGATTGTGATGATCATGGACACCTTAATGAAGATTGTACGCTGATGGAGATGGACGGCTGATTATGTAAGGAATGGACGGTGGTCAGCTGCTGCCTTGAGCGTTGGACGGTGGCCACTTGCTGGCCATGAATGGTGATGATGTTTGATGATGGACGACTGCTGATGGATGCTGGACGTGCTGGGATTTGATGCTGGGTGCTGATGAACGATGCTTGGCTGTTGTGGACGGCTGAGGTTGGCTGCACGTGTGGATGGCAACACACGTGTGGAGTTGGACGTCCAGTAGCTGCTGAAGATGCTCGGAGGTTGGTGAGGCTGTACGACTGGGATGGAACATGGTTTGGATGGGGTCCACTGTTTGGACGCTGGTGGAAGCAGTGGAATGGAGTTTGCTGGAGATGGACGGTCCACTTGATGCTGGCCGTCCATTGCTGCACGTGTGAAGGTGGGGTCCTTCTCTGATGGACGGTTGATGACGTCCACCAGCTAGACTTGGACGGTGGAGATCTACTGGACGATGGATTGCATGCTGATCCATCAGCACGTTTGATGAATGGACGGCTGATTGTTGGGGTCCATTGAGCTGGATGGTGGACATGGAGTTGAATGGGTTCACATCTGGAGGCTGGTGAGGTCCATCTTGTGTGGTGGTGATGGACGGCTTGATGTTATGGATGATCAACGGCTGAGATTTCCACATGTGTGGCTGTTTGGACAGCCATTGGATGATCGGTTGCACATGCTCAGCTGCTGGACAGCCATTGGGTGGCTATACTTTGGACGTCTAACATCTGGTGGGGTCATCATGGTGGACAGTTGAAAAAGGACAAGGAGCTGGCGGCCTGGATGAAAGTTGATGGATGACTGAGGATGTGATAGTTTGGTTCACCAAGCTGGCCATTAGAGGTGCTGCTGAAGACGGCAGAGATTTGATGGTGGATCCCGCTGATGATGGTGATGATGCTAAAGGTGAGGTCCATTGTTGATGCTCTTGAAGACGCCCATTGCTACTGTTGGTCTGTCCGTTGCTGATGGACGTTGATGGTGTTTGGATGCAGCACCATGGTCGATGGAGATGAGGGGTCCACAGTGCTAGATGATTAGGGCCATTGATGCTTCATGAAATGTGGCCCGCCTTGCTGAATGCTACAGTTGGTCCAATCTTCGATCTTTACAGCCCGATTTCTTGCAGGACCGCTTCACACTTGATCTTGGTCACTTTGAGGCTTTAAGACGTCCTAATTGGCTCAGATCTTGTCCAACTTCTCCTGATTACCTGAAGACAGAAAATTCACCTAATGAGGGATAATTAACTGGAAAAATAATGATAACGCCCTTAACAACCAGGGTTAATTATACAATATTAGGTACTTATCACACCCCCCAACCAGCACTTTGCTAGTCTCTAGCAAAACATGCGAAAATCATCGAAGGATTTTTCAAAATACTACAATCAATCTTATCCTTGACAGTTTCACCAATCAAAACTATTTTGGGATTTCTCTTATTTCCTAATAAAACAAAGATAAAGGAAGAAAAGATTTTATGTGATCCTTCAAATTATCTAAACAGTAGAGTTTCCAAGGCATATAGTTTTGAGAATATATAAACCTAGATTCTAGCTACTTAGTAAACAACTTAATTGAGTTCAAAGCATTAATGATTCAATAGAAACATTCTGAACATTGAGTTCCATGGTGCACGGTGAGGTCTAGCCTTAACACAACTAGGGGTTCAGTCTTCTACTTTCATGTTGACACTGATGATTGAAGAGAATGGTTAGATCAACCAAGTCACTGATTCTGAACCTTGCTGCTGTTCTTTTTTTTTTTTTTTTTCAACTTTTGATCTCTTTTTTTTTTTTTTCAATCAATAACCGATAGCCGAAGACTCCAAAAGGCTCACTTCGTACTATGGTAATGTTTTGTAATGGTAACGACAATGGATGAAAGTCCTTGCCCCAAATTACGATGAATATTCTCTCTCTTTTTCTTTTTCTTTTTTTTCTTTTTTTTTTTTTTTTTTTTTTTTTTTTACAAAGTCGACAAGGATCTCCAGGCTTGGTTCCAATCACTCTCAACAACCATCAAGTCAACATTATAGTATCAAACTCAAATCCTGGCAATGCAAGCTAGATGTGAACTTGTGAAAATTAATGACTCAATCAATGTTCATCATTTTCTAACAGAAAATTAATGGAAAGAACTCAATTTTGAAATTTACTAAAGCAACTAAACTCTAAGCTTTAATATTCTCATTACTGGATGCCTTTTCATTCTACTATTCAAATTATTTCAAAATCACATAAATTCATAGGATTTTTTTTTTTTTAAGGCTAAAGAAATAATAATTTACAGTCAATACAACCACAAAATTTTCTGCTCCTTTTGTGCAATGCACATAGACCACGTATCATCCGACAGACTCCTTCGGCCACAAGATGAGCCACATCCTCACATTTCCCATGATCAATTCAGTTTGGGGTCTTACGCTGCTCATAATACCATGAGAGTGTGCTTCACCTCCCAGCTGCCTTAATCCCCTACATGATTTCTGAGAACAGGGAATATCTGTCTGTTTCAACAGCGATTTCCAACTAAGGTCCTCTATCATGGTGCGTTCAACACCAACAGGATGTTTCCCATAAAACCAATTTTTTTTTTTAATTGACCTAAAATAGCAAAGAGATAGGCAAAATAGCAAAGAGATAGACAATTGGAAAGATTTTTCACAAGAATTCCACACCCCCCAACCTAAATGTAACATTGTCCTCAATGTTGAAAAATGAATGCATAGACAAATGTAACATGAGAGCAAAATGGTAAAGGATAGAGGGTAAAGAGTACCTGAGAGGATGAATACTTGTAAGCGCTGGAATTTTCCAAGTTGCCAAAACAAAATACAACAAACAAACTAACCTACTAGTATACAAAAGGGGATCTCCGTCAGACTAGGAGATCAATCCTGATAAACAGGATCTTCCAGAGGGGTGGATTCCTCCTCTGGGGCAAATTCCTCAAGAAAGGGCTTCAAACGCTGCCCGTTCACTTTGAATACATTTTCATTTTTGGGGTTCTCAATCTCGATAGCCCCATGAGGGTAAACAGTTTTGACTACAAAAGGGCCGGTCCATCGAGATTTCAGCTTTCCTGGAAACAGATGTAGCCTAGAATTGTACAAGAGAACTTTCTGAGATGGTTCGAAAGATCTTCGAAGGATATTCCTGTCATGGAATACCTTCGTTCGTTCCTTGTATATTCTGGCATTATCATAAGCCTCATTCCGGAATTCCTCCAACTCGTTCAGCTGGAGTTTGCGAAGCGAACTGGCCTTGTCAAGATTGAAATTGAATTTCTTTATAGCCCAATAGGCTTTATGTTCCAACTCTACAGGCAGATGGCAAGCTTTCCCATAGACAAGTCTATAGGGAGACATTCTAATCGGGGTTTTGTAAGCTGTACGGTAAGCCCACAACGCATCGGTTAGTCTTAGAGACCAATCCTTGCGATCTGGATTTACAGTTTTTTCCAAGATGTGTTTGATTTCCCTGTTGGAAACTTCTGCTTGACCACTTGTTTGTGGGTGATAGGGCGTACTCACCTTGTGTGTGATACCATATCTCTTCATCAAAGCCTCGAAAGGTCTGTTACAGAAGTGTGTACCCCCATCACTGATAATGGCTCGAGGTGTCTCAAATCTTGATAAAATATTTTCTTTTAGAAATCGTAGAACCGTTTTGTGATCATTGGTTCTACACGGGATTGCCTCAACCCATTTGGAGACATAATCGACAGCCAATAGGATATACAGATATCCAAATGAGGAAGGGAATGGTCCCATGAAATCGATACCCCAACAGTCGAAAACTTCGATGATCAATATCGGATTTAAAGGCATCATATTTCTACGGGAGATTCCTCCCAACTTCTGACAACGGTCACATGTTTTGCAAAAAACATGGGTGTCCTTGAATATTGAAGGCCAGTAGAAACCGCACTGGAGAATCTTGGCAGCGGTTTTCTTAGAAGAGAAATGACCACCACATGCATAAGAATGGCAAAAGGAGATGACACTGGTTTGTTCATTATCTGGAACACACCTCCTTATGATCTGATCTGGGCAGTATTTGAACAAATATGGATCATCCCAGAAAAAGTTGCGTACCTCTATGAAAAATTTCCTTTTATCTTGTGGGGTCCAATGACTCGGAATTCTTCCTACAGCAAGATAGTTAACAATGTCAGCAAACCAAGGTTGGCACGAGATTTCAAACAACTGTTCATTAGGGAAAGTGTCCTTTATCGGTGTCGTTTCTACGGAATCAGAGAGTACTAGGCGAGACAAGTGATCAGCCACTACGTTTTCTACTCCCTTTTTGTCTCGGATCTCAAGGTCGAATTCTTGGAGCAAAAGGATCCACCTGAGCAAACGAGGCTTAGCATCTTTCTTAGAAAGAAGATACTTGAGAGCCGCATGATCAGTAAAAATCACAATTTTGGACCCAATCAAGTAGGACCTGAACTTGTCAAGTGCAAAGACTACGGCAAGGAGTTCCTTTTCCGTAGTAGAGTAGTTTACTTGCGCACTGTTCAAGGTTCTACTTGCGTAGTATATAACATAGGACTTCTTGTCTTTTCTTTGCCCCAAAACTGCTCCAACAGCGTAGTCACTTGCATCACACATGATTTCAAAAGGTATAGTCCAATCAGGTGGTTGCATTATCGGTGCGCTGGTCAACATGCCTTTAAGCTTGGTGAAAGCTTCTTGGCAGTCATTGGTCCACTCGAATGGAGCATCCTTTTGCAGGAGATTGCATAATGGACGAGAGATATGACTAAAGTCCTTTATAAATCTCCTATAGAATCCTGCATGACCCAAGAAAGAACGAATGTTTCGTACACTTATGGGGGCTGGTAGGTTGGCAATTAAGTCGATCTTTGCCTTGTCTACTTCTATTCCGTTGGACGAAATATTATGTCCAAGAACAATTCCCTTTTGAACCATAAAATGACACTTTTCCCAATTCAAAACAAGATTCTTTTCTTCACACCTTGTCAAGACCAATTGTAAATGGTTCAAACATTCATCAAAGGAACAACCAAATACCGAGAAGTCGTCCATGAAGACTTCCAAGAAATGTCCAACCATGTCAGAGAAAATGCTGAGCATGCATCTCTGAAAAGTGGCAGGAGCATTACACAGTCCGAAAGGCATCCTCTTGTACGCAAAGGTGCCAAATGGACAAGTGAATGTGGTTTTCTCTTGATCTTCTAGGGCAATCTCTATTTGGTTGTATCCAGAGTACCCATCTAGGAAACAGTAATAGGAGTGACCAGCTAACCTTTCTAACATTTGATCAATGAATGGTAAAGGAAAGTGGTCCTTCCTAGTAACAGTATTCAGTTTCCTATAGTCGATACACATTCTCCAACCAGTAGTGACTCTAGTTGGTACCAACTCATTGTCTGCATTCGCAACTATGGTAACTCCAGATTTTTTGGGTACCACTTGGGTTGGACTTACCCATTGGCTATCTGAAATAGGGTAGATGATACCCACATCCAATAGCTTGAGGACCTCGGCTCTAACCACTTCAGTCATGTTTGGATTCAATCTCCTTTGTGGTTGTCTAGAGGGTTTAGCATTTTCCTCGAGGTGTATCCTATGGGTACAAATCAAGGGATCAATTCCCTTGATGTCAGCAATTGTCCAACCTATGGCATCCTTGTGTTCCTTGAGAACATTGATCAATTTTTTCTCTTGGTCTTTATCAAGGTGAGATGAAATAACCACAGGAAAAGTATTGCCTTGACCCAAGTATGTATATTTCAGTTCCAAAGGTAATGGCTTCAGGTCAAGCTTTGGTGCTTCAATTCTTGATGGTAGAGGTCGTGAATCATTTAGAGAGAGTTTTTCAAAATGGGGCCTCCACTGGTTTGTATCATGCACAAGGGTGGATTCTAACAATCCATTCACCACTTCCAAAATTGTCTCATCATCAGAATTAGCAAAGTGGGCTAGACATGCTTCTAAGGGTTCGGACAGAGAGGTTAGAAGGAATTCTTCTTCCATGAGGGTATCGATCAGGTTGGCCTCATGGATCTCATCATCATTCCCTTGTTGTTTACACATGTTGAAAACATTTAGCTTTAACTTCATATTGCCAAATGAAAACTTCACGACCCCATTCCTGCAGTTGATCACAGCATTGGAAGTTGCCAGGAATGGTCGGCCAAGAATAACAGGTATCTGGGTGCTAACATTTGCTACAGGTTGGGTATCCAAGACGATGAAGTCTACTGGGAAGTAGAATTTGTCGACTTGTACCAACACATCTTCCACTACTCCTCTCGGTATCCGTACAGATCGATCGGCACGTTGCAAGGTGGTTCTGGTGGGTTTCAATTCACCGAGTCCCAGTTGTTCGTACACCGAGAAGAGTATAAGATTGACACTTGCCCCTAAGTCAAGAAGTGCTTGTTCGACCCGGATTATGCAAGTAATAGTAGGACTACCTGGATCTTTGTATTTTGGGGGAGAGTTCTGGTTAATGATAGCACTGACCTGTTCAGTCAAAAAGGCTTTCTTTTGTACATTGAGCTTGCGCTTAATAGTACAAAGATCTTTCAGAAACTTGGCATATGAAGGTATCTGGTTGATTGCATCCAACAAGGGTATGTTGATTTTCACTTGTTTAAAAACTTCCAAGACATCTTGAGCTTTAACCATTGCTTTAGATGAGAGTAGGCGTTGAGGAAACGGGACCACTGGCTCGAAAACATGCTCTGTCTCCTTCTCAGGTTGATCATCACTAGATCTGTCATCACTCTTCGATTTAGATGATTCCTTAGGTTTATCAACTGTCCTAGGAATATCTTTTTCAATCACCTTACCACTTCTTAGGGTGGTGACAGATTTGGCGTGCTCAACATGAGGGTTGGAAGAACCTGAATCATTCACCTTATACTGTCCCTTCGGGTTAGGTTGAGGTTGGGCCGGAAAGGTCCCTCGCTCCCTAACATTCTGGCATGATTCGAGTCCAATTAGGCGAGATTCGAATCTTTCCATCGAAGTTTTAAGCTCTTGGAGGGTTTGCATGATGCTCTGATTGATTTGATTTTGCACGGTATCCTCCTGAGTCTTCCTCTGTGGGGGCACATAAGGAGTGCTAGTGGAAGGCACTTGAGGATTATTCCCAGCATTGGCAGTCGGTCCGTTTCTCCAACTGAAGTTGGGATGGTTCCGCCAAGTAGGATTATACGTGTTTGACACTGGGGCATTAAAAGGTCTTTGATAAGTATTCATGGCATTGGCTTGTTCGTGCAACACTTCTTGAAGAGCTGGGATTGTAGGACAACCCTTAGTAATGTGTGCATCGCTCTTACAAATGTCACAAACACTTTCAGTTTCCCTAGTTTTAATAGCGTTGACCTTCCTTAATTCCATGGCTTCTATTTTACGTGTGAGCCCTGCTATCTTTGCATTGACATCGTCATCCTCGGTTAAAAGATAAACATCTCTTTTTTCATTGGGCCCAGGCTTGGTCTTAGCGGGTTTGTCAGATGTGTCCCAAGATTGGGAATTTTCTGCTAAGAAGTCAAAGTATTCCATAGCCTCATCAGAACCTTTGCTGATAAACTCCCCATTACACATCATTTCTACGAATTGGCGCATGACTGGGCTCAATCCATTATAAAAGAAGCTAATCAAGTGCCATGTTTCGTAGCCATGAGGTGGGCAGGCAAGTAAGAGTTCCTTGAAACGTTCCCAACACTGAAAAAAAGTTTCATTCTCCTTTTGGGAGAAATTCATTATATCTCGTTTCAGGGTGTTGGTCTTATGAACAGGGAAAAACTTTTTTAGAAATTCCTTAGTCATCTCTTGCCATGTCCCTATAGTTCTGGGCCTTAAGGAGTGCAACCAAAACTTGGCTTTCTCCTTCAAAGAAAAAGGAAATAGTTTTAACCTAACCAAGTCATCAGAAACGTTGTCGTAATGCAAAGTGACGATTACTTCATCAAATTCCCTCAAATGTAAATAGGGACTTTCAGTGTCGAGTCCATGAAATTTAGGAAGTAACTGTATCACTCCAGGTTTAAAATCAATGTTGCCCGCATTCACCGGAAAAAACCATACAAGAAGGAGTACTCGTTCTTGCAGGTTGCAAGTAATCACGTAAACTCCTAAATGGTGGCTCATTGTGTACTTCATTCTCATCTTGATCATATTCATTTTCATTCTCGGCCATGTTTATGGTTAATTCACAAGTATCAGGAAGTTTTCTAACACAGTGATTGGATAGACCTTCAACCAAAATTTCGTCGCTTAGAAGACGTCTTGTGTGATCACGAGTCCACTTACGCATAAACACTAAACAAGGAGATAAGGAAAGAGGTTACCCGGAAAGAAGAACACTTGCCTATGAGTAATTCCTGAGAGCAACAAAATAAAAGAAGTTAGTATACTATTGACAATATATATACATAAACCAATTCCAAAAATATTCTTAAACCGATGCCAATCCCCGGCAGCGGCGCCAAAAACTTGCTACAATCCGAAGATTGCACACCCAAGTGCAGGTAGCGAAGTAGTAAAATACTCGGTAAGACCGAGGTCGATCCACAGGGATTGGGGTTAAGAATACTTAGAGGAATTAATTTAGGTGAGTGAGATGAAATCTGGTTTATCCACGAGAGTGGAGCAAGTTGCGTGTGGTGAAAGACAAAAATAGAAAAGGGGCTAAGGCATTAGGGATCCACCTTTGATTCATTCACAAGATTTGATTTATTGGTCCAACTATAACTCAACTGGAATTGAATAAAGATTCATTCCAATCGGAAGATAAAACAGTTAAACCATTTGCATATTTCATAAAAGATAGTGATCTGAACCGATTAATTTGACCATGAAGCACTCGTTAGTTGATCGCAGGGAATTCCAAGCATCCACTGTGCCCGGAGTCTACAATGGATCAAGGGATTTTACAGATCGATGACTTTACCTGCACTAGCTCGATGACCGTAGGGAATCCAAAGCATCCAACGTGCCCGGAGTCGACGATGGATCAAGGGACTTGATCGATCATGAACTAGCTAATTGGTGTGCAAGGGATCCCAAGCATCCAACGTGCCCGGAGTCGACGATGGATCAAGGGGCTTGCACAACAATAGCGTCCGCCGAGGTGGATAATCGAACCAATCAACCAAAGAAAACTCCAACATTCACACACTAATGTTGAACCAAAAGAACCAAAGCTTGCAAATTTCTTCAAAGGCTTCACCCCTAGCCTTAGCTAGAGGTTTAGCCAACCATGCTACAATGGAAGACTAAATTCTCTACAAAGGAAAAACTACACTACTCTACACTACAAAAGAAAGAAGAGAAGACTAAAGAAGAGAAGAGAACTCTTGGATGGGATGATTGAAATGAGGAGGAGAGGCCTCCTTTTATAGCCTCATGAGAAGCTCCAAGCCTAGGTGGCACTTCAAGCAAATCTCCTCTAGGTTTGGGCTTGGAGTTAGGCTTGGATGATGAGGTGGCACTTCCAAGCCAATTGTTTTGCTTTTTAGGTTTGGGTTAGGAGTTAGGCTTGGAATGCCCAAAGCAAACTTTTCTTTTTGGTTTAGAGCTCATGGATGGAAGAGGATGGAGAGAGCATTTGCTTGGCCCAAGGATGGAAGGTAACTAGGTGAGTTAACTGGGTCCATATGAGTTGGAGTTGACTGGGTCCACATGCTAGACATGGAGAATCTGAACCGTCTATTGAAGATGGACGTGCGTACATTGGAAGGATGGTGGAAATGTTGCATGTGTGGAGCCCATCTTGATAGACGGCTGGATGGACAGTGAAGATTCCCCTGCCCGTTGGATGGTGGAGAATCCATCTCCTTCAGCTTTTTTCTTGAAAATGAAGGTGGGCCACTTGCTTGGATGGAGAATGAAGCTGGATCGTTGATGGGATAAGAGGACAGTTGATGAACTGCTTGGACGGTGAGGATGAGCTGCACGTGTAGATGAAGTTCCATGGCTGCTTGCTCATGGACGGTGCTGGAGATCTCCAGCTTTGGTGGACTGTGATGATCATGGACACCTTGATGAAGATTGTACGCTGATGGAGATGGACGGCTGATTATGTAAGGAATGGACGGTGGTCAGCTGCTGCCTTGAGCGTTGGACGGTGGCCACTTGCTGGCCATGAATGGTGATGATGTTTGATGATGGACGGCTGCTGATGGATGCTGGACGTGCTGGGATTTGATGCTGGGTGCTGATGAACGATGCTTGGCTGTTGTGGACGGCTGAGGTTGGCTGCACGTGTGGATGGCAACACACGTGTGGAGTTGGACGTCCAGTAGCTGCTGAAGATGCTCGGAGGTTGGTGAGGCTGTACGACTGGGATGGAACATGGTTTGGATGGGGTCCACTGTTTGGACGCTGGTGGAAGCAGTGGAATGGAGTTTGCTGGAGATGGACGGTCCACTTGATGCTGGCCGTCCATTGTTGCACGTGTGAAGGTGGGGTCCTTCTCTGATGGACGGTTGATGACGTCCACCAGCTAGACTTGGACGGTGGAGATCTACTGGACGATGGATTGCATGCTGATCCATCAGCACGTTTGATGAATGGACGGCTGATTGTTGGGGTCCATTGAGCTGGATGGTGGACATGGAGTTGAATGGGTTCACATCTGGAGGCTGGTGAGGTCCATCTTGTGTGGTGGTGATGGACGGCTTGATGTTATGGATGATCAATGGTTGAGATTTCCACATGTGTGGCTGTTTGGACAGCCATTGGATGATCGGTTGCACATGCTCAGCTGCTGGACAGCCATTGGGTGGCTATACTTTGGATGTCTAACATCTGGTGGGGTCATCATGGTGGACAGTTGAAAAAGGACAAGGAGCTAGCGGCCTGGATGAAAGTTGATGGATGACTGAGGATGTGATAGTTTGGTTCACCAAGCTGGCCATTAGAGGTGCTGCTGAAGACGGCAGAGATTTGATGGTGGATCCCGCTGATGATGGTGATGATGCTGAAGGTGAGGTCCATTGTTGATGCTCTTGAAGACGCCCATTACTACTGTTGGTCTGTCCGTTGTTGATGGACGTTGATGGTGTTTGGATGCAGCACCATGGTCGATGGAGATGAGGGGTCCACAGTGCTAGATGATTAGGGCCATTGATGCTTCATGAAACTGTGGCCCGCCTTGCAGAATGCTACAGTTGGTCCAATCTTCGATCTTTACAGCCCGATTTCTTGCAGGACTGCTTCACACTTGATCTTGGTCACTTTGAGGCTTTAAGACGTCCTAATTGGCTCAGATCTTGTCCAACTTCTCCTGATTACCTGAAGACAGAAAATTCACCTAATGAGGGATAATTAACCGGAAAAACAATGATAACGCCCTTAACAACCAGGGTTAATTATACAATATTAGGTACTTATCATAGGCCCTTGCATCGCATAGCCTTGGGATGGCTGATAGCATTCATGAACTTAGTAACTTAGCCCTCTACTACTTTCGCTTACTCTGATATCTGTATACTTGTCATATGCATCACACGCGCACACACGCACTCTACTAGGCTTCGTAGGAAGCTCATGCGCGTTTGTTTACACTGCAGGTACTAGAGCATATCAGTAGCGTTGAGCGTGGTTCATGTACCTAATATTTTGGACTTCTGCTTCATGTTGTATTTCCCTTTCCAGCACTGTACTTAACAAACTTATTAGTGGATATTTGATGATGTTTTATGGTTTTGATTATGCTCCTGTACAAAAAAAAATTTACCCTAAAAATCCTCCTAGTAGGATCCCAGGATCGGAACCTGGCACATGAGAGCTAGGAGCCGAGAATGGGGTACTACGGAGGCTGTTGGCACCAAGGTCCTTGATCGGGAATTTAGTGAGCCCGGTCCCCGGGTTTAGGGCATGACAGAAGTTGGTATCAGAGCATAACTTGGGAATACCTGCGGATGACATCACATATCTACTAATGGTCATAGATTAACTACCCTTAACTGAATGATTGTTGCAAACTTAGGATGATTAGGATCCCGATCTCATGCACTTAGCGACCCACACTAGGATCCTGTTACAACATAGTTATAATAGGATTTCCTATTTTGAGCTTAGAAACTTCTGAATATGATTCCCTAACGTGTGTGCATTCGAGAGTATCAATGCTAAGAGGTACCTGTCCTTTTCTGTAGGATATGGCACCCAAGAGAGCCACCGGTAGGCCGTCGACCGGTGCAGGTACATCCCAGACCGCCCCAGCCCCAGCTCCAGCTCCAGCTATGACTGCTGGTTAGTTCCAGGAGATGATGCGGGTTATGACCTCCATGATAGAGCGCCAGGAGAGGAGGTCATCTGACGCAGTTGCCCCATCGGAGCAGGATCGTGCTCGTTTCTTGCTGATGGATTTCAGGTGGATGGATCCCCCACGGTTTTTGGGCGGGCCAGACCCGGTGGCAGCGGAGAGATGGAAATCGGAGGTAACGAAGATCTTTACCACGATGCGATGCTCGACCGAGGAGCGAGTTCCTCTTGCCGTTTTTCTTTTTCAGGGAGAGGCCGAGCACTGTTGGGCGTTGGTTACCCGAGCCGCCGGGCCTGATTTCGAGTGGACATGGGAGGACTTTGTAGACCGGTTTGACCGGAAGTTCTTCCCTGAGCATGTCCGCCAGCAGCGTGCTCTAGATTTCGAGACACTGGTCCAGGGAGATATGTCAGTGTCGCAGTATGAGGCTCGATTCGTTGAGCTATCCAGATTTGCGACGTATCTCGTGGATGACGAGGTGCGGAAGGCCCGTCGATTTGAGACCGGACTGCGCCTTGGCCTTCGTGGCCGTGTCACGGGACACAAGCTTCCTACATTCGATGAGGTGGTAGAGCGGGCCCAGATATATGAGGCAGAGTGGGCCGATGCACAGCAGATCCGTGACCAGAGCGGAGACCGGAAGGGGAAGAGGAAGGCTCCTTCTGACAGCTTCCGGCAGCAGCAGACTCGGGCACAGCAGAGGCACCCGGTTCGTCCATCTGTTCGACAGCCAGTAGCACTAGCAGCACCTCCAGCACCGTCCCAGAGACAGTTTGCAGGTGTTTGTTACGGATGTGGGGGACAGGGCATCGTAGGCATGAGTGTCCCCACCCACAGCAGCAGCAGCGACAGCAGCAGCCACAGCAGCAGCGACAGCAGCAGAGGCAGCAGCATAGACCGCAGCAGTAGCAGCGGCGACCGCAGAGGGGACAAACACATCCCCAGCAGACTCAGGGCAGGTTCTACGCAGCCCAGCAGGATCCTCAGGCACCTGGAGGAGTCGTTGATGGTACACTCATTGTCTCTGCATGCATAGCTTATGTTTTGTTTGATTCTGGTGCATCGCATTCTTTTGTATCCGATGATTTCTGCCGATCGACTCGTTTGCCATTAGATTCCATGCGCGAGGGTTTATCAGTGTCGACACCCTTAGGGAAGACCGCAGTATTGAGTTTGATCTGTTCATCTTGCCCCGTCTTGGTAGGAGAGACCTTTTTGTAGGTCGATTTGTTTGTTTTACCGATGACCGAGTTTGATGTTATCCTCGGCATGGATTGGCTGGCCGAGTATCACGCTGTATTAGACTGCTTCGCAAGAACAGTCACTTTCCTTATACCCGGCATGCCGCAGTTTCAGTTCGTTGCGGAGCCTAGAGGCGAGCAGTTGTCATCTTTGATGTCGTGGGCCATAGAGGAACCGGTTGCCGTGTGCATCGACCAGCTGCCGGTAGTTTGTGATTTTCCGGATGTGTTTCAGGAGATTCCAGGATTGCCTGCCTCGTCGGCATACCGAGTTTCAGATTGACCTCGTGCCCGGTACTGCGTCTATCTCAAAGGCCCCATACCATATGGCACCTTTGGAGTTGCAGGAGCTACGAAAGCAGTTGGACGAGTTGCGTGAACTAGGCTTCATCCGTCTGAGCAGTTCACCGTGGGGAGCGCCGGTACTCTTTGTGAAGAAGAAGGATGGCTCGTTGAGGCTCTGCGTGGATTACCGCGAGCTCAACAAGGTCACGATTAAGAATAGGTACCTGCTTCCAAGGATCGACGATTTATTTGACTAGTTGCGGGAGGCCCAGTTCTTTTCGAAGATTGACCTACGGTCCGGTTATCATCAGGTCCGTGCCCGGGAGGAGGATATCCCGAAGACGGCATTCAGGACGCGTTACGGTCATTTTGAGTTCCAGGTCATGTCTTTCGGACTAACTAATGCGCCCGCTGTGTTCATGCAATTGATGAACGAGGTCTTTCGTCCCTACCTTGATTAGTTCGTTGTGGTGTTTATCGATGACATTCTGATCTATTTGAGGACTCGGGAGGAGCATGCGCAGCATTTGGAGATCACCTTGCAGACCCTCCGCACACACCAGCTTTATGCGAAGTTGGAGAAGTGTGAGTTTTGGCAGGAGGAGGTGAAGTTCCTCGGTCATGTGGTGACGAGGCAGGGAGTAGCAGTAGATCCGGTGAAGATTGATGCCGTGCGTCAGTGGGGTCAGCCCACGAAAGCGTCCGAAATCCGGAGTTTCCTGGGGTTAGCAGGTTATTATCATCGTTTCATAGAGGGCTTCTCTCATATTGCAGCCCCGCTGACCAGGTTGACCCGGAAGGGCGCTGAGTTCGTTTGGAGTGATGCCTGTGAGCGAGCATTTGCAGAACTGAAGGACCGTCTTACTTCTACACCAGTCCTCACTCTTCCCTCCGGGAGTGAAGGATTCGTGGTTTTTACAGATGCCTCACGTATTGGCTTAGGTGCTGTCCTGATGCAGCATGGCAGAGTAGTAGCGTATGCGTCTCGCCAGCTCAAGGTCCATGAGCAGAACTACCCCACGCATGATCTGGAGCTAGCAGCGGTAGTCTTCGCACTGAAGGTGTGGAGGCACTATCTTTATGGGGTCAGGTTCGAGCTCTTTTCTGACCACAAGAGCCTGAAGTACCTCTTCTCGCAGTCCGAGTTGGATGGAGCTCCTGAAGGATTATGATTTTGATCTTCAGTACCACCCTAGCAAGGCCAACGTGGTGGCAGATGCCCTTAGCCGTCAGCCACAAGGCCTGGTTGCGCATATGATGGTCCGGGAGTGGAGGATGCTCGAGGAGGTTGCCGAGTATGATTTTGAGCTGAGCCTGCAGTCTTCTATCGCGCAGTTATCGAGCTTGTCGATTCAACCTCTCTTGTTTCTAGGGTGATCGAGGCTCAGCAGACAGATCAGACGTTGAAGGATTATTGGGAAGAGACCGCGTCAGAGGGTCAGACTGATTGGCAGATTGGGTCAGATGGTGGACTTCGTTTCAGGGGTCGGTTGTGTGTTCCAGATATTCCTCAGTTGCGCAGAGATCTTATGGATGAGGCACACCGATCGAGGTTCACGATTCACCCAGGCTCTACCAAGATGTATCGTGATATGAGGAGGCAGTATTTTTGGGCCGGTATGAAGCGTCAGATTGCTAGTTTTGTGGATGAGTGTGACACTTGCCAGCGTGTCAAGGCCGATCATCGCAAACCTCCATGTCCCCTGCAGCCGTTGAGTGTCCCGTTGTGGAAATGGGAGCACGTGACCACAGACTTCATTATGGGCTTACCGAGGACTGATCATGGTCACGACGCCATCTAGGTTGTTGTTGATCGTTTGACGAAGTCGGCACATTTTCTTGCGATACGTGCGACCTGGTCATTGGACCGACTTGCAGAATTGTTTATCGAGGAGATTGTGAGGCTGCACGGAGTCCCAGTTTCGATCGTTTCTGACCGAGATTCGAGATTTACGTCGCGGTTCTGGAGGAGTTTTCAGAAGGCAATGGGGCCTGCCTTGAAGTTCAGCACCGCATATCATCCTCAGACTGATGGTCAGACCGAGAGGGTCAACCAGATCCTTGAGGACATGCTTCGAGCTTGCGTGTTGGATTTCTCAGGTAGTTGGGATAAACACCTGCGTTTGGCTGAGTTTGCATATAATAATAGCTACCAGGCAACTATCGGTATGGCTCCTTTTGAGGCGTTGTATGGTAGACCTTGTAGGTCTCCTAGTTGTTGGGCCGAGGTTGGAGAGCATCATCTCCTAGGTCCCGAGCTTGTGCAGAGGACATCAGAGGCTATTGATATCATTAGGCAAAGGATGCGCACAGCTCAGAGTCGACAGAAGAGTTTTGCAGATCGTCGACGTCGTCCCTAGAGTTTTCCATTGGGGATCGTGTGTATCTCAGGGTCTCACCCATGAAGGGCGTGGTTCGTTTTGGAGCCAAGGGGAACCTTGCCCCGAGATTCATTGGACCCTTCGAGATCACTGGGAGCGTTGGCGCCGTGGCCTATTAGCTTGCCTTGCCACTTCAGTTGTCTGGCGTCCACAATGTTTTTCATGTTTCTATGTTGCGGAAGTGTGAGTCAGACGTGGTTCCTGTGATAGATTGGCAGCCGTTGGAGGTTCGTGAGGATGCTTCTTACATTGAGCAACCGGTTCGTATCCTTGACCGGAAGGAGCAGGTCCTCCGGACCAAGGTCATTCCTTTAGTGAAGGTCCAGTGGAGTCATCATAACGCAGATGAGGTGTCGTGGGAGCGAGAGGCAGAGATTCGTGAGTCTTATCCTCATCTTTTTTATGATTGATTGTATTGGTATGATTGCTTTTCGATTCGATGTGCGTATATAGTGATGCGATTCTTTTTTTATGATCTTCGGCTCGTTTGGGTTTGTATTGCAAATTTCGAGGATAAAATTTTTTGTTAGGAGGGGAGAGTTGTAAGACCTGTACCCTTATTTGCCCTCCGTACGCTTAATTTTCAGTGCCAGTATGTCCCGGATGGACCAGATTAGCGAGCCTTGATCGCGACCCTATTTTAGTACCGCATCGACCCGAGACCTATACCCCGGCGACCGCGTAGGCGCTGCGATTCCAACGCCGCGCGGCAAGCCCCATTGCGATACCCGGTGTGTATGTTATGATCAATCGCGTAATCCGAGGTGGGCCGCGCAACGTGCGTGTGTCATGGGCCCCACTTGCACAAATCCCAAGAATATGTCTAATCAATCAAATCCATCACCATCACCTCACCCATACCCCTCTCATTACCCCTACTCTACACATACCATACCCCCCATCCCTCTCTCTCCTCCAAAGTCAACCAAGGCCCATACCCCCCATACCCCTCTCCCATGCTAGCCATCATCACCCATGATTCCTTCTCTCTCTCCCCCCATACAATACCATACGTAGGGGGAGAGGAGGCCTCCTCACCTTCCCATATTTGCAAGAAGAGATTTGAGAGGAGAGAGAAAGAGAAAGATTTGAGAGAAGATAGAGATTTGAGTGATCAAGAGAGAGGTTAGGGGAATTGTAGGAGGAGATCCAAGCTTGGAGGGCCCCAACCATCATCCGGACCGTCTGGATCGTCCGATCGTCAACCCGATCCAATCCAACCGTCCAACCATCCATCAAGGTGAGTGCAAGGGGCATAAACCCCCCCCCCCCCCCCCCCCCCCCCCCCCCCCCCCCCATTTTTCTTAATTTACTTCCTTTTCTTTGTTTTCTTTTGGGCCCACCTTGTGATGGACAGTTAGATGAATGGATTGGATCATCCATAAATGGGCCCCACCTTCTTATAATAATAATAATAATAGTAAATAAAAAAATAATAATAAAATAAAATAAAATAAAAGAGGGAGAGGCTGCCGCTGGACAGACAGCGTCCAGAGGGCGCTGCTGCCCAGCAGCACGTGGACTAAGAAGCCCTTTTGGGTGTTGGGCAGGGTCCCCACTCGTGGGACCCACCTTAATGTATGAGTTGATCCACGCCGTCCAGCTGTTTCTCCATCCCATTTCAGGGCAGGGAGCCAAAAATGAAGAAGATCCAGATCTCAGGTGGACCACACCATTGAAAACAGTGGGGCCAATGAAGCCTACTGTTGAGACTTCTTAGGCCCATCGTGATGTTTGTGGACCACATCACCTGCCCAATATTGGGCTTGTTAGGACCCCAACGACCTGGGGAACATGATGAAGGGGGTGGATCGTCCCTAAGTGGGCCCCACATGAAATAACCACAAGAAAAAAAAAGTTTTAAACAAAAAAAAACTATAGGAAGATGCTGGAACGTCCAGCGTCTGGACGTTCTGACGCTGGAACGTCCAGCGTCACTTGGACGGTTAGTGGGGTCCCCACTCGTGGGACCCACCTTGATGTTTGTGTTCCATCCACGTCGTCCACTTGTTTTCCCATATCATTTTAGGGCCAGGGCCCAAGGATGAGCCAGATCCAAATCTTAAGCGGACCGCACCGCACAAAACAGTGGAAACAATGATTTCTACTGTCAGAAATCATTTGGCCCACCTTAATGTTTCTAGACCGATTTGCATACCCAATATTGGGCTTATTGGGTCCCCCATGAGATGGGGAACCTGATGAACGGAGTGGATCAGACCCATGTAGGCCCCACTTGATATAAGTACAAGAAAAAAAAAAAAGAAGAAGAAAAAGGAAAGAAGAGGCAGAGCCTCTGACGCGGGTAGTACCAGCGTCCTTGGACGCTGGCTCGTGCCAGCTGGTGGGACCACTCGTGGGTCCCACCATGATGCATGTGCTGTATCCACACCGTCCATCCAGTTGGGGAGAACATTTTAGGGCATGACCCCAAGAATGAGTCAGATCCAAGTCTCGAGGGGGCCCCACCACAGAAAACAGTAGGGACAGTGGCCCTACCGTTGAAACCTTATTATGGCCCACCATGATGTTTATTTGAGATCCAACCTCTTCATAAATTCACACGTGCATGGAAGAGGGAAAAACAAAAATATCGGCTTGATCGGAAAATTCTGTGGGCCCCACTTAGTGAGAACATAAAATATATAAAAATAAAAAAATAATAAAAAAAACATGTGACCGCTGGACAGACAGCGTCCAGGGGACGCTGCTGCCCAGCAGCCTTGTGGGCGTCCCTATGGGCCCCATTCGTTGGGCCCACCTAGAATGTATGTGCCTTACCTATCCCGTCCATATGTTTTTCCCAGCTCATTTTAGTGGCTGAGCCCAAATTTAAGCATATCTAAAATGGCAAGTGGGCCATGCCAAAGGACAACAGTGGAAATAATGATCTCCACCGTCGAAACCTTCCCAGTCCTACAATGATGTTTATTTGTCACCCAACCTATCCATAAGTGGCTGGGCCCAAAATTTAGGCATATCCTAATATTAAGTGGACCATGCCATAGTGGAAATGATGATCTTAAACGTTGAAACCTTTCTAGGTTCTACAATGATGTTTATTTGCCATCCAACCGGTTCATAAGATCACATGGATATGGATGAAGGAGAAAACACAAATATCTGCTTGATTCAAAACTTCTTGGAACCAGTTGGGTACCACGCTGCCCAGCAGGTGGCCCACCCTATGGGTCCCAACGTGATGTATCTATTAGCTCCACCATGATGTATATGTTTTATCCATGCCGTACTTATATTTTGACGGCCTATCTTGTATGTGCAGGCCCAAGTTTGGGCTGATGTGGTCTCAAGTGGGCTATGCCACGAAGACCTTTACATTTCCTATGGGACCCACAGTCCGAGTCCCACTCTCTATATATATATTGGGCCTTTTAAGGCCAATGTTACATGATATGTTGGTAACATGCTAGTATGATTAGCTTGATAAGTCACACTGATAACATACTTAGTATAATGAATACCATGCTCATTCATATGCCCATACGCATCATTTGTATGCCTGTTATGGATCATGATTAACCATAGCATGTGCTAGTTGGCTTGTTATACTTAGGGGACCCGTGTGAGACAGGGTCGCCCGACATGATTGCGCAGTATGCGTAAGTTTGGTGCATGATTTGGATTGTATGACTCATGCATTTCGCATTATGTATGTCATGATCGCTTTCACACCCTAGCAGCATCGGGGTGGTGGCCACCATAGTCACATCATGGTTGGCAGTATTGGACACCGGAAACTTGTTCTAGTACGTGGGCGCTATGGATATCCTTGGGTGAAAGTCCTTAAACCCTGTGGTACCAGTAGGATGCTCCAGCGTCGAGACCGAGTGGATAACATGAGCGCCCGTGTGCCAAATACCAGTAGGCCGCGTCTCCCACTGTGTCGAGGTCGGTTGGAAAGGGGTGTGACCTTATCCGCCCGGGTGCAATGGGCTGTAAGCTAGGTCGAGTCTGACCAGCTCTTGGAATGGGTCCGCTATCGGCGAGCCGGGTGGGCATTGGCATACCACTGACGAGGCGGATAGTGAGGTCTTTTCTACTCGCTTGGTTATGCGCGCGATGTGCGGCGGCCAATATTAGAGTATACTAGACCCCGGTGAGGTCCCAGATGAGAACTATTTTGATATGTGGATCAGTTGAGGATTGACGTGTTTGCATTGCATCTCTAGCATGTAACACTCGGCCATGTAGGCCCTTGCATCGCATAGCCTTGTGATGGCTGATAGCATTCATGAACTTAGTAACTTAGCCCTCTACTACTTTCGCTTACTCTGATATCTGTATACTTGTCATATGCATCACACGCGCACACACGCACTCTACTGGGCTTCGTAGGAAGCTCATGCGCGTTTGTTTACACTGCAGGTACTAGAGCATATCAGCAGCGTTGAGCGCGGTTCATGTACCTGATATTTTGGACTTCTTCTTCATGTTGTATTTCCCTTTCCAGCACTGTACTCAACAAACTTATTAGTGGATATTTGATGATGTTTTATGGTTTTGATTATGCTCCTGTACAAAAAAAAATTTACCCTGAAAATTCTCTGGTAGGATCCCAGGATCGGAACCTGGCACATGAGAGCTAGGAGCCGAGAATGGGGTACTACGGAGGCTGTTGACACCAAGGTCGGCGATCGAGAATTTAGTGAGCCCAGTCCCCGGGTTTGGGGCGTGACAAAGGCCTTCCATGACAAGCACATCTTCCAGAAATATTTCCATGAAGGACAGAAAGTACTCTTGTATTATTCCCGACTTCATCTTTTTCCGGGAAAATTACGATCTCGATGGACCGGCCCATATATTGTCAAGGAAGTTTTTCCTCATGGGGCTGTTGAGATTGAGAATGCAGCGAATAGTAATTATTTTAAAGTTAATGGACAACGCCTTAAACCATTTGTTGAGAAATTTGATTCAGAGGACATGTCTATCACTCTGAATGATCCTGTCTATCGGGATGATTGATCTCCTAGTCTGATGGAGGTATAGCATAGGTAGGTTTAGTTTTATTTAGTTTTACTGTTTTAGTAGGTTTTAGTTGTTGGGTTGTATACTTCCATGATTGCTCTCTCAGGTACTATTGTTCTCACTCTCTCATAATTTACCATTCCTCTCATGTTCATGCTCACTTCATATCTTTTACATTGAGGACAATGCCAGATTTGGTTGGGGGGTGAGATGAGATTCCTCATCTAGCATTTTGCAACATTTCGAGCCTTACATGCGCAAATTTTTTCGAATTTTCTAAAATTTCAAAACTCTTTTAGAAAACCTTATTTCCATGCATTCGAGATGATATGAGTATAAAAAGAGGAGATACGAAGTGTGTGACGTTGTAAGTCTTGAATTTCTCCTAACATAATGGTTTTATATGTTAGTTCCCCTATTGTTGTGATTGATAGAAAATTTGAACACCTTTACACCAAGTTCACATTACACGATTTTCATGAGTTGAAAGGATTATGTGATTTGTGGAATAGCTAGACTTTGATTTAAAGGTGTTGAGAAACCAAGCTGGGGTATTTTGTCCATCCTTGTCCATGGGAAAATAATGAAAGATGTGGATTTTTAAAAATCCTATCTAATTTAAAAGAAAAAGGAAAGAAAGGATGAAATCGGGAATGAAGGAAAAATGGTGGAAAATTCCGAAAAGGGCTACCTATTACCAACCGGGGGATGGTCGAACCGTAACCAAAGCCAGAAATGGGATGTAGTGTGAAAGCCATCGAAAGGACGGTAAGGCAAATGCCTGTCATAGGCTTGTTGTTGCTCTGTGCACCTTAAAATCCTTGGTTTACTTAATCTATGAAGAAGATGATCCCAGAAACTCATGAGATGAACTTTCATTATGCACACTAGGCTGAATTTGTTCGAGTTCTTCTATTTATCAATCAATCGGCGAGAATTTCATGTAGACACTTATTATGTTTTGAGAGTCCAAGATTTCAGCTTCTATCACCTAATTTTTCCAAATTTTATATGTGTACATCTTGGAATGGATAGAATTATGGTTTCTGAAGGAGAGTTGGGTTTGGAGTTTTGAAATTGTTTCACGCATGTTTTGCTCGGGACTAGCAAGCTGGTTGAGGGGTGTGTTGAACCTCCAATTTATACATCGCATTGCCCACTACATCATAGTATATGCATGGTTTTCATGATTAAAAGGCCCATCTAACGCATGTTTTGTGATCGTAGGGATGAGAGCAGACTTCACCCAATTGGGGACCAAAAGAATACATTTAGATGCATGGGATGAAGATTGAAAGAAGAACAAAGAGAGAAGAAAGCAAGGAGAAGAGAAAAGTTGAAGAAAGAAAGGAAGAAAAAGGAGAACAACAGCAAGTCCGACCGGTCGTCCGACCAGGTCAGCTACACCATTGGGAAGCATTGAAGGAAGGACCAGTTGGTCCGACCGGTCTTGACCGGTCGGCCAACAGGTGGGCGGACTTGTTAAAACTCCCTGGACTCAGATTCACTGAAGCCCGACCGGTCTTGACCGGTCGACTCTGCACGCTGGACTGACTCCAAGACAAGCCCGACCGGTCGTGACCAGTCTGCCAGCCCAGTCCGACCGGTCTAGACCGGTCGGCTCTGCGTAAACAGAGACCTTTCTAAAACGGGACTCTGAAATTCGCTGCGCACTGCGTAACCTTACGCGGATTCTGGATGTTTCCGACGCAAGAGAGCTTTCCTACTATAAAAGGACACCTAGGGGCTCTTCCTAGATCATCATAGAAGCTAAGGAACATGGTTCTAGAGAGAGGAAGCTGTCGTGGAGCGTCTGCAACTCTCTAATTTCCGGTTTTTCTAGTTTTTATGCTTTTATTATGAGTTCTAGTTGTAGTATGACAATGCTCGGCTAGAATCTCTCAGCTAAGGCTGAGAGGTGAAGCTTGTAGCTAATTTCATGTTTGATTCCAGTTAATTCAAGTTCGGATTTTTCATGTTCTAGTTCTGAAAGTGGTAGTTTGAGATGTTTTATGAGAGTTCATGTGCCCCGAACATGAATTCCTTGCAATTCTCTGAGATTATCATATGATGCTTGTTTATATTCAAATTATAGTAACCCTTGAGCAGACCATAGTCCAGAGGCATGGCTGTTACTCCGAAGGCTATGGTTTTGAATTCTACATTGATTGAATGGGACTAGAACTTGGAAGTTCAACTTGATTTGGATTGAATGTGTGTGAATGCTTTATTTTCCAACTAGATGAGAGATAGGACTTCAAATCTAGTTGTGTTCTCTACTTGGATTGATTGAATTGACATGGGATTGCTACAAGTGGATCCTTGAATGCCTTAGTACTTTAAATCACTGATTTTCCATTAAGTTACTGTTTTAGTTAATTACCGAATTGAATCTTATTTTCTTGCAAAATTGAATTGCTGGAGTAGTTTGAAAATTGTTTCTATTTCCCTGTGGATCGACCTCGGTCTTACCGAGTTTTATTACTACATCGTAGCCTTACACTTGAGGCGAGCGAACAGTTCATAGGCATCCACCGAACCCTCATTGTAGGCAACCCCATTATCGCTTTCAGATTTTACAGATTCCACGGGTTCGTCAACCATCATTGAAATCTCTTTGTCATTAAGTTCAAAACATCTAAAAGAGATAGTGGACTCACCATAATTGATGATGACATTGGGATCATCGAGATCAATCTCCTTTAAAAGTTTATTCATTAGATCCGAAGAAGGTGGAACTTGGATAACCCCATCCTCCTTATTAGAGGGGATTGATTTGATGCCCCCAAATTTGGGCTCAACGTCTTCAGAAGATGGCGAGTAGGCTTGATTTGATTGCTCATACTCGTATTCTTTCTCTAAGTCCTCGAGGATTTGTATATACATGTCATCATAGGAGGAAGACGTTTTAGGAGGATTGTTAATAACCATAGTTGGTTCTTCCCTTGAATAAGGTGAATGGTGGCTTCCCCAATTAAGACTATATACATTGTAGGATGAAAAGTTATATGATGGTTGATAGGCATATCCATACAAGTGATCACGCATTGTCTTAACCAGCAGAACATCATGCACCCGTTCCTTTTATTGTTGCACACCTTCTACCATACCCGGTGGAACACTAATGTTATTTTCTGTCCAATAATCACATAGTGTTTTACCTGGCTGACCATTATTCAATTTTGCTTCGTTCCGGTATTCCCCCAATGTCTTACGTGGCATCTCCTTATGTGAATTATTTTAATTAATGTAATCACGCATTGTCTTGCATGTGTGTGTGTGTGTGGGGGGGGGGGGGGGGGGGGGGGGGGGGTAGCGAATCTTAGAAAAACACTCATGCTTGGAGGGATTCTGATCACAATAAGCTTGAATCCCATGGTCCGACATCTCATCCTCCAAAAGGTATGCATATGCATTACCCATCCAATTAGCCATAATGAGATTTTCAAGGAATTGAAAACTACCTTAATCTAGGAAAAAGAATAAAAAGAATGGTGATTGGGAGATGTTACCCAATAGAGTGAGGTCTATGTCGGCAACAACTATTCCTACAATAACAAAAATAGAAAATTGTTAGTAATCTAGAAAAATAAAAATAATTTACTTCTAGAAAAACTGAAAATCCTACCTAACTAAGACTACTCTATAGCTGCTAGAACAATTAGAACTGTTTAACCTCCCTTTTTCTGCTATAACAGTGTGTTTTCTGACGAAACCGGCAGACGCAACCCAGTTAAGTTGGTCGGTTAACCCCAAAATGAAATTTTAGTAGGAATCCATATGTTGTGCGTCCCGTAACTCTTCTCGGATCAAAAGTTATGGCCGATTTACGATTCGCCTTCTTTCGGTCCATCCATGCGAAAATTGTTAATTTTGTCGACTTTTCCTTAATTTTTTTTTCGGTCCATCTCTATCAGGAATGTGCTCGATCCACACCCTTCATCAGGGGGTTCTTGTTCTACATCAATCTGGTCCATAGTTTAATGTACGAATTCATATAGATTTTGACCATTTTAAAATACTTGAAAATATGGATATATTGGTCCATTCTATTTCATCTTAAAAAAACTATAAATTTGGTCATTCAACTGTGACCGAATTTTAGACAAATCTTGCAGTCCGATCAGGGCCAAATCCATTCAAATCTGGCCATGTGTTGGGGTTGGGCATAGTACAAGGCTGTCTATTTGTTTAGCATACAATTTTTGGCAAATTCTAGCCGTTGGATAGGGTACAAAATAGATACAAATTTGCCCATTAAATTTTGTCGAGATTTTGTTCAGATCTGACCAGTGGTAGTGTACAAAAATATTCCCAAACTTTACCATACATGTGTGCCAAAAGTTCCGTGTGACTATAACTTTGGACACAAAAATTAATATAAGACTAACCATACTCTAGTACACACTAAATGGGTGATTTGGACCGTATCATTGTACACGGAAATGGCGTAAGAGTTTTGATAGGTGACCATATGGTTGTGGCAGTTAGATTGGTCCTCCCTCCCCCTATGTGGCTAAAATCAAACGCTGATGGGTTCTTGCATGGTAATCTATTATGAACCCAATGGTTTAATAGCCTAACTTAACGTGCTCCACCAATCCGGGGGTTTTGGCGTATTTGGTTAGGTTCTTAACAATTAGTATCAGAGTTAGCACCACGTACGTCCTATGTTCAAGTCATGAAAGGGGCGACCTATGGAAAAGGCAACCTGGACTAGAGTATAAGTTATCATACATGGAAAGGGCTACTTAAGACAACTAGAGTGCAGTTGCCATGAGTAGCCCCATCAATCTTGGGGCTTTTGGCGTATTGGTTAGGTTCTGAACATAATCCCAAATCTAGTGGTGGCAGAATCTTGGGGCTTTGGACGTATTGGTTAGGTTCTGAACATAATCCCAAATCTAGTGGTGGCAGAATCTTGGGGCTTTTGGCATATTGGAATGCAAAGATTACACTGTGAAAGGCAATGTAATCTTTGCATTCCACAGTTATTACAATATAACCAATGTGACAGCAGAAGGGCGTTGCCTTATGGGTTGAGAATCTGTAAGAGCTCAAGGAGAGCGTGTAGAGGCAAAGTGATTCCAAAATGGTTGTTGATGGTGTTATTTCTAGGTCAATTGGCCATGGATAACGTGGTATTGGTGGAAAGTTGTAGCTATAGTGAGGGAGATAGATGCGATTGTTGGACATGTGTTTAGGGAGGGAAATGCCACTGCAGATTGGCTTGCAAGAAGGGGCAATGCTGGTTATGCAGAATGTACATATAGCTTGAGATCAGATATTCCTATGGAGGTGAGGTCTAGTGAATATCTATAGAATTGGTATAATGTGCTTTCAAGATGTGAATCATTGTTGAGAGGTTTGCTATTTGTGTAAAGAGGAATTTTTGTTTTCAACCCTCGTGTTCTTGTATAAGCATTTGGTGGGAGGGAGATCGCTCCCCATGCTAGGTCTAATCCTTTGGTTATCTAATAGAAACTTGGTGGTCACCAATCTGCCAAAAAAAAATAATAATAAATAAAAATAAAAATAAAAAAGATTCCATAAAAAGGCTTCTTGGATTTTGAGCTTGTAGGGTAAATGAGTGGTGCAAATAAGAGGTTGTGGTTCCAAACCTTTCATACCTATCAAATAAAGAAAGAAAACATATAAAGATAGGATAAACATTTGGAAGAAGAAGTGAGCGTTTTCTCAATAGAAAGTGTGGACAACACCATGTGTATCCAAATGCTGTAATAGCACGTCTTTTTACTAGTGCCCAAATATAGAAGGAAGAAGCACATCATTCACCAGGACAAAATCAGATTACAATATATTAAAAAAAAAAAAAATAGACAGAGTAAATGAATTCAGTCACTTCTCTAACCATGGCTACAAGATGTCCCTAGTTATATTTATTGATCATTCTCGAGACAAATTGATCATTCTCGAGACAAGGCTGCGGAACCTTGTTCTTGATTCCATTTCTAAATGGATAATGATTGCTATGAGGAATAGTGCAGCTGGAAGAACTGAAACGATAATTAGCCTGACCATGCTCTTCGGAAGTAGAAGGTAAATTCCAAAACTTATAGCATAAGTTAGTGATACCACTGCAATTGACATGATACCATAGAAAGCAGTGCACAAATCAAGGCTATCTGGGTGCATAATGGCAATCGCCAGCATAAGCATGCCCGAGAGGAATGAGGTATGAAGTAACCATACTGAGACCTCAAAGAGAACCATGCGGTCAAAAATGTGATTACTATTTCCAAGAATCCCCGTATATACACCAAAAATTGCAGCAGTGAGTCCAATCACACCACATGCGATCTGAAACTCTCTCTCAATTCTCCAAACTTTATCCTCGTGCACTGTTTTTGATGAAGGTGTTGGAATGTCAATCACTCTTTCTATAGAATTATATGGTTGTAACTCTGATCCGGTACAAGTTTCCTGCTCATTAAGAACTAGGAATCACATTCAAATTCTTCAATGTAGGAATATCTGGTTAGAGATTAAATAAACAAATACTAGAGCATACCCATGTATGGTTTATCATCTACCTCGTCCATATGATTTATGAGGACTTCATTGTTGAGAAATAAACATAATTTTGTAAATGTGTAAGTGTGCAAGACTATTATTGTAATGCAATTTATTATTATGAAAATAAAACATAACTAAAAGTTTTAAGAAAGTACACTAGATTAAATACATATGAAAATATTTATCGATAGTTGAGGTAGGTAGAAAATCATTAAATAAAAAGAGAAGTGTGGAGAAAAGTCCCCGGTGCCTATATATACATGTAGAGGCTTCATTGTAATGCATTAAGTAAGAAATATTCAATAGAAGTGAGTTTCTTCCATTCTTCAAGTCCCTCTTTCCTTGGTTCCATTTCCTGTTTGTGTTAGAGTGTGAGAGTATTAAATGCCTCTTTGCATACAACATAGTGGTATCAAAGCTAAAGATCCATTGATGGCAAATGGAGATGGTACGGTTTCAAGTTCCTCGGCTCACCAAAGACAACTATGAGAATTGGTGTATGAAAATGAAGGAGTTGCTTGGTTCTTAACATGTGTCAGAGATTGTTGAGAAAAGGTACATTGAGCGACAAGATGAAACCACGTTGCCCCAAAATTCAAAAGAGACTCTTTGAGATATAAGAAAGGGAGACAAGAAGGCTCTCTCACCTCAAAGGCGTTGCTTGGTTCTAGGAATTGGAGAGGCTGTTAGCAACCATATCTATTATAATTTTGAATCACTCTTCACAACGATCCTTTGAAGACCTCTATCCAAACATATGGAGAGACCCTCAACCATGGCTTTTGCTTTGGCCCGTGACTTAGTTCCCACGCCATAACAATACAAGAATGAAGCGATTAGGTTACCTAAATAGTCTCGAACGACCCCACCAGCTCCCCCAGAGAATCTTGGATTAATTCGAGATGAGCTAAGTGCAATAACTCGCCCCTGATCCACGTGGATACCCTCAAATCTACTTCCGTTACGGTCCTTCTAGAGCTCCCAGAAGATGAGACAGGGAATCACCCCCAAAAGGATAGTGCAACTATCAGCCGCAGTTGCCACCGAAGCTGTTGCCCAGCACTGAGTCGCTCTCCCAATTGTAGACTAATTTGGAAATAATGATAGCTCAAAGAAATGGCCAAACTACGCTGACACCTTGGAAGCCTGGATACCAGATGAGAATAGGTGATCGATTGTCTCAAAGCTCGAAACTAAGGGCTGGTCCCCCTTCGGGCTGCAACAGTCACACCTCGACACTAAGGGGATACCTCTCTCTTACACCCTATTGTCCACTGGGATAGGCATCTTAATCACTGGGATACTTTTCAAGAGTATTTGCTATTGTAAATCAATTATGAAGAAATTGTGAAACTCTAGATAAAATTTGCATGGTAGAGAAAATCCTATGGTATTTAGATCTAAAGTTTGACTATGTTATTGTAACCACTGAAGAATCAAAAGATTTGGATTCAATGACTATTGATCAACTCATGGAATCTAATTTATAATCTCATGAAGAAAGAGTTAATAAAAAGAAGCATGAACTGTTGGAGAATGTAATTCGAAGAAAGCTTATATATAAAGATGACCAAGAAGATTATAAAAGTCAATGATGCCAAGGAGAAGGCCGTGGTTGAGAAATAGGAAGAAGAGGAAGCATCTACCACTTTAAAGAAAGAACTCACAATTCTCATCTCATAGAATGACGTAGAAGATGAAATTTCTCAAGGCCAAGGTATAAAAGTTCTCAAGACAAATCTCAAGTTCAATATTTGGGCTGTAAAATATATGGCCACTATGCTTAGGAGTATAGAAGTTATACTAATCATGTTGAAGAAAAAGATAATTATTTTAAAAGGAATGAAAAAGAAGAGCCAACTATATTGGTGGCTTATAAAGGTGATGAAACTGGATAGCAAAACACGTGGTATCTTCATACCGAGGCATGTAACTACATGTGTAGGAGAATGAGCATGTTCGTCAAGCTAGATGAATCGGTAAAGAGGCTACATCACATTTGGATACTCATCTAAAATTTTGATAAAAGGGATAGGTAAAATCCTAATTCCTTTGAGAAATGGAAATTCATCTCTGATGTATATTATATGCCAGAATAAAGAATAATATATTAAGCTTGGGAAATTCTTAGAGAAAGGCTATGAATTCATATGAAAATCGTAGTCTTTTGATAAGAGACCAAAGAAATAATTTGATAGCTAATGTGGCTGTGTCAAAAAATAGGATATTCTTATTGAATATCCAAAGTGATGTTACGAGATGTGTTTATATGCTTCATTAAAATAAAATTAAAAAAACCATCATGGCTTTGGCAATTAAGACTTTGGCACCATAATTTTGGAGGACTTAAGCTATTATCCACGCAAATGATGGGATAGCTATTAGTTAATCATCTGGATCAATTATGTGAAGGTCGCCTTCTTGGCAAAATATTTTAGAAGAAGCTTTCCAAAAGAAACATTAAGAAGAGTCATGGAGCCGTTCCAACTCATTCATATGGATGTATGTAGGCCGATCACTCCTTCCTCACTTTGTAAGAATAAATATTTGTTCATTTGTTGATGATTTCAGTAAAAAAAAAAACTAGGGTTTATTTCTTAAAAGAAAAGGCTAAGGAGTTTGGTAGTTTCAAGAAATTTAAGGTATTTGTTAAAAAGGAAAGTGGATTACATATTAAGGCCATGAGATTTAATCGAGGAGGAGAATTCACATTCAAAGAATTTGAAGCATATTATGAAGAACATGGATTCACCATCCTTCAACAGTTCCATACACACCTTAACAAAATGGGGTGGCCAAAAGAAAGAATAAGATCATTCTTAACATAGTCCTAAGCATATTGAAAAACAAAAAGATGCCTATGGAATTTTGGGTGGAAGTGGTAAATTGTGTGATTTATTTGATGAATCGTTCTCCCACAAGGAGTGTGTGAAAGAAAACACTACAAGAAACATAGAGCAAGAAAAAGCCAAGCATTTTACATTTATGAGTTTTTAAAAAAATTGTTCATACATGTGTCACATTTATGAGTTTTTGAAAAACATCGCTCATACACATGTCAGACCAAAAGAAGTCAAAGGTAGATGACAAGAGTGAAAAGTACGTCTTCCTTGGCTATGATGCTCGCTCAAAGGCTACAAATTATATGACCCAAGGAATGAAAAATTATTATAAGTAAAGATGTTGACTTCGATGAATAAGGCACATGTGATTGGACTACCAAGGAAGAAAACTATGAAATATTTCTTTTAGATGAGGAAGATGATCATGTGTGCCTGCTACTCCCCCTTTATATCCAACTTCATCCTCTCATGGTGAGTCATCATCATCTTCATTGGAAGAAAGTTCAAATGAAAGGCCATGACACATGAGTAGCCTTTGAGGGATTTTAGAGGTAATAGAAAAATAAAATGATTTTACATTATTTTTTCTGTTTGCAGGTTGTAAACCAGTAAGTTTTAAAGATGATATGCAAGATAAGAAGTGGAATAAAGCCATCGGCAAAGAAATCAACACCATTGAGAGAAATAATACATTAAGAGCTAGCCACTCTGCCAAAAGGGCAACAAGAAATTCAAATGAAGTGAGTATACAAGGCAAAAAAGAATGCATAAAGGGATGGGGATGAAGTTATATGTTGTGAAGTGTTTCTCATCGTACGGGTGTTGTTGAGGGAGGGATGGTTGAGGCTCAAAGATCTAATTGGGTTGTTATGTTTATGCTTTTATTGTATATTTTGGGTGATGCACAGGGGCAGTTGATGATAAGTGAGGCTCTTTTTCTTTTTGAGGAGCCCACTCGAATGGATGTACAACCTTATTTCAGAAAAAAAAAAAAGGCAAAAAAGAACACAAAAGGAGAAGTTGAAAGAACAAAGTAAGATTGGTGACAAAAGAGTACAACTAATGGCCCATAATTGACTATGATGAGGAAATAATCCAATTATGTTTAAAGAATTCAAGGAATTGATGGTTCGAGAATTGGAAATGACAGATATCGGCCTCATGTCATACATTCTTAGCATAAAAGTGAAGCAAATGGATGAATAAATCTTTATCTCTCAAGAAGGCTATGCAAGGGGAAGTTCTTAAGAAATTTAATATGAACAATTATAGGCTATGGATTATGGTCTCAAGTTGACAAAATATGATGAAGAAAAAATAATCTGAATTCTACACTCTTCAAGATCCTAGTTAGAAGCCTTCGATACCTGACGTCTACAAAACCAAACATTATCTATTGAATTGGGCTAGTGAGCCGGTACATGAAAGAACCAAACTCTTCCCACATTAAGTTGGTCAAGAGGATTCTTAGTACATAAAAGATATAGCGAGTTATAGTTTGTTTTATTCATCATCTAAAAGCTTTCGACTTTGTTAGCTATTTGGACAGTGATTGGGGAGGAGACTTAGATGATAGAGAAAGCACCTCCTATTGTGTATTTTGCATGAAGACATCGCTTTCACATAGCAATCAAAGAAACAGCCGATTGTCATTATTTCAACACGTGAAGCTAAATATGTAGCCGCATCATCGGGAGTGTGTCATACTATTTGTCTAACGATCTTATCAAAATAATTTAAATACATCAAGAAGAGCCTACAAAAATCTATATCGACAATAAGTCATCCATTGCCTTAATCCCTTATTTCATGAGAGGAGCAAGCATATCGACACTTGCTTCCACATTATCTAAGAGCATGTAAAGAACAAGGGGATTGATCTCATTTTTGTCAATTCACAAGGTCAAGATGCTAATATTTTCATAAAACCCCTCAAAGTTGACATCTTCAACAAATTAGCAAATATGCTTGGAATAGTTGATGCAAGAAAATTATGTTTAACGGGGGTGTTGAGAAATAAGTATAATTTTGTAAATGTATAAGTATACGGGGCTATTATTGTAATAAAACTAATTATTGCGAAAATAAGACAAGGCCAGAAATTTTAAGAGAGTATACTAGAAGATTCATAAAGTTAAATTAATATAAAAATATCCATGGATAGTTAGGGTAGGTAGAAATTTATTAAATGAGAATATAAGTGTGTAGAAAAGTCCCCAAGTGCCTATATATAAATGTTGGGCCTTTATTGTAGGTAGAAATTTATAAAATGAGAATATAAGTGTGTAGAAAAGTTCACAAGTGCCTATATATAAATGTTGGGCCTTTATTGTAATGCATCAAGTAATAAATATTCAATAGAGGTGAGATTCTTCCATTCTTCAAGTCCCTCTTTCCCTTGTCCCATTTCTTATTTGTGTAAGAGTGTGAGAGTGTCAAAGGCCTCTTTGCATACAACACTCATGCAGACTGTACATCTTCATTTGATTGTTGAGGAAGTCAAAAGAAAGTTTGCTTTGCATCAAGAAATTTGATTTGTTTACCAGCTTTAATCATGGACTACTCAAGACCAGGTTCTCTATGCATGAAATGTCGCAATCTTTTAGGATAAATTGCAAGTTTTAGGAATTCTAATTGGACCTTTCTATCTATTTTGATCATCTTTGAAAAGAAGTGTTCAATGTTAAAAATGAGATTGAACAATGAACAAATATTTGAAGAAGATACACCTCTGCCGTCTGATTATCAGTTGCACCACCCGAGGGATCATTCACATCATGTGTTGGTTCACTTGGACCAACATATTGCAAATTGTCATCCGGAAAAAACAGCGGACCATACGTCTTCCTTACATCGATCTCCTACAAATAAAAACAAACATATATATATATTTCCTCTATTTTTTTTAAGAAAAAAGTTACATTGTGAAAACGAATTACTATGCTGCTTCTCTCTTTACCTCTGTTTTGCGTTCCAGCCAGATTTGAAAAATTGTGGCAGTGATGGTAATAAAAAGAAACAGAGATGGAGGAGTGCCCATCTTAGGGATTACGTACCCAGCTGCAGAATCGGAGATTCATTATCGAAAGAGGAAAAAAAATTGAAAAAAGAAAAAGAAAAGGACAGAAAGAAAGAGGCAACAAAATGAAATCTGTATTTCGCCTTTTAGAACAATTTAGGTGGGTGGTCAAACAGCCAGCTACAGATTATGAAGCAAATTATTTGTAGATTAATGTATTCTGACAAAGATATCTATTTGGAACTTTCCTTCTAATTATAATTAGAAATATTTTAAGCTTTATAATCCATTCTTGTCATAATCTTTTTTCTAAAATCTCTTTGGGTGAACCTAAGGGGCACAACGGTCACAGGTGAGCCCAACAGGATGGCGAGTTCAGATAACTGATTTGAACTTTTCAAGTAGAATAAATATGGGCTGTTAATCTCCTATATGAACGTATTGGATCGTTAGAATCATTAGATCATAATGCTTTTTAAGAGAAGGACAATCAAGGGTTGGGCATCATATCAAGGATCATCCAAATCAATGAGTGGACCTTCCGTAGTCTGATAAATATGAACCATCAACTTTCATAAACATTAATCTCTTGGTTAACATCAACGGATCAAAATTACTTTTAAGAAGGATGGGCGATCAAAGATGGCCCCCAAATGATGGGTGATCCAGATAAATGACCGGACCTTCTCTGCTACATTCTATATGGGCTGTCCATTTTCGCAGTGGTCTTTCATGTTAGAATCATGCAAACAAAGTGGTCTTTTTATAGTAATTGGAAATCAGAAGTGGGACAAATGATGGACAATCTACACAAATGATTATCCATTCGCCAATAATATCAGTTTGGACAGACCACTTTTTACCGGTGAGAAAAATTTAGTTTCCTCTGAACTCTCAACTCTACGAATGGTTCTATAACCAAGACACAGTACTGTTGGGTATCCAGACCATTGATTTTGTCGGCCACATCATGGATGGACAATAACTGGAAAATCTCCAACACTGGGTCTTGGTGATATGGTCATTCCGCCAAGGGAGTGGATTAGGTACTATTCGAGCCTGTCCCAAGCTCAGGACAGGCCCACGTTGCACATACGTGTCACATTTGTATTGGGGAAGAGCACGTTGTCAGAGGAGACCTGCCACATCAGCAAGCCTGACACAGTCATGTCACGCCTCCTCTCCCCCAATGCCCACATGCCATGTACTAGCCAGTCTTGAGCTCGGGACAGGCTCGGGTAGCCTCCTCTCCCCCGATGCCCACACGCCATGTACTAGCTTGTCCTGAGCTCGTGACAGGCTCGGGTAGTACCTAATCTGCTCCCCCACCAAGGTCTCTAGGATTCGAAGATCTCGGCTACATATACCTAGCAATACGCATGGATGATCTCACTACAATGATTTTTGATAATTAGTAACAAAAGTAGGCAATTTTAAACTGACTTGAACTCAAATCTTAAATAGGATAGCCAAACATTCCTTAATCCATTCAGAATTAAATTAATTATTGGTACTTTTGATATTGTGTGATTGATTGTAAATATAAATGGTCAAATTTTAACCTTTATCCAAACGGGGCAACATGGCTCCACCGTACCGTCTTCCCTCAGCTCCTATACTTCCCAAAATCAGAAACCGTCAAAGAAAAACCTCCAACCTCAACTTGGTAACCAATATTTTTCCACGGCTTTCCTTCACAAGAGCTACCTTGGCAAAAAATGGCAAAAAACCAGAAAATTAGTAAAAACTACCAATACCACAGTACAAACTTGCGCTATTCTACAACAGAAGTAGGAAAGAAACCGTGTATTCATCTAAAATTGTAGGTGAAAATATCAATTCCTAAATCAGCAAACGTTGTTGGGAATAGGGGTGTCGGCAGCGGAAGCGGAAGCCGAACAGCACCACAGCAGAATATAAGATCAAACGAGAAACACAATGCAATCAAACCACAAAAGCATTCAACTAAAAGAGATAATCTAATTTTACGTGGAAAAACCCCTCAACGGGTAAAAAACCACGGCACAAAGCAATCCACTATGATTAACAGAAGATTACAGAGACTGACAGCCCACAAGCAAGGAATAAACAGAGAAAACCCAAGCTCTCCCTCTCTCATAATACTCTCCCCTCTTCCAAACACACTTTGGAAACCTTGGACACCTTAGGATTGTCCATAATCCCGAATTCATGCCATATATATAGCAAGCAACCTCGAATTAGAAACGTCTATGCAAATCCGCACAATAGCGTAAGAAAACGCTTGCTGCGCAAGACACCGCGTAACTGGCCGACCGGTCGGACCGACCAAAAAACAGTCCAGGGGGTAAATCCCAAATCAACACGCTGCCTCAACACTGGCCAACCGGTCAAGACCGGTCAGCCCCCACTGTCCGACCGGTCATGACCGATCGGTGCACAGTCCGGGGGTCAGTTTGAAGGCTCTTGCAACAAACCTTCCTACCAATTCAAGAATTAGCATGAGTAGAAAAAAGAAATACTTAGACTGAGTCTTTTAGATGCCAAAAAATAAGTTCATCTCATTTTAGATAACAGTAATTGTGCATTAATTAGAGATCTTGATCTCATATCTAATACATGATTACTAAAAATGTGACATCATTATGTAGATCTCTAATACATAATTACAGCTAAAATGAGATGAACTCACTTTTAGGTGTCCACCAAACAAATGTTGGGGGAAAAAGACCATCAGCAACCCTGCAAGAAGAAACCTCGCGAGTATGCATGCTGAGTCTTGCCAGTAAAATGACTAAAACCCCTCTTCTAATACTTCTCTGAAAGTGTTGTAGTCTAGCCACTTGGGGTGCATTTTGTGTTTGTGTATGACATCCAACCCGCTCAACTGGTGCATCCCGCGAGTACTGACAATAACAACAAAAAAAAAAAAAAAAAAGAAATATTCCAATCAAACCAACCCAAAACCATTCAAATTTAACTGGCGTGATTACTGGTTCACGTTAGGTCAAGGTAAGAAGTACCTGTTTTGAACAGATTTGATGTCATATAAAAGTTCCTCCGGCTCTAATGTAACATCTCCCCAGAGTAAAAAGAGTGAAAAGGTGCTTTTAAATGTGGTAGATGGTAGAGCTTACATTTGCTAGGGCTGTACCTCTTTGCTAGAGCCTAAAAGCCGGAGTGCAGTAGAGTGATCTCTATATAACATGCATGGTTCCTCAACATTGTTGGGAAAAAACCAGCCCGCAATGGAAGTAAACCAAACACAAAGAGTATGAAATGAAACAAGCAACACAACGCAATCACACCCACATGCATTCAATCACACAGAGACAATCCAATTTTAACGTGAAAACACTCCTCATGAGTAAAAATCCATGTCACAAAGTGAATATACTATGAATCAAAAGATTACAGAGATGAAACACTCAAGAGTAAGGAAAAACCCAAAAGAAAACTCAAGTTCTCTCTCTCTAAAACCCTCTCCCGACACCCTAATACAATTAGGAAACCTTAGACACTTTAGGATACCATCTAAGTCCGGATTAGAGCCATATCTATAGCAAACAACCCGAAAATAGAAACAACTTATGCAGATTTGCGTAACCATGCAAGTCACCGCCATATTGCCGACCGATCGGAAATAACAAAAAAAATTGTCCATAGACGAAACTTCTAAATTCGTCCCGTTCAACCACAACTGTTGAGTGGTCGGTGACCGGTCGGAGCACCCTACTGACTAGTTGGCGATCGGTCTGGAATGCACGAAAACTATCTGGAGGCCAACTATGCAAACGTTGTCCATTGTCTAACCAGTTGGCTACTACTAGTGACCGGTCGGAGGACCCTATCTTAGCATAGTTTGAAGGCTCCTCCAACAATCTCCATCGAGGCTTCAAATGACGAATCCAACCTTCCTTGCTTTCTTCAACATCTCAACTTCAACATAGCTCCACCACTTCTCATTCCTCCATCAACTCTATCCTCTCACTTTCTCACCCATTGTCGCTCTTCTCATGTGGCCCTTGGGCACTTACCACATACGAGCAATTATGGATCCTGTTGCCGATCCCCCAACTCAATTGTGAAATGTGTTCTCGATCAACTTGTAAATATGGCCACATCTCCATTCCTTCATCCACACGAGTGCCCCCTTCATCACTTCACAAGATCGATGAATCTACACCCTTTCGCCTCAAGTGCACCAAATGAGATCACATTCTTCTTCATCATTGGGACATGCTTCACATTTTCTAGGACTCGTTCGATCACATCGAACACTTGATGCGCACGAAACCAATACCCAGTCTCTTGCGAGCGTAGTCATCGCCAACAAATACCGATCTATCATCATACGCTCTGGATGTCATGAATGAACTCTGGTCAGGACACACGTGATATGATGCATCTGAATCCAAAAGCCACTCTCTACCGAGAGACCCCTTGACAAAGACAGTCAATACATCACAAACATATCACTGTTATCCTCTACTGTATTAGCTCCCTCCTCAGAAGAATTTCTAGACTTCTCTTGCTTCTATTTGAGATTCTGACAATCCCCCTTTATGTGGCCTTCCTGTCCATAATTCCAGCACCACACCTTGGCCTTCCCTTTACCCTTGGCTTTAGATCCCAATTTAGAATATACCACATCGTGCTCAAAATTTCTTCCCCTCATAATTAATGCTTCTAAGGAAGAATAAGAACCCACGTCATTGTTTTTCTTTCTCATCGCCCTCGACTAGAGGGCTGAGATAACGGTCTCAACGTTAATAGTGTCCTTCCCTACGCACAAAGAGTCCCTAAATGACTCATATGAATCTGGAAGAGAATTCGACAAGATGCATGCTTGATGTTCATCCTTCATCGGTTCACCTATCTCCACCAACTTGAAAATCAGCCGACTGAACGTGCTAATGTGGTCATCCACATCCGTCCCCTCCGCCATCCTCAAGTTAAAAAGATGCATCATCAGATACATCCAGTTCTCTAGAGATTTCTTCGCATATACTTTCTCTAGCTTAGCCATTGTATCAGTCGTAGTCTTCTCCTTCATGACGTGATAGAGGACATCGTCCTCTAGGCACAATAGGATTGAGGTTCTGGCTTTCTTGTCGAGCTTTTTTTACTCATCCTCTTTCATAGCCTCAGGTCGCTTCCCAATGGCATCTTCAAGCCCTTGCTGAACTAGAAGGGCTTCGATCTTCACCTTCCATAGTTCGTAGTTGTTTTTGCTGGAGAACGTCTCTATATCGAACTTCGTGCTTGATGCCAAGCACTCATCTCAGATCCGAATTCTGCTCTACCCCAACGATATCTCTGATACTACTTGTTGGGAAAAAATCAACCTGCAGTGGAAGAAAACCAAACACACGGAGTATGGAATCAAATGAGTAACACAACACAATCACACCCACACGCAATTAAGCACATAGACACAATCCGATTTTATCGTGGAAAAACCCCTCATGGGTAAAAAACCATGGCACATAATGAATCTTCTATTTTAACTCCCCGAATTTTTGGGATTTATTTGGAAATTATTGGAAATTTATTTTGATTTTTTTAATTAATTATCGAGCATTTACCTTGTTTTGAAAACAACGAGCTATCTGTGAGAGTTATGATGAAAGACCCACCCTTTACAAACATTATTTAGAATAATCTCATAAATGCCGTAGAAAGACCGGATTTCGAAAATCTTACAATGTTTAGATAATTACGAAAATGCCACTAACTAAACCCCACAATTTAAGTAAACTAGTTTCCCGCTTTTCATTTAACTCAGAACTTTAGGTGAAGTCTATTGGGCCCAAAATAATTGTACATGTCAAATTTCGATCCTTAGATCATAGTACAAATATCCCAATAAAATATCAGCCAATAAACAACCTGTTTCACCTTGGATCCACCCCATATTTCATGTCAGCAGCTAAACATGGGTTGCCGACCCGTTAGACGAAGCTGATGGCTCCGATCCATCCTAGTAGACCCCACCTGTAGAGCCCGTGTGCGAAGAGAGGGTTTCATACGCGGCAGCAGCAAAAAAAATTATTTTTTTTCATCTTCTTCTTCAGTGGATGCTGTAACAGTGGCCACCCATTGACAACCTTACACTCCACGACATTCATCAAGCTGGACCCCACTGACCCATCTAAACTGTCCATCTTGATGTTGACCCACCCAAGATCAATCCTTTTAAGTTTCGTCATCAACCGTTGTTTACATGGCTTGCACCAAATGACCATCCAACAGCTAAAAAATCCTAGAAATCGTGATATTCAATCTTCTGTTCTGCATGGGCCATCGGGGCTCGTCTGGGACCTTCGTGTGGGCCCTATCTACCATACCAACGGCTCCTATACGGAGGTTTAATGCATGATGAGAGATCTGCACTGTCTCCCTCTTAAGTTAGGAAACTAAAGCTCGTTTTGCGCCGCATCTTCCCCTAGCTGTGCACCGAGTGTGGGGCCCTATATGTAGCTCCCTTGGGCGCTCCCTACCCTCTATAGAAAGCCCTAAGAGAGAGAGAAAGGAGAGTGAGAGAGATCGTGGGAGGAGGGAGAGAGAGAGAGAGAGAGAGAGAGAGAGAGAGAGAGAGAGAGAGAGAACCCACGTTCTCTATTGCTGCTGCTTTTGTCTTCCCTTTCAGAGAAGGAGAAGAAGAAGGAGGAGAAAAAGAAGGAAAGAAGAAGAGAGAGTGAAAGAAGAAGAAACTGAGTCGACTCGGCCAAGTTGTTGAACGTACATTACCATTTGGGAGAGAGGTAAGTCATACAAACCATGATTTTTTGCTTCCTAGATCTAGCATAAACCCTAACCCTAAGTGTAGATCTAGTCCTAGGTGATCAAACTATGAAAACGATACCCATCTACATCCTAACTTCATGAATTCCAATACACATCATAGGTTTCAGATCTAAGGGAGACTACACGTCTTTAATAATATTCAAACCATCCAAACTCAAAGGTGAGGATTTCCTTTAAGCCTAGTGACAATAATATTGTATTTCTTATCGATTCCATGTTTGGATTTTATGGTATTGTTGTATGAATGCTAGAAACATATGTGGTTGAATTCTTTCCATGTAAACATGAATATGGTATGAAAATCATTGATGTACTTACGCTGAATTTTTTCTTTGTGTGGACCATGAGTTACTTTTAATGTTTGAGAAAGAAAAATATGCGTAGTTACATGTGTCTGTGAAACTATGTGCAAGCCATGCTTGATTTATTTATTTACACGTCTATGATGAATATGATGATTCATGTATGATGCGACATGAAATTTATGTAGGTGGATGTCACCTTAATGGAAGCTCTTTGCCCCATGAATGATATAATCGGATGTTGGGAAGGATTGACCCGTAAGGATTGTATTGTATCGTATGTTTTGGTGGCAAGACCATGTATGCGTTATTTTGAGAATTGCCAAGGATCCAAGTTTGATTATGTACCTGTGGAGGATCTATGAGAAGTTAAAGTTGTTTATGTGCCATGTGTCATGACTTGGATGTTTACGACTCTTTATGGTGTGCCCCATTGGAGAGAAACGACTATTCTATGTTGTTGACGTCAAATTTTGGTAATAGGTCCCTCCCAAGTTTATGCTCTCCTCGAAGTGAGCTCTCCTCCAAATCTGAAAACCAAAGAAGAAAACTAAGGGTGGCCGGCGCTTAGCCGTTCGCCCTCCGAAGCTTAAGTCAAAGGTGACTTGATAGTAAGATGAAGTGTGAAACGGAGGCTTAGAGATTGTATACCTTTATCATCTGTGGGGTCAACTATTTATGCAGATTCGGGTGATCCAATCTGTTACGCAAGCCGTTAAGATCACTGCTGATTTCAGGGGATAAGAAACTTATCATGTTAATCCCTAGATAAGGGGATAGCCTAACCACTCTAGACGTCTAGCTGATTACGTCTCTTGATGAAGATCTCCCATGGTTCGGAGCTACAAACAGAAACAAGCCAAAATCGGCCTATATAGGCTACTGGTACTATGAGACGAGGGACGTCCTTGTCAGAGACCAGGGCTGCTCACATGATGGGAGCTATTCACATGTCGGGAGCTGCTCGCATGTTGAGATGCGACCCCTTTCAACGACCACGAGCCGAGCTGTTCACATGTAGGGAACTGCTCACATGTTCGGGAGCTGCCCACATGTTTGGGAGCTGCTCACATGTCGGGAGCTGCTCACATATTCGGGAGCTGCTCACATGTCGGGAGCTGCTCGCATGTTGAGATGCGACCCCTTTCAACGACCACGAGCTGAGCTGCTCACATGTTGGGGAGCTGCTCACATGTCGGGAGCTGCTCACATGTTCGGGAGCTACTCACATATTCGGGAGCTGCTCACATGTCGGGAGCTGCTCATATGTTGGGAGCTGCTCATATGACGAGAGCTGCTCATATGACGGGAGTGCTCATATGTCGGGAGCTTCTCATATGACGAGAGCTACTCATATGACGGGAGTGCTCATATGCTAGGAGCCTCCCCTAGCAGGGGTGTATAGGCGGTCGCAGGTTTGAGTGATATACAAGACGTGAGCAGGAAGGCTCGCTAGTCAGATGGTTTGGTCGTGACTTTTATGGAGAGACGCTCGCTGGTCGCATATCTTTTATACTTCTTCGACGACCAACTTTATTCTACAACAAATGCCCCCCAAGTCCTTAGTGTTGAGGAGCTACGCGAAGGACTTGTATGTATATGTAACCGCCTATTTTCGGAGGAGAAGCCGTACATGATTGAGCATGCATTTATGAGTGTCAGCTTTCTGCATAGAGATAGGCTGGCCTACCAATTGAGTCTTTGGCCCTGCGGTGAGCGGAGGACTTAGTCAATTCATGCTAGAATGTTTTACTCAACTCATGAAAATGAGTTGGGCTCAATTAGGGAGGTCTTGGCGACCATATCCGCATAGAGATAGGCTGGCCTATCAATTGAGTTTTTGGCTCTACTATGAGCAGAAGACTTAGTCAAGAGAATGTTTATATTCTCTTCAAGGCTATTCAGGTCCAAAAAATGGAGTAGCGACCAAGTTATAGATTCCCTAGCTGAATAGCTGGAATGAAAGAGATCGTCTTTATTTAGGAACGGTCCAATATTCACATGCTTTATGAAAAATATCGGAGTAAATGTCCCACGTGCCAAGGGTGATGTAGGGGTCTTCCACGCGTGTCTTCCAAATAATATGTACCTGGTCGAGCAATCTCGATGACTCGATACGGGCCTTCCCAGTTAGGATCCAACGACCGAGTGGCCGTTCCGATGTTTTGCTTGAGCACCAAGTTACCGAGCTAAAAAATTCTAGATTTGACCTTTGAATTATGACAGCGGGCTATACGTTGTTGATAAGCCGCTACTCAAAGACGAGATATGTTCATTTTCTCTTCTACGAGATCGAGGTGAAGTAATCGACTGCCATGTCCTTTTCCCATAGGTAGTAGTCTGATTATATCGATTCCCTATTGAGCGAAAGGCCAAGGGCTATCCATCGGTGTCATTTTCTCAGACTGTAAATGAGGGATTGGAGAATATCGCTGACATTTGTCACATTACTTTGAGAATTCGATAGCATCCGCCTTCATAGTGGGCCAATAGTATCATTGCCTCATTGCTATGTATGCTAGAGACCGTCCTTTGGGATGATTACCGCATGCCCCCTGGTGTATTTCATCTAGAACACGGTATGCTTCTTCTGGATGGAGACACTTTAAATATAATAAAGTAAAACTTTTACATAATAATTTTTCATTTTGTAAGATGTACTTGGCAGCACGATAGCGAATTGTCGGGCTGATTTTTTATCATCTGGGAGTCGTCCTCTTTGTAGGTAAAGGATGATGGGGTCCATCTAACATGAAGATAAAAGCAATGTGCAACCTGCTCTGGAGCAACTTGATCGACACTCAGGGTAGATAGATGCTCGATAAGAACAGCTTGCGTCAGATCGGACTCAGGTGCAGAAGATAATTTCGCCAAAGAATCTGCGAGCTTGTTCTCCTCTCGAGGAATATGACTTATTTTATATTTGTTCGATTTGAGCGAGCAAGATGAGTACTTGAGATTTGTACGAAGCCATCCGCTCCTCCTTTGCCTCGAATATGTTGAGCACTTGATATACAATGAGCTGAGAGTCGTTGTGAATGAGTAGGTTCCTTATTGCGAGTATATTTGCTAATTCGAGGCTGACAATTAAGGCTTCATATTCCGTTTCATTGAGGCACGAGAGCTTTAACGCTACAATGATGGAATCCTTATGAGGGAAATGGATTCCTTTAGCATCTTCGTGAGAGAGAGAGAGATTGGATGATGGCTCCAAACTTAACGTGCTGGATGATTTCTCCACCCAATAAATATGTTAAGGCTTCTGGCATGCCTTTCGAGTATATGCTTTTCCTGAGGCTTGGGAATCTCCTCCACAAGTCGGACCACTTGCAATGGATGGAGTGGATGACTACTAGCTGGATGATGAAGATCAGCTGGGCGGCGTTGATGGTTGCTGGCCCCACACGTGATGATGAATGGTGATCCATTACGAGGTAAGATGAGGAAATCCAAGTCATTGATTAGTTTTGCGAGATTCAGATGGTCTGTGAACTCAAATACGAAGCAGGTCTTAAACTCTGGTGGGCCGCATAACAGGAAATAATGAAAAAGCTTTGGACGATCAAAGTTTTCCAAGAGCTTGGATCAAATGGACGGTTTGGATCAGGAACATGGGTTCCATCACTATAGAAGGTTTGGATGTCGCTGGTGGTGCGTGTGCTGGTTCATGAATGAAGGAGGCATCCTAGCTGCTGGAGTGGATAGTTAAAGAGGATGGATTATTCATGCTGGATGTTGGATGACGCAAGCTCCATTATTGGTTGACGGTGTCCTTAGCATGGAGTTGGAGATCAAAGGTGTGGTTGACCGCATGAGATGGATGGGCGGTTGCTGGGAAGAGCTTCATATGCTGCAACAGCTGGGTTTTTATTTGCTGGAGACGTTGTAGCTTGCTGGCTCTGATGGATGGTTGGATGGTGAAGTTGGTTCGTGAGATCCGGATATGCTTAAGAATGACTGAATTGGTGGGGTTGCTGCACGGACTACCAGCGGGAGATGTGTGCGACATTGCCGCTGGTGAGGAGAGATTTCCGCTATGACGGATACTTTTGTAACAGATGCAGGAGCACAATTTTGCTATGGACGTTAGGTGAGATCCACCAAGAAGTCTTATGAGAAATCCAAGTCGTTTATCAATTTTGGCAGATAAGAGGCTGTGAAAAGGTTCTGGATGAGGGAACTTTGTGGCTGAGGTTTCTCATGCTGATGAACGGGGCAGATCTATGAGGTGTGATCAACGGCTGGGCTTTGAGGGGGTCGCACGTTCCAGACAGCTGCGGAATGTCGGAGCTGAGAAGATGTGATGGTTGCATGACATGTGAATGCAGATCCCGCTGGACAGAGAGGATGGACGCCCATCTGCATCGTTGGTTGATCAGGTGCTGATGATTGAAGATGGCCCATCTGTTAGGTGTTGATGATGTCCACCATTAGGCTGGATGTTTACACTTATAAAGGTGGGACGAGGGCTAAGTGACGTGGAATCAGGGACGTTGGATGAGGAGTTGTACACATCGTAGTCAAGTGTGGTCCACCTGCTTGTCTTGAGGCATCCATAAGATGGATGAGTTGGATTAAATTGACATGTCTAGACGTTGAAGTGGTGGGGCCCACCCTGGTGACTGAAAGACGAGATGTACATGCAAGATAAAGGCCATCGATGATGGGTGTGACGTCCTCAACTGATGGACGACTGAGCGGCTTGGTGGAGATGTGGGCCCCTCCTGACGTTAGAGTGCTGGAGAGGAAGATGAGACTGGTGGAGATGCACGTGTGAAATGATCCCCCAACTCTTGGTTGAGCATGTGTGGTAGATGATGCTAACCATTGATTAGGTAAAAGGGAGATGATGACTGAACGACGAAGGAAGAAATAGGCGAGAACGATCTAGTCATTCCCACAGAGGGCGCCAATCTGTTGACGTTAGATTTTGGTAATAGGTCCCTCCCAAGTTTATGCTCTCCTCGAAGTGAGCTCTCCTCCAAACCTGAAAGCCAAAGAAGAAAACTAAGGGTGGCCGGCCCTTGGCCGTTGGCCCTCTGAAGCGTAAGTCAAAGGTGACTTGATAGTAAGATAAAGTGTGAAACGTAGGCTTAGAGATTGTGTACCTTTATCATCTGTGGGGTCAACTATTTATGCAAATCCGGGTGATCCAATCTGTTACGCAAGCCGTTAAGATCACTGCTGATTTCAGGAGATAAGGAACTTATCCTGTTAATCCTTAGATAAGGGGATAGCCTAACCACTCTAGACGTCTAGCTGATTACGTCTCTTGATGAAGATCTCCCATGGTTCGGAGCTACAAACAGAAACAAGCCAAAATCGGCCTATATAGGCTACTGGTACTATGAGACGAGGGATGTCCTTGCCAGAGACCAGAGACCAGGGCTGCTCACATGACGGGAGCTGCTCGCATGTCGAGAGCTACTCGCATGTCGGGAGCTGCTCGCATGTTGAGATGCAACCCCTTTCAACGACCACGAGCCGAGCTGCTCACATGTCGGGAGCTGCTCACATGTTCAGGAGCTGCTCACATGTTCGGGAGCTGCTCACATATTCGGGAGCTGCTCACATGTCAGGAGCTGCTCATATGACCGGAGTGCTCATATGTTGGGAGCTGCTCATATGTTGTGAGCTGCTCATATGACGAGAGCTGCTCATATGATGGGAGTGCTCATATGTTGAGAGCTGCTCATATGATGAGAGCTACTCATATGACGGGAGTGCTCATATGCTAGGACCCTCCCCTGGCAGGGGTGTATAGGCGGTCGCAGGTTTGAGTGATATACAAGACGTGAGCAGGAAGGCTCACTAGTCAGATGGTTTGGTCGTGAGTTTTATGGAGAGACGCTCGCTGGTCGCATATCTTTTATACTTCTTCGACGACCAACTTTATTCTACAACATATGTTATGATGGATCATGGGATGGAGTGAAGAGCGACCATTGGTCGTGGACATCATTAAATCGGCTAGATTTTTAAATTACTTAATTAATGAATGGAATTAATCATGCATTCATAGGAGAGAAAGTGTGCATAAGGTCATTTCTCTCGCCATCTAGTGACAATGTGTATAAGGTTGTTTCACTAGTTGGGTTTAAGTGAGTGGGAAGAGTGGAATAAGTCTCATCTTAGCAAGAACCTCTGGTGACTAGTGGTTAGTGAAAAGAGTGACATATTCCCGTCTCATTTAGTCAGGGTGCCTTAGCCAGAGCATGCATGTCTTGAATTGCATTAACTAAGATCTTCTCATGTATGTTTTATTTGGGTCTGATTATTATGCTTGGATATTATTGTGCTAATCTTAAGGGGTAATCCTCACTGAGTTGATCGCGAGCAACTCACTTCCTCCTAGGACGATGTTTTAAAACACCAACCCAGATGTTGCAGGTGACGATCCATTAGATGAACCTGACTTGCAGGGTAAAGAGTATGAAGGTTCGTGACAGTAAATGACAGACGACGAAGTCGTAACAGCTTGAAAATGGATTATGTCTATTGCTTCCATTTTTATAAAATAAATTTATTTAATGTAACTTGAATTAATTCTCTCATAGTGACTAGAAAGTAGAATATTATGTTTAGTATGATTGTAAACCACTATGTTTGAGAACTTCGAGTAGAAAAACTTGGAATAAAAATTTTAAATTTCAGTCATTTTTCTATGAATGCCACGACTATGTGAAATAAAGATAAGTTTGTGGAAATATATCCCTAACATATTCAGTTAACACTCGAAAACTCGGCCCATTGTGTTATCCATGAGAGACGAAATTTCGCAGCGTTACATCTATGAATCAGAAGATTACAGAGATGAAACACCCACAAGTAAGGAAGAATCCAAGAAAAAACCCAAGTTCTCTCTCTCTCAAAACCCTCTCCCCACACCCTAATACAATTAAGAAACCTTGGACACCTTAGGATACCATCTAAGTCCGGATTAAAACTATATATATAGCAAACAACTCAAAAATAGAATCAACTTACGCAGATTTGCGTAACCATGTAAATCACCGCCATACTGCCTACCGGTCGCAGCCTACCGTCGACTGGTCGAAAATAGATAAAAACTGTCCAAAGAGCAAGCTTCTAAATTCGTCCAGTTCAGCCACAACTGCCGACCATTCAACGACCAGTCTGGAATGCCTGAAAATTGTTCAGAGGCCAACTGTGAAAACAATGTCCATTGTCCGATCGATCAGCCACTACCAGCGACCAGTTGGAAGACTCATCATAGTTTGAAGGCTCCTCTAATAAACATATCATACCCTCTCTACTCTTTGCTACATACTACCCCGGTTCAAAGCAAAACGATCACGCAAACAGCAGCTGAATGTGAAGTTTCACATACAACCATTTTTTTTTATATTGGATTCATGAAAAAGATGGGCCACACCATGAAAATCACACGTATCCACTAATTGGATAGGTTGCACTAGTATATTGGTCATATAATGTGCTTCGATTTTATCAAAAAAAGGAATTGATGATTGATATACTATAATTATAAGAAAGATGCATCAAAATGCAATGACACAAAGGTAGCCATAGCCGCCATCATCTGGAGCCAGCATAGCTACTAATTAGATGAGAAAAATTAAAATGAGAAGGGAAAGAGGAGAACTCGGTCACCTAACCAACCACTGCCTCCTAGCACCTCTCTTTCTCTCTCTCTCTCTCTCTCTCTCTCTCTCTCTCTCTCGACTAGGGACCTACCACCGGCCAGCCATAGCAGCAGCTACGACAGCAGCATCCTCTCTCTCTCTCTCTTTCCAGCTAGGATCTGCTGCCGACCAGTCATAGCAGCAAGAGCTACGACAGCAGCACCCAAGGTGCTACTCTCTCTCCCTCTGATACCTATGTAGAATGGCCCAGATGGGTGGGCCCACAGGATTTAAAGGTATTTACATGATCTTAGGTCCTTCAAACAAAGCTGCAAATGGACGGTCTATGTTTGTGGTCCACCTAATCACCACGAGAGGAGATGATCTTATCAGCCTCCTAGCTCTACGGTTAAGATGACCCCTAGATTACAATCAATGGTTTAGATCATCTAGAGGCAAGCGTAAAGGCCAATAGGTATTTTTCCTTCTCCTTATTCTCTTTGGATATTATCTTGCTTTTAGAATGTTGTTGAACGAGGGGATGCCTCCCCTTTTTATACAGGGAGGGATAAAAAAGGATGACATCCAATCTCTCTCCCATATTATATCCTCTTTGGATTTCAACTTCAAACTTGAAACATCCAAGAGAAAGTTGAAAGAGAAATTATGTTGGAAAAATATGTGGGACCCACCCACTAGTGATTGCCCACAAGTGGGACCTACTCCCACTTGATGAGTGGTTCAACCTGATTTTGCACTAAGTGATCATCTTGGTTTGGCCACCTTGTGCATTGAATGCATTTTAGGGTCCAACCGGTGTATATGATCATTTCTACCTTATTATAAGATGCCAGGATAAAGCATAGATGAGGTACCCATGTTGACGGAAGGGGGACGTGGTGAGTCTTCCTCACGGGATAACTACCTATAATCCACAAGACTTCCTCGAATCCATAAGTGAAAATCTCGAATCTACAAGAGAAAATTGGTAAAAATCAGAATTTTATTGAATAATCATATGAAAGTTTACATTAAAAATGAATTTAACAACCTTATGTGTACCTAGCAAACCCTAATTCGTACTTACTAAAAATAGTAAGTTTCTTGAAATAGAAAGTTACTAAAAATAGTAAAATCCTAAATAAAGACTACTACTAAGTAGACTCTTTTTAAAAATTATTACTCTCCTAACTAAACAAAAACTGTAAAAGAAGAAAACTCACTAAAAATCGGAACTACTAAAAATAGCAGGTTTTCCTAAAATCTCATTTTTTCTGCTGTAACCGCGTGTTTTCTGACAAAACAAACAGACACAACCTACAAAACACTCCAAAATAAAATTTCAGTTAGAATCCATATGTTGTGCATCCTGTAACTCCTCTCGGACTAAAGTTATAGCCGATTTACGGTCCACCTTCTTTTGGTACATCTATATGAAGAATGTGCTTGAACCCTGTCCTTCATCAGGGGGTCCTTGTTCTACATTAGACCTCTCTACTTCAAAATAACTCGTCTTCGAGTTATGCGTTGAATTTGGGCCACGATGCACACTTAACTTCAGAGGCCTTCGATTACTCGCCTCTTCAATGTACGTTGGAGAAAGTGTTGTTGATGTTGTCATAGGATCAAACACAATAATCTTGAACTCTGAAAATCTTGGCACTACATCTTCAACAATATATAGGGGATCCACATCGTTGCTTGCTCGACTAAGGCCTCGTTCATTCCTATCTTAATTTCATCACCCTCAATCGCCAATGGTTTGAAAATTTCAGTAGTGTGGTTATTGGAACTTGAATCATCATTCAAATTGGTGACTTTCTTATTGACTTGTGGCAGCACCAAATTTGTAGTAGAAATTTGATTGAGCACCTATTTGTTTTCCTCAACTGATTCTTCATGTTCGGCCGAGGGAAGCAACTCGATGGGAAACAGTTCTGCATCCTCTAACATAAAACACGTCTCTTCTTCTTGATGTTCACAAGGCGGTAGAACATGTGATACCACGTAACGCCCCAGATTTTTAAAATTTATTTAAAAATTTTTGAAAATTTATTTTTATTTTATTTTAATTAATTATCGTACGTTTACTTTGATTCGCGAATAACGGGACATCTATAGAAGATCTAATAGGGGACCCTTTACAAAAGTTGCTTAGAATGATGCCATGAACATCTTGAAAGAATGGATTTAAAAAATCTTATTGTTTTCAGATAATTACGAAAATGCCATTGAATAACTTAAGTTAAACTTGCATTTTTAAGTATTGTAGTTTCTGACAGTCATTTTCATGCAAAACTTCATATATAAGATTTTGGGTACGTTTTAGCCGTACACATCAGTTTTCAGCCCTCTGATCATCCTAGAAATGCTCTAATTAGAAATCAGATCATAAATGGGCCACTTGACCTCAGACCCTGCTCATTTTTTTATCAACGCCTAAAATCTCATGTCCAACCTAGTGGATTGAGTGGATCATTTCACATACATCACTATGGGGTCCGCGTGCGTCGCGTGCATGTTTAGTGCACGGTCAAACGTGCTTTTTGACCGTGCACAACACGAAAAAAAAAAAAGGCAATTGCCTTCTCCATGCACCCCCGCTGCCCTCTCAGACGTCCATCATGTGGGCCCCCTTTTGAAAATCCAAACCTTCCATCTTCTTCCCACCTTTCAAAACTCCCTCCTATAAATTCTCTTCTCATTTCATCTTGAATCAAAACCGATCTCTCCTTCCTTCTCAACAATTGAAAACTCAGACTTCCAATCTGGGAATTCTCTTCATATGGAAAGCTAGGGAAGCTTCTAGAGGATCCTGAGGATCCCTCCTACCTAACCAACATGGCCTTTCTCATTGAAAATAGAAATTTCTTCTCTCTTGAGAGATCATCCTCTAAATCCTTTTCTTGCGTAAGAAATATATCAAACAGCTATGAAGCCTCAGTTTGTGGACCCTAATTGCCTATTTGGACCAATCCAAACTTATCGTAGGTGTCCGATTGTCAAATAAATTGTCCATTTGCAACTTTTCATTTTCGTTCCCTCTCTTTCCCTAAAACTTCACGTCAGTCGTTCGATCACTGTGCGGGCCCCATTTCAAAATTGATCACATCCATTTTGTGACCCATACTTATCATAACCCACGTCTAAAACCTTATTTCCGTCCATTGTGTGTACGCTTTCCAGATCAAGCCCAAAACATCACTTTAAGCCTCTTGTATAGCAATCGCGCACATGTAGCTGTATATACCCTCTCCAAACCCTAAAATCCGACCCTCCTAACCTAAATAAGGCCATCTCTTGGCAAGGGAGCCCTCATGCACGAATTTGGAGAGAGAGAGAGAGAGAGAGAGAGAGAGAGAGAAGAGAGAGAGAGAGAGAGAGAGAGAGAGAGAGAGAGAGAGAGAGAGAGAGTGTGTAGTAGAGACTTCCTTTGGCTTCTCCAATAACTAAATCAATCTCTACGGCCTCCATCTAGATCCAATCTAAGGAGCGTAGTTTCCCTTCAAGCCATTCATCGTTTCTTTGTATTTTTTTAAGTTTCCTTTTAACATAGATCGTGTTGGTTGGAATTATTTTGATGGTACGTATAATACGTTGATCATTGTAGGTTTTGCGTTATAGTTTTGTTATATTATCTTGTGGTTCGCTTGTGTAATGTTTTGGATGTGAGAGTGTGATTATTTCCATGTTCTTTTTAAGAACCATGCACAGATTCTTCTTGATTTAAAATTTACAAATGTTAATGGTGTTTATGATGGAATGCACATCGTGTGCATACGATTTATAATGTGAATGCTATAATAATATACACCCCTTGTCCCCATAATGATAAACTGCTTAATGTAAAGAGGGAGCCTGTAAGAGGTGTTCATAATGGAATATATGTCTTGACATGATCATGTATATTGTTGGATGAATTTGCCATATTATTAAGTATGACATTATCATGTATGTTGTTGAGTTATGGCACTAATGTGTGCATAGTGTTGGATAAGCGCCAAGGGATCCTTATTTTCATATGTTACGAGTGATGGATCCATTGAAGGATCAAATTGAATCATGGATGGGGTAAGGAGTGGATAGTAATCGTATATGTTATCTCATGAGCCAAGGTTGGTGCTATGGACACTAAACCCGAGCTGTCGGCCTATGTTGGGTTGTTTGCGACTCCTCATAGTGACCCTTGAGTATCATTAATATGGTTAGATGTGAAAATACTTAAATAGAGGTGAAACAAAAGTTATGCATTCACTTGGCTCCATGTGGGTGTACGGAATTAGGAATAGGCTAGAGTGTCCTACTTCTCCTATACATTGTCGTGTGTAGATTTGGGCTATGAGCGTTCCGTTTCTTATGTGGTCAGGCAAAACTATGGGCTTGTGCATCCCAGAAACCTTTGGTGACTAGTGGCTATCGTGAAGTCGTAATAAGGAGTTTTTCGCTTCACGTATTATGATTCTAGTAAGGGTGCCTTAACCAAAGTATGCATCTTATGCATCGCATTAATAAGATTTTCTTTGGATGTTTTGATTTGATTAATATTATCATGCTTGCGCTGTCTCTGTGCTATTATTATCATGATTGTCTTTGAGGGATATTCCCCACTATGATAGCATTTAACGCTATCCAACCACATCTCAGATAATCCAGGTGAAGATCCAGTAGTGAAGATCCAGTAAGTGAAGCGAGCACTAGACAAGGTGTTCGAAGGTTCGTGGTAACAGATGACGGATGACGTAGCCAGAGCGGTGTCGTGAAGACTTTATTTATTATGCGTTCTTAGAATAATTTACTGTTTTATTTCAAATTTTAATAAGTCTTTCATGGTAAAGACAATGATTAAATGTTTTATTTGTTATGGTTTTTAAGAACTTTGGGTTGATAACTTAGTTTAGAATTTCATTTAATGATATAATTATCTTTTATCATTGTGCTTGAATACCACAAAATATTAAATAAATGGACAATTAATAGAATGCGGAGGATTTTACCCTTGGCTCATTCTAATTAACATCTGGGAACTCGGCTCATCGCGATATCCACGAGAGTTGAAAATCTCAAGGTGTTACATATCAAATCAGCATTGATTAAGTCCCCATCAACCAAGTGATCACCACCAAAATCATTAGGCTCCACGTCAGAGATTCGACCTGAGTTTTCATTACACTCGCCCAAATCCAACGCTCTATCTTCTAATTTCGTGGCGAAATCTTGCACGATTAAGAAAGACCGCCCTTCCACTTTAAAAATTTTGGGTAGGTTTATCGCTTCCACTGGGCCACTCGCATGCCTCCGTAGAATCCGACGTTCTGTTGTAACTCTAGCTCCAAATAATAGGATTCATGCCGCAAGTTGTCGGATTATTGGGATAGTACCTGATCATCATCATCATCGTATAAGAATTGAAATTGTCTCAACATCTGTCGTTTCATCAGCAGCCACGAACATATTGGTGCTTCCATCTCTTGCTTTCGATAGTGCTGAACATGTTTTCACCAAGCCTAAGCTCCACCCATCAAATGGTATGCCGCGATTGGAACTTTTCTCTCTTCAGGAACCTACATGTAGTCAAAGCAGCACTCGACTTCAGACAGCCATTCGTCGATATAATCTTGGCCATTGAAGTTGGGAAGAGCTATCGCCCTCATATAAGATCCATCTATTGAGGCATGATTGATCAGGGGTAACCCTGCAACTCATCGCTGGGAGCGCTCTACGAGGAACTTGATTATGTGATTCACCCACAACGGGAGGATGAATATCACCATGAGCACGGGGCGGAATTGGTACATCCGCTAAACAGTAGTAGAGGGATTCTTGTTAACCTTACATGGATAACCATCTCTCTCAGTGAAGAGCTTCTATTCCCTCCGAAAGATAATGAATCTGTTAATCACCGTCAATGGCGATTTTGTCCATACCTTTTTAAAGAGACATCGGCCCAAGGGAACTCCTCACTTTGATACCACTTGATGCAGAGGGATGTGGTGAGGCCGATAACCGTCTTCCTCATAGGTTAACTACCTTGAATCCACAAGGCTTGTGGGACTCCTCAACCGGACTTCCTCAAATCCACAAGGACAAATCTCGAATTCACGAGAGAAAATTGGTAAAAACTAGAATTTTATTGAATAATCATATGAAAGTTAATATTAAAAATGAATTTAACAACCTTATGTATCCCTAAACAAACCCTAATTTGTACTTATTAAAAATAGTAAGTTTTTCGAAATAGAAAGTTATTAAAAATAGTAAAATCCTAATTAAAGACTACCTTTAAGTAGAATTTTTCTAAAACTCATTACTCAATAAAAATAAAAACTCCTAAATAAGCAAAAATTCTAAAAGACGGAACCACACTAAAAATTGAAATTACTAAAAATAATAGCTTTTCCTAAAATCCCGTTTTTCTGTTGTAACCATTTGTTTTCTGGCAAAATGGATGGACACAACCTAATTTTGTGAATTAGTTAACCCCAAAATGAAATTTCAGTAGAAATCCATATGTTATACATCCCGTAACTCCTCCTGGATCAAAAGTTATGGCCGATTTACGGTCCACCTTCTTTTGGTCTATCCATGTGAAGAATGTGCTTGAACCCCATCCTTCATCAGGGGGTCCTTGTTCTACATCACATGTGCATGGGCATGTTAATTGGGTGAAATGATCTGGTAAAGTCATCTCTTTAATGCTAAAACAAATGGTCTGCACCATAGGGAAGTGTGAGAATAGACGCCTAACAATGACACATTCCTAAGGCCTGTAAGTGAACATATTTGTCAATTATCATGGTGTGTAAGTCATGAGCTTACTAGATGCTAAAGATTGAAGCCTTGAAGATCTCCGGCGTTCCAACGAGAAGATTCAATGAAGATCTCTTATTCCAAGACGGCTCAAAACCAACTCCCTTAACCTTATACTTGTGTATTCCCAAAACCTTTGACCTCTAGCTGGCCCAAACTTAATAGGCATTTCCTTAAGCCTCATGTCATAGAGGAGAGTCCATTAGATCAGCATGGACTTTGGCTAAGATTGACAATAGATCCTCTATAGGAAAGAATAAAAAAAATCAATTGAAATTCCTGCAAAGAGAGGACCGGACACCCAACAACTGTGTCACCGAGCACCCGACCATATGAAAATATGTCCAGAGAGGTCTGGAATGAATTTTGGGCGCCCGACCCTGAATTCACAGGGCACCTGACAAGTGAAAATTTTGTCCAGTGAGCCTGCCTAAAATTCAAGATGAATTTCGGGTGCCCGACCACAACTTCACTAGGCGCCCGTCCAGATCAAAATATGTCTAGTGAGCCTGTCTGAAATTCACGATAAATTTTGGGTGCCTAACACAACTTCACCAAGCGCCTGTCTAGATAAAAAATTGTCCAGTGAACTAGACTATAAAATTACGTCGGTAGTCTAACATGACACCTTCGTATGTGCGGAAGCTTAAAGAGCAGCTAGAATTATGGCTAAGTCCTATAGGGGGGTGATTAGGACCTTATGAAATTCTTTTCGCCTACTTACACAATTTAACACTTAAACTAAGTAAGCAAGAACACTTCGACTTCCAAGCCTAAGTGGGTCCAATCACAAGACTAGCATATGGTTTAAGCAATAAACAACATAGTCTAAGCATGCATAGATAATCAAATGATTTAACTAATCAAGCTCCTAACCTATGCAACCTATGTAGACTTATGAGAATGGATCAATGAGCTCAAGTCTACACTACTAGTGAAAGTACATCTTGTGTGTGGATGTTCCTATCTAGTGTCTAGCATACATTCTTATCAAGCATACATAATTAACAATTAAACATTCAATGCTATGATAACAATGTGCTCAATTCAATCACAAACACAAGCATGTATAGTGGTTCGACTTTGGGTCTACTCCACTCCCGGTTCAAGTACTCAACTCCTTCAAGCACACCAGCATTCACTATCAGAGGTTTTAAATGAAGTTCACCTCTTAACCTTTACACAAAGGTTTTACCGGTTCACCTCTCAACCATAACCGGAGTTTTGGACAAAGGGCTAACTCTCAACCTGAACGGAGTTTTGGACATAGGCTAACTCTCAACCCGACGCACGTTCACTCCCGTGTCGGAGGCTCCCCCTTGGAGACTTTGTTTAAACCCGGCAAACTAGCCAAGGAGTGCCAAACAACCCCTAGTCTTTAGGCCGACAAATAGGCAAAGGAACGGCCAACGTCCCTAGTTTGAGTTTGACAAACAAACTCTACACTCAACTCCCACAGGGAATTGAGTGGATGGACTCTTAATAATGACAACCTTACTTGTCGGATGAGCCCCTTGTTCAGCGCCGGTTTGGGTTGCTTGATCTCCGCTCTCTCGTGCTTCAATCAGCTTCCCTTGCTCCCCCGATCATGTTGCCGTTGCGTCGCCAATGCCTCAGCTACACTTGATCAATCACCTTGCTTGTGATGCCTTTGAGATGCCCAAGGTGATAGGAGGGTAGGTTTGAGAACCCTACAACTAATAAGAATGGGTTGCCTGGAGTTTCTCTCCTACTACGATCTCATCTTAGAGATTTGGATAAGGATATGCCTATCAAGGAATATCCAAACTTCAGAGATCAAGAGGGGATGAAGGTCATCTTCTTCATGAGCTTAGAATGCTCCAATCTTGTGTTAAAGCACAAGGAAGAGGCCTTGCATAGGTTGGGAATGAGTCTCAAATGGTCTCCAACAATGGTGGCTTCACTCTTCTCAAAATCCCTCTACTTTCCCCTCAAAATGAGCCAAGCCCCTTTATAAAAGTGGTCCAAACGGACAGAAAACGGGCAAAAAATGGCTAGTCCTGACCGATCCCGACCGATTGGCCAACGGCTAGGCAAGACAGTGAGTTTGCTTTCTGGAGGGGGGGTATGCCCGACCGGTCAAGACCGGTTTGACCAGACCTGCCGACCTGTCACGACCGGTCGGCCCAAGGGCCTGTGTGTACAGCAGCTTGCTGTATGGACTGGGGGCTAGTCCGACCAATCTTAACCGGTCGGTCCAGTCCAACCGACCAGTCGTGACTGGTCGGACAGGCCTGGGTTCAGCCAAATGGTTTTGCTGACCCACTTTGTCACAACCCAATCTCTATGGCCAAGGTTTGGATGGTCCTTTGGTACACTTAAGGCCAATCTATGCTGACTAAAGGTTTTCCTAATATGGTCAAGGTCATCAAAAGGTAAAGGGTTAGGTTTTGGTCAAGGTTAAGGCACACCAAGGCATCACTTTTACCTGTTTCTTCTTCCTTGATGCAACAGGGCCACTTGAGTCTTCGGTCTTCGTCTTCATTAAGCTTAACCGACACTAGACTCACTGACCTAAGTGATTGACAAACAAGTGCACTAGTATGCCACAGAAAAGTGCACTAACAAACTATCTTCTGGACTGAATTTTGGGTGCTCGACCACTGCTGATCTGGATATTTAACTCTATGTTCAGGTGCCCGAATCTATTATCCGGGTGCCTGAAGTTATTGCCCGGGAACCCGAACTAGCCATGTTTTGCCCATTATTACTACATCTATTTAAGCAGTTATGAGGGCAATGAGGCATCCACGAAAAATAGAGTTGCCCTTTAAGAGAGTGAGTTTCCATAGTAAAAAATCTTCCTTCTCAAAGTCCTAAACCTTGAGTTCATTGTTCAATCCTTGTTATTAGAAAACATTAATGAGCATTCAAGGCTCGGATTGAAACATGAACTCAAGTCCTCATTAATGATTGTTGACCTAATCTCCATTTGTTATATTCTCATGTCATAAATACCATTAATGAAGATCTTGGTAAAACCCCTCTCTACCATTTAAGCCTTAAACCTTAGAGAGTTTCAACCAAACCCTATTCCCTCACCTTGGAAGCTACAAGCAAGCATTTAAAGTAAGGTTGTTGATCGAAGGAGTTGAAAAAGGAGCCGTTCGTACAAGCTGAAGCTTCTTCAAACGTACAGGTGCTATCAAGGGGCTTAAACAGCTAAGTACTCTTTAGTTCTCAAGTCCAAAAATCCTTCTCAAGTGCTGAGATTTGGGTTTCAGAGTTTGAAGACTTAAACTCGAGTGAGTCCTTGTGTAGGACAAGTCCTTAGGTAGGACAAGTCCTTGTGTAGGACAAGTGTTTAATGGATTAGTCCTAAGGAATGATGAATCCATGTGTTGAAGTTTAGACCTTGTGTAGATTGTTAAGGTTTATGATAAACCTCATTTAAAACCATTGTGATAGTGAAAATCTAGCCACTTAAGGAGTGAGTGGATCAGCCGGGAGTGGAGTAGGTACATAACCAAACTACTATAAATCTATTGTTATGTGGTGAATGATTTCTATCTGTATGTGTGCAATTGTTTTACTCTTTCCATACTTAAGATGAATTGATTATAACATGCTAGGTATTACTACTAATCAATCTCATGAATATGTCATATAGATAGAACTTATCATATCAAGTGTTTGTGGAAATATTTCTAAGATGTAATTCATATTCTCATATGTATCTTCTTGTATCTTTTACATGCCTATGAGTGTTTAAATTATTAAATTTAAAAAGTGTCATATTCACTCCCCTTTAAGACAAAGAATCAAGTTTCTTGCTTCTATAAGTGTGGTAATCAAACTTATACCATAATTTCAAGGCCTACCATGTTGTTTATTTGACATCCAACCCGTTCGTAAGGTGAGTAGGTTAGGATGTCCCATTTCCATTTATTCCCTATAGTGTGGCCCTAATTGAGTTTTGGATCAACTTAGTTTTTGGGTTTACATACTAAGATGATCAGGTGCAAATGGACAGAGAAAATGCGTGCGACACAAGCAACACTATGGCCACATAGAGATCTTCATTGCATGCACTACCTTGATGCAATTAAAATGCTAGGAGTGGACATCTATGGGAATAAGAGGGCAATCCGCAGTATAATTATTCCTCATTGCAATGTTGTTTTGGGCATTCTCAAATGGACGTATATAATCGATGCACCATCCTAACATGCCTACTGGGGAGTGATGGCTCTACCTCATTTGCCAACCCGAATCCTCAACAACACATTTCCCCATTTGCCAACCAGAATCCTTAACAAAAAATTTATACCCAGTGGACAAAACGCCCTATAAGGTACTCAACAATGTTGCGTATGAGATCAACTCGGTCATTCAGGCATGACTTTTGTTGAGGGTTCCTAGAGCTAAAAGTAGCCCTAATGATGTAGGACAACTATCCACTTGCTCTAAAAGCTTGAACTGATAGAGAGTGGAGAATTAATTCATTTATCTCATAGCCCAGGCCCCAAATCCATGGGTTAGGTCCTCAGCCGAACCCTCCTTCGTGGGCCTCAAGTCCATTGTTATGCATCACATGAGTCACCCAAGTCCACAGATGGAGCCTGAATCCACGAGCCACCTACCTCACACGGGCCACCCACCCCGAGTGTGTCCCCACTTCCACAGGCTACCCCACTCGAGCCTGGTGTGACAATACTGAAAGTACGCCTTATGGATTACCTAGGCGTGTGCATGCGGAAGCAAAGAGAGCAACTAGTATTATGGCTAAGTCCTATTGGGGGGGGGATTAGGACTTTTTGAAATTCTTTTCTCCTACTTAACAATTTTAACAAATTAAACTAAGTAAGCACGAACACTTAGGCTTCCAAGCCTAAGTGGGTCCAATCACAAGACTAGCATGGAGTATAAGCAATAAGCAACCCAGTCTAAGCATGCATAGATACTCAATTGATTAAACAAATCAAGCTCCTAATCTATGTAATTTATGTAGACTTATGAGAATGGATCAATGAGCTCAAGTCTATACAACTAGTGAACGTACATCTTATGTGTAGATGTGCCTATCTAGTACCTAGCATACATTCTAATTAAGCATTCATAATTAAACAATTAAACACAATGCATAACAAGAAGTGTACTCAAATATAATTACAAACACAAGCATGTATAGTGGTTCTACTACTTGTCTACTCCACTCCCGATTCAAGTACTCAACCCCTTTGAGCACATCGGCATTCATAGGGGAGTTTAAATCTGGTTCCTCCCAACCAAGGTGTTTTAAATCGGCTCCACCCAGCCGAGGAGTTTACAGGTTCCTCACAGCTTATTCGACCTACGCAAGGTCTAGTCCTACACAAGAACTACGCATGTTCACTCATGTGTTGGAGGCTCCCCCTTGGAGACTTTGTTTAGGCTCGGCAATGAGTCAAGGAGCCCCAAATAGCTCCTAGTCTTTAGGCTGACAAACGGGCCAAGGAACAGCCAATGTCCCTAGAGTTTTGGGCTCAACTAATAAGCCAAGGATCGGCAAACGACCCTAGTTCAAGTTTGTCAAACAAACTCTACACTCAACTGCCACAGGGAATTGAGTGGAAGGACTCTCTACAATGACAACCTTACTTGTCGGATGGGCCCCTTGTTCAGCGCCGGTTCGGGTTGCTTGATCTCTGCTCTCCCGTGCTTCAATCAACTTCCCTTGCTCCCCCGATCGTATTGCCACTGCGTCGCCAATGCCTCAGCTCCACTTGATTAATCACCTTAGAAATAATGCATTTGATATGCCCAAGGTGATAGGAGGGTAGGTTTGAGATCTCTACAACTTATGAGAATGTGTTGCCTAGAGAGTCTCACCTACAAAGATCTCATCATAGAGTATTGGATAAGAATATGACTATTAAGATTACTCCAATCTCTAGAGATTAAAAGAGGGACAAGTGCATCTTCTTCTTGAGCTTTGAATGCTCCATACTTATGATGAATCACAAGGAATATCACTTGTTTGGGTTAGTAATAAAGCTCTTAATGATCTTCAACAATGATGGCTCCTATCTCCTCACAATCCCCTCCTCTAGCTAAAAAACGAATCCCCCTCTTTAAATAGATTTTCTTCCAACGGTAAAAAAAGGGCAGCTTCGCACATCTCCGATTGATCGAAAAAAGGTCCGATTGATCGGAGACCTATCTGATTGATCGAAGACATGTCCGATTGATTGGAAATCTATCCAGTGAAATCTTTGGAAGATATTCCGATTGATCGGACGGACCCCTTCCGATGGATTGGAAGACTGTCCGATTGATCGAAAATATGTCCAGTGGTTTTTCAAAGTTGCTAGAACAATTTCCGATTGATCGGAAGACTGTCCGATTGATCGGAGTCCTATCGGAGCCAATGTCCGATTGATCGGAGATCAATCGAAAACTACTGTTTGAGTTGAATTGATTATAACAGCTTCCACCTCTTTAATTAGTCTAACTTATCATATTTTTCATGGAGTTTTAAGACTAATGATGATGACTAAAGGTATATCTAGTTGGTCCAAGTCATCTAAGAGGTTATGGTTTTGGGTAGGTTCAAGGCAAGGCACACCAAGGCATCTCTTTTACCTGTTTCTTCATCCTTGATTTAGCTGGTCCGTCTTGAGTCTTTGGTCTTTGTCTTCATTAAGCTCAACCGACACTAGACTCACTGACCTAAGTGATTGACAAACAAGGTGCACTAATATGCCACAGAAAAGTGCACTAACAAAAACCCCCGGTCAGAAGTCTCGAACATGAGACCTCCCGCTTTGATACCATTTTGATGCAGGACAACTAACTACTTGCTCTAAAAGCTCTAATTAATAGAGGGTGGCAAATCAATTCATTTATCTCATAGCACAAGCCCCAAGTTCATGGGTTAGGTCCTCAGCCAAACCCTCCTTCATAGGCCCTAAGTCCATGGGTACGCATCACACGAGCCACCCAAGTCCACGGGTGGGCCCAAATCCATGAGCCACCCACGCGGGTGGGGCCCAAGTCCATGACCCACCCACCTCACACAGGCCGCCTACCCCAAGTGTGTCCCCACCTCCACAAGCTATCCACTCGAGCCTGGTGTGACAATGCCCTTGCATTACCTAACCACAAAGCAAGTGATTAAAACACAAAAAATAATAGGGGAAGGACACTAAGGGGTCATTTGGCAGCCTAGATTTGGAGTTAAATGAGTCTATTTCAAATCCAAATAGTTACTTTTTGGATATGACAACCCTAGATTTGGGGGTAAATGAAATTGAAGGTATTTTAGATACACATTTTGGATGTAATCCAAGTGAAATGCCGTTTTTACTCCCTTTTAAAGGCAAGAGAGTTGCCAATGATACCCCAAAACAATCCAATTATTGGCTGCATTATTAAAATCACGTCAATAGAATAATCTGAATTGTCCAAATGTTGGCCATTTAAATGGACGACTAAAAAATGTTGGTTAGTCACTTGTTTCTGATCCTTACGTTTGCAGCCCCCAAGGCTCTGAATTTCTACATTTTTTGTTAAAGTACATGTTTCAATAGGTGTGTTACAATCATTCTGTCAAATATCACATTGTATACTAATTTAGGATATTAAAGCCGGTTTAGTTAATCAAGGTCAGGTCCTATGAATATAATAGAGAATCCCAATGCATTCCTAATACAAGGTCCTGAATAGAAGGTTTGGATTCCAGTGTATTCCACCCAAACACAACAGAGGATTCAGAATCACCTTGATTCCAGTGTAATTGTGATTTGGATTCCAATGCATTCTAAATACAAGCTCCCAAATGGCCATAACTGTTGGTTTGTATGGGGCCTACCATGGTTTTTATATTCCATCTAACCCGTTCATTTGGTGAGCTTGACCAAGAAGATTAGACAATGAAATGACCAGCCTGATCAAAACTCAGGAAGTACAAACTACATGGACGTAGAGGTTTCTTTTCGGGGTGATTGTATTTGTTCTCTATGTTCTCCCATGAGTGTTGGCTCAGGTTTATCTATTAGCTATATGGTGAGTGCTGGAACTGGCACCTGATAAATGAAGTGGATGTGAGGCGCACAACATGGTGAGCCCCACAGGCTTTTGACCAGGTGCTGCTGACAAACATAGTTTAAAATTTTGAAAACTGGTTTAGACTTGACTAGTGTTCATTTGGGTTGGGTCAACTTAAAGACTCGACTGGATATTTAATAAAAATTTTAATATGTACTTATAGCAAAAAAAAAAAAAAAAAAATTTGCTAAGGTGCTTACCTTCATAGGACGCCCAATCATCAATCGGGATGGTTCATTCAATTGTGCCACTGGGAGAAAACCATGGTCCAAGAATCACACAGATCAGGATGATCCTAACCCTGAATAAGGCTAACTTGTTATACCCTTCTATTTTTTACAAGCCATAGATCACATGGTTAGAATCGTCAAACGAAAGTGCTACTTCAGAATCATAAGCAATACAAAAGTTGGGGTCTACCGGACAGATGGTTCAAGATGATAATTGGATCTATTTTTTATATCTACCAAATCTTATCTGTTGATTTCCCAAGATGTTGATTGTATGGTCAGGATCATTCTATTGGCATGATTTTTACACCATAAATTGTCCTTACTTGTATGAAAGAATGGATATTTTAAATTGATGACTAGTTGTCTCATGTGTCATTGAAAAGTTTTTGGAGACATTGCTGGCATCCATATGAAGGCATGTGATGCAGCACAAGGTCAAGAAAAATCACGTGGTTGTTTAGGATAGTAAGGAAATTGGGTTATAGGGTTAGGGTCTAGCGGGGCGCTATAGCTTCTGACAGCCATAATTTTGTGAGCAGCTATTCGAACGTATTTCATAATAGTGGCCGTAATGGCTACCACTGTTACCTTTACGATACGGGGTGTAACAGCTATTACTAGGGCTGTAATAGGCTATTACGGGGGTGGGGGTTGTTAGGGAAATCTCGAAAGCTAATTGAGTTTCACTCCCCTCTCCTTTTGTGTGGGGGGTTGGTTTTGTTTATTGTGGCTTTAAATATATGATAGGCTGGGATCTGTCCTTTTTGTATGGCGCTCAGCTTGTATGTCTCTGCAATGCATCATTATGTGAGTAAATTTAAGTTTAAAAAAAGGCAATTACGACATCTTTTTTATTGAAAAAAATTGAAAAACCTATATCAGCCCCATAATGGTCCATTATGCAGCTGTAACGAGGGGGTTGTAACTGCCTTTACGGGTCACTTTTTTCGTAATTGCCACCGTTATCTTTACCTAATGGCCTTTACGAACCCATAACAGCCTTTACCACACACCAAGAGTTGTACATTTCACAGAGGATTGTCAAGGTGCTGATTCTAGCTTGAGATTTTGAAAATCTCTTTGAAGTGAAGACGGATGCATCAGGTTTGGCGATTGGTGTGAATGGAAGTGGGCGAGGTAGTCCTAGTTTAAAACCGAAGCATAAAATATGGATGAGCTCTACACATTAGCCAATGCCAAAATCCATTTATCATTAAACGCATGGTTTCTAAAATAAGGTTGTTTTAAGAGTTAATTTTGAGTTTTTAGTAAAAAAATCATATTTTTCAATAAGTTGTGGCTTTTTTTTTTTTTTTTCTCTATTTTTAGGAATTTTTTGGGTTTGGGGAATCCTAAAATAGTTTAAAGTTCTTATTTAAATTATGAAAAAGAGTTTGAATTGGTTAAAATGTCATTTACTATTTTTTACTAAATTTACTATTTTGGAAAAGTTTACTATTTCAAAAAAAGTTATCAATTTAGGGCCTATTTGGAATGCAAGATTAAATGGTATGGAATTGCATTTAAGTGGAATTAATACCATTATTGCACAATAATTATATGTCTGGAAATACCATGGTATTTTGACCGTCCAATCCCACATTTGATATCAAATTTTTCCTTTGGGAAAAAATACTATATTAAGTGAAACTTGCGTTTGGAATTATAATCAATGGATCAAATTTGACAACTTTTTTTTAGACTTGTTCAAGTTTAACCAGATTTGACAACTAAATTTAGTCATCTATATGCATATGAAACTCGATAAAACACATATAAGGGCGCATATGGATGGACGGTGTCAATAAAACACATGCATCAACATGGGGCCCATAAATGTAGTCGATTTTGAAATCCACTAGAAATCTCGAAGATCTCCTATAGGGATTGGATGATATGCTACCTGGATTAATCCAATCCTTTCGGTCATTTCCAAATGCAATATTGAATTTACATTGGACCAAATGCAATTCCATACCACCTAATCCCAACTAATCCCATATTCCAAACAAGCCCTAAGGTTTAGGGATTATATAAGTCATGTTAAGGGCTTTGTAAGTAAACTTGATTAAGACTTTTCATCAATGATATCACTTATATTTCTCAGTTTTTAAAGAATTTTATCTGCTTGTGAATTTAGGGGCTATGTTTGAGAAGAAAAGGATGATCTCCTCTTTTATCTATCACCCACTACGTTGGTGGAGACCAATGTTTTTAGCAGCATACGCTAAGCAGCGTGTAGCATAGCTAAAACACTACATAGCGTAGCGTACGTTATGTAACATAGCATAGCTACAACACTACATAGTGTACGCTAGTAGCGTGCCTCCCATGTAGCATACGCTACGGCACATGTAGTGTATGTTTTGGCGTATGTAGCACGTACTGTTGGTAGCATGTGCTACTAGCAACTCTTTTTTCTTAAGTTATATAAAGTGTTAGTCAAGCAGTTCTTTTGGAAATTGTGGTGACTCATACACATCACACGTGGCAATACTTTACATCAATCTGGACTATCCACATTGTGGTCCCTATCATGGTGACTCTCCATCCGTATAGTACACCCACCAGAAAATCGTAACCATTGATTTTGGGCTTGAAACTGTACTCCTGAAGAGACTTTAGGTCTTATAACTGGTAGCAGACTCACACAATAGAAAAGAGTTTATAACTTAAAGCTATTTCGAAAAGGGTTTTAAAAAGCCTACCCGACTCTAGTGGCGTTGCTTCCGGCACAAAAAAGGGGATTTTTTCTTCTCTTAATCTACACATCCATTTGAACCAAGATTTTAGAATTTGATCGGCCATTTCAAAGGATACTACGGGTGAAATTTCAGAGGCATTGAACCAAAAACAAAGGAGAAATGAGGATTTTCCCAATCTGACATCCTTGCGGCTGTGGGCCTTCCGATTTTGATTTCTGCTTGATTTGGAAGAGATTAAAAGTATGTTTATTACTAAAACCTCATTTATTTATATTTATTTTAGTTTTATTGATAAAATAATTGATAAATCTTACGTTGTGATATGTTTCATTTTTTCCCTGTTTGGTTGCCCTTTTCTTATTTATTTATTTTTTTTCAATTTTCTCCCTCTTGGGGATGTTGGTTCTGTAGAATAAGCTTGTTTGACCAGCACTGGTTGCATACTAACACTATTTTAGTGTTTTTGCATCAAAATGGCCCACCTATGGACCTATTTTGCATGAAAATGGCCAATTATAGACCTGTTTTGCATAGAAATTTGAAAATGGCTTGTTTTAGTGTTGCATACACTATAGCCATTGTTTTTGGGCTGGACCGACTGAGCTCTTATTACTAGTTATTAGTTTTAACTTGTTAGTTGTTAATTATTACATTTTGTACAACAACTATTAGTTGCATAATGTTTATTCACTTATTTTCTATAGTGTGGTCGTGGCCCTACAAAAGATTGTGTATATTTGTTGATTTGTGAATTTTTTATGTTTTAGTAAATCAAGAAGAAGAGATCAGAGATTTTCGAAGGCAAAGAGAAAGAGAGATTTTGCATAAAAATGTGTTATCGATGACCAGTCAAGAATGCATAGGAATTATGTACTAAGTAAATTTTGTAGGCAAAGGTGTACTGGAGGGGTGGCGGGCTTAAAGCATCACTTAGGTGGAACCTACATGGGGAGTAAGCCGTGCCCAAAAGTAAGAAAAGAAGTAATTAATATAGAGTGTGCAAAGGCTCTCAAGGAGCATCATAAAGAAAAATAAAAAAATGAGGTGTTCCGTGACATTGGGAAGGGGAATCAACATATTTAAGTCTGGTAGCATAGGGGATGGTGGTAATGACGAATATGAGGTTGGTAGTGATATTGGTTCTAGTTCTGGTTTTGGTACAATAAGCCAACCGATAAGAGCAATGTCCAATAGACCAATTTATAAGTGGTGAAGTGACATTAAATTTGAAGTTGAAGAAGGAAGAGAGAAAAGAAGCTTGTGAGGTCATTGGGAGATTTTTTTTTTATGTGAATGCAATATCATTCAACTTATGCAATAGCTCATACTTTCCTGTTGTGTATGAGGCTATTGAAAAGTTTGGACCTGGTTTAAAGCCACCATCTATGCATGAGATGAGGACATGGATACTTAATGAGGAAGTAAATAATGTTAAGGATTTAATGAGGGGGTACAAGGAATCTTGAAAAATACATGGTTACACATTTATGTGAAACAGTTGGATGGATGTGAAAATAGAAGCATTATCAATTTTTTTATAAATAGCCTAGCTGGAATAATGTTTTATAACTCCATCGATGCTTCGGATTCTATAAAATATGGCAATTTGTTGTTTAAGCATCTTAATGATGTTATTCTAGCAGTGACACAATTTGCCACTACGTACCTTACCCTTCGAAGTCTTTATAAGTAAAAACCTCTTCAAGCCATGTTTTCTTCAGAGAAGTAATTATCTTGTGCTTAGGCTAAAAATCCAGAAGGAGCGAAAGTACGTGCTATCATAATGTTTGATATGAAGTTTTGGCCGTAGACTTTCTTGTGCATGAAGAGCACAATGCTATTGGTGAGTTTGTTAAGAGAAGTGGATTCAGAGGAGAGGCTTGTAATGGGCTTTATATATGAACTGATGGACTTTGTAAAGGAGAATATTGCATTCAATTGCAAATAAGTAAAAAAGAAATATCTTTCAATTTGGAACAAGATAGATGAAATATGGACTCCACAGCTTCATCACCCTTTATATGCGGTTGGGTACATTTTAAATCCTTAGATACAATATTTGGACAAGTTCTCTTTACACCCCGAGATGGGGGGGGGGGCTATATGAGTGCATGTTAAGGATGATCCCTAATAGGAAAGATCAAATTGCTGCCAATATTTAATTGGATGAATATGAATTTAAAAGAGGAGATTTTGGCTTTGAGTTAGCGAGATTGATACCATAACACATGGTTCACCAGGTAATTTTATATTTGCATTTTTATATTTTTATGTGTAATATGTTTATGTAATTGATTAAAGCATTTGATAATTTTTATTTTTTAATTAATGTGTAACTGATTGGTGAGCATGCTTTAGAGAAAGAACACTACAACTCAAGAGATTTGTCATCCAAGTTTTAGGTCTCACATGTAGTGCTTCGAGCTATGAACGAAATTGAGCAAGGTTTTCTTTTTCAGTTTGACATATTCTAAAATCTAATTTTTCTATTTAATAATTAGTAATTTAGTATATTAGCAATTTTTTTGACTTGAATCATTATATGATAGGTGCATATGAAGAAGAGAAATAGATTGGAGCAACAAAATTTAAATTATTTGGTTTATGTACATGTACAATAAAAAGTTGATGTAGAGAAGTATGAGGAGGAGAGTTAAAATGAACCCTATATTGGTCGACCATATTACTTTTGATGACGAGTGAATTACTAAGAAAGAAGATCTCACTCTTCCTAAAGATACATCTTGGCTTGGAGAGAATGGAGATATAGTATTTAATGTTAGCGTCATTATCACTATTCTAAATTTTGATGAACTAGCTAGTAGCAATGCACCATTAGATAATGGTCCAAATCCTACCAGTTCCTCTAATAAAAAAAAGGCTATAACTCTTTTAAGTGCGTACTTTTAGTTATAGCTTTCAAGATAATGTTTTTATGTACTTTTTTTTAGAAAAGAAATTCCAATGGATCTCTTTTTAATGTGCAGGTGATTCGATAGAACGATTTATAGCTCCTATTGTAGAAGAAAGAGATGCTGATGATGAAAGGCTTGGTGGAGGAAATGATGATGATGAAGATGACCTACTACTTGACGAGGAAATTGACCTTTAGACCTTAGAGATTAGAGTTTAGACTAGAAAGTTTATAATTTATAACACATTTTGGTTTCATGACTATTGTGGAATTTGTACTTGACAAATTTGTGACTTAAAACTTGCGAGATTGTGTGTGTGTGTTGTTCTTTTGTTAGTGATTTTGATATCTTATGCTTTTTTCTTTAATTTGATTTGTTATTTTTGTATTTATTTATATTATTTATCATATTTTTATATTTATTTTTTCAAAAATAGAAGTATCATGCAACTTACCCTACGCACCATAGAGGGTCGAATGCTATGCTATACACTATTTAAAACAACGGTGTAGACATTAGCAAAATCTACACGGAAAGAAGAAGAAGAAGAAGAAGAAGAAGAATAAGTTTAATTGTCGTATTAAATAACATAGTGGAAGAGGACAAGAGTTGAGTTGACCGAGTTTGAGAGTCAACGAGTTCTCCTATGTTTGGGCCGCATTAGTCTCAAGACTGACTAGGCTTGAAATCTTGCCAAGTCGAGTTGACTCAGCCGAGTTTCGATTCAATTCAGCGATTTTCAGAACTCTACTTACAGCAGGTGTTGCAAAGGAATCCGGTGTGCTATTGGACCATAATTGTCTACAACACTAGTTTTACACAGCGGTAAAACTCCCACGTTCCGTGGGTTCCACCATTTTGTATATGTAAAATCCAACCCTTCCATCAGGTGAGAACAATTATTTCGATTGCACATTCATAAGCTAATCCCGATTAAAATATCATATGGGCAGGAACAATTTAAAATTATTCCCAGAACTGCTAATTTCACGTGTGTGGCCCACCTGAGTTTCTGTTTTTAATCAGGCAGAATTTTGTATATTATCTTCATTATCATTAGCCCCACACAGAAACCTTTGGCTGGCTTGGCCCCCATTGTTCCATAGGTGTGGTCCATCTGAATTGTGGAGTGGATTTTACATATAAAACAGGGTGGGCTCCACAGAAACAGGGGTTCCATAGAATCTCAATCATGCCTTAACGGGGATCTACGGTATAATCTCCTGCCAAACAGAAGTCCAGTGAAAGAGGGGAATACCTGCTGTTTATGAAGCTGCTCAACGTTTCAATTCCCTTCACAGACAAAGGAAAGAAAAGAAATGAAAGGAGAAGGGAAATTCCGGAAGAAAACAAACTCTCTTTTCCGCGAGTATTCCAAATGATTCCCGAACCTAATATAGAAACCCCACGATCCAGCTCTCTTCCCACCTCATTTCCTCCTGCAGTTCGAAAACCAGATACCGATAGAAGGAAAAAAGGAAAAAAGAAAAGCTCGAGTCAAAGGGACGAACATCACCTTTATTTTTCAGAGGATTTCCGTTTGAAAAGCTTGTTATCTGCTTGACATTCGCGATGCGTTGCAGACAGTGCCAATAGCAGGCGTTGCAGAGTACTTCGTTTCAGTCAACCCGCGGTGGACTTCATCGAGTCTTCCTTTTTTTCTTTTTTCCCTTCTTTTGGGCCACTTTTTCTTAAAAAACGTGCTGGCAATTCCAAAATTCGTAGCCCTATATGTAGGCAGGTAACGCCTTTGTTACCCTTGCCGTGTGCCCGCCATGACAAGACAGAAAGCAGTCGTGATTGAATGATCCATCATTAATAACTTAGAAAGGACCCATTGTAAGGTTTTCATAATATTTATTTTCCACCCAACCTGTTTAAAATGTCAAGAAGACCTGAATGAAGGAAAAATACAACGAACAACTTGATCCAAAACTTTTGTTTCTCACAGAAAGTATTAATGATTATTCATCACTGTTTCCAGTGGTATAGTCCACCTGAGATTTGGAAATTCTTAAGGTTTGAAATATCTTATAAAAATGAGATTGAAAAAAACAGATGGACGTCATGGATAGACAAACAATACTTCAAGGTAGGCCCCACACGGTCAGGATAACACCCACTGAGGTGTTTCCCTAGTAACACCTAATCTGCCCATGTACGCGGCGGACGCGGGTTTCCTGCTTTCGCAGGAAGTTCCTGCACTTGGATGCTAGGTGGAGCCCACCGTATGTTTGTGAGCAATCTACCCTGTCCATCCGTTTTCGGAGTTCTCTTTAGAACGTGCGGCTAAAGATAAGATGTATCCATAACTCGAGTGTGCCACACTAGAGGAAAAAGTGGGGATTCAGTAACCACCGTTGAAGCATTCATGCGGCCACAAAACTCTCATATCAGCCTATGTTTTTGTTGATTTCGCTTCCTCTCATATGGCCCACTTGAGTTTTGGATTCCCAACAATTTTGATCGCATGTCCTGAAATGATCTAACAAAATGGATGAATGAGGTGGATTTATCACAAACATTACGGTAGGCCTCACCTACCGGACACGGATTGCCTGCGAAAGCCTTCCGCAGGCATCTCCTAGGCCCGGAATCTAGGTGGAGCCCACCGTGATGTTTGTGAGAAATCTACGCTGTCCAACCATTTTTTGAGATCATTTTAGGCGTTGCGACAAAAAATGAACGGGATCCAAGACTCAAGTGGGCTGCACTAAAGCAAAAGGTGGGTAGGAGATTGAAACCTCTATGGGGTCCACGATGATGTTTATATGTCATCCATACCGTTCATAATGTCATTCCTATTGAGATGAACTGAAAACACGAATATTTCAAGTGTGGAAGTTCAATCATCACATTTTCGGCCCAGTTGAATCTTGGATCCCGTTCATTTTTTGTCTCAACGCCTAAAATGATATCACAAAAAGGTTGGACGGCGTAGATTTCTTACAAATATCATGGTGGGCCCCACCTAGATTTCGAGCGCAGGAGATGCCAGCTAAAGGCTTTCACAGGCAATCCGCGTCTTCATCGAGAGCGGATTAGGTGAGACCCCGGCCTCACACAAGACGGTGCGGCCCTTACCGCGGGCCCACATTGATGTATGTATTATGTATCCACCCCCTCCATCCATTTTTACATATCATTTTAGGGAATTTTTGGTATCATACCCTAAAATGAGCTTTCAAAATGCTTGGACGGTGTGGATTTAAGACACATACATCACTGTGGGCCCCACAGTGAGAGGTCCCACCCACCTCGGTGGATCCCGAGTCTCACCTAATCTGCTCCCATCCGCGGCGACTGGCTCCTAATGGGATCCAATGGAACAGGCAGTGGATTAGGTGCGACCCGGGTAACACGTTAGTGGATATTACCCTGACTGGTCGATATTGAGGCAGCGGATTGCCAGGCGTGCCACACATCAGTTAAGTTACCTCTGGGTGTATTGACGTCACCAGGTTGTTGTTGAGAATTTCTGATCTCAAAAAATAAATTAATTTGGAAAAAACCAAGAAATAAGGACAGGCTGAAGCACTTGAAAAACACGCTGTCCTTAAAGCGTAATTCGCCCCTACTCAAATTATTTTGAGTCTGCTAATAGGTTGCAGGTGGATTGCTTCCAGGATATGACGAGCCTTATGTGGTTCTGCGTTTAGCAAGAAACAAAGGAACCACTATGGAACTTAGTAACACTATCTGGCAGATGAAGAAAAGAAAGAGAGAAAATGAATGGTAGTCTTCTTCTTACAGCAGTAGACCACTACACTGGTCTAAGTGGCTTGGTTTGTATCAACCAAACCGAGAGGCTAATTGACTAGATGGGTGCTCGTTCAGTAGAGGTAGTTCTGATTGCAATTGTTGTGTTGGAATGAACCAGACCTGTCCGGTTTATATAGGCAAGGGTGGCTGGCAGTTTTGGTCTAGAGCCATAATTGCATTAGCCATTTTCTGGTTGTTGTGAGAAACTAGCCGTTTTTGGCAGTTTCTGATTGTTGTGCATGTGGGAGTTATACACCTGCATGCTGGCTGTTTAGACTTAATGGCTAGCTGTTTCTAACTATTGGGCTAGCCACATGCAGCTGTTACTACATGGTCTAGACCGTTACTACATGAGCAGTTACACAGGTCCCTCTAATTAGCCATGCATCTCTCTATAAAAAGCAGAGAGGTCTCTCTGTCAGACCTCCCACCCACAACACCTCCTCTGTTCTGAACCCAGCCACCTGACCTACTACCTAGCCTCTGTCGCACCAGTCTCGCTCCGGTCCGAGAGGTCGCGACCCATCTGCGACACGATGCACACGTGCGAAGTGCCAAGTGCGCCACTAGCGCCTCTACAGCCACACTGCCTCACGTGCCCACACCCTCACACCTAGCCCTAGCTTGAGCCCGTGCCTGTGCGCGTGTGTGTGCGCGGTGTTCCAGTGCTTCACACTGGAACATGCAAGCCACCATACTCCCTCTCTTCCACCATAAATAAGTAAGGTGCACAACACCCTAGTTATAAAGAGGAAATTTTTTTTTTCTCCCATTCGATATGGGATAAAACAAAAAAACCTTTATTTTCAACTTTTTTCAAAATATTTTTAAAATAAACTATTTCAACAATCCCCCACTTGGTTTAAAATATTTTAAAACAGAAAAAATGATATCTGCCAGAGTATAAAAGATTATATGCATAAAGAAAGATGTCTTTCGAATTGAATCCTTCCTTAGTGTAAGTATTTTAAAGACCTATCGAAATTAATGGTAGCCGCAACTTTGAACCAGTTATTCTTAGATAACAGGACCGGAAATACCACACAAATACTTTCTAAGTGTTATTTGAGTTCCCATAATTCTTACTCAGCACATTTAATGGCCTTGTACTTATCCTGTTTCATGAACGATTCCGAGAAAACTCTCATTCTCATGAGAGGCGGCACCACCTCTACGTTCATATAGGTGAAGTTCTTCCAGTGTCTCCGTTACTTTCAGACACTTGTCCTTAAAACTGGACTGCATTAAGAGTTTCTGAGACTCAACCCTCTATCTGTAATGGCCAGTACTATAATCCTGAATGAGGTATATATTTATAATTTAGTACTGAAACTTTTCATGTATTAGTGACTTGTTTTTACCTATTGAACTCTTATATAGAGATTTTCTAACTTTAGGTTGGGTTTCTATCACTGGTGAAATCTTTTGAAAAGTGTTTCAACCCCATCCCTTTGGATGTTATCCTTACTACCTCTCTTATTAGAGGTTTAGTAAAAGGATCGGCTAAGTTATTACTTGAATTTACATAAGAAATTGCAATGATTCCATCTTGAATCAGTTGTCTTACATAGTCATGTCTCAAACTTATATGTCTGGATTTCCCATTATACGTGCCACTGTAGGCTCTAGCTAATGTGGCTTCACTATCACAATGTAGCGAAACAGCCAGTATCGGCTTCGCATAGAATGAGATTTCTAAAAGAAGATCCCTAAGCCACTCAGCCTCTTTACCTGTTGCAGCAAGGGCTATAAACTCAGACTCCATAGTTGAGTGAGTTATGCAGGTTTGTTTCTTGGATCTCCAAGATACAGCTGCACCTCCTAAGGTAAAAACCCATCCAGTTGTGGATTTGTTGTCACCTGCACTCGATATCTAACTTGCATCGGTATATCCTTCTAGGACAGCTGGAAATTTTGAGTAAAATAACCCTAAGTCTTTGGTTGCTTTTAAATAACCAAGTACTCTTCCTATTGCCTTCCAGTGTTCTACACTGGGATTATTAGTAAACCTAATTAGTTTACTCACAGCATATGCGATGTCTGGTTTAGTGCATTGCATTGCATAGATTAGACTTCTTATAACACTCGCATACTCTAATTGTGCAACTGTTCTTCCAATATTTTCACTTAACTTGATACTTGGATCGAATGGGGTTTTCGCTTCTTGGTTTTCGCTTCTTTAATATTCAAGTTTTAAACTTGTTTATTATTTTCTCAATATAATGAGATTGGTATAGCGCATGACCCCCACTATGAGTTTTTACTTTAATACCTAGAATGGTATCAATTTGTCCAAGATCCTTCATTTGAAATACGAAAGACAGAAACTTCTTTATTTCAGTTACACCTTCCATTTTGTTACTTATTATTAACATGTCATCAATGTATAAACAAATAACAATTATATAGTTACTACTTGTTTTGGAATATATGCATTTATCTGCTACATTATGCATGAAACCATGAGAAAGTATTTTAAAATCAAACTTCTCATGCCACTGTTTAGGTGCCTGTTTTAGTCCATACAATGATTTAATTAATTTACAGGCTTTCCTCTCATTTTCTGGAAGAACGAACCCTTCAGGTTATTCCATGTATACCTCGTCGCGGTCTCCATTCAGGAAAGCAGTATTTACATCCATCTGATGAATATACAGCTGATGTATGGATGCTAAAGCAAACATAATTCTAATAGATGTTATTCTCGCCACAAGTGAGTATGTGTCAAAATAATCTATTCCTTCTTTTTGTCTGAATCATTTAGCTGCTAGTCTAGCTTTAAAGGTTTGAATAGTTCCATCAGTGTGATATTTCTTTCTAAATACCCACTTACACCCTATGGGTTTAGAAGCTGGAGGTAGATCCACTAGTTCCCAGGTTTTGTTTGACATAATCGAGTTCATCTCATCATTTTGATAGCTTCTTTCCAAAAAGCTGAATCTTTAGAAGTTACAGCTTCTCTATAGGTTGTTGGATCATCTTCTATAGTTATAACTATAGGTATCTTTCTAATGACATTCTCTCTATCTCCTTCTACAAGATGAAAAGTGATATGTTGAGAGTCTATCTGTTCAGGATCAAGACTCTTTTCTACTCTTACCCTTTGACTCCTACGTGGAGCTTCAACTTCATGTTGAGCTTTTACCATAGGTTTCTCTGTTGGAGTTTGGATTTCATTATCCTTTGACTCTAAGGATAGTGAGTTTTCAAAGAACTCAACATCTCTAGACTCTATGATAGTATTAGATTCTAAGTCTAGGAGTCTATATGCTTTGCTATTTTGTGCATACCCTACAAAGGCGCAGTTAATAGGTCTAGATCATAATTTAGTTCTTTTGGGATCAGGCTTTCTACAATATACGAGGCACCCCCACACTTTAAGATATCTTAGATTAGGTTTTCTACCTTTGCATACCTCGTATGGTGAAATGTTAAACTTCTTAGAAGGAACCCTATTTAGGATGTGGCACGCTGTGAGAAGTGCTTCTCCCTAAAGTCCTAGTGGTAACTTTGCTTGTATTAGTATTGAGTTGACCATTCTACTAAGATTCTATTATTCCGTTCAGCTATACCATTCTGGTGTGGTGTGTACGGTGCAGTATATTGGTGTATTATGCCATGTTCTTCATAGAAGTTGGAGAATTCATTTGAAAAATATTCTCCTCCTCTGTCGCTATGAAGAACTTTTATTCTCTTGTTTAGTTGATTTTCCACTTCTGTTTTATATATCTTGAACATTCTGAGTGTTTCATCTTTATTCTTTAGAAGGTATACATGTACATATCTAGAGCAATCATCGATGAAGGTTATAAAGTTTCTTCCTCCATGTGTAAGAATGTTATTTAACTCACAGATATCAGTATGTATTAGGTCCAATATTTGAGATGATCTCTCAACACTAGGAAAATGTTTCTTTGTAAATTTGGACCTTGTGCACACTTCACATTTGTCATTTTGACTATCTTTGTATGAGATTAAGTCATTCTTAGACATGAATTTTAAGGTACTATAACCTATGTGTGCTAATCTACCATGCCATAATGCTACATATTCAATCATATACGCAGAAGAGCTACTTTCATTCTAGGAAAACTTTATTATCCCATTACAAGCATATCCATTACCAACGAAGTTCCCGTTCTTCGACAGAATCAGTTTTCCTAACTCAAATACTACCCATATTTCAGGTTTTCCCAGAAGATCTCCAGAAACTAAGTTTCGTCTCATGTCAGGGACATGCAGTACATTAGTTAGAATCACTTTCTTTCTAGAGGTAAAGACTAGTTCCATGGTTCCTTTGCCTACGACCTTTGATCGGACTTCCCAGAAAATCTCCAGAAACTAAGTTTCGTCTCATGTCAGGGACATGCAGTACATTAGTTAGAATCACTTTTTTTCTAGAGGTAAAGACTAGTTCCATGGTTCCTTTGCCTACGACCTTTGATCAGACTTCCCAGAAGATCCTCAGAAACTAAGTTTTGTCTCATGTCAGGGACATGCAATACATTAGTTAGAATCACTTTCTTTCTAGAGGTAAAGACTAGTTCCATGGTTCCTTTGCCTACGACCTTTGATCGGACTTCATTATCCATTTAGACCTCTTGACCATCGGTCACGTCCTCATAAGTTTTAAAGGCTGATCTGTCATAGCTTACATGGACTGTGGCAACTGTATCATACCACCAACCGGGTACTTTGCCTTGGATCATGTTTACCTCAGTGATCATGGCAACTATGTCTTCTTCAACTGCACTTGCCTCATTCTTCGATTTTCGAAGTCGGCATACTCGAGCGTAATGCCCGGTTTTCCCACAGACATGGCAAGGGCCTTTGAACTTTCCGTTCTTCTTCTGTGGTTTCTTGAATTTCCCTTTATTAGGTTTTAGGGAACCATTCTTCTCAGGATTCTTGTTTTGGGTACTTTCTACTGCTTGCACCTTGGACGAGGAATTCCCATTTTCATTTTTCTTTTCATAATTTCGGGATTCTTCCTCTATTCGAAGATGTTTCTGGATTTGTTCCAGTGAATAATCCTCGATTTTATGTAGCAGTTTCTTCCTGTATTCTGTCCAACTCGGGGGCAATTTTACGATAATAGCCCTTACTTGGAAAGATTCAGGGATATCAATTTTTAGGGCACTAATTTTGCTAACAATTAGCTGTAGTTCTCCAATTTGGGCCAACAACAATTTGTTATCTACCATGGTGTAGTCGAAATAGCTAGCAATGAGATATTTGTTCGTACCTTCTTCTTCGGCCTTGAATTTGAACTCGAGAGCGGTCCAAATTTGTTTGGCAGACTCGGTTCTGGTGTATTGATCATACTGACGATCAGATAGCGTGTTCAGGATGTGTCCTCGACACAACAGATTATCTTCTTCTCTTTTGATACGTGCCTTGATCTGCTCAGTCGTGTCTTCATTAGTAGCTGGAGGAAGCGGCTTCAAGTTCGGGTCTAAGATATACAATATTTTCAATGCCGTAAGCAGGAACTTTATCTTATCCTGTCATCTGTTGAAATTGGTTCCATCGAACTGGTCCAAGCAAATCAGATCCTGGTTCATTAGTTTAATTGATAATACCCCTTCGGTTTTCATATAAAAAAAATTTCGCTTTAAGATTGTTGAGAATTTCTGATCTCAGAAAATAAATTAATTTGGAACAAACTGAGAAATAAGGACAGGCTGAAGCACGTGAAAAACACGCTGTCCTTCAAGCGTAATTCGCCCCTACTCAAATTATTTTGAGTCTGCTGATAGGTTGCAGGCGGATTGCTTCCAGGATACGACGAGCCTTATGTGGTTCTGCGTTCAGCAAGAAACGAAGGAACCACTATGGAACTCAGTAACACTATTTGGTAGATGAAGAAAAGAAAAAGAGAAAAGGAATGACGGTTTTCTTCTTGCAGTAGTAAACCACTACGCTGGTCTAAATGGCTTGGTTTGTATCAACCAAACCGAGAGGCTAATTGACTCATATGGGTGCTAGTTCAGTAGAGGTGTTGGAATGAACGAGACCTGTCCAGTTTATATAGGCAAGGGTGGCTGACAGTTTTGGTCCAGAGCCATAATGGCACTAGCCGTTTTCTGGCTGTTGTGAGAAACTAGCCGTTTTTTGCAGTTTCTGACTGTTGTGCATGTGGGAGTTACACACCTGCATGCTGGCTGTTTAGACTCAATGGCTAGCCATTTTTTACTGTTGGGCTAGCCACATGCAACTGTTACTGCATGGTCTGGACCGTTACTGCATGAGTAGTTACACAGGTCCCTCTAATTAGCCCTGCAGCTCTCTATAAAAAGTAGAGATGTCTCTCTATCAAACCTCTCACCCACAACACCTCCTCTGTTCCGAACCCAGCTACCTGACCTACTACCTAGCCTCTTTCGCACCACGACTCGCACTAGTCTCGCTCCGGCCCGCGAGGTCTCGACCCATCTGCGACACGATGAGCACGTGCCAAGTGCGCCACTAGCGCCTCTACAGCCACACTGCCTCACGTGCCCACGCTCTCGCACCTAGCCTGAGCCCTAGCCCTAGCCCGTGCGCGTGCGTGGTGTTCCAGTGCTTCGCACTGGAACACGCAAGCCACCATACTCCCTCTCTTCCACCATAAATAAGTAAGGTGCAGAACACCCTAGTTATAAAGAGGAAAAAATTCTTTCTCCCATCCGATATGGGACAAAACCAAAATACCTTTATTTTCAACTTTTTTCAAAATATTTTTAAAAAAAACTATTTCACCAGTTGTTAAGTTACCTCTAGGTGTATTGACGTCACTAAGTTGTGGCCCCACCATAATGTAGGTGTTATATAGGCAAGAACCCAAAACTTAGTCAGACCCAAAGCTCGAGTGGACCACATGCACCACAGAAAGCTGTGGGGACAACGATACCCTCAAGTGACATCAGATTGCGTACTGAGTTATAACTCAGTTACTTTTATAGTACTGAGTAAACTATGTTCAGCTCATCGTGAATGTATCCGTCCATCCAATTTTTCCAGCTCTATTCAAGGTTGAGCCCAAACTGAAGCATATCCAAAGCTCAAGTGGACCACACCACAGGAAATAATGGGAATAATGATTTCCACTGTTGAAACCTTACTAAGGGCCCACAGTGATGTTTATTTGTCATCCAACCTATTTACAAGATCACACCAACATAGACGAAGGGAAAACCCAAATATCAGATCGATCCAAAACTTTTGTGGCCCCTAAGAATTTTTCAATGATAAACGTTCAATTGCCACTATTTCATGTGGTGTGGTCACTTGACCTTTGGATATGCTTAATTTTTGGGGCTCAGGCCCTAAAATTATCAGGTAAAATGGATGGATGGAGTGGATAAAATACATAAATTATAGTGGACCACACCATTGAAAGCTATGGGGACAATAATACCCACTGTTGAAACCTTCATGTAGTCCACTATGATGTTTATTTGTCATCCAACCTGTTCATATGGTAACACAGGCACGAAGGGAAAAATAATTAAAATCAGCTTGATCCGAAACTTATGTGGCCCTTAAGAAGTTTTTAACCTGGCATCGTTGTCTCCATTGCTTTTTGTGTTATGGTCCACTTTAGCTTTAGATTTGCCTTATTTTCTGGCTCATGCCCTAAAATGATCTCGCTAAATGGAAGACATTTTGGATATGACACATACATCACGTTGGAGCCCACAGAACTTGGTGATGTCAACACACCACGATGGTGTGTGGCACACTACGCAATCCGCTACCGCTGCGGGGTGTGCCATGGTCCCCATCATTGTCATGCCTCAAAAACAGTGCTCGGGCCCCTAGCTTTGCTCTTGAGGTGTGGCTTAAGGGATATTTTTATACGGTTAGTCCAGTAGGATCCTTTAACAATAATATGACAATATCTTAAATAAGATATACCCATAACCAAAATATGATATATCAACATTCAAAATGCCACGCCACAAACTCGACCTCCCACACGGTCGGTACACAGTGGGTGGACCTGGCTTGTAATGCGTTAGACCCCAAGTTCAGTACCCAACGCCCATACACCAAGTTCCAACCTTGGTGCCCGACTATAAATTTTAGAGGTAATCTTTTCTCTTTTCTTCTTTATGCAATATTGTATCAAAACAAAGACAAGTATCCATTGTATGCAAAGTAACTTTTTGGCCATGCATAACAAACTATAAACATTAGGTCTACATATATACATCGCATGAATATGTACATTTCCAAAAAAACAAAATAGAACCCAAGTCATAATCTAAACATCCATGATTTATTTACAAGTAGCTTTTACCTATTGCTCTTCCTTTTTACCTATACCTAGAAGGAATAAAGGAAAAAAATGAGCTTTTAAAGTCCAGTAAGTGCGTGAGGAGTGCAGTGTATCATATATGCATGTCATGAATCATGATGATGGGATAATATGATGCTATGATTAAGGATGACAATGCATATGAGGATTAGGTATGCATTGTATGCAAGATATGCTTAATCATAAGTCATGATCATCAGATCCCAGTCATGCCCAACATCTCTGCTACCACAACCATAATTGTACCACACGGTGTTCATAACCACTTCATTGTTATCATACTGTCATACCATATCATGGTATTGTACATCTCAGGAAGCGTCATGGTCGTCACCCATTCACACCGGGCGCCAGTAATCGACCTCGCAGACCTGCCCTCACACTGGTGTCATAAGACTTCCACCTGACACGCCGGTAGTGGACCCCATTTGCGCTTCTCCTCATTAGCAGGTCAAACCAGTCCCTTTCGCACCTCAACCCTTCAGTAGGTTAGACCCATCTCTTCTCAACCCGACCTCTTCAATGGGAATCAAATCCATGACCTATGTGTCTACTCAGCCCGATTCTGAGGTATCCTTAGCCAATGTTCAAAATATCGGTATTGCATTACATATCGTATCCTTGGGATACAAATACATATCGGTTATCGTATGGGATATATATATCATTTGTATTGGGTAATTTATCGTACTTCTTGGGAAACATGGGGAATCATTGAGAAAATGATTTAATTTTTCAATGAAACTTCAGAAATTATTAAAAAAAAAAAGACCGTAATACACATTTTTAAATTATAACATCTTAAAAAAAGAAGTGCACATAATAGGTTTCCTTTGTATAGGGTCCCAAGTTATGCACTGTCTGACTGAACTAATGCAACTATATTCAAATTAATGCATAACATGTAGACTGTATTTAGTGATTATTTCATCAAACATTCTTAAATACTTCGAAATTAGTCTTAATTAACAGTTGGTTTAAGGGAAATTTTAGAAAATAATAATATTTTAATTTTTTTAATAATTTTTTATTAAAATTTTTTTTTATCTTTAAAAATTGGCAAGTACTTAACAAACTAGTAGATCAGCCCTTATACGTGCTTGATTTTATGTTTGGAGTGTAACATTGCAAGTTATTTGGGAGAATTTGAGGAAATTTTAAAATTTTCTAACTTTTTTCAAATCGAACCACCTACACTCAAATTTTGAAATTAAAGTGAATGTGATAGTCATTTTATCAAATACTCCTAAACACTTCGAAATTAGCCTCAATTGGCAACTAATTGAAGGAATTTTTTTAAAAAAGATGGAGAACATGAAGAACCAATGGATATCGAAATTAAAGATCCAACTCCATGATTTTTCATGCAAAAAATGAAGAACCAATGGATTTGTATCCATTTGACACTGATTTAACATAATTTCTACCAAAAAAATGGATTGAAAATTAAAAATGCACACCGGATCGAACATGTGGGATATATCGGCACTACCTGTATGTTTCATATCGCACATGTGGGATACAAGATATATCATTGGATATATTAGCCAATATTGTCGATATTTAAAACATTATCCCTAGGTCCATCGGGGTTCAAGGACTTTCAACCTAAGAAGCTTCTTTATACCTAATGAGCACTTAATTTTTATAATTAATCCTGATTATTTAGAATGTTATCATTAGTTTTCTGGATAATTATCCCTCATTAGGCAAGTTTTTCAATGTTCGAGTGATCAGGAGAGGTTGGGCAAGATCAGAGCCAATCAGAGCCTTTACAGGTTCAAAAGCGATCAAGATCAAGCATGTTGACGATCTCGAGGGAAGTCAGACCATGGAGATCAGAGACTAGACCTACTCTATGGTGGATCTGAAGTTTAAGAAGACCATGTCAGGATATTGCAATTTGGAGATCTAAGCGATGGTTAGGATTAAGCATTCATGAAAATATGGAGGTTTGCATGTGGGACCAACCACACATCCAGTTCCTATCATGGTGGACCCCAGTTGCATCATGACCACCAAATGGACCATCTTTCATCGTCCATCATCAACGGCCAACAAAGGGCATCCATCAGCACCACACGTTGGCAGCTAGGGACATCTCAAGACTCTTCACAGTTCCATCATCAGTTGGCCAGGATCAACCGTCCACCAATCAAAACCGTCCATCACTGCGGCCCACCTTCATCTCCAACGTTCATGATCAGTTGATCAACCACCAGCAGATGGTGACCATCCATCCCTACTCAGTTTGCAACCACTGACCATAGTGGAGGTCTTCCATCAATCTCCACCGTCCAAGATGCGGACCCCACCTTTAGCAAGATTGGATGTCAAGTGGACCCAGATGTGCACAGAATCTGCATCTCTAATCAGTTATGCATCAAGATGATCACAACCCATCCTCACCATACAGCCATTGAGTGGACCC